>VDFB02000015.1:277723603-278463817 GCA_007258455.2 Sequoia sempervirens
AGAAAGTTGTGAGCACCAATCTACATAAAAACACATTTATTTTTCCCAATAGTTACCTACAGATCGACATCCTAAAAGGTGTCTATGTTGGACTGCACATAAACTCTAAATCTTTGAACAGTACAACCTGTCTCTAGATCATAGCTATGTCCATAGCCATTATGAAGAAAATTTTGCAATGCTATGTTGATTGAATTTTCATTATTTTATGTATATATTTCACACTGATTGGCTGTGCCAGAGAGCCACATTACCAATACATTTTTTCTCCTGCGGTGATTGTTATCTTCTGACCTTGCATTTGGTTTGGTGGACTACTTTTGTGACAACAACATTGCTTCAAAGATGTGTTTGTGTATTAAGCAACATGTCATTTTATGGAAGTTGGTAGTCATCTTTTGACAGCACGGGAGGTTTAATGACTTTGTAAACCACCAATGTCCCTTTCTCTAGCCATTGAATGCAACTTCAAAAACAATGGGTTTGTTTCTACCCTCCAACACTGAGTGTTTGGACACAATCATCATAGTTTCCATGGAAACTACATTCAAGCTATTGTAAGCAACACCAAATTGTTGGTTGTTGAATTGGACCACTAGACCAATTGGAATTTGACTATTACTATCATCTATGGTTTATATTCCCTTAGACCAATTAATATCTGATGTTGAAAATCTTCTCGTACACATCTTTATTGGACTCTCCATTCATGAATGACACCTCTCTATTTTCCATTTGGATGACACCATTCTCAAAACATTCCCATTCTCTTCATGTTCATAAGCCTATAATTTCTCTTTGTCGTTGCCCACCAAAATCTTATCATGACCTTCTCTACCACAATACAATAACTGGTAAACTAGAATGCAATAATGGATGATAGGGATAGGAAAATTCATGCCCATGATCAGCAGAAAGTCATCAATACCAGTGTCAACCACCTAAATCCCAGCCTTCCAGTTCATTTACAAACATGTCCCCAATCCCTTTCAAATCCCGAACCATGCAAGCAATAGTTCCACAAGCTTGCATTACATTAAGCTTTTTTTTCTTTTTTAAACAAATATGAGATAAGTTCAAACTTCACAGTAGTATCTTTTAAAATTTCAAAGGATGCATTTCAAAAATCAAATCACATGATATAATGGAAAACCATTCATTTTTACTCCACAAATTAGCTCCAAAATTAATCCCAAAAACATATGAAAATATTTAATGATATTAAAATAGCATATCAATTAATGAAGTTTTTTCAACTTCAAAACTGCATTTCTCATTAGCGATGAGCTCCATTTTCTTGTGATTCAAGAAAATGTTTCATGTATAACCATTAATACTCTAGCAAGATTTTAGAGAATTACCTGTACTAGTTTTTATATAATCATTATTGAAAATTCATTTTTAATTTAGGCATTTGTGATTCTATATTGCTATACTATTTGGTAGGGCTCAAGTTGGAGATCATATGCAATCTCATTGAGTCATTTTCGTCATTCCATCACAGTCTCCAGCTTATGATGGCCCATATAATCTTACTGCCTTACACTAAGTTGGGATGCAATGTACTACCGTTGAAAGAAATGTAGATAAGCAGAGACAAAACAAGGGCTCATTCTAGATTGCTTCAACCAATGATGTATCAAAAAGAATTGTCAAGGCTGAAAACAACTTCAAGAGGCGAAATTCTATCATCTATCATTGGTCAAACTGACATCACTATTATGTTGCTAATGAGATGAGGGGGTCTCCAAACTACATATTATTTTTTAGAGATTCATTAATCATTTTCATTACTATTGGTTCAATTGTTCTAAAAGTCAAAAGAGATGGGCATGACAATGTTTCAAAAACCCAAAGGTGAATCAAATTGTAGCTAGCAAATACTTCTATATTATATCAATTGTTTATATTTATATTATATTATTTATATTTATATTGTTTATATTGTTTATTTATTTATATTATTTATATTATTTATATTATTTATATTATTATTATATTATATTATATTATATTATATTATATTATATTATATGATTATTTCTAGTTATATTATATTATTTATTATTTTTCGATTCAAAAAAATACAACACAATCTAATCTAGAAACACTCAACAATAATCTTCATGGATTGTGGAAATCTATTATCACTAATTTAATCAAGGTTCAAAAATAATATGTAATTATACAAACCAATGGTGGACACTTTTTTTTATACGTTACCAAGTGATTTTATAAATAGTCAAAATAAAATACATGATTTGTGTACATTCAGGTGCTTAGTCAAAGCACTCATTTCCAACCAACCAAAAAGGAGTTGCTTATCAAAAATGAGATCTACCCATACAATCCTATCCAATCAAAATTACAAAATTGCCTCATTTGTCATTTGGCAAACACAATGTGAGGGCCAAAAATTGGAACAAAAAAGTTTAAATACCTATAGTATCTTGCAGATTATTTCTAAACTCACCCACCCAGGCAAAGACCTACACTAGTTCCAAGTGCAACCATCTCCTCAAGAACCTAACTCCCTCCAATGCCCAAGTAATGTGCAACTGCAAACCATCACCTTTAATATCCAACAAGAAGGGATATAGCCTAACCACCACCCCTGCACAATGTGCAATCCCGGATCCTTTGGCCTAGGTATACCAGCTCCCAGCTGAGCTGAGGCCACAACCTCATCAAGACCTCCAAGTAGCTCTAGCTTCACCAACTTTCTTGTCAATTGCAAAAATTCACCTTTTGGAAGTTGGAGGTCCAATAGCAGTACAACCAGCCGAGAAGATATATTTGAATTCACTCGATACCTTTCCTCCACCACCAAGAGATCATGTCACAACACCAAATTTACAGGCCAAAGTGATAAGAAATCACTCTCAAGAAGAATCTGCCTCAATCTGAGATCAAAAATTTCACCCAAAAATGTCATTTGTCTCCAGGAGCTAACCAACCTTAGCAAAGTGTCCATTGCTCCACCCACAAAATTTTTCATCCTTACTAAAGATTTGGCCATCAAAATCAATCTTTAAAGACCATTTCACACATGACAGGGTTGGCCAATTAAAGGCTTGCTAAGATTACAATCTGCCCACTCAGCCATTCTGGATTGAGAGTGCATCCCTTAGTCTTATTGCAAGGTCGAGGACCAAGCATAATCAATGCTTCACCATAACTCCCACATCAAACCCACACATTAAAGTAAATAAGCTGACATGAGTGGAAAGACCCTATAATTAAATTATTTCAAATGTCAAGCCCACTTGGGTGAAAAAGGATGCAATATTAATACTCATTTAAATACTTGAAACTTGTCTCTAAACAAGGGGCCCATGGCCAACAAACAACATAGCCACTTGTCCTATCATTGCAACATCTCCTTGCTTTGACTCAAGTGATTTACTCAAAATAGTGCCTAGGTGCCACTTGTCCTCATCCCGACATTGATGCCACCACATGTCGGTCTTGCGCGCCCTGCCATCATATAGACGATGTAGGACTTCAGAGAGAGTGTATGAGCAACACATAATCAATTGCCATAAACTTCCCATACTTCACTGCCACCCATTTGCAGCCCAATTTTGCTCATACATCCTCACTTTACAAAGGCCCAAAGAAAACTCCAAGGATGACACCTTGATGCCACTTACAACCACCTGATTCTACATTAGCCACCTATTAACTCATCGTAGCTGACCACTATTGAGTCACAAACATGGCACTCCAACATGTGAATGAGCGCCACATGTCATGGGTACACTATGCTAAATTTTGTTTGGTTTAACATTGCAAAATTTCTTTTATCGTTGATGCTTGCCTTGTGCAACCAAACTCCACACTCCGCCCACTCGGAGATTTGCCACTTAAGACCTCTTGCGTCACTAATAACCCTTGAGAAACAAGGGGTACGAGTGTTTCTCACACACCCCATCCGCGCCAAGATTCGCTAGTCTATCTGCTTCAGAGTTGACTTCTCTGTATATGTGGCTAATCGAAAAGCACTCAAGCTTCCCCAAAAGCTCAATAGCATGCTCCACCATCCCTTGCAACTTCCAATTTGAAATCTTACTTGACCTAAGGGTGCTTAGCACCAAAGAAGAATCCCCCTCCACTTCAATACTTTTGAAACTTAATTCATGACAAAATTGAAGCCCATGTATCATCACCTGGAATTCTGCAACATTATTCGTCCCATCTGGGAGAGGAACCACCAACTCCCCTAAAGTAACCCCACTCAAATTGTGAATTATACACCCTACACTTGACCTTCCTAGATTCCCTCTTGACGCTCCATCAAAATTTAGCTTGACACAAGATTGAGCAAGGGGGCCTCCAAACTACTTTGGCCCGAAGATCATGCTTTCCTACATCCTCCTTACTACCAAATTCCAGGATCCTAAGGGAAAACTACCCCAGTCTTAGTTTCACATGCCATTTTGTGAATACCAATTTCTAAGGATTTATCCTTGCCACCTTGTTGTTCATTATCTCAACTATGGTTGCCTCTACCTTATTTTGAAAGGATGAAACATGTATTACCTTACCTTGGAATATCCTCCTATTCTGCTCCTTCTAGATCTCTCACAATATAATAGGAGGACTAATTAGCCATAAGCACAAGTACATCACCTTCCTTTTTAATAGTGGTCAAGATTTGAAGGACAAGATGTCATTCAAAAGTGTGTCAACCCTACCCTACTTCGCACACAACCATCTCCAAAATTCTTGGGCAGTTGGACCTTGATGGTCAAAATGGCACAACAACAGTTAAACAGAATATTGCTATTTTGTTTCTCCTGAAAGAGAAAGATAACACATGGATATCTTAGCTCCCAAGGTCTTTGTAGTTGGTTCTCAACTGTGTTGATGTTGCTCAGTGGTCAATGTAACAATAATGTTCAAGGGGCCTACTAGTGTGAGCTTCTGGATTGTTCTAAGATCAAGCATGAATTTAAACCTACTCTAACCAAGGTTTTGAAAGAAACAACAAAAGATGGATCAGGGCTTTGGTACTGAAAAGAATGATAATTCACCTATATTAACAGACTTGTTATCCTTCAAGGAATTGTAAACTAAAACTGAAGAACAAAATTAACTTGTGATTAACACACAGTTCATTCATTCACAGTGCTGATTTCTACAACAAAGTACTAGTTACCATTTTAAATAAAACACCAAAATAACATTCCATTCCTTGAAGGCTTCACAAATCAAATGATTAACTCAAGACAAACACCATTCTGAAACACAATCTGAAGTAGATTAAGATCTGGTTGCTTCTACTTTTAATGAAACAGATAAGCAACACTTACAAAGCTGGCACAATCACCACTGTACATAAAATCTATGACTCCAAATTGTTTCCATTTATATTAAGAAAACTTGAAAGATACATTACAGGCTTCTGCTAAATCTAATTCCTAACTAAGAAGACAAAAGAAGCTCCTATTACAAAGAATCAAGATGCAGTTCTGTCTCCTCTATCTTTCCTCTATTTCCCTATGTATTCTAAAACTTCTTCTAACTTTTTACAAAGAGGCAAGAATTCCATATATACAGAGTGTACAAAAAAGAATGTGCTGTCCCCTGTCTTAGGGTTTATAAAATATCTCACTTGGTCGAAGGAGGGTCGGGCTTCAGATCTTTTGAAAAGAGTTGGTTCTGCATTGAATGCGTATCCCTGTTGTCCATGTCGGTGGCGGCTTGACCTCAGGAGAAGCCTTTAGATCTTTTGTAGCTGCACCATTTACTCCGGTATCCATGTCTATCTTTCAACTCCTTCGAAGGGCTGCCTTGAATGCTCTAAAGCATTTTTCCATTAATACCGATCCGCCTCCTTGCCAGTAGTCACTACAGCTGTCCCTGTGAGTCATGGTTGCTTCTTTCCTTTGGCCTCCTTCATGTTCAAGACCTTTCTGCACATTGACCGTCTTCTGGAAGCATCATCGGGCCTCTCTTTAGGTCTGAACATCATCACTCGAGCCGATCCATCACCTTGATCTCAGAATGAATCCATGTCATTTGCATTTTGTTGGTCTTCCTTTTTTGTTTTACCAAAACAGTCAATCAGTCAAACTGTTACTAGTTCGCCTCCTAAGCTCCTTCTGATTGGTGGAACAAAAGCCACGCCAGATTCCTGGGCAATCAAAAGTGGTCCACATGAGATCGCATGTCAGTGACAAACTTATCGTGTCTCCCCGATGCGATCATACCCCATGGCACCTATCAACAAAGCACACGTCGCTCGGCAGGACGCTACAACGAGTGACCAGAGTCCTATTGATATCACAAAACCCATCAGCAAGACAAACATTATCGATCAGAGGTCATGGAAAATTCCACTAGGCATACCGATATCCTTCTCTATCGCTGAGACCTTTCTTGTCGGCAGGACATTATGGCGAAGGGATAACCCTCTACTCAGAATCTCCCTAATCTCCTCCTTATTCTCTGGGCTTGAGTTCCTATTCCTTTTGGCAAGACCTCTGAATCGGCAAAAGGTCATGGCGAGCTCCCCTTCGTTATACCAATATCCCCTTCTACTGGTAAATCCATCGATGTCAGCAAGACCAACATCAGTCAGGGAGACGTCACAGCGAGCCACCCTGAGTTCATTTTTATCAGCAAGACCCTATCGGGTCATAAGGACGTCACAGCGAGGCTCAGAATCCCTTGGCGAGCTCATTTTTTTATGTCAGGGAGACCTCCGTCAGTCGAGAAGACCTTGTGGTGATATCACTCTATTCTCCCTGAGCCTATTTCCTTTCGGTGAGACCCTACCAGGTCCGTGAGACTTCATGGCGATGTTCTCTCTCTTTGGCTCAGAGCTCCTATCGGCAAGAGTCCACCCTGTTGGTGAGACCTCATGTCGATCTCTTCTTTACTCACCGAGCACATTCCATCTCAGGGAGACTTCTTCATTTTGAGGAAACCTTACCCCGAACTCATGCCCTGTCGCCGAGACATCGCCTGATCACCGAGACCTCATGGCGATGAAATCTTGCTGTGTCGATGCCATTTTATTTCAGATTGAGTTCACCTTGTCGGTGAGACTTTTGTCGAAGCCATCCTTCTCTCGGTGACATCCTTCTGATGACGCCTCTATTTCGTTGAGACTCTGATGGATCGGTGAGACCTTACACCGATATTACCTCATGTCGGTGAGACATCTTTCCTTCACTGAAACATTTTGGCGAAGTATCTTCTTTTTGCCGAGAGCTCATGCTTCTTTGGGGAGACCTCTCATAGCCGGCAGGACATTATGGTGAAGGGATAATGCCTGGGCGAGCTGAGATCATGTCGGTGAGACAATCCCATATCGATGGGACTTCCCCCTGAGCCCTTTATATTATATCGAAGACCGACCCTTTCGGCGAGACCCATTGCTAGTCGGCCAGACCTCCTGCTGAAGGAAAAATTATTGCCGAGCTCACACCTTCGATGGGACCTCCTTCTGTCGAGCAGACTTATGGTGATATCACTCTCATGTCGCCGAGACTTTAGCACGTTGGCCAGACTTCATGCCAAAGGTGAACTACTCTCCCCGAAGACAAACCTTTTTGGCAAGAGCCCACCATGTCGGTGAGACCTCTTGCCGACGCTATTCTTCCATTTCACATGTGTCACTGCAACATTCTCTTGTCGGGGAGACGTCCCATAGACACCTTATATTTCGTCGAGAAATCTCCATAAGTTTACTTTTTGTCTCCATGACAATATCATTCTCTCACCAATGAAGCAATATGTCGGTGTGACAAAATGGGTCGGCAAGACTGCAAGACCTCACCCCGATAGAATCCTTTTTGTGCTTTGTCGGCAAGACCAAATGCACTCGCCAAGACATCCCTCCCCTGCAAAAGTTTCTCACCGAGATGCATATCCTTATCGGTGGTCGGCAAGACCACATACCGAAGACACAACTCTTGCTGAAGCTTTGTTTGTTCTGCGCTAGTCGATGAGACATGAAGAATCCACCGAGACTTTCCCCTAAAGAAAAGTCTCCCGCCGAAATGTGTATCCCTCTGCCACTGGTCGGTGAGACATTCCCTTCGCCAAGACATTAATCCGAAGCCTCCTTGTTTCGGTGAAGGCCTGTTATAATTCGGGTAGACTCCACTTAGTCGCCGAGAGCTCATAGTGACCGAAATATCTTGGCGACACCTTGGATTTCAAATGGATAGAACCTAACTGCCAGTCGGCTAGACAATAGGAGGGTCTCAACGACTTTTTCCTGAGGAATTTTATGTTGAATGGGACTAAAGCATGCTTTAAAGATGACTTCCTTGAGAGAGATTTCTAGATGAGTGATTCAATCCTGCAAAACAAATGCCTCAGTTAGTCCTTGGAGCATATAAAATACATTATTGTTCATGATTATTTCATTGATTCTTAGCAAGAAGAAAACCAACTCAAGCTAAGACAGAACCAAAATTTGACAAAACAAAGAAGACAAACTCAGGAGGAAAACAAAAGAACTCCCATGAGCAAAGCAAATAACTAAAGAAGACAAAAAGAAAACAAAAAGGGGGACCCATTTTGTTCCAGAATAAAATGGGGTGGTTATGCAAGGCATAACAAATGGTGACTCGGCTGGGAAAATGGTTTAACCATTTTCAAGAAACTAAAGGATTCAGCTACCCAGAACTCCTGGTTCATGAACATCACAACTCCAGTTGGGTCAGTTTTAGTAACCAAGGCTGAGCTAGAATCTCAAATGTAAATCAACAATAGCTACTCCCGACTCTATGTGTGTGTTTGATTGTGCATCACTCTTTTATAAAGTTTGTTCATCTTTCGGACAACCATGTGCAAGATTTGAACTACATGAGTTGATTTTCTTTAGCTTTTGTGCAATGATATCCTAGGAATTGCTCCACTGCCAGTCAGGCATCCATAGCCCCGACGGAGATACCTCTACTTTTCTCACAGCATTGCTCTACTGCTAGCCAGGCGTCCATAGCCCCGGTAGAGATACTGGAATCACCCATTCATATTGAGTCTTCTTTTCTCTTTTTTTCTTTTTCTTTTTCATAGAATTTCATATATTTCATTCAATTTTTTCTCAATATGCCAGATGTTTAACATCTGTTCTGGGTTGAAAACTACAATGGACCTCATAACAGCACTTGGAAAATTGAATTTTTCACTCAAATATTACAACACCATAGTCTTAGGACAAATAAACCATTACAAGAGGAGATGATCTTAATGATTTGTGACAGATTCAGAGGAGCTAATGAAGGTTACTTTGCACCTTGTTTTCAAGACCTTCCACAACTCTTATGGGAAATGGGCATGAAACAAAGAATTTAGGACAAATCATCCAATCAGAAAACCTGAAAATATCTAAACCACTTCTCTCCTAACAACCAAAGTATGCATCAGATAATAGCCCACCATTTTAAGATGGGAAAGAACGGATAAACCCCAAAGAAAAAAAAATAGAAACCAAAAGAACAAAGGAAACAGAAAGATAGAAAGAAAGGACAAACAAACAAACAGCAAATTATTTACAAACAAGAGAGCAAATTACTTACATAAAGAGCAGTAGATTATTCACATAAAGAACAGAGTTATTTACACACAAAAATTATTTACAAGAAGAAATTATTTACACAGATGCATCACCCAACAAAAGTACCAACTTCACGACTCAAAATAGTGTTTAAGAAACTATCCATTGACAGGCAAGGGAACAGGTTCTCTAGTTAAACTACTCAGTCTGAAAGCATTTTCTCCTAGGATCTTAGCAATCTGATAAGGACCTAGCCAGAGCTTATCGAATTTCTGGTGACTGCCCTTCTTTTCACTAACTTTATCCCATAACAACACAAGGTTGGATATCCTAAAAGCTTTGATTTTGGCTCTTTTGTCAAACCAACGTTTGACAACAACCTGGTGCCTAAAGAATTGTTGCAAGGCGGCATCTCTATGTTCTTCTAATTTCAACAAAGCAGCTAATCTTACTTTTATCCTATTGTCACTAGAGTAGAATTTCTGCATGAACTCAAGGATAGGTATTTGGAGGTGGATAGGGAACACAGGCTCTTGCCCATACACTAGCTTGAATGGTGAGGTCTTTAAAGAAGCCTTGATCCTAGTTCTATCTGCCCATAATGCAAATCTCAGCTGGGTATGCCAATCTCTAGGATTGCTTTCTAACAGTTTCTTAATTACCCCTAAGAGATTCTTGTTGGTTGATTCTGCAACTCCATTGCCTTGTGGGTAATAGTTTGAAGAATACTTTAAAACAATTTTGTGATCATAAGCCCATGAAATGAATTCAGCAAAAGAAAAGGCAGAGCCATTGTCACATACCAAAGCGAAGGGTATCCCAAACCTAGTGGTGATGCACTCGGTGAGGAACTTGATCACTACCTCTGTGGTGTTCTTCTTGCAAGGTATAGCCTCTGTCCACCTTGTGCAGTAATCAATAGCATTCAAAATAAAGTTGTGTCCTATAGAAGAATTTGGGTTAATCACCCCAATAAAATCCAGTGCCCACTGGGCAAATGGCCTTACCTCGTAGACGGGCTGCAATGGCATGGCTGCATGGTGTTCTTTTGATGCAAAAATCTGACATATGTGGCATGTTCTCACATGCTAATGGGCATCTTTGAACACACAAGGCCAGTAATAACTAGATCTGAGGATCTAGTGTGCCAATGAATCTACAGAACCATGACCTGTGCCGTGTTTCCCATGAAACTCAAAGATCACATGTTTAACCTCTTGCTGATCAAGGCACCATAGGTACACTCCCTCGAAATTCTTCCTGTATAGCAACCCTCCTTTGAGCATATAATGGGAACTTTTCATTCTTAGTGCTCTCCTTTGAGTTGCATTCATTCCTTCTGGACACCTATTGTTAAGCATAAAATAGACAATATCAGCATACCA
The DNA here is from genome assembly GCA_007258455.2 of Sequoia sempervirens. Taxonomy (NCBI): domain Eukaryota; kingdom Viridiplantae; phylum Streptophyta; class Pinopsida; order Cupressales; family Cupressaceae; genus Sequoia; species Sequoia sempervirens. The sequence continues at coordinate 277,734,506 of VDFB02000015.1, forward strand.
AGGGTCATTGGAGAAGGACTGGGTTGTGTATTGCTGACAAATGATGTTGTCACCAGCATTCACCATAGACTTAGATAAGTCTGTACCTCTGACAAGTTTCATAGGGCGTATCTCCAAGTCGAACTCTTGCAAGATGGCCATCCATTTCCCTCTTCTTTCTCCCAGCTCGCTTTGCATAAGTAGAGACTTCACAGCAGCGTCAGGAACTACAGCAATGATTTGGCTTCAGAGAATGTAGTGTCTGAACTTCTTGACGGCCCTGACTAGCGCAAAATCTTGCTTTTCAAGGGGTGGGTACTTCAAAAAATTTAAATGGAGAGCTCATAAAAGTGATTGGCCTCTCCTCTGCCTCCCCTCTTCGTTGAGTCAGGACAGCTGCATAGGAATGTTCAGAAGCAAAAGAGTAAATATAGAATGGTTTTAAGTAATTAGGGCTGGTAAGGACTGGTGCTTCTGAAATGGATCGCTTGATCTATGAAAATGGGACCTTCGCCTCATCACTCCACTCTATCTTGGAATCTTTCTTCATCATTTCATTTAGTGGTTTTACGATTTCTGCAAAGCCCGTGATGAATTTTCTCACAAAGTTGATCTTCCCAAAGAAAGATCTCATCTCCTTCTTGCTTCCTGGCCTGGTTATCTTGAGAATGAACTCAACTCGATCTGGGTCAATCGATATTCCCCTTTCTGAAATTATATGTCCCAAGAGCTTTCCTTCAGAAACCCCAAATACGCACTTTTTGGGATTGAGGGAGACGCCATACTGGATACATCATTCCAGAACCTTAGCCAAGTCTATAGCATGATTCAGTCGATCTTTGGAGATACCGTCAGGTCGTCCATGTAGACAATGATGCACTTTCCAATCAGATCTTTGAATGCCACATCCATAGAGCGCTGAAAGGTCGCTCCAGTGTTTATTAGACTGAATGGCATCCTCCTGTAAGCAAACATTCCCCACTTTGTAGTGAAGGTTGTCTTCATTATATCTTCATATTTAACCATTACCTGATTGTATCTAGAGTAACCATCCAGGAATGACATCATCTGAGATCTATTGACAGTCTGCAAGACCTCATCTAGTGATGGGAGTGGGTAGTTGTCTTTTTCTGAAGCTCTGTTCAGATTCCTAAAGTCCACACATAACTTGATCTCTCTATTTTTCTTACGGATTGGGACTAAGTTAGCCACCCATGTTGAATGTCGTACGGGGAAGATAATCCTTGCAGAGAGCAATCTCTGGACTTCTTTGAAGATCAGTGGTTCGATCAAAGCGTTGACAGGGTGATGTTTTTGTCGAAATGGTTTAACTTCAGGCTTAAGGGGAATAGTATGAGTCGTCACAGAAGTATCGAATGTCTTTAGGTCTTCATATCCCCAGGCTATCGTAGCAATATCCTTCTTCAATGCCTTCAGTATATCTTTTCTGACTGCTTCAGGGTAGGTTGTCCCTATGTAGATATTCCTTTCAGGGCCAGAATCAGCTAGGTTAATAGTTTCATATTCGCCTCCCTTATCTTTAGCTAACATCTTGTCTCGACCCCTGGGGTCTGAATCAAAAATTCTTTCTAAAGCCACCATACCCTTGGGAATGCTATTACTTTTCAGATTAAGGACCCCTTCTACATCACAATCTCCAGGGTTCCAGTCTCCTTGATCCCTGTTGGACTCATCAATGATTTGTCCTTCAAAAACATCTGAACTTGCTAGGAAAGCAAAGATATGTCGATCATCATCAAAGACCTAAAAATTCCTGACATTGTCAGGAACTGCAGGAGTGGAAATTAATTCCACTGAGAATTTCTTAAGCTTGGAGCCTTGCATAGGTTCCAGGGTGCTTGCAGCAACAGCTAATGAATCGGCTATCTGATTCTCTTCTCTAGGGATTAAGCTAATCCCACAGGCATCAAAGTCCTCAATTAGGTTCCACACCCTATTTCTATATGCTACCAGCCTTTTATTGTGACATGTATACTGGATGCGCACTTGCTTGATAACAATTTCTGAATCGCCTTTGACCATCAAGGTTGTAACCTTCTTCTTATGTGCAAACATCATTCCCTAGGCCAGAGCTTCATATTCTGCCACATTGTTAGTGCACCCGAACTGCAACCTATAAGAAGCAAAAAAGATTTTCCCTTTCGGGCTGGTTAGTTCAATCCCAACACCATAGCATGTCTTAGATTTGGATCCATCAAACGTGAGGGTCCACAGCTGATCATGAGTTGGGGTTAATCCTTTTGAGGTCATTGTGGGAACTTGGACAGAATGAGGTAGGGGCGGGGTTACTTGATCTTTTGGATCAGATATAGGGAACGGGTGTTCTATAGGTTCCTCAGGAGTAATTCCCAATCCCTGCACAGATGTATTATGTGACCCAAGGTTATCCTTCTTACATTCACTTGCATCTTTGATGGATCCATCAAGTTTCGGTATACTTGTGAGTGCAAGGGTGTCGGACAAATCTTGGAGTTGTTCCGCATAAACATGTTGGTTTGGACATGTGTCTGGGGTAGGTTCAATTTGAGAAGGAACCTCCTTTGAAGGTATCCTATCTCTGGTTAACATTATTGCTTCCTTGGCCTCAAATGAGAAGTGATTTGCAATGGCCTCGGGGTGACTTGGGCTAGCTTCCCTACCTTGGGAAACATGATTTAAAATGTCAATGCAGGGTTGGAAAGTCAATTCAGAATGATTTTGGTAATGCACCCTGCACCAATTAGGGAGTAGAAGACTTTGCAAATTGATGTCTTCCCCTAAGACCAACTGATCCTGTTGTAGCTTGTTGATCAATGCTTGTTGGTTTTCATTAATCACAGAATCAGGGAATTTTGGTATTGGCAGTTCTTTAGGATCAAGAACAAAAAAGGTTAAAATTTCCTCTCTTTTATGAACCCCTATCCTAGTTTCGAAATAGGCTACCTCATTGGGGCAATCATATTCAGTGATGATATGCTTGAGGCGGGGTTCACTTTCAATCCTAATCATAATTCCCTTCCATGGTAACCACATATGTGAAAAGTCGAGGGAGAGATATCCCCCTATACCTTTCATCAAATCTCTACTCAATAGCATACCATAGGTCTCGGGAATGTCTGCTACTTGAATGTTTATGTTGGTTTGAACCCTAGGGTCTGACCCTACTTGCACATGTATGTTTCTTAATTCCCCTACCACATAACCTCTGTTTTGTCAAGTTGGATGACCTTCTTGTTTGTCTGAATGGGGTTTAACCCCAACTTCTTACATATGGAAAATGGTATAATGTTGCCGAAGCCCCTGAATCCAACAAACAATTATGTAGGTTCTTCCCACAGATTCTTAAACTCAAAAGAAATGGTGGAGTACCTACCTTGTTTCTATACAAGGTTGCGTTCACGTCCCCAGCAGGTGCCACCTTGTTCTTTCCTTTTGATTTGTCAACTTACTCCAAAGCTTTCAGCACTATCTCCCATTGGGCAGGGTACTACTTTAGGATGTCGAAGTATCACAAAGAGGTTTTATGTTTATGCATCTCAGAAACAATATCAAATTTTGTATTACAACTTGGACTACCTTTGAAAACACCAGAGGAATTACCCTTGTTATGGAATTCAAGCGGGCCTTTTGGTGGAGGAGGGTTATTATCAGCACTTTGATTTGGAGGCACCATGTGATTAGGTGGCGCTGATGAGGTGAATGGCCCCAAATGTTGATTTCTCAGGAAGTGTCCTCCTTTTGTATGGAAGGCTTGAGCATCATACGAATCTTCCTCTGGTTCATTCTCCTCTTGCCTTAGGAATGAAGGTTCCTCCTCAAAGAGGTCATAATTCATTGTTGTATCTCCTGAGTCGCCTTCTTTGGGAGGATTCCCTTGGAACATTTGGGTATCTACCTGTGCCATCTTGACAACTTTCTCCATTTCAGGGCAGTTCACCTCAGAATGGGTTGCAATATCATGCAGCCTGCACCAATTAGTCATAAAGTTGAGGTCAGCCACGTTTGCAGTGTGTGATCTCTCCTCATTAGCTTGATAGTTGTGGGAAACTCCACCATTATTGGACCCTGTATTCCATTTTCTATTGTTATTTGGCCTTTGGTTATATCCTCTATTCTGATTTTGGTACCCTTGGTTAGAGGAGTTTTGGCCTTGATAACCCCTTTGGTTGTAATTGTTATTATTCTAATAAGTACCCTGATTGTTGTTGTTTTGATTAGGGTAGTTACCTTGGTTTTGGGAGGGGTTCAATCGAAGATGAGCCATGTCATTTGTAACTTGAGACAGCATTTTTTTCAAGGTTTCTACCTCATTTGTAAGTTGAACTGTCTTTTCACTTTCCACACTCTTAACAACAGGTGGCTGACCACCATGATTTGGTGTTCCAATTTGGTTATGATGACCATGGGAACTTTGAGGAACCTGTGATTGTTGAAAGAGATTAGGAGTTCCAGTAGCAAAAAATGGAACAAGTGGTTGAGTTTGCAATTCAGGCATAGGTCCATAATGGGAAGGAGACATGCCCGAGACAGTATTGAATAGAGGATTTGGGCTATGCATCTGATATCCTATTGAAGGGAAATCTCCTCCCAGACTTCCTTGTTGAGAACTAATTTTTTGTTGCAGCTTGATAGCTAGATGATAGATTTTGGATAGAGAATCAATATCAGCTAGTTGATAAGTTCTTTGCAGGAACAAGCCAAGCAAGGGGTCTATAACTCTAAAGTAAGCTTGAATAGCACTATTCTCAGCAACTAGATAGGGGTCTTGCAATCTCCTATACATTCGTTGGAACCTAGTGTTGAACAAGGGAAAGGATTCACATGGCCCTTTCTTGATGGTAGCAAATTGGTGGTATAAAAGAGTTGGATCCACATAAACCCTGAACTGATTGATGAAAGCATTTTCCAAGTGTATCCAGGTCAGAATGGAACCTTGAGGAAGATTAAGGTACCAATTGTATGCCATATCCCCTAAGGAGTAAGGGAACAACCTACAAACTACATCATGGTGAGCTATCTCAGCTCTAGTACAAACATCCTTAAAATCTTGTATGTGCCCTTTAGCACTCCTTGATTCGCCATGAATGTACTCGGGGCAGAATTTTTTAGGGTTCTTGGGCATATCATGAAAACCTCCAGGAATAGTCCCCAATGGAGAGGGATTATTCTGAAAGAACGCCATTGGTGGGGGTGGTGGTAGTTGAACTAGTTGTTGTATGGTTTGAACCAGCTGTGATGACAATTGAGATGGATGTGGAGGTGGATTGATAGGTATCCATTGGGGTATTGGTGAAAAGCCTGGCAGAGTGAGTGGAGCTGATAAGGGTGGTATGATGGTTGAGCCAGTCTTGTGACTCTTATGTCTTATTGGGGTCTTGAGTTCTATCAAAGGCGGAGGATTTTCAGCTAATCGAAGAACTCTACAGGACCTTTCTGGTGAGAAAAACCCAGTTTTATCCAGTTTTCCTTTCTAGGCCCTCCTAGCGCCAGCTTCTGTTGATGGTCAAAATTGCACAGCAACAGTTAAACAGAACATTGCTATTATGTTTCTCCTCAAAGAGAAAGATAACAAATGGATATCTTAGCTCCCAAGGTCTTTGTAGTTGGTTCTCAACTGTGTTGATGTTGCTCAGTGGTCAATGTAACAATAATGTTCAAGGGGCCTGCTGGTGTGAGCTTCTGGATTGTTCTAAGATCAAGCATGAATTTAAACCTACTCTAACCAAGGTTTTTAAAGAAACAACAAAAGATAGATTAGGGCTTTGGTACTGAAAAGAATGATAATTCACCTATCTTAACTAGACTTGTTATCCTTCAAAGAATTGTAAACTAAAACTGAAGAACAAAATTAACTTGTGATTAACACACAGTTGCATTCATTCACAATGTTGATTTCTAAGACAGAGTACTAGTTACCATTTTAAATAAAACACCAAAATAACATTTCATTCCTTGAAGGCTTCACAAATCAAATGATTAACTTAAGACAAACACCATTCTGAAACACAATCTGAAGTAGATTAAGATCTGGTTGCTTCTACTGTTAATGAAACAGATAAGCAACACTTACAAAGCTGGCACAATCACTAGTGTACAGAAAATCTATGACTCCAAATTGTTTCCATTTATATTAAGAAAACTTGAAAGATACATTATATGCTTCTGTTGAATCTAACTCCTAACTAAGAAGACAAAATAAGATCATATTACAAAGAATCAGGATGCAGTTATCTCTCCTCTATCTTTCCTCTATTTCCCTATGTATTCTAAAACTTCCTCTAACTTGTTTTGTTTCTCTACTCTACTCGTTCTAAGGCAAGAATGCCATATATACAGACTATACCAAAAAGAACGTGTTGTCCCCTGTCTTAGGGTTTACAAAATATCTCACTTGGTCACAAGAAGGTCGGGCTTCAGATCTTTTGAAAAGAGTTGGTTCTGCATTGAATGTGTATCCCTATTGTCCATGTCGGTGGCAGCTTGACCTCAGGAGAAGCCTTTAGATCTTTTGTAGCTGCAGCATTTACTCCTGGTATCTGTGTCTATCTTTCAACTCCTTCGAAGGGCTGCCTTGAATGCTCTAAAGCATTTTTCCATTAATACCGATCCACCTCCTCACCAGTAGTCACTACAGCTGTCCTTGTGAGTCATGGTTGCTTCTTTCCTTCAGCCTCCTTCATGTTCAAGACCTTTCTGCACATTGACCATCTTCTGGAAGCGTCATCGGGGCTCTCTTTAGGTCTGAACATCATCACCTAAGCCGATCCATCACCTTGATCTTAGAATGAATCCATGTCGTTTGCATTATGTTGGTCTTCCTTTTTTGTTTTACCAAAATAGTCAATCAGTCAAACTGTTACTGGTCTGCCTCCTGAGCTCCTTCTGATTGGTGGAACAAAATCCACGCCAAATTCCCAGGCAGTCAAAAGTGGTCCACATTAGATCGCATGTCGGTGAGACACTTATTGTGTCTCCCCGATGTGATCATATCCCATGGCAGCTATCGGCAAAGCACATGTCGATTGACAGGACGCTACAACGAGTGACCAGAGTCCTATCGATATCACAAAACCCATCGACAAGACAAACATTATCGGTCAGAGGTCATGGAGAATTCCACTAGGCATACCGATATCTTTCTCTATCACTGAGACCTTTCTTGTTGATAGGACATTATGGCAAAGGGATAACCCTCTACTCGGAATCTCCCTGATCTCCTCCTTGTTCTCTGGGCTTGAGTTCCTATTCCTTTCGGCAAGACCTCTGAATCAGAAAAAGGTCATGGCAAGCTCCCCTTGGTTATATCGATATCCCCTTCTACTGGTAAATCCATCACTGTTGGCAGGACCAACATCATTTGAGGAGACATCACAGCGAGCCACCTTGAGTTCATTTTGTATCGGCAAGACCCTATCGGGTCTGCAAGACATCACGACGAGGCTCAGAATCCATTGGCGAGCTCATTTTTATGTCCGGGAGACCTCCGTCAGTCGAGAAGACCTTGTGGTGATATCACTCTATTCTCCCCGAGCCTATTTCCTTTCGGTGAGACCCTATCGGGTCGGTGAGACTTCATGGCGATGTTCTCTCTCTTTGGCTCAGAGCTCCTATCGGCAAGAGTCCACCCTGTCGGTGAGACCTCATGTCAATCTCTTCTTTTCTCACCAAGCACATTCCATCTCAGGGAGACTTCTTCGTTTTGGGGAGACCTTACTCTGAACTCACGCCTTATTGCCGAGACATCACCTAATCACCGAGACCTCATGGCGATGAAATCTTGTTGTGTCGATGCCATTTTATTTTGGCAAGAGTTCACCTTGTCGGTGAGACTTTTTCCAAAGCCATCCTTCTCTCGACGAGATCCTTTTGATGACGCCTCTATTTCGTTGAGACTCTGATGGATCGGCGAGACCTTACGCCAATATTACCTCATGTCAGCGAGACATCTTTCCTTCAGCGAAACATTTCAACGAAGTCTCTTCTTTTTGTCGAGAGCGCATGCTTCTTCGAGGAGACCTCTCATAGTCAGCAGGACATTATGGTGAAGGGATAACCCCTGGGCGAGCTGAGATCATGTCGGTGAGACAATCCCATATCGACGGGACATCCCCCTGAGCCCTTTATGTTATATCAAAGACCGACCCTTTCGGCGAAACCTACTGCTAGTAGGCCAGACCTCCTGCCGAAGGCAAAATTATCACCGAGCTCAAACCTTCGGTGGGACCTCCTTCTGTTGGGTAGACTTATGGAAATATCACTCTCGTGTCGCCAAGACTTTAGCATGTCGGCCAGACTTCATGCTGAAGGTGAACCACTCTCCCCGAAGACAAACCTTTCTGGCAAGAGCCCACCATGTCCGTGAGACCTCTTGCCGACGCTATTCTTCCATTTCACATGTGTTGCTGTAACATTCTCTTGTCGAGGAGACATCCCACAGACACCTTATGTTTCACCGAGAAATCTCCATAAGTTTACTTTTTGTCTCCATGACAATATCATTCTCTCACCAATGAAGCAATATGTCGGTGTGACAAAATGGGTTGGCAAGACTGCAAGACCTCACCCTGATAGAATCCTTTTTGTGCTTTGTTGGCAAGACCAAATGCACTCGCCAAGACATCCCTCTGCTGCAAAAGTTTCTCACCGAGATGCATATCCTTATCGGTGGTCGGAAAGACCACATACCGCAGACACGACTCTTGTTGAAGCTTTGTTCATTCCACGCTAGTCGGTGAGACATGAAGAATTCGCCAAGACTTTCCCTTGAAGAAAAGTCTCCCGCCGAAATGTGTATCCCTCTGCCGCTAGTCGGTGAGACATTCCCTTCGCCGAGACATTAAGCCGAAGCCTCCTTGTTTCGGTGAAGGCCTGTTTTAATTCAGGGAGACTCCACTTAGTCATCAAGAGCTCATAGCGACCGAAATGTCTTGGCGACACCTTGGATTCCAAATGGATAGAACCTAACTGCCAGTTGGCCAGACAACAGGAGGGTCTCAACAACTTTTTCCTGAGGAATTTTATGCTGAGTGGGACTGAAGCATGCTTTAAAGCTGACTTCCTTGAGAGAGATTTCCATATGAGTGATTCAATCCTACAAAACAAATGCCTCAGTCAGTCCTTGGAGCATATAGAATACATTATTGTTCATGATTATTTCATTGATTCTTAGTAAGAAGAAAACCAACTCAAGTTGAGACAGAACCAAATTTTGACAAAACAAAGAAGACAAACTCAGGAGGAAAACATAAGAACTCCCAAGATCAAAGGAAATAACTAAAGAAGACAAAAAGAAAACAAAAATGGGGACCCATTTTGTTCTAGAATAAAATGGGGTGGTTATGCAAGGCATAACAGGGACATCCAAGCAACAAATTATTTTCCTCTTCCTCACTTTATTTGCACATCACACACCACGATGGTCCCTAGTAGCCCATTAATCTAAACCTATCTATTGTCAAAATTCTTCCTACTTTTTGAAGGCATTTGTCATCCCGACATAACTTCCATCACTGCTAATCTCCATGTAGTATCTGACCTTCATACTCCCCATCTACAATAAAGAGCTTTTGTATTTTGAATATCCGCCAAACTATCAATAGTAGGGTAACCCCCCAAGAGTCCTCCCAAAAGAGAGTCGAGACGCTATCATGAATGTCCCAAGATAAGAACTCCATTATCAGTGACCTACATTCCACCATGAAATTCTATATTCTTGAGCCTTTATGAAGGGAAACAGTCATGAAAATACTATCCTCACTTTCATTCCCCAGGTATTTATTTTGAAGAATTCACACCCATTTCAATTTGTGCTTCGTTTACATCTTCTAGATCAACTTGGCCCCCAACGCCTTGTTTTTCCTCAAGAGACTCCTTAAACCCATACCCCTAGCCTCCTTCACTTTACATATCCTATCCCTTGCAATTAGCACTAACTTTTTCTTATCTGCATTTCCTTTCTAGAAGAAATTTCTCATGTTCTTGTTCAAAATCTGATACGTCCCCTTGGGTAATGCTAGACAGGACAACAAATATATAGGCAACATGAAAATAACTGCTTTCAATATCACAAGCCTACTCGTTGATGATAACCACCTCTCCTTCCATGATGGCATTTGTCTATTTACTTTATTTACCAGGGGATCCCATAATTTTTCGCTACCCACATATTTTGCTAAGGGAAATCCAAGGTATGTGCATGGCAATTGTCCTTTCCTGAATCTCAAAATTCTAAGGATCTCTTGCTCTTTTCGCAAAGTAGTGTGAAAAAAATATTTTTATTTTGCTTCACTTACCTCTTGACTAGATGCATCTAAATAGTGATCCAAAACTTCCTTTAAATGGTGAGCTTCACGAAACTTAGCTACTCCTAAAAGCATAGTATTGTCTGTGAACTATTGATGGGTTACTAAAGGCACATTTCTTGTAATTTGAATTCCCTCCAGTCACCCAAGGTTTGCAGCTATATTGAGTGCCCTTCCTAGAGCTTCTAGAAGGGTGAGAGAGGATCTCCCTATCTAATTCCTCTAGATGCCTCAAAGTAACCTTCTAGAGATATGTTCAAAATGATTGAAAACTTGGGGCTAGCTATGTAGTTGAAAACTCAATCTATCCATTTTTTGTTTTTCCCGAAGGCCAACAACACTTTGCACAAGAATCTCAAGTCCACCTGATCATATGCTTTTTTAATGTCCAATTTTAGTAACATGCTCTATTTTTTGGTCCTTTGAATCGAGTGAATGGCTTCTTGCACAATGATGACCCCCTCCAAGATTGGTTTCCCAAGTACAAACCTAGGCTGCTTCTCATAAATTATTTCTGGGAGAATTTTTTTCAATCTATTTGCAGTTGCTTTTGCCATTTAATTTTTTATAGAGTATTTCAAAGGGAAATGGGTTTGAACTCATCTAGTTTTGATGGTTTCTCCTTTTTGGGTGTTCGTGTAAACAAGTATTTTACTTATTACACTTTACTTAAGCTTACTTAGGGAATGCATATCATTGTAGTTTGCACTTGTGACACCTAGTCATTTGCATCTTGCATCTAGGTTTGTGCATATATTGAGATATGTGATTAGGACACTTAGGGAAGTGTGTAGGAGAAATTCCACTCTTTGTGGTGTGATCTAGTTATCACCTTTTTATCTCCACTTATCGTGGCATGATAATTCCACTTTAGGTGGGTGATCCACCTTTCACGAAATTATCTATTATTTCTTTCTACCTACCCCTGCACATGATTGTGACACTTGTCTCATTCAAGACCCTTCATTGTGTCCTAGCTTGCCTTTGTAAGCAAGCCTTACATACATACTTTTAATTGAGCATCTTCATGCATATTGAGAATACAATCTCCATATTCTCTCATCTTTTCTCTCTCTTTTGTGCTATCTTTGGTCTTTTGATCCTATTGTTTCTTTTCATAAGTTCTTACATGGTATCAGAGTAGTTGGAGGTTCTTTGCATAGCCATTGTTGGGAGATCTTAGTTCGTGTGAAGGTGGTCAAGAGGAAAATATGAGGAGAAACAACATTTTGGTGCATCCTATACCAGATCTAACCTCAAATTTGGATTCAAAAGGATGTTTCCAGTCATGATAGCCTTTCGTTGTGTCGAAATCCGACACCAAGAGGTCTAGATCGAAAAAATTCGCCTATTTGGGTATTTTTTCAATTTTCTGAATTTTTCTATAGTTCTAAAAAGATTATTTCTACAAAATAGTTTTTGAAAAATTCAGAAAATAAATAAATAAATAAAATTGAAATTTTTTCAAAAAGTTGTATTGGGATTTTTATTTTTATAAATCAAAAAAAAAAATCTTTATTAGGCGATTTAATTTTTATTGTAAAAGTTAAAAAAAAAAAAGTGTTTTTTTGGGGGGCCGAGGGTATTACTTGCGCAGAGCAGGCGTCAACCGCAACAGAGTACCCTGTACCAGGAGGGTACAGGGCCATCCACCACATGGTCCCCTGTCATGGCCCGTCCAACCCATGCCGGTCAAATCAACATTGGTGGGTTAAAAATCAGCTGCAATTTTTAAACTCCAGTGGCCACATTTGAAATAGAGGCTGACATCTACAACAAAATCCAATGAAATAAAGAAAGATTTTGGCGGTTTCAACAAATAATCTAGCAATCGACATCTTAAAAAATATGGCTCCATTCTTTCTGAAGATTCCATTTCCGACTAGAAAATTCGGCGACCCCAAAGCGTATTCCGCAAAGATTCTGGCGAAGCATATTCCAGGAAATCTGAGAAGATTCTGGCAATAAACAGAATATTTTGTTTACCGAGCGAATATTTCAGCATCGTACCAATGGCGACCTCTGACAGCTTGGTGGTCATCAATTTTAAGCTCATGCAGATGTGCGATGGCCAAATGACTGTCAAATTTATGCCAGTTGATTGTTGATATCAGGACTATGTCAACATCCTAAAACAAAAATTCCCCCCTCACCATTGGGATTTTTCATTTTGCATTCTAACTTCAAATGCCCATATCTTGCTCATTTTAACTCCTTTTTTCTAAGGAATTTTCTTTTATTTGGGTTAATTTTTTGTGTTCTTCACAGCCATGTGCTTGGTTTTTAATTTTGGTGGACAATTTTTTCATAATTTTTAGTTTTTCAACACTGTACCTATGCAATCCTCATTTCTGCAACTTCCGGGGCTCCGTACAGGCACATACGAACTCCTTTTTAGGTGTCATTTTTTTTGAAAGTGCATGATTTTTCATCTACTTCTTGAATCTACAATCAGTTTGAAGTGATCTTGAGTGGATTTTTGTACTTTCAACATATGGTCTTTTTTGGCCTATTTGGCACTTGTATTGCATAGATCTAAATTTAGGTCTTTGCTTCATTGTTCTAGTCTAATCTAAGCCTATTTGTGGCAAGTTGTAAATTAGAAATCATAAGTCCACTTAGCCAAGTTGCAAGTGACCTATTGTACACGCACTAAATTATAAAGTGCCAAAATCATCTCTTTGGGGGGGATACTTTGATTAAGTGAATTTGGGGGGGTGTCTCTTATGTGATTGTTCCTATTTTCTCTCTTGTGCTCTTGCATTCCTTCATGGGTTCATCTAAAGTTCCACTCTTAACTACACATAATTATTCTTCATGGAAAGTACGTGCATGGAGTAAACTAAAGGAAAAAGGTTTAATCTACTATATTGATGGAACCATAACTACACCTATGGATCCTAAAGCATATCCAACTGCATAAATGTATTGGCTCACTAAAACTTCTATGGCATTGGGTACACTTAGAAAGTTCATTTCAGATTATCTCATTTTCCATGTTGATAAATGTACTACAACCAAGGAAGCTTGCGATAAGCTTGCTACTTTGTATGTCAAGGTTGATAAGGTTAAGTGATACAAGCTTGAAAATGATCTCCTAAGCCTTGATCCCAAGAATTTTGACACCATTCAGGAATATGTCACTAAGGAAAATGAGCTAAGAGCACAACTAAAGGATTGTGGTATTGAGAAAGAGGATGATCAATTGGTCTTCAACTTGTTGGACAAGCTTCCAGCCGAGTATGCAGCCTTTGTTTCAAGTTTTCAAACTCAACGATTGAAAATTAGCAACTTCACATCACCATATTTTGAGGCTCTCACAAATCTTTTGATTCTTGAGCAAAATAAGTTGATGAAAATGGGCATTCTCAAGTCTTCATCTTCAAAATCATTGGTGGTCAATCATGGAAAGAACAAGCAAGGCAAAGGGAAAGGCAAAAAGCAATCTTCACCAAAGCCACAAGGAGAGAACAAACAATCCACTCCACAAAAAATCTCATCATCATCTTCTTCAAAGAAGAACAACTTAAGCAAGAAGGAGAAACCAACTTGTGCATATTGAAAAAAGATTGGACATGAGGAGCATCATTTTCATGCCAAGCAAATTGATGAGTTGACCAACATCATCAAGAAGAATAACATCAATATTCCTAATGCCTATAAGAAGAAGGAATCATCTCCTTCCACTTCTACTTCATCTTAGTCTAAAGGAAAAGGGAAAGCTTTCATGGCAACAATAGGTTCATCATAGCAGTGGATTCTTGATTCAGGGGCTACTCAACATATGTGTTCTTTAAAGGGGAAATTTTCATCCTTGGAGTCCTCTTTAGTGCCTCACATCTTCATTGGTGATAATACACAAGTGGAAGTTGAAGGGAAAGGTGAAATTGAGATGGATGATGGTACATTTGAGGATGTGCTCTATGTTCCAAACTTGAGCATCAATCTTCTCTCCATCTACCAAATCACTCATCATGGAGATGGTAAGAAAGTTGAATTCACTCCCGACATAGTTGTGGTAAAGGAACTTGCAAATGATGCTTTGGTTGCAATGGGTCGAGCTAATCACAATGCAAGGCTTTACTCATTCCCCCATTGGGTACCTTGTGCTCCTTCTACAACATTGATCACTCATTCAAACTCACACAGTAAGTTATGGCATGAGCAGTTTGGTCATCTCAACTACCGCTATCTACAATAGCTTCACACCAAGGATATGGTCAAAGGGCTTCCTCAACTCAGTTTTTTTGAGGGTGTATGTTCAGAATGTTCCATTGGCAAGCATCCTGAAGAGAAGTTTGATAGAGGGAACTCTTGGAGAACCTTGTATCTTCTTCAGCTTGTTCACAATGATGTCATTTCTAGTGCCATCCTTTGGCAAAGCTCATTATGTCCTCACTTTCATTGATAATTTTTCACGATACACTTGGGTCTATGATAGGGACAGGGTTGGATTGAGATAATCACAATTTCAATGCTCTGGGTCTCCAATAGATAAACTCTTGGTGTTTATCTCCACCACTCAACCTATAGGTCCTAAAAGTAATTAGGCACCCCTAGTCCTCTCTGCCAACCCTGCTATCAAGATCCAAATCATACACCAAGCCTAACTTGATGCTCTTCCTCTCTTTCACCACCTAGCCCTTAATCACCTTAAAGGCTAACCATTCTCAAATGTTTCCTAACTCTATTATAGGGGTGTGTGACACCTTCCAAGGCTTCCAAAATCATCTTCTACAGGTGCTCGAACAAACACCAGGCTCCAACTCTCCATCATTTTCACAAAATCCCTGTTTTAGGGCTTGGGCAGGGCTACAAGCCTTGAGCCCCTTTTAGCCCTCTCAACACAAGAACCAGTTCACAACTCCTCTCTTTCAACAGTTTGTGCCAAACTTCCTTCTGACACCTTGGCTCATTTTCCAAGCTCTAAAGGATTTTTGGGGTTTGGGATCTTGTCTGACCGTACACAGGTGCAAATCTGACTTTGGCAAGAACTAGGGTTTCATTAGACCATTTATTGGTCTGTTCAGCATATTCTAACCTCATATGCCCTGATGAGACTTATGTCTTCTTTCCCACACCTTCTCAAAGCTTCCTGCATTCACCATACATCTCTGGAATGTCAATTAAGTCACACCCCTACTACGTTAGGGTTTAATCTTTGACTGTCTTTCCTTGTCCGGCTTTCAAGCTCGCCTAGGAAAGACTCTTTAGCATGCTTTCTCGCCCACTACAAACACCCACTCCTACAATATGTACAATTAAGGAGTTTAACCTTACTTCCAATAAATCCATACTTCTTGGTACGGTGTGGAAGCAGGTTAAAACTCCATTTTTTCCCAAATTACTAGTCAGGGCAGCAAGCTAAGAAAACACAAAAATTTGTCTAACTCTTGAAAGCGATAGAAACCACAAACTAATTTAACCAAAGAAAGATTAAAAGGAACTCAACTAAATCCTACTCTATCCAGGAGATTGTTTTTCTCAGTCCATTTTATTGCTGTCACAGGAAAAATAAGGAAACACACAGAAAATGCACACTAAATTCACTGTTTTCTGATTTTTACATTCAACTCTGATTCTCCAAAAACATCCAACCTCTGGAAACAGTCAAAAGGTTCCTTTTAAAATGCCAAGAAGCAGTTAGGTTTCCTCGTTCGAGCCTAGGAGCGGCCAAACATTGAGTGTTAGAAAACATAATGTGTTTTGCAACCTAGGTCTATTTTAGGAAAACAACCCAAACTTAAACTTCCAACTTATTCAACTTCTACCTAAGAACCAAAAATTTCCTCAACCATAATATAGATGGTAAATAAGACCTTACCAAAACAACAAAAAGGAATATAAAATAAAAACCTCAAAGATAAGCTTGTACTTTGGCACCTTGGCAGGTGCTCTTGCACCATTCTCCCCCTCTCAGCACAAACACTAGGAACTGGAAAGAGGGATCATTGCTAGGTAAATGCCAAGTTTCTTAAATTGATCTTCTTGTACCCATGTAGCCTCTGAGTCAGGCTTGCTCTTCCACTTGATAAGGTGTTCCATGTATACCTTATTCCTTGTAGACTTTTGCACTCTGGACTCCAAGATCTTCTCTGCCTGAGGTTTCTCTTGATTAGGAAGGGGTATATTACTGATATCCTTAAAGATTTCTTGATTGTTTTGAACTTCATCACTGACTGTCCCCTTATACCTAATCAAATCAGCAACATTGAATACAGGAGATACACCCAAATCTGATGGAAGTTCTACCTTGTATGCATTCTTCCCATACTTGGCTAACACCTTGCATGGTCCTACTCTTTTCATCTGCATTTTGGTTTACATTCCCTTCTACAACCTTGATTTGTTGAGATGAACCATGACATAGTCACCTACTTGAAATTGCACATCTCTCCTTGACACGTCAACTTTATCTTTCAATTTTTGTGTTGCTGTTGTGATTGTCTTCTTAACCTGCTCATGAATCTCCTTCATGGTCTAAGTGAAGTCTTCTACATGTCCACTCCTATTCTCTTGAGATCCAAGGTCTCTAAGCTCACATATTCCTCTTGGGTGCATCCCATACACCACTTCAAATGGAATTTTCCCTGTAGTTTTGTTTACACTGTCATTATAAGCATACTCAGCTTGAGAAATCACCATATCCTAGGTCTATCCATATTCCTTAGTCAAACACCTCAATAGGTTACCTAACACTCTGTTAACCACCTCTGTTTGACCATCGGTCTGAGGATGGTAAGTTGATCCAAATGATAGATTTGTTCCCAATCTGCTCCATAATGTTTTCCAAAAATGGCTCATGAATTTCACATCCCTGTCTGATACAATGCTTAATGGCAATCCATGGATTCTTACAACTTCCCCGAAAAAGAGATGAGCTATGTAACTTGCATCATGGGTGGTTTTTCAAGGAATGAAGTGACTCATCTTGCTGAATCTGTCCACAACTACATAAATACTGTCAAAACCAATTTTAGTCTTAGGAAGACCTACCACAAAATCCATGCTCACACACTCCCATGGTCTATTAGGAATTAGGCAGGGGTTGATACAAACCTGCATTGTTGGCCCCCCCTTTGGCTTTCATGCAAACAACACATTATTCTACATATTTTATGACATCTCTTGCTAACTTAGGCCAGTAGTAGAATCTTTGTACCAGCTCTAAAGTTTTATTTATTCCAAAATGCCCACTAAGACTGCCATTGTGTTTCTCTTGGATCAAATTTTCCCTCATTGATCCTCTTGGGACACATAACAGATTACCCTTAAATAATAGTCCATTTTGCAATGTATACTCAGCATATTGATTTTGAAAGTGATTTTCAAAATCTGAACATACCTTGTAGGCTTCTGAGAAATCTTCATCCTCACCATAGAGATCTTTGAAACTCTCCAATCCAATGCTTTTCAGCTGTATCTCTTGGACTGTCAACATTCTCCTGCTTAATGCATCTGCTACTTTGTTTTGCTGTCCCTTCTTGTGCTTAATGGTAAATGTAAAGGCTTGGATGTACTCCATCCATTTCAAATGTCTATTGCTTAACTTCTCTTGGGTGTTGATATAACTGAGTGCCTGGTTATCTGTGAAGACCACAAACTCTTTGGGCAACAAATAATGCCTCCACTTCCTAAGGGACTGCACTAAAGCATAAAGTTCCAGATCATAGGTGGAGTATTTTTGCTTGGCTTCATTGAGTTTTTCACTAAAGAAGGCTACAGGCCTACCTTCTTGACTAAGTACTCCTCCTACTGCTACTCCACTTGCATCACACTCAACTGTGAACAATTTATCAAAACTAGGCAACAACATAATTGGTTGAGTTGCCACTTCTTGTTTCAGCTTTTCAAACCCTCTATCAGCCTCTTGAGTCCATTTAAACTTTGTTTTTAGACCACCCTTAATAGTATCTAGAATTGGTGCACATATACCACTAAAATTCCTGATGAATTTCCTATAAAACTGAGCTAACCCATGAAAACTTCTTACCTCTGTTGCTGTGGTTGGTGTAGGCCAATTTAGGATGGCTTCCACCTTGCTTGGATCCATCTTCAACGTTCCTTGGGATACTACAAAGCCTAGATACACAAGTTCTTGTTTGAATAACTCACACTTCTCAAGGTTGATTGCTAACTATTCTTCTTGTAGCTTTTTAAGAACCATCTCCACATGCTTCAAATATTCTTCTGTTGTCTTACTAAAAATCAGTATATCATCAAGGTAGACTACTACAAAAATCCCTTTGAAATCCTTAAGCACCTCATTCATTAGTCTCATGAACATGCTAGGGGAATTTGAGAGGCCAAATGGCATCACTTTCCACTCATACAAACCATCATTTGTTTTAAAAGTTGTCTTTCATTCATCACCCTCCTTGATTCTGATTTGATGATACCCGCTCTTAAGATCCAACTTGGTGAAGAATTTTGCACCTCCAAGACAATCCATTAAATCTTCAATTCTAGGTATTGGGAATCTATACCTAATGTTGATCCTATTAATTGCTCTAGAATCAGTGCATAATCTCCACTTACCACCCTTTTTTTTTGTCAAAACCACTGGGACTACACATGGGCTGATACTCTTTTGAATCAGACCTTGACCTAACAATTCTTCCACTTGTCTAGCCACCTCTTGGTTCTGCTCAGGAGTGAGCTTGTATGCTGCTTTGTTAGGTAATGAAGCTCTAGGTATGAAATCAATTTGATGGCTTATAGCTCTCTTTGGTGGTAGAGTTGCAAGTGTTCCATCACTCACTATGCTCTTGTACTTTTCTAGCAGCCTTTGAACTGTTTCAGGTATGACTGTCTTCTCAACCTTTTCTTCCTCTTTGGACTGCATTAGGACCACATAACCTTCATTCCCTTGGTGTAGATCCTTGATGAACTCTTTGCCACTGCTCAACATAATGTTAGGAACCTTAGACTATCCTTCATCATCCTCAATCAATGACTGCAGCTTGAAGGTTCTTCCATCCTTCTTGAATTCAATGGTGTTCTCCTTTCCATGATATATAGCACCTCTGTCATATTGCCATGGCCTACCAAGTAGAAGATGGCATGCATCCATGGGTAGTACATCACAAATCAGCTTGTCTTTGTAGCCTCCAATTGAGAATTCCACTGTAACCTGCTCATTCACTAGAATACTCTGCCCTTTATTTAGCCATGTGACCTTGTAGGGGTTGGTATGAGGTACCTTCTACAATTTTAACTTAATTACTGCCTCCTCAGAGATGATATTATCTGTAGAACCAGAATCTACAATGACCTTGCATACCTTTCCAAATATCTTGCACCTTGCTCTAAACAAAGCTCTCCTTTGCTTGGGTTCTTCTTTGACCGGTTGTCTAATCAAAACCCTGTTAAACATCAGATTTTCTCCTACTTTTGATTCTATATGACTGATCTCAGGTGATTTGATACTCATGGTGTCCTCTTGTGCATAAGATACTCTTTTGTCATTGCTTGAAGAAGAAGCTTTCTCTGGGCATCTATAAGCTAGATGACCTAGCTAATTGCAGTGATAACATTTCATGGTGGCAAAGTAAGAGTTACTTCTTCCTGCTCCTCTTCCTTTGTTAAATCCTCCTCTTGAAGATGTTTCACCTCCATGCTCAGTAAGCTTAGATTCTCCTTGGTTTCTTAGATCATTACCTCTTCCTTGGTAACCTCCACGCTGTCCTCTTTAATCTCTGCCTCTGCCTCTGCCCTTAGAGGACTGATCATGCTTCCTTTTATTCCTCTCTTCAATATTTATAGCCAGCTGATAACATTGGTGGACTATCTTGGGGATGAGTAAAGCCATCTCTTCCTGTATGTTCCACTTCAAACCATTAAGGCATCTAGCCACTTTTAGGCTCTCATCTTCTGCCACATTTGATCTCAAGCAAAGCTTCTGAAACTCTTCAGTATAGGTGTTGACATCTAGGTCTTTTTGCCTTAAACTCTGTCTCTTCTTGTGAAGTTGGATCTCATAATCATCTAGCATATATGCTTCCTTTACCTTAGCAACCATTCCTTTCCAGGTTGATATGGGCTGCTTGCCTTCTTTCTCCCTCTTAGCCTGAATAAACTTCCACCATGTCAAAGTTGATCCTCTCAACCTTGATTTTGCAACCTTCACTTTCTGTGCTTTAGTGACTCCATCACATTCAAAGTGGTTCTCCATTCCATCTATCCAGTCCATGACCAAATCAAGATCCATCTTTCCACTGAACAGTGGTATACCCTCAAGTCCTTTTCCACTCATGGATTTTAGTGCCTTCAAGAAAGGCTCCTCCTCCAAAACAGGGTCAGGTTCAGGGACTTTCTCCTCCTCTGCAACCTCTTCTTCCTTTGGCACTGTTCCTTCCAACCTTGCATCGTTCAATGCCTTCTCCAATTGCTCTATTCTTTCTTTCAGGGACTTGTTGTCCTCTTATTGTTCTTCAACCCTCTTGGCTAATTGTGCATTTGTCACCATCTTGGGCATCTCGCTTGACTCAACTTCTGACATATAAACTACTTTCCCAAATCTTTAGCTGGGCTCTGATACCAATCTAATAGGGACAAGGTTGGATTGAGATAATCACAATCTCAATGCTCTGGGTCTGCAATAGATAACCTCTTGGTGTTTCTCTCCACCACTCAACCTATAGGTCCTAAAAGTAATTAGGCACCCCTGGTCCTCTCTGCCAACCCTGCTATCAAGATCCAAATCATACACCAAGCCTAACTTGATGCTCTTCCTCTCTTTCACCACCTAGCCCTTAATCACCTTAAAGGCTAACCATTCTCAAATGTTTCCTAACTCTATTACAGGGGTGTGTGACACCTTCCAAGGCTTCCAAAATCATCTTCTACAGGTGCTCAAACAAACACCAAGCTCCAACTCTCCATCGTTTTCACAAAATCCATGTTTTAGGGCTTGGGCAGGGCTACAAGCCTTGAGCCCCTTTTAGCCCTCTCAACACAAGAACCAGTTCACAACTCCTCTCTTTCAACAGTTTGTGCCAAACTTCCTTCTGACACCTTGGCTCATTTTCCAAGCTCTAAAGTATTTTTGGGGTTTGGGATCTTGTCTGACTGTACACAGGTGCAAATCTGACTTTGGCAAGAACTAGGGTTTCATTAGACCATTTCTTGGTCTGTTTAGCATATTCTAACCTCATATTCCCTAATGAGACTTCTGTCTTCTTTCCCACGCCTTCTCAAAGCTTCCTAAATTCACCATACATCTCTGGAATGACAATTAAGTCACACCCCTACTACGTTAGGGTTTAATCTTTGACTGTCTTTCCTTGTCGGGCTTTCAAGCTCGCCTAGGAAAGACTCTTTAGCATGCTTTCTCGCCCACTACAAACACCTACTCCTAAAATATGTACAATTAAGGAGTTTAACCTTACTTCTAGGAAATCCATACTTCTTGGTACGGCGTGGAAGCAGGTTAAAACTCCATTTTTTTCCAAATTACCAGTCAGGGCAGCAAGCTAAGAAAACACAGAAATTTGTTTAACTCTTGAAAGCGATAGAAACCACAAACTAATTTAACCAAAGAAAGCTTAAAAGGAACTCAACTACATCCTACTCTATCCAGGAGATTGTTTTTCTCAGTCCATTTTATTGTTGTCACAGGAAAAATAAGGAAACACACAGAAAATGCACACTAAATTCATTGTTTTCTAATTTTTACATTCAACTCTGATTCTCCAAAAACATCCAACCTCTGGAAACGGTCGAAAGGTTACTTTTACAATGCCAAGAGCAGTTAGGTTTCCTCATTCGAGCCTAGGAGCGGCCAAACATTGAGTGTTAGAAAACACAATGTGGTTTGCAACCTAGGTCTATTTTAGGAAAACAACCCAAACTTAAACTTCCAACTTATTCAACTTCTACCTAAGAACCAAAAAGGTCCTCAACCATAATCTAGATGGTAAATAAGACCTTACCAAAACAACAAAAAGGAATATAAAACAAAAACCTCAAAGATAAGCTTGTACTTTGGCACCTTGGCAGGTGCTCCTGCACCAGTCTACTTCCTTTGTCACAAAAGTGAAGTATTTGACAAGTTTCTCAACTTCAAAGCACATGCTGAGAAGAAATCTGGGAAGCAAGTCAATATCCTTCATACAGACAATGGCAGAGAGTATGTGAACAATAGATTTGAGTAATTTTTCACACTTGAGGGAATTGACTTACAACATTATGTTGCCTACACACCCCAATAGAATGGTGTGGTAGAAAGGAAAAATAAAACCCTCAAGGAAATGGCAAGCTACATGATACATGCCAAGTCTCTTGGTCCAAATTTTTGTGTAGAAGCAATCAATTGTGCCACCTACATCCAGAATCGGGTTCCTCATAAAGCTTTGAAGGGTATCACTCCTTTTGAAGCTTGGTTTGCTAGGAAACCTATTGTGAAACACTTCAGAGTGTTTGGGAGTCCAGCGTGGGCTCATATTCCTCCATAGAAATGCAGGGCATTGGAGCCGCATAGTAGGCCTTGTATCTTTGTGGGATATGCAAATGTTTTTAAGGCATACAGACTAATGGATCCTGAGACTCATGAGATTTTCTTTGAGAGGAGTGTACATGTTGAAGAAAGCTCACCTAGCTTTGACTCTTCTACTCCTCCTTCCTCCATAGTTGACAGCGATGATAGTGATTCAGATGATGATGGCTCTCCTTCCTCACTGAATCGCAAGGTTACACCTTTGTAGGGTCCACTTCTAGTTGAAGAGCCTCGTCCTTCTACCCCTACTAAACCTCGTTGGGCTCATCAGACTCTTGAGGCAGCAGGTCTACTTGTTGGGGATCCTTTGGATACTTAAAAGACTAGGTCACAGTATCAGCATGAGCCTCTTCCACATGCACTCATTGCATCAACTTCAGATCCACAATCCTTTAAGGAAGCCTCTGGGGTTCCTGAATGGGATGCAGCTATGGAGGAAGAGTATAGTTCATTGATGAGGAACAACACTTGGGAGTTAGTTCCTCTTCCTAAGGGGAGAAAGATGGTTCAATGCAAGTGGATCTATTGGACCAAATATGCAGCAGATGGGAGTGTTGATAAGTATAAGGCCCAACTTGTTGCGAAGGGTTTCTCACAGGTTGCAGGAGTTGACTACACTAAGACCTTTGCACTTGTTGCAAAGATGACTTCCATTCAACTAGCACTTGCCATTTCCACTTCACATGGTTGGGTAGTACATCAGATGGATGTTAAGAGTGATTTTCTACATGGGGATCTTGATGAGGAGATCTATATGAAGCAGCCACAAGGTTTCATCCAGGATACTTCATTGGTTTGCAGGTTGAGGAAGTCCCTCTATAGCCTTAAGCAGGCCCCTCGAGCTTGGTATACCAAGATGGATTCCTTCCTTCTCTCCACAGGATTCATTAGGTGTCATTTGGATCAGAATGTCTACATCTTGAGGTAGGATGATGCACATTTGATACTTGTGCTCTATGTTGATGACTTGATCATTACAGGGAGCACCTCATCCATCATTG
The DNA here is from genome assembly GCA_007258455.2 of Sequoia sempervirens. Lineage (NCBI taxonomy): Eukaryota > Viridiplantae > Streptophyta > Pinopsida > Cupressales > Cupressaceae > Sequoia > Sequoia sempervirens. Next base: position 277,758,283 of record VDFB02000015.1, read on the forward strand.
GCAGTGTCAAAACTACTTTGCGGGATAGATTCTCCATGACCAACTTGGGCCTTCTTCACTACTTTCTTGGAATTGAGATTCAACAGTCTTCATCTATGATTACATTGCCACAACCCAAGTATGCTCTTGATTTTCTTTCACGGTTCCGCATGACTGATTGTAAGCCTACTCCGACTCCCTTTCTTTCAATATTCAAGCTTGAGGCTAAGTGCTCCACTCCACTTGTTGATGACACTTTGTATCTTCAACTTATTGGAAGTCTCATCTATTTGACTCATACACGCCCTGACATCTCTTATGCAGTTGGCATGGTCTCCCGCTTTATGTAGGAACCACATGAGATTCATTGGAAATCCACTAAACACATCTTGCACTACATCCAAGGTACTCACCAACATGGGATTCATTATGCAATAGGTGCACAACAAGACTTAGTAGGATATACCGACTCAGATTGGGCATGTGATTTTGATGATTGCAAGTCCACCTCTAGCTACAGCTTCCATCTTGGGCCTCGACCTGTTTCATGGCAGAGCAGGAAGCATCATGCCATTGCTCTTTCATCGACAGAGGCTGAGTATAGGGGGGTTGTTACTGCTGCCATTGAGGCCATTTGGCTTCAACACATTCTTTCTGAGTTTGGTTTTTCCATTCCACATCCGACAGTCATTCGATGTGACAATCAAAGTGCTATTGTGATCTCTAGGAATACGATCTAGCATTAGAGGACTAAGCACATTGAGATTCATATGCACTTCATCAAGGGAGTTGATTCATGATCAAGTCATTGACTTGTGCTATTGTTCAACAACAGAGCAAGTTGCCGACATTTTCACCAAACCCTTTATTGAGAGTAAGTACCATCAATTGCGAGCTCTCTTGGGGGTGAGGGATGTGTCGGGGGCTATCACTTGACTTCTCCATTCTCTTTCATGGGGGGAATTTTTCCTCATCTTGGGGTTTTTTCCTTCTCCACTTGTACATTTATTTATTTTCTTCTCTCTTTTGAGGGGGAGCTTTTCCCATGAGGTTTTCTCCCTTTCCTCACTTGTGAGAGATTGCATTGCATTTGTACATGGGTACCTAACATGGCTCAATTGTCGAGACCCATCTTGCATCTTATCTTGCATGGTTAGCTTGAGTCTTCATTCTCCCAGTTGCACTTAAGGGGGGGGGTGTTGGTGTAAATAATTATTTTACTTATTACACTTTACTTAATCTTACTTAGGGAATGCATATCATTGTAGTTTGCACTTGTGACACCTAGTCATTTGCATCTTGCATCTAGGTTTGTGAATATATTGAGAGATGTGATTAGGACACTTAGGGAAGTGTGTGTAAGAGAAATTCCACTCTTTGTGGTGTGATCTCGTTATCATCTTTTTATCTCCACTTATTGTGACATGATAATTCCACTTTAGGTGGGTGATCCACCTTTCATGAAATTATCTATTATTTCTTTCTACCTACCCATGCACATGATTGTGACACTTGTCTCATTCAAGACCCTTCATTGTGTCCTAGCTTTTCTTTATAAGCAATCCTTGTACATACTTGTAATTGAGCATCTTCATGCATATTGAGAATACAATCTTCATATTCTCTCATATTTTCTCTCTTTTGTGCTATATTTGGTCTTTTTATCCTATTGTTGATTTTCATAAGTTCTTACATTGGGAATCAAAACAATGAAAGTATTATTCACCTCCCTTAAGACCATTCCTGAACTCCTTGAGTCCTCTATGGCAACCAACACATCATGACCCACTATACTCTAGCATTTTTGAAAGAAATGTGTAGGAAAGCCATCCAACCCTGGTGCTTTATCTAGATGTAGCTGGAACATCACTGCCTTGATTTTTTCTACCATAAATTTACTCATCAACATCTTATTTTTCCCTTCACTAACCAACTGAGGAATAACCCTCAAGAGTTGATTCTTTGATGTGAGATTCAACCTTTTCATATTATTTAACAGATTTTTGAAGAAAGTGGGTGCTTCTCTGGAAATGCCTTCTAGGTTCTCAACGCTTGTCCCATCAGCACCCCACAAATTCATAATTCTATTAATTTCTCTTCAGGCCTTAGAGTTGTTGTGGAAATATTTAGTGTTCTTATCCCCTTCTGCCATCCAAGTCTCCCTTGATTTCTACCACCATAATACTTCTTTTGCTTGCACCTCCTCATACTCTTTGAGAAACTAATTTTCCTTTAGATAACTCTCACTGTTCATTCCTGAGGATAATACCACTTCATTTAGCGTTGTCAGTTATTTCTCTAGCTTACATTTGGATTCAAAAATGTTTTTGAAGTGAGTCTTGTTCCATTCCTTTAATTGTTGTTTGAGAAGTTTCAATTTAGATACTACTCCAAACATCCTAGAGCCCTCTACTTTCCAACCCTTCCACCAAATATCAATCAACCCTGGAATATCTTGATCTATTAGCCACATGTTCTCAAATTTAAAGGGGCACATAATAGGTCTCTTTTCTCACATTATTTCCAATTTAATGGGATAGTGATCTAACCCTAATTGGGGTAGAATATTTCCTTCAAGGGTGAATGAGAAAGTTCCCAAGTCACCTTTAAACAAAAAACTATCCAATTTTTTCACAATATGGTTGAAACACTTCCTCCTGTTCATCCATGTATATTTTCCATTTGCCATGTCTAAATTTCAAATAACTCATTAACTTGTTCTCACTGTGCAAGATCACGTTGAAATCTCCCCCTAAAATGCGGTGCCCAAAGGATTCCCCATTGCATAAAGTGTTGAGATTTGCCCACAAATCCCTCTTTTGGATGTAACTTGAGGGTCCATATATTAATGAATGTGAAAACCAAATTTGAAGAAAAACTTCACTTTATAGGCAATCCAATTGCTACTTCTCACTATTTTTTCTAAGTTGATTGCTTGTGGTCTCCAGATCATAAGCAATCCCCTAGAAGCCCCTTCAACTTCCACATGCTCAACATTCCACACTCTACATTTATTTTTAAACACTTATTCTTCTCCATTGCATAATTTTGTCTCTTGAATCATGAGGACATCAACTTTTGATGTCTCCATGTGGCGCCTTAGAAGGCACTTTTTGTTAGGGGAATTTAAGCCCCTTCCACGATATGATCCTCATTGCTCCTCGAGAAGGGTACCTCCCTTCCCTGATCTTAGCATCATGGTGATTTTTTGCTATCCTTCTACATCACCGTCCATAGCCATTTTTTCTATGTTTGACAACCTTCCTTTCCTCCTACCATCCTCATAGTCAGGAGACTTCCTTGCTTTGTTTCTTACTTTTAATCCCATTTTCCCCTAAGTCCCTAGGGTTGCAAAGGGATTGGCCTTACCTTCTAGAGAATCATATGTTTCCTCTATGTCCCACACCCCATCCTCTTTTGTAGGATTACAGTCCTTAGAACATGTCCCTCCCTACTATTACCATCACCATCACCTAGTTCTAAGTTCACTTCTTCTTCCTCTACGAGAGTTGCATAACTCATTAGTTCATATCCCACACCCATTATTTCCTCCAGGCCCACTCTAATACCTCATCAATATTCCCTGTTATAGCCAGAGCTTCCTCCTCTGCACCCTCTTAAACCCTATTCTCCTTCGGGGCAGCCTGTTTTGTTTCCTGACCGTGGCGTACTCTATTCATTGGAGTTGATCCACTGTTCACTACTCCACTCCCCGACTCTACCAAACATCCGCTATTCCACTCTGAAGCCTTCTTCATAGTATAAGATTTAGATAAGTTGGGGACCTTGCTCACTGAAAGACCCCAATCTATGACTTGGACCCACTTACCCTTCTCTATGATGATCTCCAATTATTCCAGGTGCTCACTACCCGAAATGATTTCTACACAACTTGAGCCTTCAATTCTCCATGTAGTAAGGCTTTATCTACCATGATGAAAGTGCCCAATTGATTCCCTACCAAACTTAGGGCCTCCTCATCCCAATATTCTAAGGGTAGGTTGTGCAAACTTACCCATGCTTTCATTCTATCTATTTCATGCATGTGGGGATTGAAATTTGGCTCCCATTTTCTAATATAAAACCCTACTCTATCCATTTGCAACAATGTTTCAAACATGATGCTTTGCTTCAAATGTGGCGGCAGGCATATAATCAAAAGAAAGTTACAGGCCAAAAATTTGATGCATACCTCTTTGCCCCATTGGTTTCTCCACCAATCCACCATCTTTTCCACAAAACATCCACCTCCACCCCACTTTGCAAAGAAAGCATGCTCCTTCATCATATTTATATATTTTCTTAAGGTTTTATATATTTTCTTTTCGACTCAACAATAACAACCCCTTTGCTAGTGACTGCACAGTCTCTCCTCACATTACGCTTCTCTCACACACCAACTTCCTTCCGCACCTCATGATTCTCTTCCCCCCAATTTTTCTCTCTGTTTACTCTTCCTTTGTTCACTCCAACAACAAAGTGGGGGCTTTGTTTGGTTTGTCAACCGACCACTAAGTGCTTCTTTGGATTCCTTGTCGTAGGGATCCCTTGCTAGTAGTTAGATTGAGTCACCATCGTTTCTCTCTTTCTTTGCCTCAACCGCCCATTCTAGTCCCCCCAAGCAGGCTTCTTGAGGGGGGCATGGAAAACTTCCACGGCCTCCTCAAAGGAGGCTTTCAATCACACCAATATTGTGGCTTAGTCTGCACTCTCCACTTATCTTCACTAGATTGGTGCCAAGATCTCCCTTAGGGTTATCAACCCAAATGTGATCCTAATTCTTAAAGAAAGGCTAGGCTCTAGCTTAATCCTCCCTTTGATTTTGATGATTAGGGTCCCTTCTGTCCAACGAGATTGTGTTCACTTCCATGGCACGTTGATCCCCCGGATACCTAATCTTGTCTACCTGCTAAACCTGCATCTGCTCCAACCCTTCTCGCCTCCAAGCACTTCTTCATAATGTCGACCCTTTGTTGCAACTTCTCTAATGGTCATTCCTAATCTGTGACCACTGCCCATGAACCTGCTCTAATGATCTTTTTTTTCTATGTTCCCCTAACTAATGGTGGATGCTTAAATTAAATTGTTGTTAGATTTAAAATGTTGGTCCATTCTGAATATATTATATAATTTATATTTATATTTATATTATTTATATTATATTATTATTTATATTATATTGTTCATAGTTATGCATAGGGTTAGAATTAGGGTTAGGCCTAGGGTTAGAACTAGGTTGGGCTTAGAATTACAGTTATAAATAGAGTTAAGGTAGAATTAGAATAAGGGATAGAGTTTGAATTAAATTTTGAATTAGAGTTAGATTTAAGGTTAGGTTTAGAATTAAAATTAGAGTTAGGGTTAGTGTTAGGGCTATTTTTAGGGTTATAATTATGGTTAAGATTAGACTTAGGGTTAGGCTTATAATTAGGATTAGAACTAGGGTTAGAACTAGGTTTATGATTATGCTTGCAATAGAATTAGGGTTAGGGTTACAATTTGAATCAAGATTAAAATTAAAGTTGTGGTTAGAGTTACAATCAAAGTTATAGTCAAGGTTAGAATTAGAGTTAGGATTAGGATTAGTGTTAAGATTAGAATTAGGGCTAGAGTTAGGATAAGAACTAAAATTAATAAAAATAGCTCTTCAAATAATGTCTAAGTAAATAATAAATAAACTTATATTGTTTCAAAAGATTTAATTGTTGAACTTTTTCATTTATTTAAGATTTATCTTATTTACTTTAAAATTATGTAAGAATTATTTTAATCTATATACTTAAGAGTTATTTCGATTTGAACATACTTAATTTCAACTATGTTAGTCATAGTTGTGTTAGTAAAAATCAAAATTTGGGTCAAGATCAAACCTAACGACTATAAACTCACTATCCAAGTAATATTTGAATAAGTTAAGCTTACAAGACTCTATTGATACCAAACTATTACTAGTTCACTCTAAATTGCTATATCATGCCAACTCGTCTATCAACTAGATAACACATTATTTACCTCCCTTTAAATCAATAATAAATAATTTTATTGCAATCTTACAAAAAAAGATATTTGCCACACTTATTTAATATATAATTTCATTTAAACATTCTCTCAAAATAAACACACCACTAAACAAGAGTTGTAGAGCAGCAAAGTTCCTACCTAAATGTGCAAAAATGGTCCTATTTTTATTTCTTGTGCCCGCTATGTTTTAGCAACAGTGTTGATAGAACTAAAATTTAATGTTGTTGTGTCTGCTATGTTTTAGCAACAGTGTTGATAGAACTAAAAATTAATGTTATGATTCTATTGAGACCAATCCCTTAGTCAAAAAATGAATCACTAACACAAAATATCTAGGCTAAATAAATAAAAAATCAATTGCACAATGGGTATATGGTGAATCTTTTGATAAGTTCAAAATTATTTGGGAAGAGTATATTATTTGAAGTAGAAAATAGTAGAATGTGAATTGGGGTTTGTTCGGAATTGTCAAGAAATCAATTAGAAATAAGTGTAGAAAGATGAAATAGAAGTGAGTAAACATTGAACACATTAAATTTATATATTATAAAAAGAAAGTAAAAAATGTAACATTTTTTTATATATAATTGAATATATTTTTCTTTTGTAATAATCTTGAGCAAATAAATCATCTTGAAAATATAACAATGTATGCAATGAACATAATATTGTAGATATTAATGCCCATTTTTTAAACAAAATCATAATTTAAAAAATATTGTCCAACACTATCTCTGCTATTCCTGCTCTTGGATGGCATTGCACCCTTGTTCTGTTGCAAGGATTGTCCTTGCCTTCATTCCTTAGACTTAGCCTCAGACTTAGCAATGAATTTGAGTTGTTTATGTAAGAGTTACTTTATAATTATTTTTTATTCGAAAGTTATTTTATTTTATTTGCATTGTTTACTTTGCTAAGAGGTAGGAGCTATTTTTTTCACAAGAGTAGTTTTATTTTATTTTATTTACTTAAAAAATATTTTATAATTATTAATTTTAATTGAGAGTTATTTTATACTTTTAGTTTTTAAATATGTCATATGTTTTAATTTTTATGTACATGTTAACAACATGAAACTCTTTGATATCTCTTTTATGTTTTAAGTTGGAATGATGGAATTTTATAGCATCAAAGAACACCATCACAAAATAAAACTACAAAAAATGATTTTGATGTCTGCCTCAATAGATATATGATGTAAGCCAAAACTAGTCCAACCAATTTCATTTTTTGTTATGTAATGTGTCGGCTACATCATACCATTCTTCTTTCATTGTTTAGACTCAAGATTGGCTTTAAATTTAAGCCAATACTCATTTGCAAATTCCAGATGGCAAACTCAAATGAGCTTGCACTGGTTCCTAGCATACTAGAAATTGTAATTAGTTTAGCCAAATGTTTTTATTATAAGGAACCAAAAAACCGGCTCAAACCCCCAAAAAATAATGTCTAAACAATTTTTCATCACCATCAAATTCATAATATTAACCTCCACCACTAGAGCCATATTTATTTCCGAGAAGAATTAAATGTAGCTAGTCATATCCACGCAACACTCCAGCCCCAACAAGTCACAAAATATTTGCACCAACACCCTTGAAGAGAGATTTGACACCTTCCTTCTTTAGAATCTGTTGAAACACATCCAATGAACTCTTGTACTTCATTGCCTCACCAGAAGTCGTCATCATTCTTCTACAAAGAGTGTCAATAGGATATGAAGCAAGACCAACATGAATTGTAATACCCCAACCAAGAAGAAAACTTGCAAAGAAGTTATTCTCCAAACAATAAAAATGTAAAATGACCACATTCAGTGCCTAGATATGCAATGTTTGTTTATATTCCATATTATAAATATTGCTTTGAGGTATGAGCTCTGCTAGGGTTTTGTGTTTTCTACGGTCACCCTTTTGCATCATATTGCGCACCCTGCATAGGAAAACCCTCTTTTCTTGTGTGTACAACCACATTTACTGTGGTTTTTTGTTTTAATATGCCTTCAACCATATCTAACCCAACAATTCTTGCTAGTGTTAGCGGTTCGACGGCGATAATCAATGGCTCCTCCTTCAAACAAACGTCCCCAAAAATTTATTCTGAAAGTCTTTCACGAGGTAAGTGCTCTGATTCACCAACTGATGTGGTTTTTCCTTTACCATATTTTGATATTATCTGTCAATGGCTTGAGCAATACACCCTTGTTGGGTATTTTGTTGGGAGAACTCCCCTTGAAAGTGTGCTTAAAGATTGGGTAACAAGGCTTGGGTCCCTCATGGGGTCTGCCTTGATATGGTCCAAAACTTAACCAAGGGTTTCTTTTTGTTCCACTTTGCGGAGGTCAATCATGTGCAATCCATCTTAGGCCATGGACCCTAGTATGTCTGGTCTTCTCTATTAGTTTTTCAAGCATGAACTCGTGACTTTGTTGTCTTGGATGACACCAAGTTGCAAGTCCCAGTCTAGATTAAATTCACTGGTCTACCCTTGCCTTGTGTGTCATTTTTGAATAGTATAGCCTCCTCACTGGGGAGGGTTATTTGCATTGAGCCAGATAGGTTCTTTCAGGCCTGCCCCTAAAAGAGGGTTTGTGTGGAAGTGGACCTTTCCAAAGATTTAAAAGGCTCCATTGATATCCAAATTGGAGCTCTTTGCCACACCTAGAAAGTCACATATTTTAATTTTCCCAACATGTGCTATAGGTGTCAGTCAATGGACCACAAGATAAAGGACTGCCTTTTAGCAGTGCCTTGTACACCTTCTCCGTCACAAGATGCTGAAAAGCCTCGTTCGACAACTGCATCTGCTGCCAAACCTTATGCGAAATGGACTACGGTTATGAATCGAAAGAATAAGGCCACTGGTTCTAGGTCGGGTCCTATGACCTCTGAGCCAGTGAAAGATGTTTCAAACCCTTCTGTGAAGGGGAAAGAAGCTCCGGTTGGAGTTGATTATGTTTCACAGTATCCTAGGCCAAAGGCTACGTCTCGGTTGACTGCTATCATGTTAACACGAACGAATGTGTCTTCTCCTATGATAGGAGCTCACAGGCGTTCTCACAGCCCTTCCCCTCCTAGGGAGGAAGGGGAATATGTTCATGAAAAATGGAGGATGTCCTCCCCGTCCATTCAAATTGGATCAGTTCTGGCAAATTTTTTACATAATCGTTTATCTTCTTTGAATGAAGAGGAATCGGGTTTTGAAAATGTGGAGGAGTTTCACTCATGAAATTCCTTTCATGGAATGTTCGAGGTTTGACAGACCTCTCCAGAAAGTATTATGTCAGGTATACCTTGTGCAAGTACTCTGGTGTTGAAGTGCTTTGTCTCCAAGAAGTTAAAATTTCTTGTTTTTTGCTTGTAGCGGCTAGTCGTTCTATTTGGCCAACCAGTAAAATGTTTTTTACTACCCATGATGTTGGGCGTGGCGGAGTTGTCACCCTTTTGGCCCCATGGTGGCAATCCTCTGTGGTCGACCATAGGTCTGATCGCATTCATTGGCTCGTATGGATCCTTCTCAACATTGATAATCATTCCTTTGGGATTATTAATGTCTATGCTTCTAATGATGATGTTGAACGCTCTTTTCTTTGGCATTGGATTGTTGATTCTTTACCAGTTGCTACCTGGTTACTCTATGGGGAATTCAATATGGTAGAAATGGCATCTGACAAAGATGGCACTTTGCCATTCAGATGGACAGCTGGGGAAAGGGAGGCGTAGTTTTACATGTGCAATAAATTGGGGCTTTTTTATCCCAATATTGGTCGCTGCCATTCTCATTTTCTCTGACACACTTGGTGCAATTATCGAGCCAGTTCTAACAGAATATTTAAGCACCTTGATCGTGCCATGATCCTAGCGCAATCTTTTTTCTCATTTGATAGCTCCTCTCTCCCAGTTAAGTCGTTAGTGGATGTGACTTTGTTAGACCACTTCCCCATTTCTTTTTGCATTGAATGGGAGACTCGATAGCCTAGTACGTGTAAAACTCTTTTTTTTTAAACGTGTCTTTACTCTGCCACAAGCCTACCCTGGCCCACATTCGCAGAATTTGGAATTTGGAGTGCAGGCCAGCTCATCATATAGGCTGGATTTCTTGGTGGAATGAGGCTATCATCTGATGACTAGATTTTTGTGCATTTATGGGTGCCAGTTGGCTATTTTTTGCCAGCGGTCTTATGAGGCTACCATCGTTGACCTCCATGCTGCCTTTAAAGCTTTGGTGGTCAACCCCTTTTCTCCTTCATTACAAGTCAAGGTGGCGAAGCTAAGGCACAAGAAACAAATTTTTGATAGCTATGTTGCTAGAGGAGCACAAATCAAAGCCCGGTTACATTGGCTAAAAGTTGGTGATCGTGCCTCCAAAGAGTTTTTCTTGGCTCTACGTGCCAGGCACTCATCCCCAGGCATTAAAAAATAAAAGACGGTGCTCAGGTGCTCTCTAAGCTGCCTGACATTCTCCAGGCCTTTGTGCATCATTATGAGCAAGTATTCACTACACAGGAAGTCATGCATGTGCTATAGCAAGCCCTTCAGGATTGCCTTGCTGTTGTGCCAAATAAGCTTTCTTCAACTCAAAAAAAAAATTATGATCAACTTTTATCAGTTGATGACCTCAAAGAGGTTGTCTACTCCATGGCTGATGACAAAGCCCCAGGAATTGATGGATTCCCTTGTGAATTCTACAAAGCCATGTGGGACTATATTGGGCATGATCTGCATCAAGTTTACTTAGAAGATTTTCATTTTAATTCCCTAGGTAACTTAATTAATAAACGTAACATAAAATTCATACCTAAACCTAGTGACCCAGAAGACATTTGCAACTGGAGACCTATCATGCTTCTTAATGTCTCCTACAAGATTATTGCCAAGGATTTGGCTCTTAAAATCTGCCATCTTCTACTTCAGATCGTGCACCCAGAACAAACTGGGTTTATCAAATCCAGATTTATTTTAGATAATATCATTGTTGTTTGGGAAGGCATGGAATGGGTCAGACGCTCAAACCAAAAAGTCGTGTTCATTAAGATTGACTTTTCCAAGGCTTATGATCGCATTGAATGGCCATTTATTCTTGATATGCTGCAAGCCTTGGGTTTTGGGCCCAATTTCATTCAATCTATTCGAATGCTCTTTGCGGATGCCTCAGCTTGTATCACCATCAATGGTAATCAATCCTCTGCCTTTGGACTCTTTCGTTCCATTAAGCAAGGGTGCCCACTGGCCCTCTCTTTATATGTGCTTGCAGCTGAGGGTTTTGGTTACCTTTTGGCCAATGCGGTTTCCCAGTGGCGAGTCAAGGGCATTTCTTTGCCCAACTCTCAGGCTCAGCTTGTTAATGGCCATTTTGTTAATGGCTCATTCCTCACCCTTCTAGAGGATGAAGATTCCATTGTGGTGGCTCTTGAGTGTCTTAATACCTTTTGTCTTGCTTTTGGCTCTGTCATCCAGTGGCATAAAACTTTGTGTTACCTACAGTCTATCTTGCCCTCTTCGCTATGGCTGCAACAGTATGGTTGGAAGTGGATTGGGCTTGGCGAAGTTTTTCAGTTTCTGGGAATTCCCTTTGCTTTTCAGGTGTCTTTGGCTGAACTTTGGCAAGCTATGCTCTCCAAAGTTGAGCAAAATCTTTCTTATTGGGTTACCAAGCCCCTCTCTTTAGCAGGGAAATTCCAGGTGTGTTCCAAAATCCTAACGACCACCCATGTTTATTATTCTTCTTGTTGGGCCCCCTCTGAAGCTGCCTATGGAAAGCTTGAGAAGATGCTTCGTGACTTTCTCTGGGCCTCCTTTGAAACTCACAGAGGGTTTCATCATGTGGCTTGGGAATTCTATTGCCTTCCTAGAGACTCGAGAGGTCTCAGGTTGTTATCTACTCAATGGCAAGGGATTGCTATGTGTGTTAAATGGATTATTCATGCCCTTACTGGGGACGAGGCCTGGAAAATTCTTCTCAGGCATATTATTCAATCCGGCTTCCCTGTTCATAGACCTACTTGGAAGGGGATTGGCTTTCAAACCCTTCTAGTCATGAATGAACCAATCCAAATTGTTGGGACTTTTGTGGCCAAAAGCATATGGCGGGCCTGGGAAGTTGTCAAACCTTGGCTCCGTTGGGTTGGCTCTAGTTTTCGAGATGAGCTCTCTCAACCAGCACAATATTTGGTGGTCGCCTCTTTTTGCTAGCAATGGTTAGCCGTTGGCTAAATCGCCCAGGCTTAAGGCTTTTAGATTTCACAAAAAGGGTATCCATACCCTGCAACAGATTTTTTCCAGACCCACCATGCGTATCATGTCATGGGATGTTTTTCGTGCCCAATATAGGCTTCATAACCAGGACTGTGCTACTTATGATGGTCTGGTGAATGCCATTCCTAATGAAATGCTTCATAAGGTTGGAATTCATGGGACCAAACCTTGGTGGAAAGACTGGTACTGGTATCCAGACACCCCTTTCAGGAACTACAAGCCTCGGCTTGGTTATAGGTGGCTCTCACCACATTTTCCTATGATTCAGAGTTTGAACCAGAGGTGGCTTCTTCAATCTCCCACTCATGTCTGGCATAAAAGATTTGCTGCCACTTGGTCTGCAAGTGTTGAGCCAAAGCTTTCCCACTTTTCCTGGTGTATTCTTTTCCAGGGCTTTCCTGTGGGCTCTTGGCTGGTCCACCTGGGGGTCTGGGACCCTCGTTGCCCTTTTTGTGGGCAAGCTGAGAATTTTAAGAATTTTTTCTAGTTTTGTCCCAGAGCTCAGCAACTTTGGACTTGGATTCATGACTTTTTTCGGCCCTTTCGGCCAAAACCTTTCTCCTGGCATATGGTGTTGCTTGGAGATTCTTCCAGAATTCTTGCAAAATTCACCCAGCTTTGGTACACTTTTAGGGTGGAAATTCTCTTCAATATTTGGAAGGATAGAAATGCTTGCATTTTTTCACATACTCAAATGGATATTCATGTATCTTTATATGTTAAAGCTATGATTTGCTCTAATGTGCTTTTACAGGTTCAAGTGCAAGCTAGCAAAGTTGCACTTGAGGTTGTTCACCTCCAGGTTCTCCTGGACCACTGGGGTAATGCCCCTTGTACTATTGCTCAGTTCCCCACTTCTCCCACCTCTTTGTTGAAAAATGAGGGGTTTTCTTAGCTTAATACTCTGTAAAACTTTAATATTGCTGATCTAAGTAAGTCTTTTCTTTGTTACATATATTCTTTGTGGGTGATTATCTTGATTAATCCATTTTACTGTTGTAGAATGTAGAGAGAAGTTGATAGAAGAACTAGACAGGATATTAGAAAGATTACACAAGATGTACCATGGAGAAACCCTTTCGGGAAAAAAATCCACCAAGAAAAAAATATATTTTGTATTATTTTATTATAATAATAATATAAATCTCCAAATGGTGATAATTACAATGCATAAGCTCAATCCCTTGAAAAGGTACGCCATATTCCTTCAAGTTGAGTTATTCAGTGAAGACTAAAGCTTACAACATGTGCTTCATGCATTTGGGCATCCCAAACTAAAGCTACAACTTCCCCTTCACTTCGGTGATAATTCCAAAGCTCTTCCTCAAAGTTGGCGCCCTTAAGTAAAGCTACTTAACTGAGCCTTTAGAAATATCTCATCATGCATGAGAGTTAAATCCAATAAAGCATCTTGGGCACCCAAGTTGGCTTCAAGTGTTTTATAGTTAACTGAAACATTTACTCAACACCATTCCCAAAGAATGGTCATCCTTTGTTAATTGGAGGTAGTCCCTGTTATCTGTCATACAACTCAATGTTATTAGCCATGCATTACAAGTTAACTGAAGCTAACTACATGCAACTCAAAATAACCAACATGCATGCAACTCAAGATAACTAAACTAAATTAAACTAAACTAAACTGATTCTGAACTAAACTGAACTGAATTTCAAGCATGCAAACATCAAATCCTAACTCCTAGGATCTTTACATGCTTTCAAAAGTGTTAATTGTTACTCCATATAGTTAATTGGACACAAGGTGAGATTCACCTTACCATGTGAGTGTCCCATGTGTCCCTATTATTTAGGAACTCACTATGGACGCCCTCACATGCTTCTTACATTTAAAATTAATTACAAATGTCAATAATCATGATTATTTCATCAAATATTAATCTCATCCTAATCTTAGTGTTGTTGAACACATTCCAAGAATCTAGGAGATACATGAAATAATTAATGTTTAGGATTTGCAATTAAATGGCATCCTATTTCCAATACTCTTCCCACAGCCGGTCACCATCCAGGGGCCGGCAGCAGAGTGGCTTTGCACGTCCTAGTTCACAACCCCCACCTTGGTGGGATTCTTGCACTCCTCAGTGAAATAGTTCTCCGTCGTGGGCTAGCCAAGGGTGGCCTTCTAGCGGTGCTTCGAGGAGTAGCAGTGGTGGTTCTGGGTGGCCCTTTGATGATCCTCCTTCTTTTGGCTCTGGTTGGCCAATCACTGGTAAAGCGTTCCTGTGTCGGGCGCTTGCAATCTCGCACCGACACGAGGAAGAAGATAAAGAGAAAAAAGATGTTGATGATGGTTGGGGTCCTCCTCCTGACATCACTCCAGACCCCGCTGATGTATGGGGGAGAAATTTGGATGACAAAGACCCTCCTGGCTTTGCTGGCACTGCTCTAGCTACTTAATGGCCTTTTTTATCTTTGTAATTTTGGACTTCTGGGCTTAGCCCATGTGATCTGTTAATTTTCTGGGCGTTGCCCATGTGACTCTTGGGGTGTGCCTTTCTACCACCCACCCCTTTTTTTGTGAATATGAATCTTTATATTTGAATTAATATAGATAGCTGCCTATTCATCAAAAAAAAATATTGCTTTGAAATTATAAACCCAATTAGACAAGGGAAATAATACACTCATGTCAAAATAATTACTAAAAATCACAGTTAGAATAAAAAGTAAATTAGTCGATTTCTACTGTTCCACTAGTGGAGTGCACTTGACCAGAGCCCAAAGGTGATTGAAGTATGCATACCATGAATGGAGAATATGGAATCTCGCCTAAAGATCTCCAACCAAAACAACCGGCTTTAGGGAATCATACATTCCAAAGTACAGACCACGATACACAATAATCCCCACACATGATATGTTGAATCCACAGTAAAGACCAGAAATACCATTTGTTTTGAGAGTTTTACGGTAGACATCAATAAGCCCATTGAATTGTCTCTCTCCTCCTTTCTTTGCAGCCTTGGCATCATTAGCAAGCCTTGTTCGAGCATAGTCCAAGGAATAAACAAAAAGAAGAGATGATGCACCAGCTGCACCACCAGAAGCAAGATTTCTAGCAAACCATTTCCAGTAGTCGTCCTTGTCCTTCTTGAAGTTGAACAACCTCTTAAAGTAATCCTTGAAGGAAAAGTTGAGTGTCTGTAATGCAAGCCATCATGTTTCAATCTAGAAAATGTGGTGGCTTCTCCAACAAATACCTACACATATAGGATTACACTATCAGGAATTTACATACAAGAACTAACACCATCTAACAGATACAGGAAAAATGAAAACAACCATGTACCTGAGTGGACACCATTACTCCAGCTTCCATCAATGCATAAGAAAACCGAAAAATAAAAATAACAAATTATGGGAGGAAAAAAATTGAAAAAGATGAAGATTGAATAAGTTCATTGACACTCACAGATGAAGATTGAGTTAGTTTATTTAGGTTATCATGTTTAGCAAAAAAATTGCCTTCATTAATGTTTTTCAATAACGAATATATCGGATTACCTTTATTCATGGCATAACAGACCATGTAGACCCTTTTTTTGTTTGTTGTTATTTCCATTCATTAATTATCAATGATGAGGATTTTCATTGCATCTGAGATTTAATCTCAAGTTTTTATGCATGCATATGCCTATCATTTAATAATTTCTAATTTTAACTTTATCATAATTTTGGTATTTTTGGATGTGCAAACACTAAGACCAAAAAATTGCAAAATAAAAATGTTATTTCAATTCCATAAAATTTCTTAGCCAATAATATTCAAAAATAATAATTTTAAAAATTAGAAAAGTTAAAAAATGTGCATTTAACTTTAAAAAAACTTCAAATATAATGTATAAAATAAAATAATCAATTTTGATTGGATGAAGTTCAAAACATTAATCACTAGTTATCTGACCTTGTTGCAAATAAAAATTCATAAATATACAAATTTCACCATTACAAAATCTTCTACGACTTTTTATTATTATTATTGAAGAAGACTTTTATTAATAAAAACAATAAAACAACAAATATAAGTTACATCATATTAACAACACAATTGTTGTTATAACCAGCAGACAAGAGAGGCTGTTTTTTATAAAAACAACAATTACAGCAAGAAGACATCAAGTAGCAGATAACCATTTACATCAAATAGCACCACAATCACTATAATTAACAACAAACATCAATCTCATAAGACCGGCAGTTAGGTTGTTTTAAAAACAACAATTTATAGCAGCTAATGGAAATAAAACAACAATTTAGTGTAACTGTAAAAAATCTGCTACAACCCTGATGAATCTAGTAAAGCGTTGTCACAACACACTGTGAAGAAACACAAAATCAATATGTATTTGATATGCATAGGATAATCCTTTTTTCCTCCAAAAATGTCTATCCACAAGAAATTTAAAAAAATTATGTTCCCCCATCATCTTTGGAGATTAAATGTTTCATACATTACTTTCTAGCATTCCGCAATAACTTGTGTTGGTCACAGAAAGCCAACTTCAACTATAGACACCTATTGCACCAGGAAAGGTAGGCTTAATTTTTTCTTGGATTTGGGTCAAGAGCTACTTTACTTGGAGCAAGAGGACAGGAGAAGTGCTTCCCTTCTTTCTCAAGAAAATGTTTATGCTCAAAACAAGGGTATGCAAGTTGCAGTAGATGGCAAAAATAACGATCTCAAGAGGAAAAAAGGCACGAGCCAAGGCAGCTTGGCATCAAAATCTCCATATATGTTTTATTATGATAAGCCGACTTGAGTTGGTTAACAAGTTGTGCTTGGAGGAGAACCCAAGAAGCACTAATTTCCATGACCACGGGAAATGAAACAGAGTTGGCAAGGAAGCGAAGAAGGCAGTCCAAAGCTTTTTAACTTGAGGACAGAACCAAAAACAATGTTTAAAAGTTTCGGTTATGCCACAAAATGGACAAGAGGGAGGTGGACAAAGGAATTTGAGGTGGGTTCCAACTGGGAGTTTGGCATGAAGAAGCTTCCAAGTGGTGAATTAAGATTGCGCATTAGCTTTTGATTGCCAAATTCGGAGGTTGTGCATGTCCACTTTGGTCTTTTGAGGTGACAACACCAAATAGAGTTAAGTCTACTTGATAGGGGCATGGTAGGGATGAGCTATTTATAAATGGCCTTAAGAGGAAAAGTTCTAACGTAGCTACCATTCGGCCACCTCTAGTCTTTGAAAAATATTGAATGACAACTAGTGAACATGAGGATGGCGAGGTTAGGGGGCACCATATTTTGAATTTCCAACACTATGGCTTTATCTTTAGCATTTAAATTAAAACAGATTCTAAGTTGCTACCAGGATTTCCATGTGAAGCTAGTAGGATCCCATAAGTCGCTAAACACTTGGATACTTCTTTTGTATAGACATTTAGCTTCCAGTCTAGAAATCATGGCAAGAGGCAGTCTATTAACTTGAATCAAGTGATTCCACCAAATTGAGGAAGAAGCAAAACTGAGGCCATGACTAAAAGATTGATCAGACCATGATAGTTGTTGCGAGACTATCTGCCATGCTTTCCAAATGCAATTTAGGGGGGCTGATCCATGAAGTTTGAAGTAGTGATAAGAGGATCTTGACATTCCATTGGATAAAGCTCCAAGCTTTACTTGAGGTAGTTGTTTGAATACGATATCTAATCAGTGATTTCCAAGGAGCATTACCATCTAAAGCTCAACCTATCCATTTGGATGACAGACACATTCCTTGAATGTATGGATTAATGATGCCCAACCCACCCTTCTTTTTAGGGAGAATACAATGAGACCAAGAGATAGCAGGTCTGCCCTTTTTATTTCCCCATTTTGACCAAATAAAATTGCGATTTAACTAAGTGAGTTGGTTGTAGCAAGCTTTGGAGGGTAGCCAACAGGAGGAGGTATAAACATGACAAGCCAACAAGATTTTATTAGCTACCTGAATGCACCCAGCCATTGAGAGAAAACGATTAGTCCAGGCCAACAATTTGGATTGGAATTTATTGAGGAACCATCTCCACATGTCCTTCAAGGAAACTCCTAGTCCAAAAGGAATGCCAAGATAACAAGATATGGTGACATGCGCAATTTCTTTCCATTCTTTAGGAATCCATGGGGGATGGGGATTGGGTTGTGTCATCTAGAATTCAGTTTTATGCATGGCTAGCTTAGATCCAGAGACGCTACAATAAAAATCAAGGATATCCAACAGATTATTAATGTATTCAGGAGAATTTCGAATGAATATCATGTTGTCATTAGCAAAATGGGAATTAAGCACCATTCCTTTATCAGGGAGAGAGATGCCATGGATGAGAGAATTAGATTAAGCATGCTGGAGGAGGTAGTTGAGAGCATCAACAATGAGAACATAAAGAAAAGGGGCTAAAGGGAAGCCTTGACAAATCAATTTTTGAAGGGGGAATTGAGGGGAGAGGGCACTGTTAATGACCAATCTTGCATTAGCATCCATGAACAACATTCAAACATGAGCACAAAAGTTAGGGCCAAATCCCAACAATCGAAGCATGTTGAGGATGAAAGGCCATCTCATACGATCATAAGCCTTGTCGAAATCAAGTTTGAGGATCAACACATCTTGTGCAGTTTGTTGAGCCCATTCCGAAGATTCTCAAGCCAAGATTAAATTATCTAGAATAAATCTGCCCCCTAAAAAACCAGTTTGCTCATATCTAACAATTTCTTGTGGGATGGGTTTGATTCTTTTTGCCAGGGCTTTAGCTATGATCTTATAAGAGGTATTAAGTAATGTGATGGGGCGCCAACCATTCACCGAATCTTCTTGTTTCCCTTTAGGAATGAGTTTAATAAGGCCCTGATTAATAAACACACCCAAAGATCTAGTTTCTAGACCTTCCAAATAAACATTGTAGAAATCTTCTCTAATATGAGGCCAAAGAGCGCGGTAAAACTCCACCGGAAGGCCATCTAAACTGGGACTCTTCTCTAAGGCCAAATTGTACATGACATCATCAATCTCTGTCAAGGAGAGGTTGTGGTCAAGACATTTCTATAATCATGCTGGATTTTTTGAGGAATAAAATCAGCAAGAACATCTCCCAAGATGGGGATTAAGGGGTCTTTAATGGAGTCATCAGTAAATAATTGTTTATAATCTTCTACGACTTTATTCAATTAAAAAAATTCTACTAACCTGAACATTACATAACGTCGTATGTCACCTTCATGATAAAGCATTTACCCATTAAAAAATTGTGATTGTTTTTCTATGACGAAAAAGTTGAAAGTAAACAAACGTGCATCATGCTACAAACAACCACAACGCGCCCACTGGTTAAGCTCTACCCATTGTTTAATAAACTCCAGGGAAATAATTGATTCTTTTTAAACCCTAGGTAGACAACGAATTAGCAATCGCCGTAGAATCAAGTTCGCAACTAACAGAATTGTCAACTGAAAGGAGGGGCAATCGAGCACGCCACTAAAACTCGAACTTATTCCATCAAATTTCCAACCACAAAATATGCCCAACCAAAACCGTCCACACCATACTGGAATTCAAAAGCCAAAATTCATTCGCCGCTCCTCATAATTAAATAAATCTTACAATTGCACATTATTTCGTAAAACAGTGTTCTTGGCGTAGGTGATCTGACAAACCGTTTCATCCTAAGACACAACAATATTATTTCCAGTATTACAGTGAATTGGATTTAGCGAGAATGCAGTCGCTGCAACAGAAAGCTTTGGAATGGAGTGGGGTAGCTGCAGAAGATGCATTTGCCATAGATGATACCAATTTATACCAAAAGCTTGGACACCAGACTTTCGTTGATCTATCAACAAATTTTTATAACAGGTGAGCTCATTTATAACTTTTTTCTTCATGTATGTTTGCTGGATTTTTCTATTCTAGCTACAGCCAGACTTGGGTGTTCAATTGGAAAAAAATGCGTACCAGCATTCGAAATTTAAAATTTTGAACACCCATTTCGAAATTACAGCACCTTGGATATTTTATATCAGCTACCTTATACCAGCCCTGGAATATGTCAGATAAGGTTGCCGTAGGTTCTGAGAATCCATTGGACGGAAATACGAATTGAAATTTTATTTTATGGTTGTCACAATTTATAGCTACCTTTTCTAGTAAAGCCTTAAGTTTTTTGGCCTGAATGTTGATAATTATAATGCTTTCTGCATACAGAGATAACTAGGTGCCCAATATGTGTAGACGAAACTTTCAATCTTCATAAATGGTAGTTCTTCCTGGGGATTAATTTAACAAGATATGACATTTATGAATTATGTTTTAATTAAGGGTTAATTAGCTTCTACCAAGAAATGCATGCAGACATTCGGGTTTATGTTGAAAGTGTAGCTCAGAAGATAAATCTTCTAGCCTGGAACCGTGTCACCTAGGCTGGATCGATTAGATAAACTTTCCTGATTTTTATCTGTCTTATCTTTTACGCACTTGCCAGTTTGGGAATTCTTTTTTAGAAACAGCTTTGTCTTCTTTCTAAGATTAATCTCTGCTTTGCTTCACCGTTGGTGAATAAGAGATTATAAAAAGGATAGATGTGTGCATTGTAGACATACAGATTGAAGGTTATTGCAGGAAAGGACACAGGATCAAAGAGAGGTTGCAGTGAATAGAAGAAGGAGTTGAATATTATTCAAGTTTGCAGTTTCGTTGTGGATGCCAAGTTCTGGCAGTTATTGTAAATTTCTTTTTTTCTGCTTTAATAAAATCTCTCTTTGAATGCTGGTTTTTCCCCAGAGTTAGGGGTTTTCCAGGGTAAATCATTGTGTCAAAGTGTGATTGGTTTTCTCTGCATTCAGTATTTTAGTGAATGGTGTTGTGCATGTTTTAGTTCATTGTTTCAGTCATTTGATTTCTGTTATTCGAATTTCTGAGAATAAACAATAGTGAATTTATTGCTGGGTTTCACAACGCCAATAAGGGAGACGTATTTTTCACATGGTATCAGAGCTAATACTCTGAAAGAGAAAACTAGGGTTTAATCACACCACTGCAAGTTTCGATTTTCTTTTTATGTTCAGGGGTTTCAGCAATGGCAGCAGCCGGATTAAGAGATTCAAACAGACTTGAGGGGGCTTCAAACTTTGGCGTGTGGAAAGCAAGAATTCTTCTGTTACTGGAGGAGAATGGTCTGAAGGAATATGCAACCACTACCGTTTCTGTTCCAACAGATGCTACGCTACTGGCGACCTACCGGAAAGAAGATGCCAAAGCTAGACGCATCGTTATGGATGGGGTCAAGGATCACCTTGTTCCTCATATTGCAGATTTAGACACCTGCAAAAAGATGTATGATGCCATACTCAACCTATACCAGAGTTCAAATTTGAACAGGCAGCTGATTCTCAGGGATAAGCTGAGAAACACCAGAATGAAGAAAGGGGAGAGCGTTGTGGACTACCTTACCAGGATCAGAACAGTAAAAGATGAGCTAGTAACTGCCGGGGTAGCAATACTAGATGATGAGGTTGTCAGGATTGCATTGGCAGGATTCACAAAAGATTGGGACATCTTTGTCAAAGTTGTATCCAGACGGCAAGATATTCCTGATTGGGATCGTTTGTGGACTGATTTCACTCAGGAAGAATTTCGAATGAGTTATGTTAATGGAGGCAGCAGCAGTGGTCGTAAGGGTGAGATGGAAGAGAATGTTGCTCTTGCCAGCAAAGGCAAAGCTAAGAAAGGCTCAAGCAGTGAGTCTACCTCAAAAGGAGACAAGAAGAAAAAGAAAGACCTGAGTAAAATTAAATGTTATGGTTGTGATCAGCTAGGACATTATGTCAGTCAATGTCCGAATCGGAAGAAAGGAGACAAGAAGAAGAAGCAGACAGCAGCTTCAGCGGATGTTGATGAGCTATCCTCTAGACTAGAATATGAGTTCGCTCTTCTAAACTGCTTATCTAGCTCGAGCACTACAGGGGTCTGGTATATTGACAGTGGTGCGTCATGCCATATGACAGGAGTTAGAGAAAACTTCTCCAACTACAAAGCAGAAGAAATAGGCTTCCAGATAAAAATGGGAAACAAGTCCACATGCACTCCAGTTGGGAGAGGGACTGTTTCATTTCAGAGGGAGTCAAGCAGTGATATTAAGATCACAGATGTATTGCATGTGCCAGGGATGTACATGAATCTGATTTCAGTATCTGCCCTTGAAGACAAAGGGTACAGCGTACTCTTTCAAGGACAGAAGGTGTATTTAAAACACAAGGACTGGAAGAAGGTAAAGCAGATTGGAGTTAGAAGTGACAATTTATACATATTGCAGTTTGAAACTCCAAAGGCACTAGTGAGCAGTAATAGCAGCAGGGAAATAGGAGAGCTATGGCATAGACGGATGGGACATATACACCATGGGGCATTGAAATTGCTCAGAGAAACCGTGATAGGAATTCCAGAGTTGAGTGCAGAGCACGGTGACGCATGTAAAGGGTGTGCACTCGGGAAATTTTCAAAGGCAGCCTTCCCTAGAAGTGACAGTAGAAGTACAAGTGTTCTTGACTTGATACATTATGATATTTGTGGTCCCATGTCTACTCAGTCTTTGAGAGGTTATGAGTATTACGTAACCTTCATTGATGATTTCTCCAGGAAGACCTGGATATATTTCTTGAAGGCCAAAGATGAGGTCTTCAGTCGCTTCCAAGAATTCAAAGCTCTTGTGGAGAATATGACAGGCAGGAAGATCAAGGTTCTTCGGACAGACAACGGGGGTGAGTATAAAAGCAAAGTCTTCCAGGAGTTCTGTACCAAAGAAGGAATCAAGAGAGAGTGGACTGTTCCCTACAACCCACAACAAAACGGGGTTGCTGAGCGTAAGAACAGGGCAATTGTTGAAGCAGCCAGGGCCATGTTGTTTGATCAGGATCTGCCTAAGTATCTTTGGGCAGAGGCTTGCAGCACAGCAGTCTATATTCAGAATAGAGTACCTCATAAGATTTTGGGAAAGATGACACCAGAAGAAGGCTTTACAGGGAAGAAGCCTGAGGTCGGGCATTTTAGGATCTTTGGCAGTATAGCATACTGTCACGTACCATCAGAGAAAAGAACCAAGCTAGATTCGACTGCAGAGAAAGGTTTCTTTGTTGGATACAGCGAAACCTCCAAGGCATACAGGATCTTTATTCCAGGGACGAGGAGGATCATAGTGAGACGTGATGTGAAGTTTCTGGAGGAGAAAGCCTTCAGAAAATCTCAGGATTTGCCAGCAGTTGAGCAGAGTCAGCAAATCGAAGCTCCAAAAGTGGATCAGAAGTCTCAGGTACAGGGCACTGTGACAGGAACAAATACAGATACAGGTACCTTGGGTGAGTTGAGTCCACAGGATTAGGAGCAGCAGAATAAGGAACAACAAGCTCCACCTATTGGTGTATCTCCTACTGGCGAGAGAGGGACTAGCCGAGTGGAAACTCGGATTGCACGAGATGCTCAAGAGTTTATGGGAGCTCCTAGAACGAGTGGCAGGGAGAGGAGACCACCGGCTAAATATTCAGATTATGTGGCATTAATAAGCGAGCTCATTGACAGTGAGCCTTCCAGTTATCAGGATGCTGCACAGCAGCAAGTTTGGCAGGATGCTATGGTGGAGGAATACAACTCCATCATGAAGAACGATGTTTGGGAGGTAGTGCCAAGGCCTATAGATAAGGCAGTGGTTGGCTCTCGCTGGATCTATAAGATCAAGCATGCTGCAGATGGTAGCATAGAGAAATACAAAGCCAGGTTCCTGGCCAAGGGGTTCTCTCAGAAGGAGGGAATAGACTATGACGAGACATTCGCTCCAGTGGCCAGATATACCTCCATACGAGCTGTGATCTCATTAGCAGCACAAATGGGATGGCAGATCCATCAGATGGATGTCAAGACGGCTTTCCTAAACGGAATCATAGAGGAAGAGGTGTACATCGAACAGCCAGAAGGTTTTGTGGCGCATGGGAGTGACTCTCATGTTTGTAGGTTAAAGAAAGCACTATACGGACTTAAGCAGGCACCCAGAGCGTGGTATGAGCGCATAGATAGCTACTTGCAGAGCATGGGATTCGTGAAGAGTGAGGCGGACTCCAACCTTTACTATCTCATGATGGGGGGTGAACCACTCATCCTAGTTTTGTATGTGGATGATTTATTTATGACTGGTTCACCGAGGCTCATAGAGGATTGCAAGAGGGACCTAGCAGCAGAGTTCGAGATGAAGGATTTGGGATTGATGCACTATTTTCTGGGACTAGAGGTGTGGCAGACAGAGGGAGAGATTTTCCTTGGTCAAGGGAAATATGCTATGGAAATCTTGAAGCGATTCAGAATGTTGGACTGTAGACCCATGTCTACACCAATGGTTACAAATTGGCAGAAGATCAATGCATCAAAGCAGGAGGCAGTAGACCCCACCTTGTATAGACAGCTTATTGGGTCATTGATGTATCTGGTCAATACAAGACCAGACATTTGCTTTGCAGTCAACTCTCTTAGTCAGTTCATGGTAGAACCAAAGAGAATACATTGGACAGCAGCAAAGCATGTGCTGAGGTATCTATGTGGTACAGTTGAGTATGGGTTGAGATATACTCGGGGTGATGGTGTCAAGTTGATTGGCTACACTGATGCAGACTGGGCTGGTAATGCAATAGATAGGAAAAGCACTTCGGGGTGTTGTTTCAGCATGGGATCAGGGGTTGTCTCTTGGTACAGCAGGAAACAGAAGTTCTGTTGCATTAAGCTCTACGGAAGCAGAGTACATGGCAGCAAGCATGGCAACATGTGAGGCCATATGGCTTCGGAAGCTGTTAGTAGCATTGTTTGGTCAGGAGCTAGAATCGACCATCATTCACTGTGATAATCAGAGTTGCATAAAACTCTCTGAGAATCCTGTGTTTCATGATAGGTCGAAGCATATTGACATTAGATATCACTTTATCAGGGATTGTGTACAGCGTGGATTAGTTCGACTACAGTATATATCTACAGATGAGCAGGTTGCAGACATCTTAACGAAGGCCTTGATGAAAAGCAAGTTTGTCTTCTTCAGGGACAAGTTAGGTGTAGTAGAGAACACCTTCCTCGCTAAGAGGGAGTGTTGAAAGTGTAGCTCGGAAGATAAATCTTCCAGCCTGGAACCGTGTCACCCAGGCTGGATAGATTAGATAAACTTTCCTGATTTTTATCCTGTCTTATCTTTTACGCACTTGCCAATTTGGGAATTCTTTTTTAGAAACAACTTTGTCTTCTTTCTAAGATTAATCTCTGCTTTGCTTCACCGTTGGTGAATAAGAGATTATAAAAAGGATAGATGTGTGCATTGTAAACATACAGATTGAAGGTTATTGCAGGAAAGGACACAGGATCAAAGAGAGGTTGCAGTGACAGAAGAAGGAGTTGAATATTATCCAAGTTTGCAGTTTCGTTGTGGATGCCAAGTTCTGGCAGTTATTGTAAATTTCTTCTTTTCTGCTTTAATAAAATCTCTCTCTTTGAATGCTGGTTTTTCCCCAGAGTTAGGGGTTTTCCAGGGTAAATCATTGTGTCAAAGTGTGATTGGTTTTCTTTGCATTCAGTATTTTAGTGAATGGTGTTGTGCATGTTTTAGTTCATTGTTTCAGTCATTTGATTTCTGTTATTCGAATTTCTGAGAATAAACAATAGTGAATTTATTGCTGGGTTTCACAACGCCAATAAGGGAGACGTATTTTCAACAATGCAATTGTAGAAGGTTATGTTTAACCACTGTTCTTAAGTATTTCCTTTGTTATTCGAAAAGATAGGGTTACATTTGTGGATGCAGTTACGAGTGAAGGGATGTGGACTAAAATCCATGATTGGCATCTGCCATCTGAGAAATTTAGTGTTTGGGTTGCATTAACGTGCAGTTTGTTAAGAATTGATTTATAGAAAAACTGACATAAGAATATACCGTTTTCCCGCAAACCAAAATATAGCATGACCTTGGATGAAGTTGCACTGGCGTAGTAGCTGGAGTGGGCCAGATAATTCCAACAGACTCCAGTTAGCATAAAACAAACACAGTTACACAACATGAACTTTTAAAATAATTCAATGAGAAGTATATACAGAATGTTTTTAAACATTTCAGATTTCAATTTAATAACAAATGAGATTCTGCCTCAACACAAAGGGTGGTCTCAGCCCTATTCCAGCCACACAGGCAATGACAGCAGGTCACAATGGTCTCAAAAACTAAATTGGAAAAACAATTCCCAGCAACTTAGGCTCACAACAAATTTAGACACTTCTCTCATCTGTTTCAAATTACTGATACCACAATTACTCTGCTTCAATACTTGACTACTCAGACCCAAGTGGATCAATATGCAGCCAGCAAAAGTTCCCGCTTGCAAGCACACCTGGAGGCAGCTCTTCAATTGCCAGAAGAGGATGTCTCCAAATGGTTACATGGTTATCTTCTTTATATAGGTCTGCTTTCCTCAACTCTCAACCGCTTGGAAACTGCTTGAATTTGTGAGGATAAAATAAGATCTGATATACTTTTAGAAAATTGCAATTAATGTACTACATCAGTCATCCAATTAGAAAGACCAGCTTAGAATTACTGAACCTCGTTAGACATCAGCTGGAAAAATAAGTAAAACAAAACAAACAACAGTTTCTTTTGTCTTTCCTTTTTCTTTGATGCAGATTGCCCATGAACCTTAAGGTACTCCAGCATCATACACTCATTCCACCAATCCTCAATTCTGAAATGGAATTGAGTAGATCTGCCACATATTTTGTAACTTAAATGAGCTCGGGTGATTTTTGAACTGAATGGCCCAATTGCCAAATTGGGTGGAGTTGTAAAAGTCATCTTTTAGATCACAGCATAGACAGGACCTCTTTTGGGTGTACAATACTCCCATTGTGGGAGTAATGAGACTTATTCATTTTACTTGATGCATACTGTTCAAATTTTATATGCCATGGATTGTGACCTCATGACAAAGCTCAGGAATAAACTAAGCCTTGCCAATTCATATACACCAGGAATACTGATGGACTATTTGAACATGGCACTAGTCTGCCTTTGCTATTAGAAACCTGTTGAGATTATCCAGAAGCATAAGTATTTCCTTTCCTTCTATTGCTCCAAGTGAACTGACCTTGGGAATTTGAGATCAATGAGAAGGTGGTGCTCAAAGTACACCAGAAAGACATGCAACTCTGGAATTGAAGAATAGACCTATTTTTCTCTCCACCAGACAGTTAGACAAGAGTCAAATCTCCACATCCCCCCTTCAAAATATATTAATTGAGGATTTTGTTGAGCAAACCAAGAAGAGATTTTTTGAAGAGCTAGTTCCTTCATATTGCCATAAGGCAGACTGTAAGTAAAATATAAAAATTAAAATGAAAGCCTTCAAAAGATTTAAATTCCAAACCTCAAGACTCTGATTGAAAGGATTTGGGATCAAATTTTTTTATATTTCAGAAGATAGCAATGCCGTCATCCTATTCAAATTAAGACTTGTATATGATTGAGAACCCCAAGAGGTAATAGGATTTTGGCCAAAATAGCACTAGAGATATAGGTTCCTCTTAATAGCACCAAGTCAGAGTTAGTAGATATGATCATAGACTCATAGTACAAGAAATCCATGTTTACTTTGATACTTAGGTCGCTGATATTCCAGGATAGCATTTTCATTGAGAAGTGTGCTTAATGCTCTTGAAGGCCTGTTGTATCGTGAAATCCCCATCTATGCTTCTAACTTCTAAGAGATTGCTTTAACAGGAAAAGCATTTATGATTCAGCCATATCCGATAGTGAGACCAAATCTTGAGCTATTGTTTTCTTTTTAAATTTTTATCTATCCATCTAGCAGCTCCTTAGTAAAACTGGATTCCTGCTCACGTGCCTTGATTCACCGCAAGATCTTCCAGATACATTTCACAATTTGGCAGCAATCATATTAAAATGGCCTATTCTACTTAGACCACCTGATTCCTGAATAGAACCATAAAGCCACAAGCACTATCGCTCAAAAAGTCTCATCTAACTGAACAAAAATTTAAGTAATCAATTGAACCTGGTACAAAATTCTGAGGAAGGCACTGGCAGTAAATACAAATTGCAATGATTTAGTTCCCATAGTTGTAATCTAAGACCATTTTCCTAAGTTCCTAACTATGTGTCGAAGCAAGCAAATGAGAAATGGAACCCACTATGTCTCATCGATGATATCAGGGTGGTTGACTCTCCATGGTAGGCCTCAGGTACAAACTTTGTTCATTTTGCACCATTGCTTACCTGCACAGAAAACCAGCATTATATGACTTGCACACACTTTTT
Organism: Sequoia sempervirens; assembly: GCA_007258455.2. Lineage (NCBI taxonomy): Eukaryota > Viridiplantae > Streptophyta > Pinopsida > Cupressales > Cupressaceae > Sequoia > Sequoia sempervirens. The sequence continues at coordinate 277,786,884 of VDFB02000015.1, forward strand.
CCTGAGTTAAATGATTCTGTTCTAGTTGGCAATTCATTAAACCTGTAAGATTAGGAAGATTCCCATTATAGAAGGGATCTGCACTTGCAGACTTCTTGGTGCTCGTGCTTGCTTGAACAATCTTCCTATTATTGAATTCTTCATGTATCATTTCAAAAATTAAGTTACTGATGCATTATTTTCAAGAGCAATGCACTCTTATGTGATTTGCAATCTTGTTACTTTTCATATTAACACAAAAGTGCATATTGTGCCTGGGTTTGTTTTTTGCTATCTAGGAAACAAATTTTCCGAATAGCGGACAGCAATTTTCCGTTGTGCATATTTTCTTTGATGGATAATGTTAATTATTTTCTAGAACAGGGTCTATGCTGATGATCAGGAATGGTTCCGATCTATTTTTTCAAACTCAAAGAAAGAAGATGCTATCCAAAATCAATATGAATTCTTTATCCAGAGAATGGGAGGTCCGCCACTTTATTCTCAACGGAAAGGTATCTCTGTGTTGTTATGAAGTTTGATATGCTTATCCTCTTTTATTTTTAATTTCTGTTTAATTTTATCTTTTTCTGTTTAATGACTGAATTCTTGTTTATTTATCTGTTCACTATTTCAGAAAAAAAAAACACTGAAAAACTTGTAGTGAATGTAAACATGCTACAATTATTGCTTTGACAATTATAACCTATAAAGTTTTGATTATATTTTGACTTTTGTTCTGAATGTTCTCTCATCTAGGACAGGAGTTTGTTACAACTCTATTCATTTCTAATTTTTGCTAAAACAAAAGAGACTAGAGATTTATTTAATAAAATAAGTTAAACCGGTACTAAAATGGCAGAAATTTTTATCAATACACCAACGAGTTATTCAAACTTAACATAAAGCTCTGATGGTAATTAACTCCCAGATTTCTGAACTAAAACAATCATAACTATGCCTTTTTGCAATCTTAAAACCATAGGAGTCTAAGATGCATCATCATGGGTTCACCATAGCAGGGTAGAAAATTGGCTGATATCATTGTCAGAGTCCAAAAACAAAATACTTGTGGTTGTATTCATAAAATTAGATTAGTAAAAGTAGGAAGCCTTATCAATAGATTGAGCTCAGATAACTTGTCAAGATCACATTTCCTCCAATAATAATTTGGTAGATGACCTGTAGCCTTGTGAGCCCCGAACTTGCGAATGAGGTGCTGCATTTTAATAGCAGAGGTCTTTGGCGATTCCTTTCTGCCTCTTAACATTTTCAATGTCCTTTTGGATTCCATTTAAGTGATGAAATTCCTGTATCACTTTGCTTCATGTTTCTGTTATTTGCTTTGTTGGGAAGCTAAGACCAGTCCCAAACATGTTCACGATGCTATACAGATGATTATCCAAATTTTGCTGACCTGTCTCTGCCTCAAATTTGACTCACACTATCATCCTCACCATTATCCAAATGGTCACCAACATAGCTACACTCTTTAATATTTACATTTAAAATACACCTTAGCCACAACAAATATATTCAAATTTGCTGGAGCTGGCTATCAGTCTGTGGATTCTCTCATAAAGATACGGATATGCTTTTAAATGAAAGGTATATATTCTTCAGGATTTTCCTACATCTACTGGGAACTTACTTCTTTAAGAATATACACATCAGTTTTGCGTGGTAACAGAAGTTACAAATATCTATCTTGAAGATTGAAAAAAAAACTCTCATCAAAATGAGAAGAGCCACATAATATAGATAGGGTACCAAGTACCCGGATAATTGTACTTAATAAATAAGAATGATTCTTCTTGGTTCGATGATGTTGCAATTTAGGATGTTTGTTCCCTTTAAAATACTCATCTAATCAATAATTCCTAGTCATTATTTAGAAAGGCAACTTAGAGAAAACCTTGCTGACAACTCAAAGGACACCAAGTCAAAGTCTAGACACATAGTAACACCCTCGCCCCCCTCACCCTCCCTCCCCACGAAACTTGACTGATCTATCTAAACTTCAAATTTTCCCTAAACTTTTATGCCCATTTTTTACTGATCTAATTCAAATTGAATCCAAATTTAAAATTTCCCCTGAACAAAATTCTCTGCCATGCATTGGACTAAGAATGCCTTAATTCCCAGGCAAGGATTGAAGGCTAAGAATTATTGTTTTGTAATTCTTTTTTATCACCTTGCAATCAAAGGCTGTGCAGCAATGTAGGTGGTTGTAGCTGAAGGAGGGTAAAAATAACTTGTGCAAGTGCAAAGTGCAACTTCTACTTTCGATTAGAGCATGAATGAAAGGTAAATAAAACAATGTAACTTAAAGAAGATTATACCTTCCATGACTTTGAGATTGCTCCAAGTGATGTGTGTTGATGTTGTAGTGATGTGTTAGAGTGCTGTTGGGGACTCCTCAATACACTAGTATATACTTGCATATATTTTTCATATGGAAATTCTTGAGGATGGCCTGAGTTTATAAATTTGAGATGAGTGAGGATTTATTTTGGATTGGAGGGTGGAGATTTGATCAGCTTGCATGGGGAATGAGAAGCTTACAAGTGGTAATTGGAGAGAGATGCAAATGGATAAGACATGGTTTGAGAGAAGTGGAGAGTTGAGATTATCTTGATTTGAATAAAGGGTGGGGATTGAAATTTCTCACACATGTGAGAAGAATCATGGGGATGTGTGATTATGACAAGTGATTGATCTCACATGTACGTGTAGTTATGACGAGAAATCTTAGACATATGTGAAATGGAGGGTGTAGATTTTCCCGGGGTAGCGGATGGTGGAGATTCAAACTTGATTTTACTTTGGATTGAGAAATGGATGGCTAGTATCATGTTAAGCAAATTAATGGCTAGGATTTGAAATTGGTTTGATATTGGATTTGATAAAATGAATTAAAAAATAGTTATTAAAATAGTTGGTAGGGGAGAAGGGCCAATAGTTGGGCGGGGTCCTATTGTTGGTATATTACTTGTGATTATAGGACTAGTCTTGCAGCATATTTATACTATATATTGTTAATAATTTATCCATATGTAAATCAATGAATGACCAAAAGTTGGTCAAGATGGACCCTTACAAGAACACATGATAACTTATAAATGTCATTTAAAAAATCATAAATACATTCATTAACAAGAGAATAAATATTTTTTTGCTTCATATAAAATATCATAACTATCCAATATAAGTGTCATTTATGAAATAAGGTGCTCATCTTAACAAGTATTGTTGTTACATGGAAAAATATTTTTCTTATGTGTACAACTATTGGGGTATCAATATATATTCATTGGAATACTTAATATTATATATTTGCCCTATCATAAATATAAAAGGTGAGTAGAATACATATCTTGTATTTCATCATGAAATGTGAAGGATTTTCAAAAAAAATTATGATCATTTAAAGTTGAATATAAGTTGTATTTTAAACAATAATGTGTTGTTTATATAGCAATAAATAGCATTTCTGTGTTCAACTTTTGTCTCATTCCGCATTCGTGTTGGATATTAAGGTATTGAGATCATTTATGTTGCATATAAGTTATATTTTAAATAAGAATATGATATTGTTCTAACAGCAAATGATATTTTTTTGTTCAACTACTAGGGATTCCATGATTAAGTTTTGGTTGTATCTTTAAAAATTTATTTTAAGGACATTTCTCACTAGACGTGCTGATGTGGTGAGTTGTGTGACAAGTCACACCTCCAAACCTTAGTTGTAGATAGATAAGAGGTCATTTTATGTTTCTAAAAAAAACAAATGTCCTACGGAATTCCATGTAACCACTGCATGCTTGCAAAGTTAGACCGCCTGACTACTAGCCCCTTTTGTCTAGTTAGAAAATTAAATTTTAATTAGAAGAAAAGGTGATGTGAATTGTGGATAAGATGACATTAGTATAGTTAATTTATTTAATTAACTAATTTTAGGACATTAGTTCGATTAATTATATAAAATGATTTATTTAATTAACAAACATTAGGATATACTGATTAAATAATTAGCTGGTGATAACAAAAAGAGCCTAATTAATTAAATAATTTATTTAATTAATCAGCGTTGGAGGGATTGAGACTAGTTAACATGTAAAGGTGAATTTTAGGTGTCTACAATTAGCCCTGCTGGATAGCTCAACTGTTACAATAATCTTTCTGACCATAGGTCCAATAACTTGCTCTCCAACCAAATGATAACCTTTTGATTTTGCAATTTCAAATAATTAAAGTTTTTCCATTATATGGCCAAACATGGACATAATGGTTGAAATATTAACAGATATTAAGGATCGTAGTCAGAAGATTTCAATAACCAGCCTTCAAAGTCATAAATGGTAATTTCATGGAGTGGGATCTGATTCCTGAAACTAGGCTTGTGATGTGATTGTCTGGGAGGCCATGAAATCAATTTATTTAATAATCAAATCCTTCGTGCATGCTAGACTCCTAATATGCTAATGCAATCTATATTGTGGTTGTCTTGGTATTAGTAGGCCCAGACTTCAATTCTCCTGTTGTGAATTTATTCATTGAGTCTTTCATGCAAACTATACTCCTAATATGTTATGGCAATTTGGAACTTCCTCTCCAACCAAAGGGTAATCATTTGATTTTGCAATTTCAAATAATTTAAGTTTTTCCATCATATAGCCAAACATGGACATGATGGTTGAAATATTAACATATTTTGGATGAGGATGGTAATCAGAAGATTTCATATAACCTAGCCTTCAAAGTCATAAATGGTAATATTTCATGGAGTGGGATTTGATTCCTGAAATTAAGCTTGTGATGTGATTGTCTGAGAGGCCGTGAAATCAATTTATGCTTGCTTTAACCATCGAATCCTTCATACATGGTATACATCTACCATGCTAATGCAGACTATGTTCAGGTTGTCTTGGCATTAGTAGGTTCAGACTTCAAATCTCTTGTTGTGAATTTATTCATTGGAGTCTTTCATACAACCTGTACTCCTAATGTACTAAATTACTAATGCAATTTAAGTTCAGGTCGTTTTGGAATTAGTAGAAATTGAACTAAAATTCTCTTGTTGTGAATCAATCTTTCAGTTTCCAATGCAATTTATTAATTTAACAATGGATTCATATGTTTTTAAAAGAAACTGTTACAGTGGGTGGATTATGTCTCTGTATCTTGACTGATTGTTTTGACTTGACAGTATCAATGCCTTTCTTTCTTCAGGTCATCCAGCTCTTATAGGACGCCATAGACCATTCCCTGTCACCAGAGAAGCAGCAGAGAGATGGCTTCAGCACATGCAAAATGCATTAGACAGTGTTCCCAAAATTGATGCTGATTCAAAGACTCGTATGCAGAATTTCTTCAGGTATTGAACTCTTGTCGTTTACAAGTCAGGATTTCACAAGTAAATCTGTAAGGCTTAAAGTTGTGTTTCACTTTGGGAATGTTGTAATTGTCATTACTTGTTACAGGCACACCGCATTTTTTCTTGTAGCGGGAAATCAAATGATGAATGAACAGCAAAGAGATGCTCACAATCCGCAGCATAAACAATGAACTGAATTTCACTTGAAATTACCCTCAATGAAAAGTGAACTTGATTTAAGACAATATAATTAATGCTGAAAATTAAATTTGTGGAAGATTTCACTGAGTGAAGTCACCCTGCTTAAGTTACTTACTATGGATAATTTAGTCTATGCAGTTTTCAGTAATGCAAGAGTATCCATACATTTGAAATATATCTAAGCATGTTAACCAAAGTGATTATGTAATTGCAAGGTCTGAATACATATTTCTAATATCATGATAACCATGTATTTGGAGATGTAATTGCATGGTAACTTTACGTGTAAGGAAATCTGAAAATAAAAAACGGGATGCATCCTATTAAATATTTTAAGCTTTTCAATCTATAATGTTGATAAGAAAAAACTTTTGGGAGAAGTTGCATGAAAAGAAATACAATTTGCATCATTGTGGGCCACACTTCATGTCCCATCATGATGATCATGCATGCGTTAGTTATTTCTCGTTTACACCAATCAATTTAGAATTGCTATGATGTTTGACTATTCTGGTTCAATGTGTGATGTTGATGGCTTATTAGCAAAAAAATTCCATAGTGAAAAAACTATTCAAGTTTTTTTGTTGTTTTTTTTGGCTGTAGGAAAACAAAGTCCACTTTTATCAAGAGATTGTGAATGTTGACATGCTCTTGGTTCGCACAGAAGATCTTGTTAGCCAACTAGCTTTTTTACCACTGCATGGATCAACTTGTCTTTCTGGCAGTAAGAATTGCTTCTATTAGATTAGATGTCTAGCTTTGATGGGTTCAGTGTTGATGATCTTAGGGTGTGTTTTACTAAAAGGTCATTATTTTTGTTCAAGACATCATCTTTGATGTTCAAGTGAGCATTAAGAGTTTCCACAGTTAAGTATATATTGTTTACTTGATTTCGTATAATGTCCATTTACACCTTTACAAACTTGGAACACTATCTTCTCTTGGAGTTTGGCCAGATTGTTCTAAGGCTGCAGTTGGTAGCCCTGGCACAATTACGATGATCATTCCAGGATAGAAATAAAACACCATTAAAACATCTCATTCAGGTCCTTACTATTTAAATATATCTATATATGTGGCCAATGTTGAGCACGGGTACCAAATCGTATTATTCTGTTTAAATTAAAAGTTAAAAAGTGCAACTGTACATTTATGTGTAAGGTGTAAGTGAATCTTCAACACCAAATACAGAAGCAAACTTCTTTCTAATTTCATTATTTATAATGCATGACTATTCTAAGCATTTCAATCAAATGGGCGTGTTATCCATCCATAGAGAATTTTCTATATCTTTTTTCTACCATATTATTAGCAAGATCTTTTAACTTGTTGAACTTTATCACTGTTTTGTTCAATGGTTCTTTAATATTTATTCATTCCGTTCCTTTTTCTTATGCAAACTGCAAAAATTAATAACAGTTACATTGATCAAACTTAGATAAATTTGCAAAGCCTTCTGAAAAATGAAATATGCAAGGAGTCTTCTTATAGTGGAGTTCATGATGTGAAACTGAGTTTGTGTTAATAATAGTAAGTCATATGAAAAAAGTCTCTTTAAGTGACGGAAGTCCCGAAAATATTCTCTGTTCTGTGACTGGTTTCCTCCTGTGACAGTCTGGGGAGGCTTTGGCCACCCTTGTTCCTCATTGTTTGGTAAAATGCTCATAGTAGACGTACCATTGCCTTTTCTGACCATAACAGAACCAGAAATAAACATGAGTGATAGAAGGCAAGAATGCCAAGAATTTAAAGTGCTTGTCATTGAATTGTTTATCATGGAAAAATGCCAAAGACACATTTGATTGGCTTAGAAAACACTAATACGTAGATCCATTGTCTTACATCCTTCTCCAAATAGCCTTCAGAATAGTGTTAAATTAGTCTAAAAGGGCAAAAATGTGCTTGTCATTGACATTGGTATTCTGTAAAATTGCCAAAGACACATTTGATCGGCCAAGAAAACACTAATATGTAGATCCATTGTCTTATATCCTTCTCCAAATAGACTTCAGAATAGTGTTAAATTAGTCTTAAAAGGTAAAGTGGACCTAGAAACCCTTACCAAGATGAAGCTAGTGGCAGTAATCAAGATAACGCAATCAAACAAAGCAACTGCACTAACAAAGAACAAGGATATGCCTAAAGGAATTTGCAGACTTCCATATCCATGCTTTCTTCTCTTGCTTAGCCAACTTCCAATTAAAAGAACACAAGAATTCATGTGAGGATAAAATAAAGTGCGTGCTTGAAACTACTTTATTGAAGAGAAAGCAAACTTTTTATCAAGCAAATCAATTACAAGCCCTCATACCAGACAGGAATTTGAAGAAGCCCTAAAGGACATAGCAATAAAAATCAAATTGAAGATAATTGAATGCTAAGCAACTAAGAGAAAATATAATTTTCACTCAATTTTTGGAAGCTTTTGATTGGAAGACCCCATCAAATGGTGCTCATGTTGAGGCAAATGCAAATACTGGTCATGAAGCAGACTTACCGATGGATGTTAAGGAGAGTCAGATAGAGAAAACATTAGATGAAGAACAAGGGTAAATGATGAAGTCAAAAATTGAGAACATGTGTGAAAATGGCTATGTGCAGAAAGCATTCAACAATAAAAGAGCAGAAGCTTAAGTTGCCAAGAAAAGGCAATATGAATATCCAAGGAAACATTTGCAACCTATAGGCGTTTGAACATAAGAATCAGAGATGTCACTGAAGTAGATTTTGGATGCAAACAAGCATCCTCTCAAGAAGTTATTGCTTTCAAAAAAATACAATAGGGGATGGAGGGATAACTGTCACCCTCGAACCTCTTTTTGAGTCAACCAGTGTAAGGAACAAATGTACACCATATAATTTTGGGTAAATACAAACGTTGAAAGTTAGATGCTGCAAAAAACCACCACTTAAATGAGAATTCTGCCAGGGAACATAAGAATTTTGAAAACCTAAGCAAAAGTTAGTAATCTTTCTGTGTACAGAGATGATTAGTAATATGTAAGTGATACTATTACAAGAAACCAAGCAAAAAAATGAGGAAATGTTGGGCTAACACAACATTCAAGCACAAAAAGCCCATGATAAATCTAGGGATCTACTTAGCTTAAATTTCCACCAAGTTTACTCTCATAATAACTAAACAAAAAGTTTGAGGAAATATTGGGCCAATACAACATTCAAGCACAAAAGACTAATGATAAATCTGGGGATCTATTTAGCTTGGATTTCCATCAGGTTTATTCACATAACTTACTCTCATAACCAAACAAAGTATCATTTTGTTATTAATGGGGATTTTTCAAACAAATGAATCTAATATCAAAGCTATCATTGTATTAATCTGAACATCTTTCTCCATTAGAAATCCCAGCTCTAGAAAGACAATTGAAAAAATAAGAGTAACATGGGAAATGCCCCTATCCTATTGATGAGTGACTTCAAGACAACCCTTTTTGTGAAGGAAATGAGAGGCAGTATTCGATGCAATAGAAACAATTTTGTTGGTGGGTAGACCTTTATGATGTTCACCAGAGTTGGTGTAAAAGGAGATGAATCAATGACGTGCAGAAAGGGTGGTTAGATGCTTACATTACAAAAACTAGGCCTTAGTGCAATCCAACTTAAAGGTCAAAAAAGTTGTACATAAAGTCTTGGAAAATCAAACAATTATCCTTAATATCGAGACTCGCCTGCCCCTAGAAGAGCAATCCTTAAGTTTGAGGACTTTGTGACCTTAGGATAACGTGAGACAGATATTGCTGAAGCCTTCCACATGTATTGTTTTGCTAAGATACTTGACATTTGGACCAAAGCACGTTCTGGAAATATCTTTCATCATAGGAAAAGTAGTCAGTCTACATTCTCCTATGTAGAGAATGTGCTGAACAAAAATCCAAAATCTTAGCGTCGGAGCAGGGAACAATTTCTATTTTACACCACAGAATGATCTCCTAAGCAAGGAGGAGCCATATTGGAGTGTAAATCAAGCATGCCATTCGTTGTGACTGTCAGGTGAATACTGGGAAATGAACTACAAAATGAATTGGAAAATAGAAAGTGAAACCTAATTCATGTTCACTAAAAATGTTATACAAAGTACATACTTGTATATCAACAATAAAAATGATTGTTTGGTTCATCTTCAAGATGATTATTCTATTTCTAATGTATCTAGAGAATATAAAATATAAAATATTATTATATTATTATTGTCCACATCTACGATTATTGTAAATAGTGTTGCATCCCCCCTAATCTGCAGGGTAGTTGTGAAACCAATATTTGTGTTGTTCATTTTGACAATTTAAAAGAGAATCATATATTTTGTGTGTATATTTTTCATGCTTCAAATCCATGTTGTTCTGAAATGATGTGGCAATATCTTACCACTGGTTAACGTGATTAACATATTGCTGGGAAATGTTTTTGAACTACTGTACCTCAGTTGTGGTCATCAATTTGCACGTTGAGCTTGTCTTGGATGCTCTTCCACCCTATAAAGTAGGTTGTGTCCTTGTTGTGGAATGAGAGATTATCAGTGAGCTGGAGTGAACTCATCTAATTGTATGAAAATGAGATAAATGGAATAAGAATTGAAATGAGGGTTTCAGATTCAAGGATATCAAATTGTGGCAAATGAGGGTTTGATAATAAAAATTAACTGTAGTTATAGTCGGTATTAGTTTTCCACAGTTCATGTAGCTTTCAAAAGATTGCTTATAAAATCAATTGTGTGTGTTTTGTAGTGGACATTTCAGATCAGACTTAGTGATCCATCATTAGTAAGAGGATAGTCAGAATTAGATTGCAAAATAAATTGAAAAATAGATATTGAAATTCAATTCATTCATTAAAAATGTAATATAAAGTATATATTTATTAACAATAAAAATGATTATAATTAACTATAGCACACTATACCAATGTCAAAAATGAATTGAAAAATGGAGATTGAAATTTGTACTTTGTATGCCATTTTTAATATATATTTATTAACACTGAAAATGTATGGCATTTTCAAGGAATGCCATTTTGACTCTTAGTTGGATACCATTTAGTGGTTCATAATATTTTGATTCTCCATATTGTGGAAGCATGAGATGGAGGTATTATGTATTTGGCAAGTTTGATTAAGGTTATGCTGTCATATTGTTACTAGAGTAAAGAGATAGTTGATTGTATTGACGTACTCATATTCTTGAGATTAATACATTTGTAGTTTTCTCTTTGGTGGTGGATTTTTTTCTGAAAGAGTTTGTCCATGTAAATTTAGTGTTGTTTTATTTATTGTTGATTTTATATGTTTCTCTATGTTTCATTTCATGATTTGTCACATGTAATTTAATAGAATTTGATCACTATTTGTTTATGTTCTCATTGAATTGTTTACCCAATTATCAACATTCCATATCAAAGCTATGACTAATTGAAGAGAGGGATACCTTTCTTGGAATGTTGTAAGCTTTTGGTGGTTGCGATTGAAGCATCTTGATTTAGTGGTTTAGTAGATAAATGTATGGTTGAGATCATGACAAACACACCTTGATTGAAAATTGGAAAGTTCAATAACTTTGGTTACAAATTCTAGAAGCTAAAAATGGAAGATCTTTTGAAGGAAATGGATCAATGGAGAGCTCGTACAAAAAGACAAGCCTTATCATGTATCTGATGAAGATTGGGTAAATCTCAACAACAATAAAATGAGGAACCATTTAGTTATGTCTCTTTAACTCTATTCTCTTCAATGTTTTGAAGGAAACCTAGGCATAAAATTTGTGGACAAAAATATGAGAAATCTACCAAACTAAGAGTCTTGTAAATAAGTTGTATCTTAAAAGGAAGCCTTATTTTTTTAAATAAAGGAATGATATTCAATCACAAAATATTTACATGTGTTTAATTTAATTTTGAGTCAACTGGGATCTATTAATGTTAAGCTTGATGAAGATGACAAGTGTATTTTGTTGCTATACTTTTGCTCAAATATCTAATTGTTGCAAATAGTGGTAATGTTGTAGAGACTAAGATGGACTCTATTATTGCTACTTTTCTCAATGAAGAAATGGGAATGAAATCCATGGTTGAGGATTCTATGGATGCACTACATGTTTGGGAAAGATGTGAAGAAAAAATGGTAAAAAGGAGGATAAAGATATATCTACATCTAAGGAAAAGTCTTAAATCTTTGGTAAGAGTAGGTTGAAATGTATGAATTGTGGGAAATGGGCTTATTTGAAGAAAGAATGCAAAAAAATGAAAAATAATATCGATAATCCCTCTATTAGAAAATCTTGTGATCATAATAATGATAATTTTATTATTTTTCACTCATTGGTAGTGATGATTCATGATTGATTGGTTTGGCTAAAATATATCCCAGGACTCCTCACAAGGTGTGGTTTTCTCATTACAAAGCATATGATGGTGGAGATCTTTCCTTGGTGACAATAGCTCACACACGATTGTTGGCAAATGGAAGGTAAAACTAGGTTTCAATGATGGGAGAGTAAAATCTCTTATAGATGTGCTACATATTTTAGGTCTTGCATGCAATTTGATTTCAATTTTAAGATGAATGATGTTTGCATGCATCTCACTTTTGACAAGAATGATTATGGGTTGGCTAGAGGGAATTTTGTATTGGCTAATAGCACTCAATGTGGTACCTTGTTTATGCTAGAAGCATCTACCTATAGTAACCGATCATTAATAAAAAAATCCAATTCATGTATTGTTTTTGACCATAGGTGCCACATTGGTGAAAATAGTCTTAAGACCTAGTTTAATAAAAATATGGTGGATGATTTATCTAGGCATTCTATATATTTTGAATTTTGTGAGCATTATGTGTCTAGGAAACAAAATAGTGTTAACTTTATTTTTTCTTGCACTAAGGCAAGGAGGATTTTGGAAGTTATTCATATAGATGTGTTTGGTCATGTGGATGTGCCTTTCATTGGCGAATCTTATTATTATGTTTTATTTATTGATAACTACTCTTATTATACTTGAATTTATTTTTGAATCATAAGGCTATTTTTTTATGCAAGTCTAAGGAATTGAAGTCTTGTAGAAAACTAGATAAATAAATAAATGTATTAAGGTCAAATAATAGAAGTGAATATCGCTCTAGAGAAGCTGATGGTTTTTGTAGATATGAAGTATTGTGAGACATAAGACAATTGCATAGACACCACAAAAAAATGGTACTATAGAAAGGATGAATAAAAACATTATTGAACAAAACTATAGCATGTTGAGTAGTGCTTAGTTGGATCAATATTTCTATGTTGAAGTTATAAGTACTACTTGTTATTTGGTTAATATATATCCTTGATCTACTTTTGTTGATAAGACACCATATGAAGTGTGGACAAGTAAAAAGTCCCATGTTTCACATATTAGAGTTTTTAGTTGCAAGGCTTTTGTTCATATACTTAAAGAAAAATGATCTAAATTGAATTTTTAAGTTTAAAAATGTATTTTCATTGGATAGACAAGAATGTTAATGTTTATAAGCTTTGGATTTCTTTAACCTTGAAAATGGTTTATTCTAAATATGTAATTTTGAGGGAACGTAGAGTTATTTCTAATCTTAGTTAACTAAGAGAAAAATAAAATAAGACTATGCATTTTGAAATAAAGATTGAGAAGTAGGCATATACACATATGGAAGAACATGTTGGATAGGAGGACATAGAGGAAAAATAAGGTTTAGAGGATAGTTCAAAATAAGAAGAACACAAACCTTTTACTACATCCTTGAGGAAGTCAATGAGGCAACATAAACCTATTGATAGGCATATAACCCACCAAATTTTCATTGTGTATTTGTTTTATTTTGTTCTAATGATGAACCTAGATATATCAAGGAAACTTTTTATTCAAAGGAGTATGACTCTTGGATGGAGACCATGTAGGAGGAGATGATGGACATAGACAAATGTGAGACTTGGATCTAGTAGAGTTGCCTAAAGGAAAGAAACTCATTGGATACAAATGGATATTTAAAAAAGAATTTTAAAGTATATTGCAAGTTGAAAAGATGCATAGCTAGATTGGTGGTGAAAAGTTCCCTATTTTATATTGTTCTTGTTTGTGATTTTGAAGTAGAGAAAATGGACATTAAATCTACTTTTTTTGCACGAGGATCTTTAAGAGGATATTTATATGAAATGGCCTAACAAAAATTTATGGTGAAAGGAAAAAAAACTTGGGTTACAAGTTAAAGTAGACTTTGTATAATTTGAAGCAATCACCTTAGTTTTGGTATAAGAGGTTTGATATTTTTAGATTGGAGCTTGGTTTTATAAGGAGTAGGGCTAATCATTTCATTTGTTTCAAATTAATTGATGACTAATTGTTAATCATTATCTTGTATGTTGATGACATAATCTTCATTGAAAATAATAAGGGGGTGATTAGGGAATTCAAAATAGATTTATGGTGCCTTTGACATGAAGGATTCAAGGGTTGCAAAATTTATCTTAGGTATAAAAATCAACAAGGATTGGGTTAACAAAAATCTTTGCTTAATAAGAGGAAGTATGTTGATACCATTTTGTAGTTATTTTCTATGTAGGACTATGAGCCGGTTAGTATTCCTTTAACTGTTGGTATTTGGTTATCTTTGGGGCAATGTCCTAAGTCAAAAGATAATTTTGAAGATATATATAATGTTCCTCATGTTAGTGTCATAAGTAGCCTAATGTATGCAATGATTTGTATTAGACTAGATATTGCCTAAGTAGTAAGATTTGTTAGCAAGTTTATGTCTAACCCTAGTAGAGAGCATTTGAATTATGTAAAAATGGTGTTTAGATATTTTCATGTGGGACTTCCAATTACCATATGCATTATCATATGATTAGTGATGTAGGAAATATGTGGGGCATACAAAACTTCGTTAATACAGATTGGGCTAGAGATTTAAACATCGAGTGGTTAGCTAGTGGTTATGTGTTCACTTTGTTTGGAGGTGTAGTTAGCTAGATGAGAAACATGCAACCCATAATTGTGCTATCCATTACAAAATTAGAGTGCATAGCTCCTACACATGCTTGTAAGAAGGTAGTACAATTAGAAAGAGTATGTTCAAGTATTGGTTTTGAGTGCAAAAAAGTGAGGATTGGATGTGAAGAGTCAATGTTCTCTATTTGGAAAATAATCTAATTTAACATATTCATACTAAGCATATAGATATTTAATACCATTTTATCCATGAGATGGTTGATGATGGTGGATTCATAATACAAAAGGTTGACACTTTCGTTAATGTTACAAATGCTCTCATTAAGCTAGTGAACAAATAAGTTTTGTTAGTGGAAAGGGGCTATGGGACTTTCACCCTCTGGCACTCAATTCTTCTTCTTATGTTCCCTATTATGTCTTTGCAATGTAAATATCAAGTGGAAGAAAGTTAGGGTTAGGTGTGATATTCACTTTGCAAGTAGTCATGTAGATGATAAATAATGTGTGTTCTAGAAAGTTAATGAAATTGGTATAAAGCCACCCATGTGAGGGGAGGGGGATAAGCACACTATTTGTTTATTATTATTCTCCTAGGAGCTTAAAATATTGTTACAAGTTGGCATTGAATGGGGATTCACAGTTGAAAGGTCAATACTGAGAGTTATGAAGCATATTTTTTATGACAAACATGGGTGTAATTGAGCTTCTCTCCCATGGAGCACTTAGGAGTTACATTTGATCAAGTTGGAGCATTTTGTCATTATTGGTTTGTATGCATATGTAATTAGTGCCTTTGTGGGGTGCTAGGGAGTTCTTTCTCTTTCTCATCTACCAAAGTATGGAGGTTAAATATGCTTGAGATGGTTACTTTCTATCTTGAGTGCTTGAACCAATGCATCATGGAGCATTAGATTTTTTCATTGGTGAATGATACCTAGTTTTGGGCCTATGGTGTTGACTCCTAGCTTTGGATACCATTTGGTGGTTTCTAATTTTTTGTTCTCTATATATTGAAAGCATGCAATGGATATATTATATATTGTGCAAGTTTGAGGAAGGTTATGTTGTTGAATTATAATCAAACTAAAGAGATAGTTGACTATATTGATGTACTCATATTCTTAAGATTATTACATAATTACTAGTGCTCTCTTTGATGGTGGATTATTTTCAGGAAAGATTTTTTTCACATAAATTTGATATCATTTGATGTGTTGCTATTTTTATATGTTTCTTTATGTTCTATTTCATATTTTACCACATTCAATTTAATTGAATTTGATATCTATTTATTCATGTTCTCATTGCATTATTTACTTAATTATCAACACTAAAAACAGTCAATAAATATTAACTTGGATCTGAAAGGTATCTTAAAGATTCAAGTGGAAATCCTAGTGTAAGCAAACCTTTGGATACCTCTTGCCATATTTCAGAGACATGTCAATATGAATTAATGGCAGTCTGTTAAGAAAAAAGTATATATGAATATCCAAGTTTTAGTGAAAGGTTATGAAGACATGCCAGGAAAAGTAATTGATCTAGAAAAAGCAAGCTGACTATCCTTCAACACACTTTTATGCAGGCAATATAATGACAAAAATGGTACACAGCCAGACAACATTTCTCCCAATCAATGTTGAGGTGTACTAATGTGGGAACAAAAGCACAAGAGAATCCATTTGGAGTACACAGTTGGCAAATGGGTTACAATGGACAGACACAGCTTATTTCTACACAATAATTGTATCTCACTTTGTGTTTTGTTTACTTCCCACCAGCATGGCTTCATTATTAAGATTATTAGAAATGTAACTGTAAAAGTCACTGGGTAAACTCTATACATAAAGCAGGAAAAGTAACCTCAAAAGAAACTCCAATTCTTGCCAGTAAGATAATTTGGTGAGTAAATTAGTCATCTTTGAGCATTATGAGTCAAAATCCTGCAAATTAGATATTTAAAGACTTGTTAATATTAAAAAAAAGTATAATGATTTTGTGATTGCACTGTGTATCAAGTTTTGTTTATTTATTTTTTATTTTCTTTTTTCACGGAAGGGCATTTGGTGTGACGGCTGAGCCTAAATGGTGACGAGTTCAAATCTTCTTCAATAAAAAGAAATATTAAAGTCTATTGCAAGCCACATCTTTATAATTATTAAATTAAATCTGTTTAATGGAATGAAAGAAAAAAATAAAAGTATTAATGTGAAAGGAAATTCTTATTAAATTAAATCTGTAATTCTATTGTAGGGACATAGTAAATGGTATAGATAACAATCACAAGTTAGAATTGTTTCATAAGGTATGGTTTAAAATGGAAGTATTTTTTTTTTAACCCAAAGGTGGCCTCAGAGTCAAACCTGGAACCAGTAGGGAAAAACCCACAGCCCAAGCCAACTCCAACAAGTTTAAAATGGAAGTATTATTCTTATGAGAATATATCTATTAAAAAATATTTGAGAGATAATTTGAAATTATTTTATTTATTATATAATAAATATATAAATTCTAATTTTGTGTAAATTTTAAATTTTATTTTTTAGTAATTTATATTGATATATATTTTAAATTTTATTTTTTTTATATTATTTTAATTTACTTTAAAATTATTTTTTTACATGTTTACAAAATTTAATCTCTTTATTTTATTTAATTATATAGCTATTTTAAATTTATGTATTGCATATTTTAAAAACTTTGATATCTTTATTTTTTTTAACTCCATATTTTATTTATTTAGAATTAGGATTTGTTATATTTAAAAAATATATTAATTCTAAGTAGTTTTTCTTTTAACTATTTTTTTACTATCACAATATCAAATGTTCTCCCCCTTCTACCACTTTAATAATAACTATATGAATGAAAAAGTGTCTCTTAAATTTTTCCTCTTTGTTTTATACCACTTTGTCTAAATGTCCTAATAATATTGACATAGTATATGATATCGATTTATTTGACATTTCTATTGATGTCAAATTTAAATGTGTATTTAGAAACAATATCTTGTCTTTGCTTTAGAACAATATCAAGTACCAAAGATTTCAAGATCTTAGGTTCAAAATCCCACATAAAGTTCAAAACTATAAATATCATATTAGAACTATAGATGCCTATATTAGATTCATGAATAGTTATATATGTGATGTTTTAATATTCATCCCAAATCTAGTTTCAGAAAATGGGTTGTAGTCTCCTATCATAATATTTTGTTTTCCCTTCTCAAACATTAAGTTATGCATTTACCTTTCATGTTTTATTATGTTGTATATCTAATCAAGTACACATTTTTTATTGGGTAATTTATTTCTTATTACTTTATTATATATTTTTTTATCTTAGATAATTTATGAGAATTTTATTTTTTTCATTTTGGTGAACATGTTTGATCTTATACCACTTAGGGTTTGGTCTTAAAGTTTTATCCTTATATATTATTTTTTAGATATGATATTTCTAATTGTTTGCATCTTTCATTTTTTTATTTGAATGACATTTGATTAGGGTTGGGATTTACCTTCCCGCCCTTTTTTGGTTGTGCTTCATTGTTATATATTTCATTATGGATCCTTAAATGAGTCTTTATTTTGGATTCCCTTCATGTATACTATGGATTATGAGGAGGTATTTTTATGCTTTATTGATTATAATCTTTTCTTATTCAATCAAATTATCTTTTTTTGCAACAAATTATACTACATGTTCCATGAATAATAGTGTGGGATGCATATCTAATGTTTCATCCTTTATGGATCTTATGCATACTTTAGCACTTATATATTAGATAATTTTATTGCATTTGTCTTCATGAATCATTATGGTTATACACTTTGTGAGACAAATAATGATGATAATTCATCCCTAACCTCTAATGATACATCTAGGGAAATCGTTTCATGTAATGATGTTTATGTAGAAAGCATATTATTTCTCCAACTTATGATGTTTTGTTTGTCCATATATGGGCCTTATGTGCCTCTCTTGATTAATCTATCCTTGAGAAGAGTAGTGTTGTTTACTTAATTGATACACATGTTCCACCTTCACATGAGTTTGTTAGTCATATATCTTTTGGCACATGGTCTATTGAAGATATGGATAGTGAGAAGCTTAGTGATAGTTCTTTATCTTCTTGTGACAAGTTGAATGACTCTTTGTTTAATGTTGATTTGGTCTATGATGACATCCTTTTAAAGTATCCATGATAATTGTTATTTAGTGGTGTGTAAGGGGGAAATCTACAAGTATAAATAAGGTTTTGAAACAATGAATATAAACTAATCTAATCCAAAACAATTATCAGGATCTATGCCCATTACTCACGAAATGAAACTACGAAATTAAAGAAATTAAGAACAAAATTGCAAGAATACAATAACAATAAATTCAATAACACAATAGCTTTACCATCCCATGTCGGAGTGTATCCATATTGATGTATGTTTCATTGTTCAATTCAATACAAAGCCTCCATTATGCGTGTGAGAGCTTGAAGAACATGCATGTGTTGATTGAAGATGTGGGTTGAAGCTTTGTCAATGTCAATTGAGATATTGGCATTACTTTGTTGCATAAATTGTATTGACTCTCCGATCCTTTTTTGAAAGGAAAGAGGTTTGTTATAGAATTTGTGATTTGAAATGGACATTCAAGATCACGTAGTAGAATATCTTGATCGACAGTCGAAAGATGTTGAGAGGATTTAAATGGGCATAATCTGTACAAATTGATTACATAATTAGTGTGATTGAAGAAATAGATTGGATAATTTGTGGATTTGAAGAATAGATTGATTAGTCAGGCAATAGATTGAGTAATCGGTGGTTCGTAATTTACTCAATCAGGAAAGTTGGCGAGGATAATTAATTAATTAATTTAATTAATTAATCTTTTAGGAGTTGAGCATGCAAATCAAGTTTGACTTTTGCAAACAAAGTTGCATTTGTTTGATTTGACCTTTTTTATGATGTTTTGAATAGTTTATTTTTTCAAATTTGGGGGAAAGTGATTTAATTAAACTATTATGTTTTAGTAGTTTAATCGACTTAGGGGAATAAAGTGAATTAGTGACATAATTAAATAATTGGCATTATTTAATTAATCAGGAGGAAAAAGTTAGATTAGGACTATATTAAATAAATGAAATTTATTTAATTGGTCGAATTGATGAAAAAGTGAATTAATTAAATAATGTAATATTATTCAATTAATAGAGGAAATTATAGTTTTTGATGCGTTTGATGTGAAATACTGATTTGAGGATGAATTAATTAAATATTGTTAAATCACTTAATTAATAGACGAATATGAGAAATGATAATATTTAAATAATAATGTATTATTTAATTAGAAGTGTGAGAGAACTAGTTAAATAGTGTTGTTTGCCATTCAGGACAATTTTAGGTGTTTATATTTTCCCCCTCTTTGATACAATGCGATTTTGAGCATTGTGTCAAAGAAAAATAAAAAATTCCTACTCAAGAGTTGGCCCAATATGCCCCAGAGTTGCCCCACTATGCCCTAGATGGGATAACGTGCATGGTGGCCCCTCGAGAAATTTGGTGAAAATTCTGGATAATGTACCAATTTTTTTGATAAGTTGATGTGATGCGTTTAAGTACAAGGAGTGACAAAAGAAACGTTGGAAAGAAGAAAATGTTAATAAGAAGTGAAGAATAGTTGATGTTGTTAGTCATTGATGAGTTTTGCTTGTGCTTGCATGGAGGCTTCATATCTATAACAAGCCTTATTGATGTAGAAAATAGACATGATGCACCAGGGTATTGATGACCAAGGTGGCATTGTATCCATTGCGTGGACTTTAACTTAACAAACAAAGAATATTCTTGCTCATACCAAACATACAGAAACTCTATTAGAGTGTATGGGTGAGAAGCTTTAAAATGTGTCAAACTAGTAACACAAGAGGTATTAAGCACCTAATATGCCACCGCTACATGAAATGCTTCAAAACAACATCCATACATAGAACAAAGCAAGTATTCACTGTGGTGGTATAACAAAAATATCCAAAAACATAGCAAACTGAAATGACACTAAATTGCCCTCATTCCTTCCTCTCTAAATCCTTATGGACATCCTTGAGAGAACCTGGGAATAAGTCAATAATGTAAATCAAAAAGATAAGATAACAAAAAAATAAAACAATGTTGTTATATCACTTGTCATATCTATTTAGGGGTAGGGCTATTATCTGGTGTTGATCATGTCTATCATAGGAATGAATCCGTTAAGACATATCTCAGGATGTTGTTGGTGAATTATCAAAAGATATGTAGTTAATACTTTGGCATTTGTTTTAGTTTGTTTTGTGATCAAATCTTTGTGATTGTTTGCTTGAAAGTTCTAGTTGTTGATGTTTGTGAGTTGTTTGTTTGTCTATTTTGTTAAAGGGTGATTATGATGATTTGTTTATTGTGGGTGAAAATTTTATTACAGATTGTGATGATGAAGATGGTACTTTTTGATTTTTTGTTTTATGATGTTTTTAGGGGACTAACCTAGGGCCTCGGGGGCTCATCAAAGATAAGCCTTGCCTACATTGTACACACAAAGGCTCATAGCTCGCTTGGTTTGAATGTTTTTCAAATGTTTTTGATCTTTTATGTTTTTGTGAATGTTTTTTGGATTTTGGATTTTGTGACTAGTTAAAATAAAGCATGATAGAAACCTAAGAGGACTGACCTAAGGCCTCAGGGGATGATTAGAGATAATCCTTGCCTACATTGTACATGCAAAGACCACTTAGTTTGACTAGTTTGACTCAAAAGCATGACATATTTTTTTTGGGGATTTAAACAACGTTGATAACTTGGATTGATATTCCACTTCTATTTCTAGAGGATGTGTTGTGAGAAATCTAATTGAACTAGCCATGAGGTTCAAGCAAATTTTGATATCTCAGAGTTTTGAGTGAAGGAATAATCCAAAGTTGTTTTTGATTTTGTTGTTTTTTGAATGTTTTTGATTTTTGTACTTTTTGAATGTTTTTGATTTTGTTGTTTTTCTAGATGTTTTTTATTTTTGATAGTTTTGAAGGTTACCCTGGTAGTATGCTGGCGGTACACCTTGTTGTTGGGATGAATTCCTAGATCACACTATGAGTTAGAAGACATAGATCAAGATTTATTCTAAAGCAAGATGTAATTATTTTCCCCCAGTGTCTAGCAATGTAGGTGATAGATTAGCTTGTGATAGGATAACATGTTTGGATAGAGTATGTCCTTTTGGACAATGCATCATGGCTCAAAAAATGTTGGATAGGATAGGATCAATGATAGTGACCCATGTCAAGATGTTTCCCATAAGCAAGTGTAAAGTGTACACCAAACATTTGTCAAGATCAAGATAAATTGGATTTTGGATAAAAATGGATTGGATTTATTATGGGTATGTTGAGATGCTTCCACTTGAAATGGTGCACATAGATGCTCGATTCTACACATGATGCATGTTTGCCAGGTTTTGACCATGGTACTTTTCCAAAGTGCCACCATAGTGGTTTTCATTGTAGGAAGATTTTTCTCTTGACTATTTTCTTGATTTTTTTGTTGAATTTTTTTGATGTCACACAAGACGCCTGTTTACCAGGTTTTCATTATGGTGACAATTTTTTGCTTATGTTGAACCACCTGGTGGTGTTGATGTAGACGCTACTAGTGCTGATATGGTTGTTGTTGCTGTCATGACATGCCAACGATATCCTGCTTGGAGGAGTTGTTTTGCTAAAATACAGATACTTGAGTGTAACCTTTGGAAATTCTTGTCTTCTTTGTCAATATTGGAGTTAACCTTACCTTGATGCGCACACCATGATAGAGTGCCCTTAGAATCCTTATGATAAAGAGTTTCAACCAATGCATGGTCAATATGATGGTTTGATATCATGGATGGTGAAATGCGTTGAAGGATATGATATGTAGATGGATTGGTCGACAGTTTGGAACCTTTTATTTTCCAAAATTGGGATGATGAGCAACGATAGGTGGATATGGAGATTCAGTTGGGACCAACGGCTTGATATACCTTATAGGTTGCTCTTGAAGCTTTCTTTTGCATTGTTGGACATATTTGATGGATGAACTTCCCTTTTTTATTTTTCCCCATAGTTTCTTTGACTGATGGAGTTTGATAGGGATGATCTTCTTTCTTTTTCTTTTGTATCCATTTGTATTTGCTTTGTCCATTTTGTTTTACCGATTCTTTTGCTTCAATGACTTGTTCCTTTCTTTGATATAACTTTCTCTCTTGTTGTTGGTCCCAATTAGAGGGTCAAAATATGTGTGGATGATGACTCATGATATGGCTAGTTGTAGTGTTGGTAGCAATGTCATCATAAGGACTCTTTGTGCTCTCTATGTTGATGTTTGCATTAGATAAAGTTGCCCCTGGTATTAAAGAGGTATCACTGATATGTTTAGCTTCCTTAATTTCTAAATAACCAAGACCTTGATGCTTAGGAGTGCCAATAATCTACAGTAGTTTTAGGATACCCTGTTCATGTTGGCCTAATCCTCTGCCTTGATAATTCATCTGTTGAAAAAATTATTTGCAATAGGATATAATTTATTTTGGAAACAAGGTGCTAATCCTTCTTTGCTCTATTGTGGATCTTCAAAATTGATAGCTT
The DNA here is from genome assembly GCA_007258455.2 of Sequoia sempervirens. NCBI lineage: Eukaryota > Viridiplantae > Streptophyta > Pinopsida > Cupressales > Cupressaceae > Sequoia > Sequoia sempervirens. Next base: position 277,810,067 of record VDFB02000015.1, read on the forward strand.
CTTCATTGGTAAGATAGCTTGCTCTGACAAAGGTAAGTGATCCAATTTTATAACTTATAGGTTCCTTAATATGTAGGATAACCTCTTGATTGGTATCTTCAGCTTGATCCTATGAAATGTCAAATTTTCATGTTTCTTGAAGATATATCAGTGCTTCATTGACTGTTGTATACCTAGTGCTCTGCTACTCAAGAGTGCTTCTTTGAATATTGTAAGGGTCTTCCTCATGATCAATTTTTAATATCTCTATAGATTTTTCTATGCCTTGATCATGTGTAGAGATGTTAAGAGTAGGCGACTCTTGTTCCTTGGTAATGATATCAAGAGTATGAGACTCTTGTTTTGGATGAAGATCATCTACATGTCTATTAGGAGTAAGCATCTCATGGGTAGATGTATGTGTGCTTGGTATATGGATTTGTTCTTCTTGTGGGAAACATTGGATGTTTTGGAAGATACTTGCCAAGTCATCATAGTATTTTGATGATAGGGATTCTTGATCTTGACTTTGTGTGGTGTTATCTTCGATATGCTTTGGTTCATGCTCTTGACATGGATCAATTTCAAAGAATGGATTTTTTTGTAAAGGATCCTTGTATTTCCTTGAAATGTGGACATATGGGTGATAGCTCTTGGCTTATATTTTTTGCATTGGGTATAAGTGTTGGATTAAGAGTGTCTTCTTCATCAATATGTACTGCCATGAGGTTGGATGAAGTCAATATATGTTGGATTGGATTATTGCTAGAATTTGGTCATTTATTTGGTTCATGCTTGACAATAACTTCTTGATTCATGTCCTTTTTCTCATTGGATGATGTAGAGATACTATCAATGTGATCAATGATAGATAGCTCTTGATCATTGTTTTCAACTTTTGAGGTTGAGATATTGTTGATTTTGTCATTGGTAGATGGCTCTTGATCTTTGTTTTCAACTTTTGAGATATTGTTAATGTTATCATTGATAGATGGATTTTGATCATTATCTGCAACATTTGAGGTAGAGTATTGTTGATTTTGTCATTGGTAGATGGCTCTTGATCTTTGTTTTCAACTTTTGAGGTTGAGATATTATTAATGTTATCATCGATAGGGGTTGAACCTTGAATGTTGTCTTCAATAGCTATTTATATTTTATCAATAAGGTCTTGGATGAGATTTTTGATTTCTATGCATTTGTTCATTGTGTGACCCTTGATTTAATGGAACTCACATCGTTTGTACTCATTAAACCAAGGGATTTTAAAGTTTGGTTCACCATAAGTTAGATTGTCATTGATTTTGATAAGGTCCTATTATACTAGTTTGTGCATGATTACCTTTTAAGTCTCCCCCAAAGGGGTGAATTTCCTTCTTGGTTTGGTTGGTAATATTTCCTTTGTGGCCTATCTTGATTGTTGTGCTCTTGATTTTGTTGTTGGTTGTTTGATTGATTGTTTTGGTAACTGAGTTGATTGTTATTTTGTAACTGCAAGTTTATATTGTCAGTAGGTGTGTTCGTTTGGTTTGGAAGGATGTTATAACCTTGTTTTCTGATGACATTTATTTAATCATAGGTGGTTTTTTGTGAAGGTGTGGACCCTTGATAACTATGTTGTGTATAAGGAGGGTTAAGTCCTTTTTGTGTGTTGTAGGTACCTTGAGGGTGGGGTGCACCTTGATATTAAACTTGATGAATCCTTTGATCTTGAGTTTGAGGTGTGTCTTGATGTTGCAGAACTCCTTGATACTGTGTTTGAGGTACATCTCAATGGTTTTGTAGAACTCCTTGATACTGCGATTGAGGTACATCTTGATATTGCATTTGAGGTACACGTTGTTGTTGTGGATTTTGTTTTGGCAATTGATGTTGTGGAAATAGAATTTGTTGCTAATATGAATCAATGTTTTGATGATGTTGGAAATGTTGTTGATGTGTATTTTGAGGATGTGTGTTTGTTTGTTGTTGATATGTAATGTCTAGATGTTGAACATGGTATTGGTGATACATCATATTTTGATTTTGTTCAAGTTCCTCAATCTTTTTCTCAAGTTCATTTAGGGAAATTTGATGTTCTAGACTTAGTCCTTAATGGTGATTTTGAAACCCTTGATGTTGTTTTGACCCTTGATAAGAGTGATTCAGGTAATAGATTGATGTACCCATGGATGATATTTTGTTTTGGTGAAATGATGTATGAAAAGTGATGTGGGGTGTTTGGTTTCCTAATGGTGAAAGCTTTAAATAGTTTTCAGATTTGTTTATGATTTTCACTAGAAAATAAGGCAACTGCGACAAACTTTGGGTCAACTACAGTAGAATTTTGGGTAGCTACGATAGAGTTTAGGGAAAAAGCATTAAAATTTTGAAAGTATGCAAATGTCAATGTCAGCTGCGGTAGAGGGGTGCAATGGTGCCAATGATGAAGTGCAAATGTGTTTTAGTTTGTCAAAAGTGGCAAAGAAAGCCAACAATAGTGGTCAAACTAGCAAATGTGATAGGAATCTAGTCCATTGCAGCAAATTTTAGGACAAGTGCGGAAATGAATTACAAAAGTGGTCTCTATATTTCTGAGACTGTGTAATCACTAAGAGAAAAGGCACAAATTATGTCAAAAGCATTGGTTTTTGGGTCGACTGCGGTAGAAATAATGTCAAGTATGCAAGAATTATATGTCAAAAGCATTAAAATTTTGAAGATGTGTAAATTTTTGAGTCAACTGTGCAAAGGGGTACAACTATGGTGAATGTTTACCAGTGATTATTTGCATACAGAGAGCAAAAACATTAGATTTTTGGGAACTGCGGCAGAATTTTGTGCAAAAGTGGCCTCTATGTAATTTGTTTCCAGTTTGAGAAAATTTCCTCCAAATTTTTGCAAGTTTGGGCTTGTTTTTCTTCAATTTCTCTGTGGTTGGAGTATGGCAAGTGGTACAACAGTATTTGACTGACTCAAAAAGCATATACTTGTGTGACTTGCATGTCTATGGCTTTAAGTTGTGAGATCATGACACCCAAGCCATAGTTTCCAACGTTTACTTTGAGCCAATGTATATTGAAATTAAAGCATGAATATTCAAAAACCTTTAAGGAGATCTTTAAGGAGTGCAAATATAGGGCTTCTCTTAAAAGCATACACTAAGTCAAAGGGTTTGTGATTTTGATCTAAACATGTTGAGTGTTTGTTTTGACGTGTTCATTTTAATTCAAGCATAATGTTTGATGTCTAAATTTGTTTTGAATGTTTTGGAAAGTTTTACATAAACAAACATCACAATCCTAGAGACAGAAACCATTCTTTTAGGTAGGCTTTCCTCATGCCCTAAAGGGATGATTTTACATGCAACTTATGACATGAGCCTGAAGTTGGACATGGCAAGTAACTTCTCATAAATAAATTATGATGCACCACTTTCAAAGAATGTTCTTGGATGAAAAGGGGTGCATTCTACAACATTGGTTCTTAGTCATGTTTCAGGATAACTGGTGTCTATACATGTAGTGATTCACTCAACTAAGAGGCCTCACAACCCTTTTAGGTTTTTACATATCACACAGATACTAAGGGAGACATTCATTGGTATAGAGCATCTGCACCAGGTGAGTGATGAACTTTCCTCACACCCACAATAATTTATATAGCAGACCAAAACAAAGTACCACTTGGGTTGCCTTTGATTTCTCCAACGCAGGATGTGTCTCAAAAGGCAGGCCCTCTAAAAAGGTATGCTTTGAAGTAAAACAATGTGCAAAAATCAAGATGATTTTCATCACCTAGGATCGCCGAAAAGGCGCGAGGGGAGAGGATAGTCACCTAGTTTTCCAAACATGGAATACATAGAATACACTTCATCACAATATTCTTTTTAAGCCCCTTGAGCAATGTTATCCAAAAAAGAAGTGAAATAAGGTGTGTACAAGATAGCAATGATTCCTTTTATGTTCACCAAATCGAAGTGTTCTAGATTTCAGACAAGAATGTCGCAATGTGCAAAATAAGAACTTGATTTGTTCATTTTTAAGCCCAAAACTGAGTGTTTTCTAGATCCTTGTCTTATTTGGTCAACAAAATAAATTGTGCATTCGTCAACAAATTGGAATCATTTGGTCAACAAAAAATCAAACATTCAAATCAAAACCAATTGAAAGCTTCAAAACATCCATTTTAGAGCACCAATTGAAAACATTTGTTTGTGGGGTTCTTTTTAAGCACCAATTTGAGTGTTTTCTAACTATGAAAACTTTGAACATTCATTTTAGATGCACCAAAAACTGAAATGTTTATTTGTGGGATTCCTTTTAAGCACTAATTTGAAAGCATTTTCTAACTTATGAAAGCTTCGAAACATTCATTTTAAAGCACCAATTGAAAGCATTTTTTTGTGGGTTCTTTTTATTGCACCAATTTGAAAGCATTTTCTAACTTATGAAGCTTGGAAAAGGTTCATTTTAGAGCACCAAAAACCAAAATATGTGTTTGTGGGGTTCTTTTAAAGCATCAATTTAATATTTTCTAACTTAGAAATCTTGGAAAACTTAGAATTCTTTGATTGTTAACCTTCCCTACAAAAAATGTGTTAGTTTTTTTTGGATAAACATCAGTTATACTTCTGGAAATCCTGTATAAACAACATTAGTACCTATTAAACACCCAAATCAAATGATCGTTAATGTCAGAAAATAAAAACCTAACATTCAGCTTTCGAACAAAATCCTAATGAAGCAAAAGCGAAGGAAAAAATAGTCAATAGTGGCCCCTATCAGAAATCAAAAGCGCAGAAAAAAAAATTAGAAGCGGCCTTTGTCAGAAAACAAAAGCGCAAGAAAAAATCAAAAGTGCAGAAATTACTATCAAAAGTGTAGAAATAACTGTCAAAAGTGCCAGAACTATGAAGTCAAGTGCAAAACATTTTTTGAACTTATGCTTGAAGATTTCTCCAAAGCGCTTCCAGAACTTGCAACTTCAAATTTAGCTTAGAAAATTGTTAGCGGTAAGGAACGTAGTCCCACCAGATATGCTAGAATGTGTAAGGGGGAAATATACAAATATAAATAAGATCAAAATAATGAATATAAACTAATATAATCCAAAACAATGATCAAGATCTATGCCCATTACTCACAAAATGAAACTATGAAATTAAAGAAATCAAGAACGAAATTGCAAGAATTCAATAACACAATAGCTTTACCATCCCATGTCGAAGTGTATCTGTATTGGCGTGTGTTGGATTGTTCAATTCAATACAAAGCCTCCATTATGTTTGTGAGAGCTTGAAGAGCATGCATGTGTTGATCAAAGATGTGGGTTGAAGCTTTGTCAATGTTAATCGAGATCTTGCCATTACTTCGTAGCATAAACTGTATTGATTCTCTGATCCTTTTTTGAGAGGAAAGAGGTTTGCTATATAAAATTTGTGATTTGAAATGGATGATCAAGATCGCATAGTAGAATATCTTGATCGACAGTCGAAAGATGTTGAGAGGATTTAGATGGGCATAATTTGTGCAAATTAATTACGTAATTAGTTTGATTGAAGATATAGATTGAATAGTTTGTGGGATTGAAGAATAGATTGATTAGTCAGGAAATAGAATGAGCAATCGGTGGTTTGTAATTTACTCAATCATGAAAGTGGGTAAGGATAATTAATTAATTGATTTAATTAATTAATCTTTTAGGAGTTGAATGTGCAAATCAAGTTTGACTTTTGCAAACAAAGTTGCATTTGTTTGATTTGACCTTTTTGATGACGTTTTGAATAGTTTGTTTATTCAATTTTGGGGAAAGTGATTTAATTAAACTATTATGTTTTAATAGTTTACTCAACTTAAGGGAATAAAGTAAATTAGTGACATAATTAAATAATTGGCATTATTTAATTAATCGGGAGGAATAAGTTAGATTAGGACTATATTAAATAAATAAAATTTATTTAATCGGTTTAGTTAAATAATATAATATTATTCAATTAATAGAGGAAATTAGGGTTTTTGATGCGTTTGATGTGAAATATTGATTTGAGCATGAATTAATTAAATAATGTTAAATCACTTAATTAATAGACGAATATGAGAAATGATAATATTTAAATAATAATGTATTATTTAATTAGAAGGGTGAGAGTTAGTTAAATAGTGTTGTTTGCGAGTCAGGACAATTTTATGTGTCTACAAGTGGAAATTAAGATACAATATTACATGTTAGATCATTTTTATTTAATATGGTTTGATTCATGGCATGCTTATTATACATCATTCCATGCATTGTTATGTGATTTCATAGATTATTTTACTTTTGACCCTAGAACATGTTACTTTCATTGTTTTCATAATTCACCTTCTAGTGGCCCTTCCTTAGTGGATCCCATGGATTTCTATATACATCATGACAATATACCACCTGTGGATGTCCACAAGGACTCTTCTTTGGATCCTTTCATTATTTCGTATGATGTATATTTGAACTATTATGAATCACCTTCATATACATCTCATATTGAAATACCACAACTTAGAAATTCCTAAAGAATGCAAACATGAGGATCTCTTAATATTTTTTATTTGGTTTATATGAGTAATGTGCAACTATATAATGGTTTATCTCTTACATCCCCCTCTACTATTGCACATGATCTACATACACATCAATATATTGGGCATATTAAGAATGATTTTTTTCACATTATTTGAGCCCCTTAATAAGAAAATTAGAACAAATTTAGAAAGTTATATTAATGGCTTGCAATTCTCAAAATAAATATTACACTAGTGATATGTTGCATGTTCCTTTGGTATGTGAAATTTTAACATCCTTCAATAAATAGATTTGTGGTACCTTGTTTTACAAAGTATACTTGTAAATGTGATCTATTACTACATGTATGGTCCTTCCAAGTTACATCTTAATTAGATTATTTTCATGAGTACAAGTTACTTGCTAAATTGTTTCCAAGGAGATTAATTAATTATGCACTTGAATGGTTTTCTTCTTTATCTCATGCTTCAATCACTTCTTTTGTAGATTTAGCAATACATTTGCAGAACACATGCGATGCAATTTTTAGTCTATTTACTATCGATCAAATCATACAGTGTAAAAAAGGGAAACATGAGAAAATTAAGGATTGTATTAAATATTTAAATTCATGATGCATTTTTTTCTTATTTACCTTGTACTTCTATCATTTCCTTCTTTATCTTGTGCTTCTATCACTTCTTTTTGTGATTTTAGCAAATGTTTTTATGAAACACTTTCAATATAGTACTAAGACTAACATTAATACTTATCAAATCATATAATGTATGTAAATAAGGGGAACATGAAAAAATTAAGGATTGTGTTACAGATGCAAAACTATGATTGCTAGCATGAGTTTCATATTACTGGATATTGAGCTTCAAAGTTTATTTATCAAAAGTTTTCCTCCACTTATAAAAAATCAAGTGTTTTATAAATATTATCATTCATTTTAAGCTTTATTTTCTATTCTATAAAAATGTGAGCATTCCATAATGTAAAATAAAATTATATATCATAGTGTTTCTAGCACTTGTCATCCTTCCCAGCTATCATCAATGCCATATTTAAAAAATCATGGCAATGAGAATGAATTTGAGGTCAATCATAATGGTAGTCATTATGCAAAACATCAAACCAAGAGCATTCATAGATTTTGATAGATTGAAGGATCCTCCATGTGAGGCCTATTCATTTCTATGAATAATGTCACACACATTGTCCCTTTTTGTATATTCTAATACTTGGTTATTAGATGGATTCATATGCTAACACTAGATTACATACATATATATTTGATCAAATTAATTTCACATATATTTTATTGGAGACATCTATTTATTTTATTATGGATGCATGTCATTTAGGTAGTTGATATTTGCTTTCATGTTATTATTTTAAGTTGAATTAATTAATTGTGATTATGTGTTATGACTAATCCTAATCTTATATTAGTTTCTTAAAAGAGAATTTAAATGGATTTTTTATTCAAATATCAATCAAATATATTATAGAAAATATATGAGATGATAACTTGAATGCTTGATTAGACTTAAGGTTGATTCATTTAATGAGAAAAATCCTATATTATTGTGAATAGTGGATTGTATAGAAAGTCAAATTATATTAATAATGTGAATTAATGGACACAATTAATATGATTTGATCATGGAGTCATGATCCATTATATACACATGAATATTGAGTTATGATATATGAATATATGAGCTGATTTCATGTTGTTGATGAATAGTGTAATCACATTTGATTATTTTGTGTGTGTATTAATATGTATATATATGATTTCAAAGAGATTTAACATGTGAAATTATTGTGTAGGATGATATAGGTTGCAAATGGGGATGGAAGAATCACTAGGAATCGTAATTCATCTTAAAGTTCACATGGTGAAGTAACAAGATTACTCATGTGCAAACTAACAAGCCAATTACCTTAACCATTCAAGAACTTGTGTATTTCCATGAGCCTATACTTTAATTTTATGAATTTTAATGTCATAAAAATATATCTTACCATTTAAATTATTCCAAAAGTTTAAAATTGTATTTGTGTTTATACTCATTTTAAAATCATCAAAAATATTGATCTTAAGTACATTTTGATACCTTTTTTAACCCCAAAGGATAACACCTTAGGTTATAAATTATTTTGGTCCATGTTTTGAGTGAGGCGGGTGAAAATGGCACTTATCCCACCCTTGAAGCAATCATGCAATAAATAATCATAGAGAGGTTACTTGGTGAATCCATTCTTCCTTGTAAGAGGTATATATAGAGTACACTCCACCTCACCACACCCATGTAGGTGCACTTGCAAGGTATTCAACCCTGATTATGATTTGTAAGATGGTGATTAATATTCAAGTGGAGCATCACATGTCTACATCCTATTTAATGAGGATCTATGAAATGACTCTCCCATATAATCTTTCAATTTTGGCACTGAGGAGTCTATTCATTGTTATTTAACATGGATATTTTTGGATGATTTTATAATAAATTGAGTGAGTTCTTCTTAATTTTGAGAGGATTTCTTGATTTCTAAAGGATTTGATTTGTGATTGAGATCCTTAGGTGTATGGGAGCAAAGGTTGAAGGAGAAAAAAGAGTCTTTCACTCAAAAAAGCTCTATTTGAAGAGGAAGGTCCTTTCTTTTTTATTTTTGTGTATGTGCTTGTGTGAGAATAATAATGCAATCTTTTCTTATTTATAATGAATTGGGAGAATTTTTTATTTTATTTTTGAATTTTTATGCCTTTTATGTTGTTTGAGAAGAAGAGAATGAGTGATCAACTTAGAGATATGGCCTATGTTGGAGGCCAGATGTTTTTTTCTATTTTGGGTACCTTATGTATGCCACTATGTTATTTTTGGTTCAAAATATCTCTTGAGATATTGAGGGAAACCCATGTGCTTGAGGTTGACAGAGACACAAATATATTTGTGAGAAACATCATTGATTGTGTGGTTGAATGCAAGCCGATAGGGGCAACAAATGATAAGAAAAAGGGCACCTTTTTCTTGAAAATTAGAGTTAGTTGTACTTGGGTAATGATTCAAAATATTTTTAGGTAAAATATTAACATGATGTAAAATATAAAATATAGGATGTTTCTAGTTTTTAAATATATAATTTATTCTAATACCTAGATGATTAAAGTTGGTTAAGTAAAGGATGTACAAAAATGATATTTTTTGAACTTTTATGGAGGAAACAACATGCACATATATAGACAACCTAAAGACTAGGAAATGAAAGTATTTCTCAAAATCCTTTTGTGGAAAAACACAACGGATGTTGAGGTTTGGGACTGATATTTTTAAAAAAATTATAACAAATATTATTTTTATTAATTATTTAGTAGGATTAAGGAGAAATATCATACCACTCATGTGTGACCACCTTAACATGACCTCAAACACTTGCAACATGATTTTTTTGATGTGTAGAGCATGATGCCTAGCCTAGGCTTGTAATATTAAAAGAAAATATTTCAAAATCAAAAGTTTTTTATTAAAGGTAAAGTAGGTTTTGAAGGGACTCTAAAACCCTAAAACAACAAGCATAGTGAAAAAACAACAAAACATTCACCCAAGTGAAACACTCACAAACCACAACACAAAAAAAGCATAAAAAGACTTAAACAAAGCAGACCAGCTAAAGGTGTTTTAAGGTTTCTATAGCTTCCATCTTCTTTTGGAAAAATTCCTCCTAGAGTTTGGCAAAACCCATTAGATCTATCTTCTTTAATGTGAAGGATTTCTTCTTACTGAGTTCTAGTGCTTGGCCCTGCATGATCCTTTTTATCATCTTTCTCCATTCCATGTGTTACCTATCTGTCATGGTGCTCTTTAATTTTTTCTATCAATATTTTGATGCCAACAACATTATTTCAAATAGTGTATTTTTTTACCTAAATTGCAAGCTCCAAATTTCCATTGATGGGCTTCAACTCTTTTCCCAAGATAGTTACTTTGTCATTTTTTAGGTTGGCCAAATTTTCCTTCTCAAATTGCCTAATTTTTGGGATGACTTCCCATCATTGAAGGATTCTCACATCCTATTCCTTGGAAACTTTATATTGACCCAAAATTATCTATAATATTATCCAATTTGATGGGTAGGGCCTAGCTAGAGAACACACATACTCAGCTACAACAACTTCAAGACCAAACAAAAAGCATAAAGATGCAAGTAAAACAACTTAGAGATGTTGGGAAAATGTGTATCAACCTTGCAATTACATAAGGTGTTGTTGATAGGTAAGTGAAAGGGTGTGTGCGGGTGGTATGCCATTGTGAGAGGTTCAGGGGGATCATCACCCCGGTCGGGGCTTAGGGGCAACACCCCTGAAAGCCAAATTTTATGTATATTTTATTATTGTAAATCTAAATCATTCATCATTAGGTCTCATATATGATGGTCAATATTTTGTTGGCTTGACTTGCCATAGAAGGAAATGTAAGGAAGCTAAGGTAGTAGAACAAATTCCTACACTAATCTTGAGAGGAGAATAATGCAAAAATTTTATAGATCTTTAAAAGTTACAGAAACTTAAAAACAAAAATAAACACAAATATCATGCATACCACAACACAATGATTTACGAGGGGAAAACCCTTTCAGGAGAAAAACCCCACACTCCAAAAGTTTCCCAATAATATTATTCAAAAATCATAAGATTACAATATACTTGTAGAGCAAGCTTCTCAAAGGAGTATCACCACTCAAAGATCCAGAGGCAACACAGCCGCTATCAGGCTCTCAGAATACAACGCAATACACAACCATAATACAATTCCCTCATAAAATAGGGTTTCCTTCTAGGGCAAGTCAAGCTAATAAAATATCAATCATCGAATATGAGACATAATGATGAACACTCCATATTTACAATATAATATATCCCTCCAGACCCCTCATGGGGGGGATCCCCCACCCTCCCCATCGTCGTCGGTTTAACAATACCTTATGTATCAATAGAACCTTGTGTAATTGCAAGGTTGAGACATATTTTCTCAACAGACAACCCTATTTTATGAGGGAATTGTATTACGATTATGTAATATGATGTATTTTGAGAGTCTAATAGCACTCATGTTGCCTCTAGATCTCTATTTGGTGATACTCCTATGAGAAGCTTGCTCTACAAGTATAATATAATCTTTGTTATTCCTGAATAATATATTGGGCGGCTTTTGGAGTGTGGGATTTTTCTCCCGAAAGGGTTTTCCCTAGGTAAATCACTATGTTGTGGTATGCATGATATTTTTGTTTGCTTTTATAACTATTGTGAAGATCTATAAAGTTTTAATTATCCTCCTCTCAATATTAGTGTAGGAAGTTGTTTCGCTACCTTAGCTTCCTTACAAGTGGTATTATAGCCTGATCACCTTTGGTTTTAGTTGTGGGTTGTTAGGTTTTTTGAACTAATCCATATTTGTGTGGGAGCTTGTGTAGAAGATACTTTGTGATCTTGTTGCAGTAATTTTCATATGGTAAGTTCATCAAGGAAAATAGAGGTGGATAAATTTTTTGGAAATAATTTTAAAATATGGAAGCTGAAGATGGAGGGTTTGTTGATAGATCAACATCTGTGGGATGTTGTTGATGAGAATATTTCAAGGCATGCAGATCCTACTTTAGCTACTCAATATGATGTTATGGACCATAAAGCCAAGGGTCTAATCAGGTTGTGCTTGATGGACTCTGTTTAAACAATTTCCATGAAGAAACCTCTATAAAAAAATAATGGAAGAAGCTTGGTGAGATGTATCAAGCCAAATCTTTAGTGAACATTGTAGAGTCTAATTTAATGTTTTTTAAACTTGGTGAAAGTCACTCAATTCAGAGGATTAACAAACTGAACAGTCCACTTGACATTGTTTAAGACTACATTAGATTATTGACCAAGGAGCATAAGCTTATGATGGTGCAACAAGATATATGCCTTCATGGACTCAAACTACTAAAACTAACCTACTTAAGTTATTCTAGTTGTTGGAAATTCATAAAAATTGGAAAACAGTAAAACTAAAACTAAACCTTAGTTGCTATGAGTACCTACATCAATGACTATAACTGAACTATTCTAATCAAAGTAAACTAAAAACTTGTTTAAGATTACTGCAATGTCTAAACTATTCTCTGGGGTATTATTAACATTATTAACAATTATTCCATGCATGTTCCTAGGCATTCACTCATTTTAAACAAGAAATAGAATCTATAATGCATAAGTAACAGTAAAATAATATTAGCTACCAACATAAATAAACAATTGAAAGATGAAGTGAAGAACAATACCTTGAGTGGCCTACTCAAGTAATTGTTCCCACTTAATTGAGCACAATCTAACTAGTAGATCTCACACACATCTCATGAATTGAACTTCATTATTGCATAAGGTGAAGGATTACAAAAACTCTCACAAACTGGATTTAACCATTCAGTAGATTCATGTTTCAACTAGAAAATAATAGATAGTACAAACTTGTAAGAACCAACTAACTAAACTACATACTCAACCATCAGTTATATACAAGTTGAGGGAGTCTTTATTGAAAGTAACAACTAAAATCAAAATCATTAATTCCACTTCCAGATATCTAGAACATGGTTTTAAGATATGGACTTATTCAATCTATAACTAAAAGAGAATCCTAAAAAGAATAGAACTCGGGCAATAGATTTCACTAAGTTATGCATCCATTTTTCAAAGTTCTAAATCAAAGAAGACCTTTTCTTCAATTTTTATTAACTTTCATGACAACAAGTGCTCTATCCTCATAAATTCCTTTGACCAATAACCACCATGTTCAACTATTTTTGTAGCATCCCCTATTCTAGTATTTAGCACTCCTTTTGCTATGGGTTCATCCTGCAACAACTGTGCATCATGGTTCGTCTTTTTGTTGCAAACAGGTTAGTTCCACATAATATGTACATAAAGATAACCATCAGATTAAAGCATAACTTTCTATCAACATTTCCATGCACATATTCATATAAACCACTTAATGCTAATATATTAAACTATAATTCTATCATTCATGCTTTTAGATCTTAGGTCCGTATAATAGATACAAAAAGGGATAATATAGTATGGACCATAGTCAGGAAGTATGTTCACAAGTATCTTAAATTCTGATAAAACCAAAAGAAAATAAACTATTATTTGGACCTATCATTTTCCCCCCAACTTAAATTTTTTCTTGTCCCCAAGCAAAAACACTAAGGATCTTGATTATTCTGTAGAACGATTTGCCTCAGGTCCATAACTATACTAACACCCTAATCCTATTGTAGATAGAAACCTTGATATGATGAAAGTCTCCTCGTTCTAATAGCTTCCTCCCTTTCCAATTCATCACCCCTATTTCCAATCCAATGTGGAATTGGACAAAGGAGAATGGGTGGCTGAAATGTAAGGGGTATCCAATGAACTCCTTTGTTAATACTGATTTCCATGTACTTCTCGACCCTCTAGAGCATAGCAATAAAGTTATACACATAGTGTGGTTCCTTTTTCTGCAATTCAGGAGTTAGTTCATCCCACCGGTTTTGTACATACTTATAACATTGTTGTACAATTCATACAGCTAGAATTTTCATCCTTTCATAGTCTTCTTTCCTGAGTTTCATTATTATCTTACCAACTCCCTTATGCCCAAGAAGTCTTATCCACTCATCAATAATTGGTTTTGAATCCTTTTCCACTTTTCTTACTAAAAGTGCAATAGATTTTTCTTTTTCATTATACTCTTCCATAATTTCTCCTTTAAGTTGTTCATTCATGTAATAAGAGGCAAGGGCTCTGACCTGAAGATCCCCAACAAATATTAAGGGGTTCCATTATGTGTTATCAAGAATCACATAATTTTGCAAATAAAATTCACACAATTGATTCTGGTCCTCTATTGTGGAAGCTTTGAAAATTTTAAGAAACTCATTTGGTTGACTCATAGTAGCTGACTATTTACTAACCAGTCTATTAAACTAGAAACAAAAATACCTCTCCTGTAGAAATAGTGCATAAGTTCTAGGCGAAGGCCTGCATTTCACAATTTGTGCAGCTTTATCTACTACTTCTTCTAATCAGACTACTGACTTATTCAATTCCATATCCTTCTTTTCCAATTCTTGTATATATTTCTCCTTGTCCTTCTCCCATTTCCCTTTTTCTTCTTCAAATTCCTTGGTTACACTCTATAATTGGTAACCTAGAGAAAAAGTGGTGAGATAACGAGGAGTCTTAGGGGATTTTCATTTGGAACAAGTTCCTTATCCCCTATTTTAGCATTAGCCAACTGTGCCAGTAAATCCAACTTGGCACCATGACCATACAATTGCAATTTTTCCACCATTTCTTTTATTTTAACTTCTCTCTCTTTGTACTTCTATTCATAATTTTTCACCAACTCCTCTATATGTTTAATCCTTTCCATTGCTTCTTGGAGTTCTTCCCTTGCATTCCTTTCTTCGAGATAAGTTTCTTCTCCACCTTCAAACTGTTCATTCTCTCCTTCATATTCACCATATGGGGGGTTATCTGGAGCTTCTCTCCTTAATTTCTTTGCAATAAATGGATCTTCTAATTCATAATCAAAAGTCATTATTATACTCCTCCTTTTCGTAGGTGGATTCATATCACCAGGGACATTCTTATCTAGCTCAGAATCAGACTCCGCAATTGTAACATTCTCCTATTGTTGTTCCTGGCGTTGATTTTCCTAGAGTTGTTCTCTATTCTCATTTTCTTTTTTAAGTTCTCTTGTACTTTCCTTTACAATATGTTGTTGCCTGATCCTACCAAAACATCTAGGTGTAAGTATCTTTGCTTTAGTTTTCTTCTTCTCTTTTTTAGCACGCTTCTTCTTTTCCTAAACAACCCTCTTCCCTTTTGGATCATCTTCTTTTGGTTTAGAGGGTGTGGAAGTAGTGGACACACTACTTCTCTTCCTTTTAGACTTATGCAGCCTTGAAGAAGAAGGTAACTCTTCACTTCTAGACAGCCCTAATTCTAGTTCTTTAGGCTATGCATGTTCACTTTGGTTGTGGGTAGGTGAAGCCATAGGCAAATTATGAGGGTTTTTCGCTTCATGGCTCATTCTAGGGTTCATCTTGAATTCCCACATTTTTAGGCATTACCAGCAAACTGTTGATATCATTACACAAATCATCCCTAAAATCTTCCCACCTTACTTATGGGTACTGAATCCTCATAATTCTTTTTATCAAAAGAGTAACCAAACAATGGTGAGAAAGAGAAGTATTAGATTGCCTCCTTTGATACTTTGAAGTCATTCTTTTCAACAGGTGGTATAATAAGTTGGGTACATTGACTATTTTGTTATGCCCAAGATGAGTTAATAACTTGAAATGGACAGTATATAATAGATTTTACCTCCGATCACATGTAATATGTTTGACAAAATAAGCACACCTTTCCCATAACTAGTGGAGAGACATTCTATTCATACCTTGTGTTGAGGAGTCCAATACTTCCCCTCTTATGTAGAATTATTCCTGAGCAAGGACGACATCAGCCTAAGCTAGAAATTCAGCTCTCATCCTTGGTAACCTAGTTACTTGAGCAATAGTAGCCTCTGAAGCATCTACGGAAAGTCCTTTTACCACAGCTTCATCATACTAAAGAGTTTCTACAAATCTCCTTGTCAAGTCATCACTAAACTCTGTCAACTTTAGGAAATAATCAAGCCATCCAACTCTTGTAAATATAGGAATAACAACTGCATCCTCTAGAATTTGTTGATGAGCCGCTAGTTCTCTCCTAATAACATCTCCTGCCATCTTAGTTCTCTTATTGCCCAGAATACCAAATCAAATCAAAAGCTCAAATCAGTTTCCTCCTACCACCCCCAACTTACTTATGACTTCAAAAACCTTAGCTTCCAAATGTATGCTTGCTATCACAGACTATAACCATAGGGCACTCTTTAAATTTAGCTCAAACAGAAACCAAACTAAGATTCTTTCAAATTTGATAAGGTTTCAAGTTCTTAGGAATTATAAAAATGGTAGCAACAGAAATAGAAATAAATAAATAACTAAAGGATTTTCATGTCATAATTACATTAATTTAGTTTGAGGTGGCTAATTTTGAAAAATGTGGCAAAAAGATAGTTTAAGTGTACCCTCCCCACAACTAAAGATGTGAAGTGACCTCACTTCACTGTGGTGATTTGGAGGTGAAATAACGTGAGTTGATGGAATTAAAGAATATAATATTTCACATGCACGAAAATAAAATATAAGTGCATAAAAGTTTAAAGAAATTTGTGTAATCATAATAGTTTACCTTAAGTACACTTGTGCAAAAATAACCTTTGATAGTGCATGAAAACTAAAAGAATATATGGTGCAATGGATTTGATGGTGCAGATATTAAATGCAAGGTAATAAGTATCATGGATGGCTATCGTATACGGTTAGATAGGTGTAAGCAGATGATGGGACTTTGAAAAGGTTGGAAATGTACACAGGCAGTAAAATAATTTTGCCACGAGATTTAGGTGGAATAGGTGGATATAATAGACATGAGTGGTGATAACCTTGTAATAAATATGGCACCAAATAAATAAAATATTATTTCCAATCTTTTGAAGTGTGCTACGGGTTGTCGCAACATCAAGTCCCAAACATAGTTGGAAGCTACAGGTCCCTTCGGCATCAGGTCCCTTTATAATATGTTGAATAGGTCTTGTGTAAAGATAGTTGTAGTGTTATCATAATTGTGCATTGGCTGCAAATTTATTGTGTTGTGTGTGCATGTGATAAAGCATTGAAAATTAGATCGAGGCAACCTTAGGGGTTGAGTTGTGTAATTCAACCACTGGGTTATCAGATGTACTTGGGGTGTCTCTTAAAACAAATGTAGGACTTAGGGATTTAGAATCTATCTCGGTCTCACTACGAGCTCCATACTGTTGTATGAGTGAAAAGATGAAGTCATCATGTTAAATTGGCTTCTTATATAACTT
This sequence comes from Sequoia sempervirens, assembly GCA_007258455.2. NCBI lineage: Eukaryota > Viridiplantae > Streptophyta > Pinopsida > Cupressales > Cupressaceae > Sequoia > Sequoia sempervirens. Next base: position 277,827,592 of record VDFB02000015.1, read on the forward strand.
GAGTATGTGTCCATTGACAAGAAGGGAACAGCGGACAACATCAATGGCATGTAGTTGTAATGCTCCATTTGGATAAACCTTACTAATTTCATAAGGGCCTAGCCATCTAGACTAAAATTTTCCCTTGAAATCCCTATACCTTGAATCATACAACAGTTCCCAATCTCCTTCCTTAAATTGTTTTGTCTTGATAAACCTATCATGCCACTTTATGCATTGTTGGTGCATCACCTCTATATGATGAATTGCTTCCATTTGGATTTCATCCAACCCATTCAAGGAGTGCAACCTTTCCTTGTGTGCCTTTGTTAAATCCATGCCTAATTCCACAACTATCGTGAGATTTTTATATTCAAATTCTATAGGAAATATAGTTATTTTTCCATAAACTAGCTCATATGGAGTAAACCATATTGTTGTTTTCCATGTAGTCTTGCATGCCCAAATGACTTCTGGTAATCTGGATACCCAATCTCTTCTATGTAGTTTCACTTTCTTGGTCAATATATTCTCAATCTCTCGATTGGTAACTTCGATTTGTCCATTAGCTTGAGGATGATATGGGGTAGACTTCTTGTTCTTGATATGATATTCATCCATTAACTTTGCAATAAATTTTGATGTGAATTGTGGCCCTTGATCAGTCACTGTTTATTTTGGCACACCATATCTAGTGAAGATATCCTCATATAAAAACTTTGCAACATTTCCATCTTTGGCGAACTACAATTCTTTTACTTCAACCCACTTGGTTGAGTAATCAATGCATACCAATATGCATTCTTTATTATTTGAACTAGGAGAGATAGGTCCAATAAAATCTATCCCCCATTTGTTGAAAGGAGCTAAATCCAGTTGGGGTTGTAATGGAATTTCATAAAATCTTGTAGGTCTACCCATCCTTTGGCAGTGGTCACAACTTCTAGTATACTTAATAGAGTCCTTATGTAATGTTGGCCAATAATATCCTACTACCAAAATCTTAAAAGCTATCCTTTTGGCTACAAAATATCCACCACAAGGTTCATCATGGCACGCTTTCATAATGTCAAACAATACATCCTCGCGAATACACCTCCTCATAATATTATTTGGACTAGTGTTAAAAAAAAATCCAGAAATCCATGAATAAGGGAAGCATTTATGAACCAACTACCTTTTCTCTCTTGGAGAAAAGTAACTTGGAATCTATCCTAACACTAAATAGTTTGCTATGTTAGCATACCATGGTGTGAGCACATTTAGTGCAAATAAATGCTCATTAGGAAAAGAATCATCAACAATTCCCTCTGTTGACTGAGTAGGAAATCTAGACAGAAAATCAACAACCACATTAGCCCTTCCAAGCTTGTCAACAATTGTTATGTCAAATTCTTGCGGCAATAACAACCATCTTACAAGTCTAGCACTTACCACTAGTTTCTTCATCAGGTACCTAATAGTTGTATAATCTATATGTATGAATACCTGATAACCAATGATATAATGTCTAAAGTTATTAATAGCATAGAAAACTGCAAGCATTTCTTTTTTTATTATAGTGTAGTTCAATTATGCTCCTTGCAAGTTTTTGCTAATATAATAGATTGCATATTTCTTAGTTCCTTCTTTCTTCCCTAAGACTGCTCCAATTGTAAAGTCAGATGCATCAGTCTGGATATGAAAGGGAAATTTCCAATTTGGCCCTCTAAGAACCAGTGCATGTGTTAAAGCTTCCTTTAGTTTTTCAAATGAACTCTTACAACCTTCAGTCCAATCAAATTCAAAATCCTTTGTTAACAAAGTGAACAAAGGTGTAGCAATCTTACTAAAATCTTGTATAAATCACCTATAGTAACCTGCATGTCCCAGGAAGCTTTTGACATCCTTTTTCTTTTGTGGTACAGGTAGATTAAATATAATCTCAATTTTCTTTGGATCAACCTGTATGCCTTCATTGGATATAAAGTGTCCTAACACAATGCCTTGTGTCATCATGAAACACTTTTCATTTCTGAGAGATAATTTTTGTTCCTTACACCTTTTTAAAAAAAAATCCAAGTTACTCAAGGCTTCCTCACCATAAGTGGTGAAATTGTCCATGTATATCTTCATACAGTTATGTGCAAAATCAAAAAATATGTTCAGTACTGCACGCTGAAAGGTGGTTGGAGCATTACACAAGCCAACAAGTAGAACAAAATATGCATAAGTTCCCCAAGGGAAGGTGAAGGTGGTCTTATCCTAATCTTTTGGTGCAATTTTGATCTAGTTGTAACCATTGAAACCATCAAGAAATGAAAAATATTTCTTTCCAACAAAAGAATCAAGAACCTGGTCAATAAATGGCAATGGAAAATGACATTTCCTTGTGGTAGCATTTAATTCTCTGTAATCAACATAGACTCTCCATTTCCCTCCTTTTTTGGGAACTATAACTAGTAGTGAAACCCACTCACTATCTGAAATTGTGTAAATAAAACCAGTATCTAAGAGCTTTTGAAGTTTAGATTTTACAATATCCCTTAAGGTTGGATTCATGCACCTTTGAGGCTATTTGATTGGTCTATAACCTTTATTAATATAAATCCTATGCATGCAGAGATCAGGATCAATACCTCTCATATCATGATAGTCCCATGCATGTGCAGTTGAGTGTGCCTGCAACACTGTCTATAGAGAGTTTTGTTGTGCTTCAGTCAAGGCGTTATTAATATTCAACATTCTACCTAGCATAATTTCCAACTCTTTTGATAACTATTGAACTGATGAGAGATCAAGGTTTGGTATAATTGGAAAACATTGCTAAGGAAGTAGTGAATGAAATAATTGAGATATCTCTTCAGTTGAATTAGTAGGTACAATACTTTTCAAGGGGTCTTGGAGACATATAAGACAATCTTGTTGTTGAAATCTCCTTCCACAATCATTTTGTATAATATGAGCGATAAGCTCATCTTCATCTTGGTCATCCAACAAAGGGCTACACTCAATAGTCATTAATTTTTTGAAGAGAGTAACTATCTTCCTCTTCTTCAGCCAAATTGGGCCAAATAGAATGCTCCATATCTGCATATGGTTGAGCAGGTGGATAAAGAACCAAGTTCTTTGTTATTTTTCCATTGGATATGATCATCTTACCAGATCTACATCCTATGAAGGCATCATTTGTTGCTAACCAAGGCCTACCTAGAATGAGTGGGAAACCTGCAAGATTAACTTTAGGTTGCAATACTATGAAGTCAATAGGGTATTCCCATGAATCCAATGTAATAACTATATCTCCAATAACTCCTTTAGGCTTTACTATAGACTTATCAGCTAATTGCAAAATAGTTTGAGTAGGCCTGAGATTGATCAACTGAAGCAATTGCATAGTTTCTTTTGTCATTACATTAATAGATGCTCCCAAATCTATCAAAGTGGTTTTAATGAGAGTCCCATTCATCTTGACATCCACAATTGGACTACCAGGGTCAGTATACTTAGGGACTGTGATATTTCCCAACATAATATCTGCAAGATTCCCCAAAACATGAATTGTTTGTGGATCTTTCTTCTTCGTGCTTGGTTTCTTAAGACGGAGATCTCACACTGTCTTATTGTAGATGGGAATATATTTGATAGCTTGGATAAGTGGAATTTTGATATTAACATCTTTCAACTGCCCTAAAAGGTTAGTCTCAACTTGTGTGTGATGCTTTTGCAGAGCTAGGTGTTCAAGAAATGATTGCTTATGATTTGAAGTAGTTTGGGGTACCTGGTTTTGCTTAGGCTCCAAAGGTGGCTTATCAGAAGCCTCAACTACAAGTTCTTCAGCCTCCACTTCTATAATTTTGGGATATGAAGGCCTAGCAAGTTTCTTTCTTGATCTGAGGTAGACATCACTCACCCCTACCCCATAAGTGGGGTATTGCATAGCGTTGTTAGTATAAGCCTATTGAATAGGCTTAGTGTTAGGGTTAGGTGCAGGTTGGATAGGTATTTGTGATGGTTTAGGTGGTTGTGGTTGAGGATTTGATGGAGGCATCATATTTTGTTGCTATGGTGGAAGTGGTGGTAACATAGGCTATTGATAATTCATATTAGGTTGTTGCCATTGTTGGCCTTTCTACCACTGAGGTTGCCATTGATTTTTCTTATTTGGCCAATATGGATTATAATTGGAGCTCTAAAAGTTTTGTTGTGGCCATGGTTTTGGTTGTTGGTTCCAATTTGGTTGGACTTGTGGCCATTGTTGAGGATTTTGCCACTAGTTTTGGTTTAATTGTCAGGGCTGAGTGAACTCCAAGCAAAAAAGTTTTGATTACTAAAAGGGAAAGATGGATTAAAGCTAAGGGGTTCTGGTGGCATACCTTGTCTCTACTACCATGGCTTCCTTTATGTGATGTAGAAAATTTGTCCATCATCTCCTTCCATTGGTTGGAAGTTTGGTTTTTCAACCTTTTCTTGTTGGATACTGGCCACTCTTTTACACTTACAATTGGCTTTCCTCTATCTAGAATTAGGACAATACTCAATGAGCATGGCTTATGTTTCCTCCTGCTTCTTCTTAATATGGAATGTGTCCAACTTTTTTTCTAGATGAATTATTATGTCCTACTTCATATTGGACAATAAATTGTTGATTTCAACCTTAGAAACCCCATTAGAGGACTTACTTGTGGTGGATGACCTCTCCCCTCTTGGCTTCCTAGAAAGAGTCCTAGAATAATTCCTACATATTTTTAAAATTTCTTCAAATGGTCCTTTGGAAATATCCCCTCCTCTAATAAATTTGAGGGCATCCATACTCTCTTCATTAAGCCCTCTTAAAAATACCAACTTAAAGGATTCCTTTGATAATGTATGCTGGGGGTTTTTCTTCAAAGCAAACTGAAACCTCTCAATATAATCTTCCAGTGGCTCATCCTCCTTTTGAGACATTGAGAAAATGTCATCTCTTCTTCAGTCTAATCCTTTGCAATAGTCCTTGTACTTCTCCAAGAACTTTGTTTTCATAGTTTCCCAATCAGGGGCAACATCTCTACCAAACCCCATAAACCATCTGAGGGAAACATCCTTCAGAGTAGTCAGAAAGAGCTTGAGTCGGTGTGCATCAGTAGTGTAATCATAACTTCTTGTAATGGTGTAAAATTGCACCCCTCACAATTTCACATACATTCTTGTGTCCACTCCCTTAGCATCTTGTGTAGGCTCATTTTATCCCCTACATCAACCTTTTTCCCTCTCAGGATGCTCAAAGGCTCTCTTTTCAGCAGCTACCCTTATGCATTTGCTTTGCATCAAACTTTGTGTTTTTCCCATTCTTATCATTTTGTAGCATGATGTGTCTGGACACTAGCATGCCATGCGGATGTCTATGCATTGCACTAGCATCCTACAACGTTTCAATGCTCAAAGAATTGTTTTCGAGCATGTTTTCCACTTGTCACCTCCTTTGGTCAGTGGTAACAACTCGAGATTCCTTGTAATTGCCCGGGAAGCTTCTTTTTGCTTCTCTTCCCTCCTTAAATGCCATCTTTTCAATACACTTGCACTTCTAGCTTCATTCTAACTTCTTTCCAGCCTTGGCTCTAGCATTTTCTCTCTTGTCATTTTTCTTGTGCAGCTCCATTACTTGCTACAATAGCCTCAAGCTCTTAAGCTCTCACAACACCCTTTGTAGCTCTCTTGGCTCTTGCAGCTCTCTTTGTCTCCCTTTTTGGATTCCTTATGCCTTGCAGCTTCACCTCCCTTATCTCATGCTTGTGAGAATCCTGGGATTCCATATCCCCTATCTATTACATTCTTACTTTGTGACACAGGTTCTCCTCCTCGAGCGGGGATTGCTTTTGTCACCCATACTTGGTGGTGCGGGTTCTACTCCTAACGCGGGTTTCACTTTCACCACACACTTTGTCCATTTTGATTACTTCTTATTTCTCTCTATCTATTTGGTTGTCTATGGAGGTGGGAACACCAAAATGGGGGTTTGATTGAGGCAAACCCCTATATAGCCCCAACACTTTCTCCATATATTATGCATGAAGGTATTAAAGGCACTCATTCGCTGGAGGTTTCATCACTTGCGTGGTTGTAAGCATTTCCTTTCTATCTCTTATTCTTTTTATCATCTATTTCACTTTATTTTAGTTATATTACATTTTGTTACTTTATCGCATTTTGTAAGTTCTTAGCAATTAGATTGCTAGCAGTTATTTAGCTATTTTTGGTGACATTATCGCTTTCTAGTCTATATGGATGTTAGCACACCAAAGAGACGCATGTCATGTTTTCATCCTAGACCCACACTAACATCCTTTGGCCGAGAGCTTGTCAATTTTTCCAATAAATCTTCGTGACCTGCTCTTTTTTATTCTAGAACTTTTACACTATTTCTTGAGGTAGTTTAGGGCAGTTTACCCTATGAGGCTCTTTGAATGAAGAGAACTCATGAGTAGTGAATCCCCCTTCTCTACACTTCTGCACACAACGCCAAACTCAAAGAGGAAAGTATTTGGTTCCTCTATTACCAAGCCATAGAATTCCAGTAATGTCTATGGTTGTATATTCTTTAGCACAGTGGTTCTATCTTGATCTATAATAGGAAACTCAAAGGTTCCATGTTCTAGTTCATCTAGTGGTACATCCCCCATTGTTTGGAAGGTCCCTTCTATAGTTGTGGAAGATGATGGTGAATATGGAAGAGTAGTGTTTACTCTTTCAATAGTCTCCTCAATAATTTCAGCAAAACCACTATTATCTTCTCTATCTTGAACATCTAAAGGGATGAATCTTCCTTGGTTATCTCTCCACCTCCGCATACGGTAAATTTAACTTTGTATGGCCATGACCCTACACAATGTTAGTAGGTTAATGTTGAAAAGGTGATTTCTAACAATTCTAATACTTGAGAAGGAAATTTTAACAATGAAAACTACAAAAATGGGTCTATGAAGTTAGCACCATCCCCGACAATGGTGCCAAAAATGTAGAGTCTAAGTTAATGTTTTGTAAACTTGGTGAAAGTCACTCAATTCAAAGGATTAACAAATTGAATAGTCCACTTGACACTGTTTAAGACTACATTATATTATCAACCAAGGAGCGTAATCTTATGATGGTGCAACAAGATATATGCCTTCATGGACTCAAACTACTCAAACTAACCTACTTAAGTTATTCTAGTTGCTAGAAATTCATAAAAACTGGAAAACACTAAAAGTAAAATTGAACCTTAGTTGCTACGGGTACCTACAACAATGACTATAATTGAACTATTCTAATGAAAGTAAACTGAAAACCTGTTTAAGATTACTGCAATGTTTAAACTATTCTCTGAAGTATTATTAACATTATTAACAATTATTCCATGCATGTTCCTATGTCCCATTTCAAGTCTACGTCTTTGGGTTGACAAGTTAAATGCACCTTCATGGTGATTAAGAAAGCTATTCAGATTAGATGATCAATCTCTGAATCATAGCTTTATGGGCTTAATTGTTAAATCATTGTAGGAGGCCAACACTAGTCATGGATTAGGTTTATGGCTACTTGATTCTAGAGCTTCACATCATATGCCTTTGAATCACATTCCATGTTCTCCACTTTAAGCCTTGTACTATGCCCCCTATTTTATGGGAAACATAATTATATGAATGTAATTGGGAAGGATTATATTGATATTGGGGATAGTATTTTCAATAATGTTTTTTGTTCCTTATTTGTCAAACACCCTTATTTCTATATATCATATTACTCACAATGGAGCAAGAAAGATTGTAGATTTTACACCCAATTTAGTTATCATCAAATACTGGAAATCATAGAGATTATTTCTAAAGTGATGGTTGATCATATAACTTAGTTATATACCTTAAATATTTTTTCACTAATGATGGTTTTATTCACACTCCTTGTGTGGATCATATTTATAAGTAGAATTTTGGTCGCTTGAATCTTGATGTTCTCACATCTTATCTAATTCTTGACACTTGTTTTGCTATCTATTCTCCTTCACTTGCTTCTTTTGACATTAATGTTTCATTGGTTGAGAAGGATGTTGCATTATTTTTTCATTTTATTGTTTGGAATGATTATTTGACATATATTTATAATTTGTTTTATGAGTCTCACATTGTAAATATTGAGAACACTCTCAAGGATTTGTATTTTATGTTTGATGGTAGTTACAACATGACTATTATCCCTTTATCATTGTTTTTAGATGTAATTTAGTCTTTCCCTCCATTGGTTCTACTTCTCTAATTGGGGATTAAATTCCTATTTTGGAGAGGGAATTTTTCTAGGGTGATGAAACTTGAGTTGTATGAATAGAGGAACACACTTCTATTTGGTTTCCCTCTTCATCCTATTTGTGGAAGTGACTTCTTCATCCACCATTGGATTTGTTTCTTCTCAAGGGGAGAAGTGTTATTTGTAGGTAATGAATTATATTCTATTTTTTAGCATCTTTCAATGACTCTAGAGTTAATTTTATCTATGAGGGAAACTTGATCTTCCCTTTCCTCTTTTTCAAAAATTTTGATTGTATAATAGTTATATATGTAGACACCTAAAATTATCACTAGGATGTGACTTTATTAAATCCCCTTTTTCATCTTTGATAATTAAATAATTAACATAATTATTTAATTATTATCTAACGGCGCAAAGTCTTCTATTAATTAAATAATTTAAACTATTTAATTTATTTATTTTATCCTTCGATGTCTTCTTTTGATTCATTAAATAAATTGTTATTTATTTAATTACGTCATTAATATATTTGACCTCTATAGTTAAATTTATATTTATTTAATCATTTATCATTTTCTATTATAATTAAATAATTATGACAATTATTTAATTATTCACTTTTGGCATCTTTCGTCACGAATTAATTAGATTTTATTTAATTAAATGACTCATCTTTTTGTTCCACTTTTTGAATTAAATTTCTTTTTAATCAAAAAGTTAACTCCCCTTTTCCTCTTGGAATGAGATAATGTTTCCATTATTTCAAAATACAATTTCCCTCTTAAATTGAAGTGATTTTTGTGAAATCAGTTAATTTCCTCTTACTCTTCCCCTTTTGATCTTATCCTGTCTCTCGATTAATTGCAACCATTGATTGAACTAAAAATTAGTCAATCTCAACCATATATTTCACATTCACCTCTCTATAAATGACGTTGTCACTATCATTTTGATCCATCTGGAATTTATTACTACCATTCTATTCAGATAATACTTTCTTTGATATTTTGCTTTATCTTAATCATAGGTTAATATTTGCATACTCGATCTAAGGGAAATAATATTTAGTAGCGAAATGGAGAAGAGTAATGGAGATAATTCAATGAATGCATGAAGGATTGAGTGATATTATTTCATTTTGTTTTATGCTTTTATGCTTTCATTGTCCTCGATAGTTTATTAGGGTTTTTGTGTTTATTGATCTAATATGCTTTAAACTTGAAAATCTAACCCTAATTACAGATGGTGAACCCGATGTGAAGATATGTTTTTGTTTGATGAAAAATTTTGTTGATCAAAGTTTTTGAAGAATCTTTATCGGCATAAATCGAGCAAAGGGCTTCATTCTGGATTGGTGATAAAAATAATATCTTTTGTGTATATTTAGATTTAAGATTTTAGTTTAGATTTAAATTTTTAAAATTAATTTAGATTTAGTTTTTTTTTTAATTTAGATATAAATTTAGATTTTTCTAATTTAGTTTAGATTTAAAATTAGACTTTAGATTTTAGATTTTTTCTAATTTATTTTTAGATTTAGATTTAATTTAGTTCAAAATTAAATTTAGTTTTTTTTAATTTAGTTTAGATTTAAAATCTAGATTTTTCTAATTTAGTTTAGATTTAAAATTTAGATTTTTCTAATTGAGTATAGATTTATATTTTCTAATTTAGTTTAGATTAGATTTTTTCTAATTTAGTTTAGATTATATTTTTTCTAATTTAGTTTAGATTATATTTTTTTAATTTAGATTAATTAGATTAAGTTAGTTAGATTAAACTAATTTTGTTTGTTAATTTTCATTAACTAGACTAAATGTTAGTTTTATTTTTAGTTTAGTTTTTTATTTCAGAGATATTTTTTTTTAACTGGGCTTATGTAAAGGTTCATATGTCCAAGACTAGAAAACAAAATCATAAACTCTCGTTTGTGGAAGACCAATGACTCAAACTACTAATTAGTGTGTTGCAGGTTCGATTGTCAAAGAATCTATCTTGAAACATTGTGTCTTCTATTTTATAGATTAGATCACATTTAGATTAGTTGGTCTAAAAAGAACTCAAGTGTTTACTTTGACATCACAAGCAGAGTTAAAATTAACAAGTGTTTGTCGTGTCTTGTGGTTTGCATTTTTTTCATTGAATGTGTATGCTCTTCTCTCGCGCCACTTGGAGATCTTGACAATCAAAAGCTTCCTTTGACATCTTGTATAACCACCTACACATTTTGATTTGGATTTAAGATGAACCCCGTGTGAGTGTGAGATAAAGGTGTTGTGTATGCTCTCTCCTCGCGCTTCATGTGATCTTGGAGATCAAAAACAACATACTTGGATTACTTTTGTTACCTTTAGAGGGGCCTTCCTCGCAAGAGGAAATGACTCCAACTGATTTTTCACTTAGGCCGGTATATAAAATGATAAAACTAAACTATCAAGTCCTCATAGTATGTAGGCCTTATCCGTGCAATGTCGCTCAAAATAGGGTACCTACCATAAAATGTATAAGAGCCCCTAGTAGAGTGATTAAAGCCTTAAGTGGCTTGTTGGATGCTCACGAGGTTCCATGTCCCTGAGTATTCACTAAGAACCTTTGTTTTAGTGGCCAAAATCCCTTTCACTTGCTAGCGCAAGAATGATCATTCTGAAGCCACCCCACATCTTCACCATTCATGTGTAGAAAAAGAAATTCCTCTTTGGGGAATGAGACTTGGTGTGCCCAAATAGTGTGTGTCGTGTAAGGGGGAGCCAGCGCCACCGTCTCTAGTTGTCTGCCTTGTTTGGTTGGTTGGATAAATCCACGTGGGGATCTAACAAGTGGTATCTCTTGAGAAACCTAGGTTGTACATTGTCTATAAGTGTCTTCTTACACATTTAAACATTTTTCACATTCAGACCAAACAAAGATAAGTGTTTTTAGACTGTTTTCTATGTTTTCCAAAATCAAACTTCATAAAATCACCTCAAATTTGGTCAAAATTCAGTCAAAACCAAGCAAGACACACTGAACCACAACTGACTATCCTTCACCACAACTGTGACACTAAAAACCACAATTTCCATTTCCAAAAAACCACAAGTGATTGTCATTCACCACAACTGAGACTTGAAACGACACAATTTCTTGTCACCAAAATTTTTAGGGGAAACTGAAACAAATCCATTTTCTGATCAATCCTAAGCATTACCTAGTCCTTTAATCATAGACTTTCAGCCCTATCATTCACTATCCAACCATCTATCCATCATTGCATATATTGCATTCACCATAGGAAAACCATTAGGTCATCCTTTTAGCTTGCATAAACCTCTTGATTAGGAATTCTATCAAACTTAGACTAGACCATAGCTTTGAATTTGTATTCTCTTGACCTTATCTTTTAGAAAATAATCCTCCTAGTCCTTATTCATTTAGGTTGGTTCCTCAACTCATCAATCCAGTTTGAGACCACCTTGTCAACACACCTTATCAATCTTTACTTTACCCAAGGTCATTGATAATCAAATTAGTTGCTATACCTATCTTTGTTTGATTATCAATTGTATATTAGGTTTGCCAAAGGTTTTAGTCTTCATACTAGATCATAGTATTCCATCCCTTCATTCCACACTTTGCATACCTTAGTCATAGACTATCGTCACCTTGACTATTAATCATTGTATCATTATTAGGCATCATTATACCTTGAAAAATATAAAAAAATATAGCATAGGTGCATAACTTCCATTGCATTGGCATCTCTTAGACTTCATACCATCCACCACCATGTCTTCCATTCACCTTGATATGCTTGATATTCAAGTTGAATACCAATTAATCTGTAATGGTCAATACCAACAAGCCATAGAATTCAAGAGACAATGGATAAATTCTATATCACAATCATCCACAACCCATAGTCAACCACCCATATGTCCCTCTTACCAACAACCCGTGAACTCTAGTCCTCCATCCATCTACCCTCACTATCAAGAATCCTTTAGCACAATCCATGCCATTGATCCACAACAAGCATCCATTAATCACCCTTATCCTAACCTTGACAAGGGAAACCAACCTTCCACTAGCCCATTCCAAGTTGATACATCCTATCCTAGTTCATCATCCCTCAACCCATTCCAAGCCTCCACATATTATCCTAGTCCATCATCCACCAATCCATTCCTAGTCACTCCATCCCAACCTACATTTAGTCATGAAAATACATTTGGTCATGGTCTCCAAAATCACATCCCATTGCCTACACTTGAGAGTATATGTCAAGCAGAAAAACCAAGGCATGACAACATAGCTTCACCTTCATGTCAAGATCAAAGTAGTCCATCCCATGACCCCATCCTTAATTCCATCCAAGAAATCCTTTTAGACAATCATGTCACTCAAGACAAACCTATCTTTGATCACAACACTACCATTGATCAAGAAATTCAAAACGATCCGCTCATCAACCTTTATGCTATTCATTATCAAAAATTTGAACTCAATCTTATCCAAGTACCAAACACATCCATTTCCAAAAATGAGACACTTACCTCCATGGGACACATCGATGATCTTCCTCTAGAACAAGAGTTTTCTACTCTAGACATATTTGAAAATGATCAAGCTATAGTTGAATTCACTGGACTCTATGATAATGACCATAAGGAAGGTTTCTACATCGACTTGGAAGCACCAATATCTTTTGAAGAACTGTCAATATCCAATGTTTCACAAAATCCTACCAAATATATCAATCAAAAATATATCCAACATTTCAATGAAGCTACAACATCTTATCAACTAGGATCATCTATCTTTGTCAAAGTAGGCTTTCTTTTAGATGAGAAAATACTAAGTACTGATCTACACATACACAATGATGGGATCGCATCTTGCTTCCAAAATGACAAATAACCCATTGCAAAGAGAATATGTCAAAGCATGCAGTATCAAGGAAGAGGACTAGGCTGACATGAGCAAGGAATTCGAGAACCAATATAGTTTTATGAAAATCCTAGACATCAAGGTTTTGGCTATTCTTCAATCAAAAAATAAAACGATGTTAGTGATACCTCCATGATACTAGGGGACACTTTATCTAATACAAACATCAAAATAGAGGCCATGATTAGTCCTTATCATAAGGTTGCTACCAACACTCCTTCCATCCACACCATAAACCGCCATTCTAACATGAATAAACCTTCCATTTGGAACCAACAAAAGGAAAATTATTACAAATCCAAAGTTCAAAATCAAATGTCAAAGGCCATTGAATCAAACAAAAGCCAGCTGGACAAATGAAGTTAAAATAGATCCCAAAGAAAAATGGATCAAGCAAAGAAAATATTCCAAATCCAAAAGTCAATCAAAATGTGGAGCCACAAGAAAAGAGGACTCTAACATATAATAAATTTCCACCTCCTTCAAAATGATCATAACACAAGGCATATAAGACTCCATCATCCACCATCCCAAGTATGGAAAATAAAAATTTCTACATCCAAACTTCCAAATAATCCTTCCATGTCTACCATCATCTATCATAATCCTACATCTCACCTAAAGTCCAAAAATCCCATGTCACAAATCCATCACATCTTGGCAGCAACTCTTTATCATAAGGACTCTCATGGCATTCTATCATGATGTGTATTCTGATAAGGTCAAATCTAGTATCAAAAAGGGTCATAATGACATCAATCAGTTATATACAAGCTCTATGATCTTGACAAAGCAACTACTTCATAAAGGTCATTATTGGAATATCATGGCCCTAGTCTCTACATCAGCACCATCTATGGATTTAGAACATTCCATGATCAGCTAAAATAGCAAGGCCATCCAGAAATATCAAAAATACCAAAAAATTTGAAAAATCAAAAAATTCTCACCTTAATGAAAACTTGGAAAACATGCATCTTGGTGACAACAAAAAATAGCACCAAAAAAATTCAATAAAATAGTATAGAGATAAAAATAGTCTAATAGTGAAAACCACATCAGTGGTGCTTTGGATAAGTACCATGATGAAAACCTGGAAAACAGGTGTCATGTGTAAAACAAATTCTCTATGTGGACAATTACACTTGGGGGCAAGTTGTCTCATCTCCCATACCCTTTGCATGACATTTCTTATGACATTTCCATCTATCTATCTAAGCCCTATCATTCCCATCTATTTTCCCACCTACTTTGATCTTGATAAGGATTGGGTACAAACATAAATCATGCTTTTGGAAAACTCTTAACATGACTATCCTTTGGTCATACACTATCCATGAAATATCATGTCATAGCCTTCATAGCATTTTCCAAACACATACCTCGGAGAAAATAAATTATTTCTATGCGACATAGTCCTTGGAGATCATATGCTAATTATACCATCTAATTATCCTCATGTCTCCTATATTTTACCAAAATCAATCCATTATCCTTTCATACCTATTGTTGGACTTGGCTTTCCCTTTTCAATGGTCTAAGGATTCTAATCCTCCTATCCAACTACCCTCCATCATCCCATTAGTCCTAACCAAGTCATTCCAAATGCAATGAACCTAATCCATACAATCTTGTTATGCAACCTAGTACATCATCCAAAACATTCCTTGGCTTTGTTTCTATCCTTGTTGCAAACCTTGATCCTTTAGTCACATTATCTCATGTTATTTTGGTATGTGTCCTTCCCACGTCAAACAATGTTGTCGTCATCATCATCACTTGTCAATTGGTTTTCAGCTTGACTAGGAGCAAGATCATGGTTGTCCTTGGATTCTTGTGTGTGCTTTCTTGCTTGCTTGTAGGCATCATTCACATGCATTTGTCATGATCCTTATAGTCACCCTTCATTCATAACAAATCCATCCTCCATCATCTTCATGTCTTCCATCATAACACTTGACATCATATTTTTGCCTTCCATAATAAACCCCTATCCCATTCCACTCCTAATAAATTGGTCTTATACTCAACTAGAGGCAAGTATTAGACCTACATCTTCACTGGATCCTACACTTGCTATTAGAGATCAAAATATTCGAAAAAGACAAAAAAAATCAAGTATTCACCAAAAAAGAAAAAAAATCATAAAACTTTAAAATCCAAAAAAATCAAAACATGCGAAAAATCCAAAAACATTCAGATAAGTTTCAAAAATCCCAAAAATAGAGTCAATGTCAGTCATATCAGTCTTTGTCATTGTCGAACTATGTTGCCTTTGTGACTGGACGTAGGCAAGGTCATCCATCGATGTGCCCCTGAGGCATTAGGTCAGTCCTTTAGGTGTTGTCAAATAAAATCATGATTCATTCCTTTGTCATTAAAACAAATTCAAGGGTAATGTCAAACTACGAGGTCTCTGCGCATTGCTACATAGGAAAGGCCATCTATCGATGAGCCCCCAAGGCCCCCTAGGTCAATATTTTAGGGTTCGTCCCGAGTCATTCAAACTAAATCAGACACTACCAACTTAGACGTGACATCATCATCTGAACGTCAAACACAAATCTTGAATCAATAGGACAAGCTAGCTAACATGTCTTCAAGTCAAATTAGTCATTTGTCAAATCAATCAAACTAGTCAAATTAATCAAAACCAATGGTCTTATACAAGATGTGTCCTTCCTGAAACCAGACCTTGTCACTATCGCACTTTCTCATTTGCCTTATACAAGTAGTTACATAATCAAAACCAGACTTGAGGTCTTATGCAAATGTTTCTTCTCTCGAAACTAGGCCTTGTCAAAACAATCAACCCATCACTCACTTAGTCACTTAACACACTGGCAAACACTTATTGGCAAACAATTTGATTGCTTGTTGACCTTTCTAGTCTATTTTGTCTTATCTTTTGGATTTTCTTCGGTCATGTTACTAGCCACCTCGATGATGTCCCATTAAGGATTTAGAGGAGTGATGATGTCTCATGACTCATCTTTTATTTTATTGATGTCTATGGTTTGTCTCAACAAAAATATTAAGGGCAACATGACCCTTAGTATGAGTTAGGACATTCCTTGTTTGCGACTATCTATTTTACAAATGGATGACCTTGCACACCTTGGTCTATATTATACCATGGTGTTTGTTGTCCATTTTTCATGTTTTATAGCCCAATGATGATTAAATGCAAATCCTTGCATAGAAAAATATATATCTACAAATTATCTCAACTAGCACTATCTCAACATCCATGTCTTCTATGCTAACATTCATCTTTTCCGCTCTAACATTTCTTCTAGTCTGCATCTTCATCATCCTTATCTATTTTCCTCTATCCTTTTGTCATTCATCTCCTAGTCCTCTCATCCATTTCGAGTGCACACTCATGTTCTTTGAACCCACCTGTCCTCTCGAGGGGCATACCTCTCCCCCCTCGTCATCCTTCCTCATCCTACTTTCACCAGGGCATATTTTTGATTAATTTTCTTTGACACAATGTGGTAAACTGCATTGTATCAAAGAGGGGAAAATTTAGACACCTAAAAATTATCACTAGGCCTATGACTTTATTAAATCCCCTTTTTCATCTTTGATAATTAAATAATTAACATAATTATTTAATTATTATCTAACATTGCAAAGTCTTCTATTAATTAAATAATCTAAATTATTTAATTCATTCATTTTATCCTTCTATGTCTTCTTTTGATTAATTAAATAAATTATTATTTATTTAATTACGTCATTAATATCTTTGACCTCTATAATTAAATAAATTTATATTTATTTAATCATTTATCATTTTCCACTATAATTAAATAATTATGAAAATTATTTAATTATTCACTTTTGGCATCTTCCGTCACAAATTAATTAGATTTTATTTAATTAAATGACTCATCTTTTTCTTCCACTTTTTGAATTAAATTTTTATTTAATCAAAAATTTAACTCGCCTTTTCCTCTTGCAATGAGATAATGTTTCCATTATTTCAAAATGCAATTTGCCTCTCAAACTGAAGTGATTTTTGTGAAATTGATTAATTTTCTCTTGCTCTTCTACTTTTGATCTTATCTCGTCTCGTCTCGATTAATTGTAGCCATTAATTAAACTAAAAATCAGTCAATCTCGACCGTCTATTTCGCATTCACCTCTCTATAAATAGTGTTGTCACTATCATTTTGATCCATCTAGAATTTATATACTACCATGTTGAGATAATACTTTCTTTGATATTTTGCTTTATCTCAATCACATGCTAATATTTGCATACTCAATCTAAGGGCAATAATATTTAGTAGCAAAATTGAGAAGACCTATGGAGATAATTCAATGAATGCATGAAGGATTGAGTGATATTATTTTATTTTTTTAATGCTTTTATGCTTTCATTGTCCTTGATAGTTTATTAGGGTTTTGCATTTATTGATCTAATATGCTTTAAACTTGAAAATCTAACCTTGATTAGAATATCTTTTGTAGTCTTTTGATATTCTCCACCATCATTGTATATGGATTCCTTATTAGGCCTTGTTATAAAAACCCATCTTATCATCCACCTAAGTTATGCTTAAGGGGTTTGTTAGTGTAGAAATTTATTTTCCTTTATTTATTTTTATTTAAGCTTCATTTGGTAGATAATAAGAGTAGGTTGGGTGTCTAGTTAATGATAGTGATGTGAGGTGTCAACATCTTCTATAGGATTTACTATTTTCTATTTTTTATATTTTCCATCTAAACCCTCTCACATAGCATATTTATACTCATCAACTTACCTGCTTTTGTATGAACCATTTTATGTTTGGACTATTTTTCTTTAGTAATATATTTATGTTATTGTTATCTTGTATGCAAGGATTGACTATAGAGTATCGTTGGCTCTTATGAGATTGTTGTTTGACTCTTATAGAAGTAATCTTATAAAAGAATTTTTTTGGTTATGAAAACATTTGAAACCTTCAAATCACTAGCACATTTTTTGTCCTCACACTAGGGATTTTTAAAATAGTCCACGAATTTTCGTTGATTTTTTAACTCTTCCATGAAATAATGAATCAAATGTAGATTCATATATTCACTCTCATCCAATGTCATCATGATCATATCTAACATTTCAAATACTTCATACCTATCTCCTATAAAACTAAAATACAAATATAAAAATATAGTTAATTCTCAACATGCATAAAGATTATATATTTAATTAACAAATGCATAACTGCAAGAACATACATGTCCATATCCTTTAATCATGCTTTGTAGACATGTCATGTGCAAAAAATACACATTAAAAAATAACCTTAACATAAAGAAATAAAAAAAAATAGTATAAGGAAACTGAAGAGAGTTTTTACACTTGAACATGAAAATAATAGTAAAAAAAATGAACTTAATGTGTGGATTGAATTCCAACACTCGCACCATTATATGTCTTTTCCTCATTTATTGACCTCTTTCAATCGGAATATATGTCCTTAACCTTGATAAGTGATTAAATAGCCCATGCAATAAGCACCTTGGCCTCTTACTCATTAAAATCATACTAAAAACATATTGGTACTATGAAAACAACATGTTGCAATCATCATTAGCATCTACATAATGTGAGGACATAATTATACAAATAAATTAGGCTTATATCTTTAATTACATAACTTACATCATGTTTGTTTATCACAAACATTGAACCCATTAAAATAATAAAATTATGCAAATAGTGGACCATCATGTCACACATATAAGGATTTTGAATCACCATAATGAATGGAAAATTACTTCCATGAAACCTTTGCGAATAGAAAATTTTATTCCTCTCTTCTACATACCACAAGTTGATGCTCATGACATCGTCTACATATTTTTGAGAGTGCATATTGTACACCCTTTTTCAAGCATTCATGATATTATTTCTTCTTCAAAATTCATCCTTCTTATTCAACAATCCTAGCAAAATAAGATCCATGATATATATCTCTAATAGTTTGTCCATTGAGACACCCATCAACAAAAGGGACTCAATAAAATTTTGCATAAATCTAAGAAATTTGGAGTAAATGCAACACATGACTCATTGTTGGTGTTATTTACTCTATGGAAAAATCATCATTGTAGTCACAATAAAACATATGATTGTATATAAAAATAAATGCTACATTAGGTCTCTAATACATCACTCTAAGAATAATTATGCATCTTTGAAACCTCTACACTCTTTATTTTATCAAAGGTTTGTTTATATTATCCTAGAGACCAAATGTACACCAATAGCTACAAAAACACAATCATGGTTTTAGTATCAAATATCACATAAGTTAAAATTTTATAAAACCTTATGGTGTTAGATACAAATCATGAGTGCATATTTACTATACAAACCTTAAAATTGGTGATTTCATTCACTATATGATTGTTATGGAAGAATATAATCTTCATCATATCAAATAAACCTTCACCTTTAAGAAGACATTTAGAATTTGTCATGAATGAGAAATCTACCCAAGACCTAATGCTTATGACCCAATCACAAAACCAAGAAAATGAATAAATAATATTATATTCAATATTATGGAGCATTATTATAAAAAGTAAGATATAAATACATAGGCTTCTTAGATATATCAATCAAAGAGATGAAATGTCTAAGAAGGATAAGTTTAACTCTTAATCCCTTCCAACTAAGAGGTAAGTTAACTTAGTGTAACTAAAATAAATATGGCCTCAATTAAATAAATGTGGAATTTAACTACCATTGATCAAGGATTGATGAAGTAGTGGGGACACTTGTGTATCTCAATTCAAGGTGTGCACGTCATTATTAGCTAGCTACGTGTGGATAATTAAATATTCTTAATTCCTAAGTAAAATTAGTATATAGGTGTAAGGTGAAGAAAATACTACACCAACATCCCCCATAAATGCAACTTATGATAAATGAAAAAAGAGAAATATGTCTTAGCAATAAGGCCATGTTAGCTACTCATGTACTTAATAAATCCTAGAAGAAGAGAGAATAAAGAGCAAGATAAGATGACCCACTAAAATTGATGCCTCTTGAATTGGAGATGGAAGGGTAATAGAAGTAAATAAAATTTGCATGCATTAAACCATATTTCTTTTCTTTGAAATAAGTAAACTTGCTGGTGCATATTGAAGGTTTCCCAATCAAGAAAAAAGCCTAGAATAAAATTCAAGATGAATACCTCTAGTAACAATTGCCAAGATCAGATCAAGTGTCTAAAGCTTAACTAAAGATGTTGGCAAGTCAAAACATGGTGAAAATGAAGTAGCATAGAATCCAAAGAAGATGTGGTAATAGTTCTAGTGGAATTATCATCGAAGAGGAAACTCAAGTCCTCAAATATTTCCTCCAAATATACATGATAGGACTCAAAAAATAGATACTCAATGTCTATTAAGTACTCATCCCACTAAATTCTCTAAAAATCATACATGGTCTTGTTAAATTGAATCACTAGAAGCCCCATCTAAGGAAACACTGAACTCAATGAAGCCATGGAATAATGGTGAATTCTAAGTTCATTTCATTATACTACAATACTCATCCACTAATTTTATGTCCACACTAGATAACTAAGTATGAACAACTAATAAATATACAAGTTCTAGTGTAGAGGAATCCTTGGTCTCAAAATCAACTAAACTATTATAAGTGTTAGAAGAAATTTCTATGTTATTTTTTCAAGAAAGATATTTCCAAACTTCAAACATTACAATTATATCATGATGATAGGATCAAACTTCATAAAGAGTTATAAGATCGTCCATCATAGGATCCTCTAGCAATGAAAATTTATTAGAATATCCAAATATCTCCCAAATTTTGGTCCATAATTCATAAGCGCACTTAATATGAGTGTTGGCCATAATGGTATCAATGTCAATATTACACAAAATTAATCTTAAAATATAATTAGTGTAATCCTTCCATACAACTTTTAGCAAAAAGATAGTGGGTTCAAACATTAGTTCATAAAGAATTGGCAAGATTTCCACCCATCTAAAATGTTTCAGGAGTCCATCTCACTAGAGCTTGTAGTTCTATATATTCAATTTGATTATTGTAGGATAGTTTTAATACCTATAATAATTCATCAAATTAGATTAAGAAATCAAACCAGCATGCAAAACAAGAGTATGCCCAAAAATTTAAACTTCATTAAACTTATAATAATTACAAAATTTTGGAACTTTAGTTCAACATGATTATAAGTCCCACTTAGAAAATCAACAAAGTGGCCTAGTCTCAATGTATTGCAAATTCTAAATTAGGCCACAAAGTTAAAATTATAATTTGAATATACAAAGGGATAGATCAAACCACACTAATGAAAAATACACAAAAAATTATATGCATTCAGAAAAATTAGACCTAAAATTGTTAGTATACAAACCCAGACAAAGTCTTAGAAGTTTCCAAAATAAGAACTACTTAGAATCACCTATGGGAATCTATATTTTTTACGAAAAATCAAACACCAAAGTCAAGAACCATCTACACCACTATGAAGCTCTTGAAATAATAACCCTTAAAAAATTCTTGAAAAAATGAGCAAAAATAAACACATATGAAGCCCATAAAGATCAGATACTGAAATCAAAACTCCATTGGAAAAGAGGGTAAGAGTGAGAATGAAAGTTGGTGATCATGTTGATGTCAACACTACCTATGAATAGAATATCCCTTGAATGATGAAAGATCCTCTAACTATGTTGGATTAACCCAAAACTACCTTTGATGCTTGAAACTATGTCACTAGGGAGAAAATTGCTAGATTAAATGTAGAAAACTAGATTTAGGCAAAAAAAATGTGGTTTAGTAGGTGGTTTTGTGTCATATTCTAGAGACTAGAGGTGATGCCATCAGTTTGGTTTGTTGTTATGGTGGTCAACGGTGGTTGCTAGCGACTCTACTAGATCTAATGGTTTTGGGATTTCCAAATAGTGGCAAACACTACTAGTCAACCTATCATAGCCTACAAGCTAAATGGGATTTGACAAAGTCTACACAATAAATACCTTCTAAGTGTCTTAAAAAAATTGAAACTTTGATTTCTAGAAAAAAATATATATATTTTTATTTCTCATATCAATTTAAAACTGCATATAAAAATAATTTTGCAACCCTATACCTACCTACATCCACAACAATTGTACAATTTGTGTCTCCAATAGTGGAGGATTTTTTTTTAAGGTATAGGACAAAAAGCTTTGATTTTGATGATTTGGTAGTTGACATATAGATTTTTGAGTCTTTTGGATGTTATAGCAGTGTTAGATTTGACCCAAAATAATTCAAAACGGAAATTGTCTATAGGATCTTGCAAGCACCTCCCAAGTAAAAATCCTCATAGATCTAGCCTTCAACACCCAATTTGGACATAATAAAGACAATTTATTATCTCAAATACTCAAAACTTAATGGTGAACTCTATTTTACTCCAAGAATCTTTCAAAACAACCTAAAATATCAATCACAAAGAAGAACCCCCCAAAATCTAACTTAATTACTCTCAAAACTTAGAAATGGACTAACTTTAGGACATCCTAGCTCTAATATCATGTTATAATTTGTCATGAACAACAATTATACTTAATACTTATGAGTTTATTACAAAACTAGAAATTGAATTAAAAATGTGCATTCAATATTATGGAGCATTATCTAAGTATTGTAACATACAAATATATAGGTCACTTAGGTGCATGAATAAAGGAAATGACATATCTAAGAGGTATGAGTTTAACTCCCAATTAAGATGAGTTAACATGATTTGATCGAGGAAAAAGTGACCTTAACTAAATAGAGGTGGCACCAAACTATCATCAATCAATGATAGATAAGATAGTGGTAATACTTTTATGCCTCAAATAAATGTGTGCAAATAGGTACTGAGGTGAGAATAATTAAATGTTCTTAATATTGTGAGTAAACATATTAAATAAAGGAAATAACACACTTAAAATAGAGTCATATATAAAGTGATTAAATATTAAAATAATAAATATATTCTACAAAGGGGTCTTTTTTTATTAGATTAGTAGGGAAAAGGGTCCCTAACCCCTAGAGTTCAGAACAATAGTGACATAAACATAAACCTTACAAAAGGAACGCAAGCTTGTGAAAAATAAAACAACTAAAAACTAGAAAACTAGAAGAAAAGAAATGACACAACCACTATCCAAAAGAAACAACACCCAAGGCCTAGGAATAGTTATTTGATCAGGTCTCAGTTCTCCAACAAAGCATCAAGTGACTCCTCCCAATCTTCTTTGACCTAGACCTTCTTCCCTTTTTTATTGTTAGCTTTAACCAGTGAAGGGTCTTTGTTTTTACCTTGTTTATTTCTCTACTTGCTGAGTTTTGAATTTCCTAAGACAATCCCCATAACCTCTTTCAACATAATTCCCTAAGTGATAGAATTAATATTACAAATGGTCAATTCCATTCTTTTAATTTTGTCATTACTGACATTCATCTTACTTTCCATTCCCTTTAACTTTCATCTACAGAGTCTCCAATTGAGATCTTGCAAAAGTGGGAAAGTCCTCATTTTTAGTTCTATCAACTCTATCACCCTTATCGACCACATCTTTATGATTGTATAGAGGAGCAGAGATTAACTCTTCATTCTCCTTCAAGTTTCCATAAATCCATTTCCTTCATCATCTTGTTTGTCTTTAGCTTCAGTGTCCTCTTCTTTATTGTCCTTATCTTCTTCATACAACTCCTCCTCAACATCATCACCAAGCTCCACCTAAAGATCCTCAAATTGTTCTTCCTCAACCTCAATCTACAAGTACACCTCTCAGTCCACACTATAGATGTCATACTTAGAGATATCCTCAAAATGAGGGAGAAACTCCTTATCCTCATATTCATCCTCATCCAAGAAGGAAGCAATGTGTTTGCCTTTAGTAAGTGAAGAAGTACCTACTACAGGTGCTTTGGCTAACCTAGTAGATCTACAACCCCCAAAAGATAACAAGTTGTTCTTCTTTAAGTTCAAATTAGCATGTTGCTCACCTTCGACGTCATAAATATTGATGGAAACCTCATCTTCCTCAACAAAGCTTTCTTCTTTTTGTCTTTTCTTGACTTGACCAGAGGAGGGGCTTTCCTTTTGATGGGGGTGGTGGCATCCAAGGTTTTCAAGCACTCACTTTCAATACAATTTTTAATAGGGGACAACAAAGAAATTTTGCTACCTAATTTGACAAACCCTTTCCTCTTTTCTAGGGAGATGATAAGAAATTCCTTCAGCATAGCAAGGCTAGAATTATTAGAGGGCCCAAAAACACCTTTCTTTTAATGGCCTTTTTCCCAGACTTGGTACTCAAACTAGTGCTCCCTCTAACAACATTTGCAAAAGGAGGAGGTGGTTCAATCTCTTGTATCTTTACATTGATTTCCCTAAGAGTAGGGTTTTCCTTCGGAATCGCAAAGGATAAATTTATAGAGAGTCATAATTAATCCTTGTTGCAAGGGATGATAAGCCCCATCCACAATGCATTTTTCAAGAGAGGAAAGCAGATGAAAAGGGAGATTTATCTTAAAGCCATGCCAAAATGTTTAAACTTGGAAAAATGGTAACCATGAATAGTTTGAAACCGCCTTCCAAAGTAAAATAATTCATTACATGAAGAATTACAATCCCCATGGCGCCGATAATTTTTCTCTATTGTAGCCATTTTGAAATTTCACCATCTTTTCCCCTTTCTCGAAGAAGGCACCGATGAATTTTTCATAGTTTTCATAACTCTTTTTTTTTAATATGCTCTCCTTCACACTTCATACTAGTAGCTTTAGAGAATTCTTCCATGACCTAGAATCGCACACCCACAATAAACAAAAACCCTTACTCCTAGGAATAGACAAATTTAGAGGTCAATTTATCATTGTGCCCTTTCATAGCCTTGAAGAAAGGGGGGCAACTCCCTTTTTCAAAAATCTCCAAGAGCTCGATATTTTGCATCAAATCCTCGCATGATTGTGGATCGATTCTTTTATGAGGGCCCTCCATCTTTCTCTTTACAATATTATTCTTATCAATCCCACAATAAAAAATCTTGGAATCCCTTCTATTACAAAAGATAAACTTGAAACATATTAAAAATCGATCAATGAAAACAATATTGAAATACTACCACCTTTTCTAATAAAATTTGGCACTTTGATGTCCCATCAACCATCACGTCATGGCTTCTCTCATTGAAACAACCATTCCTATCATTATTTCTCCCCCTTTCACCTATAATATAATTCTTATTATTTCCTTTCACACAAAACCTTAAGACTTAACCTCACACACAAGGGAAATAATGAAAAACATCCAAAACAATCCTTTGGAGAATATCATTAAATTTCATCCGTAGGATAAGAATTATTACCTTTAATTTCTTCATTAGGAAAAAGGTCCATCATGGCAATATTACTTTCCACCTCATATAAGATTTGATAATTTTTCCAACTGAAGGCCACATCATCCTTCAACCCAAAGTAGGACAAACAAACAATCGACTTGCTTGGACTCATTTAAATTGTCTTTCAATGGACACACTCTCTTTCCTTTTATGCGGGAGATCAGAGTAAAACCAATAATTCTAATCATGACAACATAACCCTTCATTAGAGACACCATCAACAATCGAGTTGCCTTCTCTATAAATATGATTAATTTTGATTTTAGAGAACCCCAGAAGCATTCTTCTATAGTCATCCATCATGTTTCTTATCTTCTAAGGCAATAACAAATTACTTTCAAGATTTGGATAATCAAATTTGAGTCTCCTTCAATCTCAACACTATGATAGGCTTTCTCCTTCGTTCTTGTTAATCCACACCAAACAATAGTAGCTTTTTCCTCATTATAGGTTTTTCTACCAATATTTTTAGCATACCCCTTAATCAAAAATCCCTGCTCATCTCTTATAACTCATCCAACTATAGCTTCACCTAGATTTCCTTTCGAGCAACCATCAAAGTTAAATTTTCATTGCACTTTTATCATCAATTGGAATTCATTTTTAATCATCAAATGAGAAATGGGGTTCCTCGTCTCCTAAACTTTGGACCACAAGATTTATCAAAATCTAGAATTTATATTTTTTCATGAATATCATTTTTTAACAAGTGAATGTTATATCATAAAAACATATAAAATACAAAAATTAAAAATATATATATTTAGTTGAAAAATACATTTTATGTTTCAACTTGCACATGTTTTATTTATGATTTCTAGTTTCCCTCAATTTTTTTACCTTTGTACTTCATTCCTTATTTGTTGTGTTCCAAAATTTAAAATACATTTTTCATAACTTTTACTTATGAGTTATAAATCAAAATATTTCACCTATAAATACTTTATTCATTTTCGTGTCAAATTTAAAATTCTTAAATTGCAAAAACAAAACAAAAAAAATCAATTAGTTTTTGGTGATGAAAAAATTCAAATTGAAAATGATTCTTAAGATATGTTTTAAAAATTATACTTAATTTCTAATTTGTTGTGATTGAAAACATAAAATTCATAAATTTTATCAACAAAAATTGTTTATTTGTTTGCTAATGATGAAAAATGTAAGTTTTGTTTCTAATTTTTAAGTTTTCATTTTTTTTAATGTATTTTTAAATTTAAGATTAAAGTTAGATATATAAATATATATAATTGATTGTTGATCATAAATAATAATTAAAGAACACTTTATATAGTTCAAGATATACAAATTTTGTGTATAATTTCTAAAATTGTCTTTCAAAATAATTACCACTTTACTTTGTTCATAATTTGTTGTTTTCCAAAAATTAAAATTTCCATATAAAAAATTAAAAAATTGTTTAATCAATAATTAATAACAAAAAATGTAATTTTTAAATGTATTAAAGCCCCCGCCAAGGAACCCTAGAGGACAACACTAACCATGACATATTAATGGAACAATTTTTTTTTCAAGGAAATGACAATAGAATGCATAATGTAATATAGCATAAAATCTAAACCTAGGTCCTCTAAGGTTCCTCGACTATGCTACTCACATATTATTAATCAAGATAACTAGGATCATTTCATTAACTACTAAGATAACATGATTTATCCAACAAGCAAGGTTCATTTTAAAACACCACATTAAATGATTCTACATTCTTACTTCCATAACATGTCAATTGATAAACAACATTAAAGATCATTTCTTAAAACTACATATGCAAGATGTATTACATCACAGTATTTATTACAAGAAGAATTCATCATTAACTATTACATCATTACAATAGTTACAACAATGCTTCCCCTAGTACATTAGGGAAGATTACATCATATTATAGTAAATGATACGATTGATATACTATCCAATATATAATTACATGAAATATTTTCTTCTCGAACTAGAACAGGAACTGAAGTCCACAACACAAGGAACAATCTCCACACACACAAACATGCAACAAGAATATCCAATGGAGGAAAAAGAACCAACCTCCTGACCATGTGGAACCTTGAGGCCCACCCCTCGTGCTAGGAGATAACACAAGGTCCCACATCATACAGACAGTCAAGAAAATAGCAGGCTAACACAATCAAGGGATAAGCATGGACTCCAATACGACACTGTTCGCAACATAAACGTCACTTAGAACACTTCACTTCCAAAGGCACTCACACAACAAAAGGAGAAAATACGACTAGGGAATGTTAGACTGCAATAGGGAGGAGTGTCATCACATAGCTTGATATGGGTTATCCTGGTGGATCTTCCTAGGCTCCTGGCCCCCATACAAACTCATGCAAAATCAATGTACCTTTCATGAGGAAAAGGTAGTTGATCTTGCCATTCTAGGCCTTCCCATCTCATCTCAATCCTAAACGAGCACTTGAGCCATGAGTGAGGCATACATTATCTTAATTAATGTGAAATCTACCCATCCCCCTAATTCATTATTAAGGTTATCATTGGATTAGAAAACCCTCTAATACGTTATCTTGGAACCACTTTGGGTTCTAGCCCCCATTAAGAACCACTCCCCCTACTTGCAACTAGTAAAACCTACACATCAAGCAAAACATTAACCATCTTGCACACTTATCATAATCACATGAACACCGAACAGGACAATATGAACCCATATCCTAGCCCATAGTCATAATTCAACCATCAAGAACATGTAGTACAATGCTTAAGGTTTACATTACACTCAATACCCATATGCATACCTTTCAATAGAATATCATTACAAAATCCCATGAATCCTTTAACGCCCCACCAAGGAACCCAGAGAACAACACTAAAATTAACAAAATTAATCGAACAATTTTTTTTTAAAACCATTTGATTACAACTTAAGAACATAAGTACATAAACACAAACGTTCTCAGGGTTCCATGACAACGTTACTTAACAAATACAAGTAAACCACGATGCAAAAGCATAAGGATAAACTTTATTTCGAATGAATGATGCAATTACAAATCATGATATAAACCAGTTACATTCTAAATACATCAAGCGAGATTATGATAAATCTCGTTACAACATAGTTACATTACAATAGGTTCACTCTAACATATCAAGATAATATACAATAAGAATGACGACCATGTACAGTCGTCCATCTCGTTCACGAGCATGCTCAACATCTAACTCCATGAACCAAGTGAGTCTAGAATCCTATCAAGAACAAACTCATCTTGAGCTGCATAACCTGCAAGGGGACCCAATGGAGGAAAAAGCACATTCCTCCCAACTGTGTGGTACCCTAAGGTCCACTCCCTCCATGCTAGGAGATAATGCTAGGTCCACTAAGGTAAAACAAAGCATACAAGAGAATAGAACATAACATCACATGGCTGACAATCACATCACGACATAACGACATAATGAAATCAAACCATAATAATCACAACAAATATGCTTCTAGAGATGACCACAATACAACAGTTAACTCTACACAAGAGACTACAAACATTCTTCAGGACAGAGTGTCATCACATAGTTGTTCTAAGTTACCCTAGTGAATCTTCCTAGATTACCGGCCCTCATCCTAAGTTACCCTGACAATCTCTACCGATTCGCGGCCCCTAGACAAACTCATGTGGAGTTAGATTACCTTTCAGGAAGACAAGGCAGACATCTATGCCATTCCAGGCCTTCTCAACCTACCCTTAATCTATACAAGCATTAAGGCACTAGGTGAGGCAATCATTTATCTGAATTTAATTAATGAATCCCAAGTACATTTATTAATATTTTCACTGAATTAATAACTTTTGATAGGTTACCCTGGCTACCACTTAGGGTTATGGCCCCTATCAAAAGCCACTCTTCCTATAAGCAAAAAAAAAACAAGATCTCATATAACATATAGGATAGCCTACCATGCACAAATCAGAATAGGTATGATCACGTTTTATCGATGACATAAAACATCATACTTTCACTCACCACATAGGTATCATAAACAACGTGCATGACCTGACCATAGCAAATCCCATACAAGAATTGCGAAAATCAACTAACTCAATCAATTCTTTGAAGAACATACAAGTCTCAGGGAAAACATAAGTTTCCACAACACATGAAACACCATTCCCTTAAAGTATAGTAAATCATTTCCATCAATATCTACCAAGATATCAAAACAAAATAACATTAAACTAGAGAACATTTATTTCCACTTCAATTATATACTTAACATTTAACAAAACCAATAATCATTATATTACTTTATCGATCCCAATTTATATTGCACATCAAAATACACTTTTAATTCAAACTTGATAAAAATAGATATTGTTTAAGAAATACAAACTTCTAATAAGTAACTTTAATATTAAAACTCCAATTTATAATGAAATAAAAATCTCAACTCAATTGAATTATATATATATACTTCCAAATAGAAATTTCAATTAAATTTAAACACTATAAATATCTTTTGAATATAAACCCGCTCTTTTATCTTATACTAATCACATCCAAACTAGTCTAACTAAAACTCACATGCCTAATTTTGGCCGACAATTTCTACAGAGAGATCAATAATCAAGAGATAATTGTGCGAGCATAATGATATAAGAATACAATGACAAAGCGAAGAAAGAAGACGCTATTTTAAAGACTATCGTCAAGCAAATCAGCACCAACACATTTGGAATATATGCAAAATCATCAAGGTAGACAAACTATATCATATAAATATATTCTAAGTTCTAAAGAAACCAAGTGTTATTAATTCTGCCAACATGAGAAACATGTTAGGCATTAAGAGACTTAGATATATATAAAATTCTATCGAATAACACACTTTAATTAAAGTTTGTGGCTAGTCTATCCTACCTTTTCCTTTCAAGAATGTTTAATATAGTTTACTAAGCGGTAAAGAATATGATTCAAATATCGAATGTAAAAGAATTATCTATAGACTATCTTACTGCCCAAGGAAATAAAGATGATGCCTTGATGTAAGGAGTTTTCCAGGCATGTCAGTGCAAATTAGAGTAAACCAACAATATAGAAAGGACTTAATGCATGCTTAAAACAAGAGAATATGGGTGATGTTAAATGAAACAATCTAAAGAGTAGGCATGCAGTCAAAGACAACCCTGCACACTCTCAGGCAACATAAAATGGAGTATAGTGCATCAAATGCAAGTAAAAAAATAGGTGGAAAAGGATAAATGGTGCAGCTTGGAGGAAAAAGAATTCCTTGAAGATCTTAACTCTTAAGTCGTCGAATAAATTGAATAGATTTTTCAAATCAATGCAGCTCACTAAAGCTAACAAATTGTATTGATAGTTTATATCGATAACCTTAGAGTTGAACATGTAGAGAGAGAGAGATATATACGCCATGCAACAGGGATTTTTCCATTATGATTGAGTGCTTCAGCTATGACAAGTTGATGGAATCAAGGAGATTATTTAAACCTCTACAACATTCTATTTTCAAGCACTGCAGATGTGAGAAGTTGCCAAAGGAATCAAAAAGGTTTTTTTTTAAATCTCTACAGCTTTCTATGTTCAAGCGTTGCAATAGTGGAAGGTTTCAAAAGAATCAAGGAGGTTATTTAAACGCATGCACCCTTCTATGTTCCAGTGTTGCAACTATGACAGATTGTGTATGGAATCAGGGGGCTTATTTTAACGTCCACTCCCTTCTATGTTCAAGTGTAAATTGAAAAGATGCACAGACAATGACTATCGATACAGAACAGAACATGCAAACCACAGATCATGCAACATAAATAACAACTATATTTAGCCAATGACACAGACAATCAAAACAGCGAAGGAATTATTAGATTCCTCTAATAATTCCTCTAATAGATTTCCCTTCTGCTGGATTTCAATCTCATTTTCAATTTTCCTATTGTTTTCTTTGATTCTTTAAAACTAATCAATGAAAATTTTGTTTCTAATGTTTGTGCAGGCAAATTAGCAAGCAAATTTTGCATATGGAAAAATCAAGTACCATAAATTCAGAGTAAATACAAATCAAAGAAGAAAACCTAGATTTTCAACCATTTTGAATATTGCAACTTTCAGATCCAATCCATGGCCAAAACTCAAACAATCCTTCCAATTTTTCTTTTCCCAGAGCTTTCAAAGACAAAAATACAGTGAAGAAGTTTTTTTAGAAAATTGTCCTGCAAAGCTTCTTTTTTTTTCAAAACCACTATCGTGAAAGATATTTGCACATACAAAGCTTTTTAATTCCCTTTTTTAATTAACTCACAATTAACAAACTTAACTCAAATTCAACATGCAAATCCTATTGATCATTCAGTTCAACTAATTTAGACACCCAAGATAACTTCTTTAAACTTAAAGCCAAGTTTTAAGATATTTTCACATCTTCAGTTGAAACAACTGTTCATTAATATCTTCTTTTTCAAACATTTTAAACTTGCATAGTAAATAAATAAATATCTATTATGCAAAATTAACAATCACTTTAAAATAAATATATCATGTTTGATTAATTAAATTAATCAAACCTTTCACAACAACAATATAATTTAATTATTAAATTATCTACCCATCAATATTTAAATTTAACATTTCAATAACATCAATTAATTCAAATAATTGAACAATTAACCATTAAATTAATTAATATTTCCAAACATGACAAAGACAAGAATGACATGACGGAACCAAATAACAAAACAACGATGGGTGACAAACGAATACTCGTTCAATGAAGAACGATGGCTAATGACGGACCTGACACTATCTCTGAAACCACATATTTTCATTGGGTTAGGGCACGCTCAAACCTGACAAAGTAGATGAAACTAATACCCAGCACCTGCAAACTACATAAAACAACACTGTTAAACATATCATCATATATCAACAAAAACACTGTGAAGAAGAGTCACAGTGTAGTAGGGTACTCACGAGTGAGTTATGCTACACTGTCTCCTTCACCAAGACTGACAAGCATCATTATATCATAAACAACAATTACATCATGATAACCTCACTAAAACTCAAAAATAGCATAAACCATAACACACACATGTCAATCATAATGTCATCACACGAACATAACCAGATGATCACGATGCCAAATGTATCATCCATAGAGTACAACAACTAACATAACATATGTGTTGTAACTAATTTAAAATGTAATATAGTGTCCAAAATAGCTAAACGACTAGTAAATGAACATAAGCAAATTAAAACACATAGTAGCAACTGGAGGGACACTACAAATCGAAACATAGATAGGAGGGAAACACCCTTAGGATTTACGTTTCACTCAATACACATAACCAATAACATAGCCAAACCACTTCCAAGGTTAAACAATCATAAGGACCATACATACAAATATATACCCCCTCCTAGACCTCTAGAAACCAACATACTAATCACTTTCCCCAACGGCACTGAACTTTGAACATACATTACACAATTGACAACAATCACATAAACACTTAATCCAACAATCAAGGCACTTTTTTAAGCGCAAAAAATCAATCATTGCATCATAACCATAAAGATATTCCCTTAAATAATACATTATTTCAACTTTCTTATCATTCACTTTAACTTAGCCACTTAGTTCAAACAATAGATTACCTACTACAAGAAGAATTATATTTACAAATAACTATATAAAGCAACCACCTCTATGGAACTATTTAATATGAGATCCTAATATTAAAATCACAACTTTAATATAATGTTGTAATAACCATATCCAAAATATTTGTTTCAATAGAAATGCTATTAAATAATTATAAAAATAACTAACATCCATTTACTAACTGGTTACAAAGAGAAATCTAAATCCTTTAACATTTAATCTAAATCACTTAACTAATCTACAAATCATTCAATTACCTATATATGAATAAATCAATTCATTTTAATTGTTTACCCAATTCATTTATCTATGAAAAATTAAATACTCAGTTCAACCATAACTATCCAATTAAAATCTTCTTATTACCTAAAGTTTTTATTTCTTCACTTATATTCATGGAATCATAAATGAATTTACTATTATTTCTAATAGGCTTAGCAATTATAAATTTTACCATTTACTAGTACAATTATAATATTACTCTTGAAATTAAAACTACTCAACTACTAATTTATTTGACACTAACAACCCAATGTGGACATTACCCAAAAATGCTAATACTATTATTATTCACATGGTATATATTCCTAACCAATAATGACAGTAAGTAAAGTATATATTACTCTTTCTCACAACATTTTCTCAATAAATGGTAAAGATTTTAAAAGCAAGGACCAAATGATATTAAACCCAAGCAATAAAACTTCCAGCTAATCACTATTAACTTATGCCTACCTCTACACACAACAGTGATCATGTTGATTACTAAATTTACACAAACTATACAATTTAATAGATTCAACATGCATAAACAACTTGGGCAACCATTAAGCTACATCCACCTTATACAAACTTTCTTTCCATAAATTTATTCAACCCAAACAACAAACAACTACTAGTTTCACATTAGCAACTTTTTACTAATTATTTCATAATATAATGAAGAAATTTCTAAAATCATCAACTAGATTAGACCGCTACTTTTCTTAGTTTTTTAATTTTTGATTTTCTTATTACTAAATCTTTAAGTATATATAAATTTCTATATTTATTAAGAATAAAGTTACTTTTTGGACACAAATAAATCAAAACTATTTATATTTAAAAATAATTGTATCATTAATGAAGCCATCACCTCTATTGGTCTAATTACCATGAAACTCTAATATTAAGGTTACAACTTTAAAATAACAAGATTCTAATTAATTGACTCACATGACAATTCTATACACCAACTATTAAATTATAATAAAGATAAGTAACTTCTATTTTCTAATTAGTTAATAGAGCGAGATCCATAACCATTTAATATTTACTCTAAATCATTTAACATCTAATTTAAAACATTTAAATTGAATAACCTACATTTTACCCTCATTTAATTTTAACTTTATCATTTAACTATGTAAAGTTGATTCACTTGACTCTTTAACAATGCCTAACTCTCAGCTATTTATATATGAAATATATCAATTTACCTTAATTAAATACTCAATTCATTTACCTATAGCAATTTAAATATCCATTTTAATAATAACTATCCAATTAAGATCTTTTATTAAATAACTTCTCTTTTTATTTTCTTCATTTATCATATAATCTTTCACATACCAGCAAACCAATCTTTTACTTTTAACCATAATGTATATATATTATATTTATTATCAACAAATGCAGCCATGGGGGAGCAGCCTGACAGCAACCCTGTGTTTCAAGCATAACTCAGAAATTACAATCTGGGTATTTTTGGATAAATGTTAGAAGACATCAAGGCAAAGAAACCCTTTAAATTTCTTACCAACCCAATTCATAAAAATCGATTTATGGACAACACAATCAGGGCATTTTATTGGGAGGGAACAAAAAAGATGAATAAAAAATCTATTATCTTATGCTCAAAGAGAATATATATAAACCCATATATTAAATCATTTAAGGTGTCCAAATTCATTTATTAATTTTTCATTTATTCTAGAATAAATAATTGTTTTACTCACAAGTAGAATTAAGCAATCAAACAATTATGCAACCTGGATCCAACGCTTGGCAAGAACGGAATTGATGTCGAGCTCCAAAAATTCCAACTTCATCGATTCCACAATCCAAATTTCCAAAACCCCAATTCCTAGCAAAATCAACAATATATGAGGATTTAGAGAACCATTCTCCCTCTCTTCATTTCTAAAACAAAAACCCCCCATTCCTAGCATAATCAACAATGTATGAAAATTTTAGAGACAAATTTCTCCCCCCAAAAGAACAGAATGAAAATCTCCCCCAAAGAACGAATATTTACAGGAAGAATAAAGCTGAAGATTCCATGCAAAGTTTCTTTTTAGACAATCAATTCAATGTTTTGCAAGTGTTGCATGAAAAACCTTTTTATTTATCATATTATTTTTATTATTCATTATGATTATTTATGTATTTATTTATCACAACATACCCTAATTTATTTATATTTAATAATTAACTTTATAACTCAGCTTTATAATATTTATTTATTTACCTCATTACTATTATTTATTAACTCCAGTGTTGTAATTTATTTTATTATAAACTATGATTATATATACATATATATATTTATTTATATTTACTTATCAAAAGTGCCTTTTTAACTTAATAATTTTATTTTAATGCAACAATTAACCAAAAGCATTTATCCAACAATTTTAAATTAAATAAACCAAATGCCACTCAATACCTGACCACTATCCAAGTTCGCAAGACTTCAAGCAACACCGACTAGCCAAACTGACAAACTGACAAAACTAACGGGGTGCCAAACTAGATACTCATCCTCTTTGAGGATGATGGCTAGGGTAAGGGACCAAGTGTTATCTCCGATCAACTGTACCATTGGGTTTAAGGCACGCTCAGACTTGTCAATTCAGGTGGAGTTGATGCTTAGTACCTGCAACCTACAGCACATAAAACGGTCGTTCATATACATATACATATAATCAGGCACACCGTGAAAGCGAATCGCAACATTGCAAGGTACTCACAAGTGAGTGATGTGACACTATCCCTTCCACCCAAACACATCAGTAAAAATATAAATATCACCAAGTAATAACATCAGCTCATAGCAATCAGTTACATAACAATCAAGATAAGAACAGTCACAAGATAATCGCACAATGCTCATGATAGGGTTAGTCCTCATAATCAAATAAAACCATATACTAATCATAACATGTACATAAAACCTCAAGTATCAGAAGTGTCATAGCAATAAGTCCAACATCATTAGCACATACCTTTAAATATCCCTATTATTTTACCTTCATCTCCAAGTTCTGAAGCCAAACTACCTGCACATCCACGATGAGACTAGAGGGGCACTACATTAAGACACTTTTAACCTCCACAAGTTTTGTTATAAATCATTATTGTGTTGTAACATTCACATATTTATTTGATTTGTAATTCAATGTGTTTGAAAAAATAGAATTTTTAAACTATAAACTTGTTATGGATCATGATTGTGTTGTAACTTTTTCACATATTTATTTGATTTGTAATCTAATGTGTTTGAAAATTTAGAATTTTAAATTTATAAACTCATAAATTGTCTTTCAAAACTTTATTTTCTGCTTCATTCTTAATTTTTTGTATTTTAAAATTAAGAATTCATAAATTGCAAAAAATTGGTAAAAAACAATGTGTTGAAAAACAAATTACATATTTTGACCTACACAATTTAGTTAGTGTTAAAATAGTTTCAAAATCTTTACCAACTTAGTTGATACATAATGTGAGTTTCAAATGTTAGAATTCATATTGTATTTTTTTTCAAAAAAATTAAACCTTAGTGTAATGTTTCAAAATTTAAAACTATTTAGTTCATTATTTACAAAAATACAATCACAATTTTTGCTTAAAATTATTATATTATGTCAATTTACTTATTGTGTTTAAAATCTATTATTTAATTAATTTAAATTTTGTTGAATTTCAAAAATTATAACTTTTAAATTATTTATAAAAAAAATATTCTTTCTTAAAAAATACAAATCCATAGACATTACAACAAATACAAAAATTATTTAGTTGACCGTTTACTTAATTAAAAATTTAATGTTTCTTATAAAAAATAGATTTTATTTAAAACTCTTTAATAATTATAACATAATTTGTTATAATTAAGTTGTGTTTGAAAATGCTAAAGATTCCTTATAATCTTAAAACAGTCATTATCTAGTTCAACATTCACGAAATAAAAATGAAAGCTGAAAATTATTGAGATGTCTTCAACTACAAGCATTTGTTTTAGAGTTCATAAGTCACAAATCATAAAATGGTTGGGCATTTGTTTGAGTTGTTAAATCATAAATCATAAATCAAAAAAAGGTTAGGCATTTGTTTTAGAGTTCATAAATCACTCTATGTTTAATTCAATTTTTTTTATTTGGTATTTTAAGTTTTTCATATTGAAAAAATAAGGTTAAACCTTTGTTAAAAGATATGTGAGTAAGAAAAAAATCAAAATTTCTTGTATTTTGGATTTTAGGTTTTTCATATTAAAAAAAAAATTATATATTTATTAAACTAGCACTTGCACCGGAGGGGGTGCAAGGGTTACGCCGATAGAAAAATATATAGAAGCAAACATGGAAAAGAAGTGTAGTGTAAAATATATACAATCTTGTTTGCATTATAACTTACATAGTTATAAAATTGAACATTAAAATTATAATTGAAGTAAATTAACTCATATTATCATATCCTTAATTTTTTAATTTTTTTTGAATGTGGCATTTCTATATTCTAGTTACAATTAATTATAATTAGGTCAATCTATATTTGACTACGGAAGAGCATTCAATGATCAACAAAATTAAAATAAAATTAAAAAAAGAAAAGAATGAAGTTTTCTCCTAGTGTTTATATAAGTTTGTAATAGAAATTTGAAATACATACATAAGAATTTTTTAAACAAATGTTTGGCCTAAAAAGTGAGGATATATTTTGTTGAACAATTAAAAAAGTAGTGTACAAGTCAAAATTGAAAGATATAGTCACAAACCAATCATATTTAAATATGATACAAAATTGAAATATGCAAATATAAAATTTTATTAAAATATGCAATATAGAGTAAACAAATAAAATACAAAACAATGCATCTAAATGTATATGTTTATAATTCAAATGTAGGAAAAATAAAAAATGAAAAGCATAATATAGCACAATTTATTACAAAATTCTGCAATATGAAAAAATCTACTGAAATGTGCAAATATTAAACTAACAATGAAGAAGGTTAAATATTAAAATTCAAATTGTAAATAAATTCAATGATGAGTAATTAATTTGAAATTACATAAAATTATAGTAAATTTTTCTTCACAAAGTTACCAAAAAAAACCGACAAAATTAAATGTAATTTTTTCTTCACAATTTTAACCGTAAACACACTAAGACTATACATCTTTCGCATTCAATGGATTTCACCCCTATTCACCAAAATCAGGCTGAAATCTAGGAACAAAAATCAAAATCTAGGAACAAAAACCAAATGTAATATGTGATAAATTTAACATGAACAATTAAGCTATGTAAGAAAATCAAACAATTGAGCTATATAAAATGACAGCCTCTAATTCAAAATGTTTTTAGCTACCACTCTCGGCCTGTGGATCACTAGAATCAAAAAGGCTAAATAATATACCTGTTCATCTTAATGCAAAGAATGCTGCCCAATAAGATAGCTAACAAGATGTAATTCAAAGATATAATCTCTACTGTTGTTTCAATTTATTTTATTTGAAATAAAAATAATGCAGCCAAAAACAAACAATAAAAAAATCAAATGTTATATAAAGTAGAGATAAACATGAATTATGTTGTGGTAATAAAGCGCTAGACAGAAGACATTGATAAATCCAATATAATTAATTTATAACAAATAGAACCACATTTAACAGACAGCTGGAAGATGCATGCCTTTCTCTTCTTTGTAAAATGAATAAAATACTTCGTTTGGTGGAAGAGGAACTTTTTCTTCCTTCTCTTCTCCAGACTTACGTAATTTCACATCAGCAGGGCTGTAAAAGAGAATTGACGCCCAATGTCACATCACCATCCTTGGGATACGTCCTTGTCCGTCACAGACAACCTCATACCCATTTCCATTTGCTTGCAGTTGTCGCCAACATAAATGTATGTACGAGCAAATACTTTAACCAGAAACAACGTATGCACAAAGTTTGCCCATTTGAACGTAATTTTTAATTTAGTTGAATGGACAAGTTTTCCTAAAAATTCATATGTACAGTGACAAATCAATAATAACATCTTTTCTCAAATCTCTAAACACAACAAAAGTCATCGATATGGATAGACTTATATAGATGGAAGAGTAATATAATCTATAAATACTACTTCGTGTGATATAATTTCAATCCAGTCAGCGTGCTGGTAGCCAGAAGGTTAACAGAAAGTCGGATACACATTGAGTTCGTAACTCTTGTCATTGCAAGGAAGCGGAATGAAATTAAGATCACTGGGTATTCACGATAGAGTTAGAAATCACCATAAGTGTAAAGCCTTGATAGTCCAGCAATGACTAACGCATCATGAATTTGCAGCCATTATGAAAACCCCACTGCAGATTTTGAGGATGGTGGTTGATTAATAAATGTTGAACTTTAAATGCATCTGGGAAGAAACATACCTCTTCCATCACTTTCCCTGTGACCCACGACTGACACAGCTACCTTCAAAGTTCAATCTTGAAATCTGCTGTTGCTATTTAATTCTAGTTTGGCAGAAACAATTATATATCTTCAAAGGCGAAATCTTCAAAACAAATTTTAACGGAAAAGATTTTAAAAAATCGAAAGAATTTAAAAAGAAACATACAGTTCTGCAGTCGATGGTGTGCTTGTCATGGAGAACACTGTCAAGAATAGAGGGGTCGTTTTATCCTAGCCCGTACCAAATATCAGATAAAAATTCAAAACAGTTTGGCACCCTTTAGACTGACTAGTTTGATACGAAATAAAGGATACCAAATCAGCTTAAATAAAACACACCTACACAAGAAATTGCAACACAAACCCGTGTAAGCGCTAAACACAGCAGTGAGCACTGGTAGCAGCTAAAATCGCGCCCTGCCCATCGGCGTCGTACCAGTTAAAATAATGCCCTGTTCGATATTAATGAAACAAACAAAAGAAGACCAAAATTTCATTTGAACAGGTTTAGAAATATGACCACGTGAATATCCATCCTCCTAGAATCATTTCCGTCAGTTTTTAGCAGAGGGGAAACAATAAAATACGGCAAAAAATATACCAGCGAGGAAGAGTTTGAAGGAGCGGAAACCATTAATAGCGATAGAAGCAGTAAAATACAATAGTCCAAATGCCAATATTTTGGCATGCGACTCACCTGAAGATTCTGCACAAATCTCTGCTAATGTCGATGATGTCCAGGACATTGATAATCAGAAAAAGGGTAATGAAACTGTGTGTTCACAAACCCTAGCAATCGGCGATGTCACATAAGGCAGAAGGCAGCGAAGGAGAGTTAATGCATAGCTACCATCGACATTAATGTGACCTACCCGCCTACCATAAATGTAATTGCCAGCTGAACGTGAACGAAAGCACTTGCAGCACGGAAGAAGATGGGATATACGCGTGAGATTACCTTTTCTGACAAACAACCCGGTTTCCCTGTCAGATGAAAAAGGTAAAACAACCTGGTTTTGAGCGTGAGACAGGTTTTGTGTGAAAGCTCACACCATATATAGCCTATCGGCTAAAAATATGTAAGCTAAAAGCACAATGTAATTTAATTAGAAAAAGTCATATTTAAAATATAAATTTAAGTATTTAGTAGTTGTGTTAGTGATGATTTATATAGGAATTTTTATTTTTATTTTCATCAAAATGAAAATTGATGAATAGGAGGTATATTTCACAATAGGGCAAACTCATTGACCCATGTTTCATGAGTAGTGGTTTACAAAAACCCCTCTCATAATAATGAATGGTCCACTTAGCACTCATTGCATCTAGGTGATGCTCACAGAAGTGAAGCACTAGGCCTTCCCC
Organism: Sequoia sempervirens; assembly: GCA_007258455.2. Taxonomy (NCBI): domain Eukaryota; kingdom Viridiplantae; phylum Streptophyta; class Pinopsida; order Cupressales; family Cupressaceae; genus Sequoia; species Sequoia sempervirens. The sequence goes on from VDFB02000015.1 coordinate 277,868,929, forward strand.
AAAGATCACCCATCCCAGTACTACTCCAACTCAAGCACACTTAACCATGAAGTTGTCCACAAAGTTAAGCCCAGTTAGCTTGCAACCCCTCACAGAAGTGAAGCACTAGGCCTTCCCGAAAGATCACCCATCCCAATACTACTCCAGCTCAAGCACACTTAACCACGAAGTTTTCCCCAAAGTTAAGCCCTCTTAGCTTGCAACCCCTCATAGAAGTGAAGCACTAAGCCTTCCCAAAAGATCGCCCATCCCAGTACTACTCCAACTCAAGCACACTTAACCACAAAGTTTTCCCCAAAGTTAAGCCCACTTAGTTTGCAACCCCATTTGCAGAACCTTCAGCATATGTTGTGCCTTATGAACCATTCATTATAAAGACCCTTTAGCTCATCAATTGACATGTAGGAGGGTATTTTTCACAGCCTATCAAATTGTGATATTGCTATCAAGATTCAACTGTGTAGTTTTACGAGTCAAACTCATTGACCCATGTTTCATGAGTAGTGGCTCACAAGAACCCATCTCTCATGATAATGAATGGTCCACTTAGCACACATTGCATCTAGTTGATGCTCACAAAGATGAAAACTAGGTCTTCCCGAGATGTCACCGATCCCAATATTACACCAGCTCAAATGTGCTTAACCACATAGTTTTCCCCAAAATGAAGCCCACTTGACTTACAACCCCATTTGCAAAACCTTCAACAAGTGTTGTGCCTTATGAACCATATTGAGTTTGCATATAATGTTTAAATAAATTTATGATAGTAATTTTATATTGTTTGTATTTTAGATAGATTTAAGATATAATTTTACATTGTTGCATAATTAGAACCCTTGGCTCACAAGAACCCGTCTCTCATGATAATGAATGGTCCACTTTGCACACATTGCATCTAGTTGATGGTCACAAAGGTGGTGAAAACTAGGTCTTCCCAAGATGTCACCCATCCCAAAATTACGCCAGCTCAAATGTGCTTAACCACATGGTTTTTCCCAAAATGAAGCCCACTTTACTTACAACCCCATTTGCAAAACCTTCAAAAGTGTTGTGCCTTACGAACCATATTGAGTTTGCAAAAAATGTTTAAATAAATTTATGATAGTAATTTTATATTGTTTGTATTTTAAATAGATTTATGATATAATTTTACTTTGTTGCATAATTAGAACCCTTAACATTAATAAAAAATTATCATACAATCCTCTCCCTTTGTTGAATTTTGCTTAACATGACTACAAACTATGAAGAGATTATTAAACCTCTTTACCGATGCTCGTAAATCCAACACACATCCCTTGAATATCTCTTCCTATTAAATATAAGCTCGTGAATATAAAAATGTGTTTATAAGGAACGGCCATCAGTGCAACTTGCATGGAGAATAGCCACCTCCTCCAAACAATCTAGTATGCTGCAGTTACATGCAACCGACTCTCATGGCACTCATGAAGAAAAACAGCCCCCAATCATTCTATCCAGTATTGGTGTTACTATTGTCAGGGATTACTTAATGTAAATGAAATTCAGTAAAATGGTGCAAAATTATCCCTCCAACATTTCACCAAATAAGTGCAAATTACCCAGTTTTCAATACAGAACACTAAAACCTTTGTGTGCCCACAGAACACTAAAACCTTTGTGTGCCCGCAGTAGAGTAACATCCTCATAACATCTTTTAATGATTGGGCAGCCATATCGACATTTTTCGTTGCTCAACTTAGTTATTGCTTATTTGTCTATCCATAGCTTTCCTTGGGCAGCCTATTATACTAAGCTAAGATAAGTTAGATGCACTTACGTGGAAGGAGCTTGGGCTTCTATTTTAACTCTAACATAACTATAGAATTATAATAAATAAATTGGAGCTTCCCATATTGCAAACTTTTAAGCTGATATAAAAGAGCGGACTGACTGCTTTCCTCCACCACTTAGCTTTAGCTTGCAACGTTTTTCTTAAATCTATTTTCTATTTAAATATGGTTGCCATAGTTTCTGATTTAAAATTCTTCACTTCTTTATGATTAAAATTCACTTGATTTTTTTTACTTTCACATAGTTACTATAACTTCTCACCCAAACTCATTACTTTCATTTTTTTTTAAATATTTAGGGGAGAGGACCCAGTAGTTGTGCACCCTAACTTCGCGCTTCTAATTAACCTACGTGGAAATTTCAAATCACTCCCAATTTTTTACAGCAGCTTACTTGGCAAGTCCCCTGCTTATAAGTAAGGTTTCAGGGCCACATCATCAAATATGATGCCACATCAGCATGCTTTTAGTCAAGGTGTCCAAAAAGGCCCAAAAAAGAAGTGAGACCAATACTTGTACATTCACAGCATGTTTTATTGAGCGCTGATGTGGAATCACATGATTGGTTGCTTTTTAGATCAAAGGAATACATTTTGTTTAATTATGGGTAGTCATCATAAACACTAACAACTTTAAAGTCACAACTATTGGTCTAATATTGATAAAAATATTGGACATTTTATAAACAACTACTATCACAACTATTGGAACATGGTCAGGTACTGGGTCCTCTCCCCTAGTTACCATAATTTTTCATCTAAATTCCTAATTTGCATATAATGGCTCAAGAAATTCTCATGGCTAAAGACTCATAATTTTCCGCATCAGAATCACATTTAACAACCACTTCGTCGGTAAAGCCAGCAACCACTTCGTTGCTGAAGCCATCTTGCTGATGCATAGTGAAGTGCCCGGGTTACTTCTGCCCTGATGTTAATACCGTGTCAAAGGATTCCGGTTGTCTATAAGAAGAAATTGTACTTAAAAGAGAAATCATGGAATGCTATTAAAAATTAACACAGATTTCTCCATAGTCTAAGTAATCTCATCGACTGTTTAACACTTAATGTTTACCAAGAAATTGTAGTGACAAATCAGTTCCTAATCCAAAACCCTTGAGGAGCTCAGAACCATTGAATGAACCAAATGAAAAATTTGTCCATTGACAAGAAAATCACAGAGGCATGGAGAGTGGTTTTGATACCTTTCTAGCATGTCTGTAGTGCTACTCATTAGTTGCAGTAAAATCATTGAAACAACATCAGAAAGGTATACATTCTGTATCAGCATATACATTAACATAATTGATGACAGCGATGGGTGCCTGTGGCAAGATAAGGAACATGAAATTCAACTCAGTCGAGCATCTCTTCTGGAAAGCGATCTGTAGAGACTTGAGTATTTTAGACACAGTAGAGAATACAACTCCGTCACAAATACTGTGGAATTGGTACCACACACAAAATCAGACCAGCCTTCAATAAAGAACTCACTTTTCAAGAACTTTTCACCATATCAACAAATAAAGACATGTAAGGTATGAGTATAGGCACCAGAAAACTCAAAACTTCAACAGTCGAATTATAAACCACCAAACGATATGCATCTCTAAGCCACTTTCCTTTAAAATTCAAATATCTACTATCCTTCAAAAAAAAGGTGACCTATCATATGGTCTAAATATCTAAGCAGTAAGCTGTGGACTAAGGCGATTAACCATGGCCTAATCATTGAAGGCATCAGAATGCAGACAACTCAACCGACTTTTGAACACTAACAAGCTTGTACAGGCCCAAGCATCAAGAGAAATGCATTCTGTTAAAACCCTCAACTCGGTGTAAAAGTTTTTGGTATCTTAATAAATCTATATAATGACATGCAGCCTTTATAGCTCACACTAGAAAACAGAAATGTCAAAAACCAATGGAAACGTCGAATTGAACCAGTTATACAATAGAAAATGATAAAAGATGAAAATATTCCCTGTCAGAAATGCTCTGAACATACCTTAGCAAGAGATTTTAAATAAAAGCTTTTTGCAAACCAGGTTTAACCGTTATTGGTCAAACCTCATAGAAATGCTAAAATGCATAAAACAAACCATTAGAAAAGAAAGGATTCATATCACCTTCTGTACCCAACAAGTCCCGTCTTCCAGAACAGCTTGACAGACCTGAACAATCACAATATGTTTCCCACTACCGTTACTGAGGCCAGCGGCATCTATGTTGCTCTATAATAGAATGAATTTTAAAGCAACATTGAACACTTCGGCTGGTCGTTAGGTAAAGGAGTACTCCTCCAACAGGTCAATCCAACTTCAATCACCATATAGGATTCATTCAACCAGAGAAACTACCTTGAATACAAATCTAACCTTAATTCCTTAGTACAGTTATGATCTAGGCAAGCAGAAATAAAGAAAAACACATTTTTCAAACATATCCATCCATTTTCCCCCATTCAAATCTATTTGTACAGAATGTTACAGTTCAAGAATACAATACCATTTCAGGCTGGTCAAACTTCAATAAAGTATAGTCCCAGCAAACCTCCCAAAGATTGACCCTAAAGCACCTTAGGAGCTTACACATCACTCAGAAAAGAACCTACCATCTAAAGTAGATAAACAGGGAAAAAACTAAGAAATATTAATTGTATAAATCCAGTTTATCGCCGCTTGGGATTTCTATCATCATCATCTGAATCAGTGTCTACTTCATCTATACTCCTCTTCTGGCCTGCTGCAACATGATTGCCATCCCCATCCTCATCAATATCCTCATCTTCTGGAGCATCTTCAGCTGGTTCAAAATCACTACCACCATCTTCATCTTCTGGCTTGCCAATAGTTCGTGCCAGGTACTCTGTGCCATAATCTTCTTCCTGACAGAAGCAAATACCACAGTTGAAAAAGTACAAATACACTAGAAAACTTGAAGCTTTCAAAACAATGGGGAAGAACCCTTTTGCACTGAAATCTATGGCAGTTATATTGATAAATAGTAGAATGAACAATTTTCACACAAAGCAAACCCATCAAAAAGAGGCAGTTATGAAGAGCTTTATGAACATGCTTACAAACAAACACAGCTGAACCTAATAGACAAAACGGCATCACATCCTTTGAGAGGATATTATTAACCCAAGACCAATTAAAACTGGAAACCTGAAAATGGCATCATATCTTTCAAAAGGATAGTAGAAACCCATACATTTATTGAAAAAAACAACCATACAAAAATCACCCAAAAAAACAATAGTTGTCCAAAAGGTTCTAGAAAAAGCTCTGAACAAGCTGTAACTAGCAAGATATTATTAACCCAAGACCAATTAAAACTGGAAACCTGAAAATGGCATCATATCTTTCAAAAGTATGAGGAGTCCCATATATACTATAAGCTGTCTGTAGACCCAAAAACAGATCGCCTCGTATTCGTGGACTATAAAAGAATATTTATTTATTTTTAAAGGATAGTAGAAACTCATACATTTATTGAAAAAAACAACCATACAAAAATCACCCAAAAAAACAATAGTTGTCCAAAAGGTTCTAGAAAAAGCTCTGAACAAGCTGTAACTAGCAAGATATTATTAACCCAAGACCAATTAAAACTGGAAACCTGAAAATGGCATCATATCTTTCAAAAGGATAGTAGAAACCCATACATTTATCGAAAAAAACAATCATACAAAAATCACCCAAAAAACACAATAGTTGACCAAAACGTTATAGAAAAAGCTCTGAACAAACTGTAACTAGCAAAGATCATTTCAAGTAAACATTCAACCCTTGTAAAAAAAACAGGACAACATATCTATCTTTATTCATTCTGCAGATCCATCCAAGCATGTACTGCAACAAAAACACAGTTTCAGTCACACCTGATTCTATACAATAGTTTTAGTCACAGCTCAAACATGTGTCTGATCATCATTCATTTTAAGGAATAACAATGGACGCCACAGGTACACAGACTTCTGTCAATCAACAACTTTACATTCAAAACAATGTACCATAGCTGATGCAGTAATTGAAACTCATTAACAAGCAAATGCAGTGATAGAAACTCTTTACCAGTCACATTGAAACTCATAACCACTCGGATGCAGTGATAACAACCTATCGCCAGTCACACTATCACTACTATTTGAAATCTTTCCTTATACTACTGAAAGCCATTTCCATGTTCAAAACAAGTGTAGTCAGCCATCAATCAGATTTCCAGACTACAGGCAATCCTAACATTGAAAAACAAGTGGAATTATCTCCCTACAGAGCAATGATAAAATCCTGAAAGACATGCATCCGCATAACTAAACCTAATTGTTTGTCATTTCTAATTAGAAGTTGGCTTATACAATTACAATATACTAGTCTAAGTATCCTCATGAAATAAAATGCAGGGAAACAAAAATAAATAAAAAGATTGGGATTGACTGTCCAGTTCGCCACCTGTTGATTGTGTAGGACCTTTAAAACACTTACACCTCTCCACTGATTGAGTAACGAGCACAAACACAAGCTTACACATTTAGTGATGAAAAAATCTGTATACTAACAGCCCCTCAGACTCAGAAAATTACTTATTTAACCATTTGAAATAATCTGGAAAACAAAACTCACCTCATCTTCGCCATCAGCCTGCGCATCATTATCCACTCCCTCATCATCATCATCTTCATCTCCCAGCTCACCATCCTCATCTTCAGCATTATCATCAACCTCCTGAACATCAAGCTCTCCAGGAGCACCACTTGCCTGTTCAGTTCCCTCCCCATCTTCATCATCTTCTGCAACACCATCATCATCAGCAATCTCGTCACTGTCATCATCATCATCTTCACCATCCAAATCCTGAACCTCGGCAACATTCTGAAAATCCTCTTCATCTTCAACATCATCTTCATCAGAGCTATTCACTGTGGTCGCATTGGCAGCAACATGCCCAACAACAGCCGCAGCTACCCCATGACCATTAATTGTAACACCATCCTGGTACTCCTCCTCCTCCACATCAAGCTCATCATCCTCTTCGTCATCCTCAAAATCCACTTCATCCTGATTCAAAACGCCAGACCCATTAGCCCTCTCCTCACTGTTAAAATTATCAACGTCCTCTTCCTCATCTTCCTCGGAGTCTACTTCTTCTTCCGAATCAAACCTCTCTTTGCCCTCCCGGTCTGCCTTGTCTAAAAACTGTAGCGACTTAACAACATCAAAAACTCTAGCCCTGTAATCAGGCAACCTCGTTACAGGGCACTCATAAAGATCCAGCGAACTTAGACGAAGTTGCGACAAAGGCACAAGATCTTCAAAAGTCCCAATTCTATTATTTGACAGATCAAGATCTTGCAGAGATTTAAGCCCCGCCTGCACCAAATGCTCCAACCCACCAGAGATCCTGTTGTCACTGAGAACTAGGCGCCTCAAATGAGGCAAGCAAGGGAAACCCTCGAGAGAAATTAGGCCTGTGTTTGCTAAAGACAAGTGCTGGAGAAGCGTAAACTGCTCGAACAGAGCCGCAGAAGGAAGCCTGGACGGCGCACATTTCAGGGCGCCGTCTAAAGTCAGAACAAAGGTTTCGTCTGTTTTCTGACCGCCTCGCGCAGCCTCTATGGCTTTCTCCCAAGCTTTTTCCATCTTTCTTGTGATTTAAGTTTCTACACAAACTTTTCTACCGCTCAAAGCAAACAATATTCTCCTAATTCATCTCATCCCGAGCTTGGACTGAACAAAAATTAGCCTTTACACTGCTTCAGCTCCATCAAATTCAAATCCCGTCCTTAAATGCCTAGCAAAAGATAATTCCCCGCAAAGCCTCCAACTTTTTCTCGGCAGATATCGAATCTGAGCAGTCGTTTTATGAATCTGGAAGAGAATATTACAAGCTTGCTCAGTTACTGAAGAAGAAACAAAAACTGGGCAGATGTACTTCACATTAAAAACATTTTAAGAGACTTTTTAATCAATTGCGCCGAAAGCGTGCAAGTATTCTCGGTTATTTGTATATAAAATTCAGCCGTTACATGAAACTATAGCAATATGCGTGAAAGCCTAGTCAGGTACTGTAAAAGCCGAACAGAGAAGTTCCAATTTTTTAAAACAAAAACCATTCTAAGCTACGTTTACACAAATCTGCGCCACTTGTACCGAAACAGATGAGAGCACGACTAGAGTGGCTTCGATAAATAAACAAATACTCCGTATTACACTTTCTTTTGCTCACTTCTGAATTTTTCAAGGTTAAGATAAAAATAAGCCACAAAAAAATGCACTATATTTTCCCTTTAGAAACTCCATTCTTGGATTTTTACTTGAATCCACCCTGTACTTGCTAGGTTTCTTGCGGAGAAAAACATGCCAAACGAAAACACATCATATTAAGCCGTAGTAAAGGCTAATTACATGAATCTGGGGGAAATTTAAGGACTTTCTGGAAAGTAAACTAAGTCCACCAGGAAAAGCTTCAAAAATAGGAATTTACCTGCAGCTTCGCCAAATTCATAAATCCTTACAGGTAAGAGAAACTAAGGCAACCAAAAAAAACTAAATAGCATAATGTTTAAATTTCTTTCTAAAAGAAAGTCACGTGAATCTCTGCTAAATTCATCAAATTGTGCAGCAAAGAGCAAAAGCCAACCAGAAACTATTCAAAATATCAACCAGAAATCCATTCTATTAAATTCAGTCTTAAACCTGCACCAAATTTTGTCAAAACTCACCTGGAAAAAAGCTCAACCACACAAAATAAATTTCAAACCCTCTGAGACCTTTTCACTTACCTATTACAAATTTATGCCTTTCCCTCCGCTAAAGCACCTTCCTGCCTTCGATTGGGTGATATTTCAGGTCTCCTGCTGCATCACCGCCATTACTCAAACCAGAGTGCGGAAACCGGTAGTTGACATAAAATTGAACGTTAACTGACGGAGAACCTCAAACATAACGGCGAGCGAACTCGCTCCCTCTCTTACGCAACGCGTTTACAACGAAAAGCCCTAGCTACCTTCTCAGCCGTCCAATTGAAAAGAACGCAACGGATCGTTGACGTGGCGAGAGATCCGACGGCTGTCTGTTGATTGTGCTTCTTTCGAATTGAAAGTGTATGTGTTTGTTCGCTTTTTTGTTTTTATTATGGGTAAATATGAAATATCTCATCCAAAGTATCTTTTTTTTTAAATTACTATAAAACCTTTAATCTATTTTATCTATTTATACGAATTTAATCTACCGTATTATGTGGAGTAGAGGAAAAACTGCGGGTGTAGTATACGTATATACGTACTTGTTGAAATATAATGGGGAAAGGACCTTTGGGAATATTCTTCTTTTGTACTCTACCAACTCAAGAATAGGATTCCACAAGATAATGTGGGATGTATATTATTATTAGTGTTCGGTATAGAAATTTTTTTATTTTTTAATATTGAACATATATTTTAATAATTTTTTAAATTTATAATTTTTTTATTTTTTTTATATTGAACAAATCAAGAGTACAAATAATAATAATTCTCACTAGTATTTGAAGGAGAATAGCAATATAAACTAGTAAAAATCGTAATGAGCATATAAGATCATCATCAAAAGAAACAAGAAGCTAATATTTGAATTTTTCCCCAAGGTTAAGTTCGCAGTTTGCAACCCCATTTGCAATACCTTCAGCAAGTGTTGTGCCTTTTGAATCATTCATTATAGAGCCCCTTTAGCTCATCAATTGATAAGTAGGAGGTATTTTTCCCACAGTGTGTCAAGTTATGATATTGCTATTAGGATTCAACCGTGTAGTTTTTCAAGTCAAACTCATTTGTTAGAATTAGGTGTTGTACACCTTGCATAATGTTTATAATATTTTATTTATTTATTATGTGTGTGGTGCACCTAGGGGTTTCTAGGTGAACGTGCATCACAAGGAGTTATAATGTTGGGGCCACTTTGTTGTATGTAACATTGGGACATGTAATTGTCAAATGTAATTATTTAATATTGGGGAATAATAATAAAATAATAAAGTACCCAATATTAAATGTGGGGTCACATGTTGTATGTTTTGGGCACATGGTTTATGTAATACCACTTGGTGGTTTTGTGGGAGCTTGTTTCTATAAAAGCAACCACAAGGGTAGTTGTTTAGGGTTGGATAGGTTGTTGCAGGTTAGCAGGTTGAGCTTGTGCATGTGTGAGGGTTTGAAGCATGGCATGGGATGTGTGGATTCATGCTTGGTCACATGGAATGCATGGATAACTTGTGCTTCAAAAGTGTTCATGGAGTCTCTGCAGATGTATTGTGATGGGTTTTCATTGCTGAATAATACATGGAGTGTGGATGCTTTTGGAGGCTGGGTTTTTCCCTCTTGAGGGTTTTCCCAGGGTATATCTTGTGTCATCTTTGATGGGTATGTTGTCTATTCTCTTGCATGTTGATGTTGAGTATTTTACTTGCATGTTTCAGATTTGGGTTATGTGGAAATTGTCATTTTATGGCTGCATAGTTTCCTTACATCATTGACCCATGTTTCATGAGTTTGACTTTGAAAACCGCACGGTTGAATCTTGATAGCAATATCATAATTTTACACACTGTGGAAAAATACCTCCTACTTATCAACTAATATTTGAGCTGAAACACTTTACATAGATGATAGATATGTATTGCAACTATTTTGACTTTGATTAACATGAAAGTTGAGTCATGGGTATTACATTTTTCTTGGATAAACATTGAAGTTGTGAAAACAAAAAAGCAACCTCTAAAGCACTAGAATAATAGTTGCTTGAAAACACAATTGACCTTCCAAATATATCTTAAAATCATTTGTATGATAGAATAAACAATCACGTCATTATGCAAACCAAATTCCAAGAGAGATCTTTTTTTTTTTTTTTAAATGTTGATTTAAAATTTGCATTTAAGAAAAATCAATTAAATAGTTTTATTTTTTTAATATATAGTTTTTAATTAAGTATATCAATTTATATTTTATGGGTAATGAATTATTTTTTTTAATTATGAATGGTTGGCTTAGTGAATATGGTTTCTTTAGCATGTCTAATTATGGAATTTTCTACAAGATCAAAATCACTTAAGTTGTTGCCACATTTGCTTGATTTTAGGAGACTCTCTATAGTTAAGTGTGTGAAGTAGTATTAGAATAGGTGACCTCTTGGAAAGTTCCAACACTTTATGAACTACGTGCACTAAGTACTAAATAAACCATTCATGCTTATGATAAATGAATTTAGTTGAACCACCACTTAAATAATAAGAATTAATAAATTTGACATAATTATAATAAAACAATATAATATATACACACAAAATACCTCCTACTTATCATAATCTAACCTCTCAACTTAATAAATACAACAAAAATATTATTACCTTGGTTTTGGTGTTTTAACATGTAATGGTTATTGCTTTAGTCTTGAAAGTTTGCTAGAATAAATTTCTATGTATTTATATAGAAAGAGGTTAGGTTTTAAATTAAGGTATACACATACAAAATGTATTAAAGCATGGGAGACAAGATTCATATAATATGACGAATTTTGTTGCTTTACATTGAGAAGAGACATACAAACTTAATTACAATAAAGGCATACACATACAAAATGTATTAAAGCATGGGAGACAATACTGATATAGTATGATAAATTTTGTTGCTTTACATTGAGAAGAGACATGTGGACTTAATTACAATAAAGTTGTTTTAAGATTTCATATTAGAGTTAGTGATGGGAAAGGAAAATTGATTAATTAAATTATAATGAATATAAAATATATTTGAGAAACAATTGGGATTAATTAAATAATTGAAATAAATGTGTGGAATTTAATAAAATAAAATAATATTTAATTTTAAATTTGATAAAGATTTAATTGTGATAAATGTTGTCAATGGATTAAAAATTAAAATTATTAGATGATTGTTTTAAAATTGAAAAAATTGTTCTATGTCATTGTAAACATCAAAATAGGTACATATAATTTTGGGGGTTTGGACCAAAGTAGACTTAAAAAAAACTTTGAAGGATTCATAAAAGCTTTAAAAATAGGTACTCTAAATGAAACCTTGTATTACCTTGAAACTTCACTTGGTGAAGTGTTAGGTTGATTTTGAAAAATTGTGTATGTGATGGGGTAGTCGTTTGACAAGTTAATAAAAAGTTGCAATGCTATCAAGAATCTTACAAGATTGTAAAGATGCATAGTTATAAGAAGGAAAAATTACAAAAAAAATGTTGTAAGAGGTTCTATTGTGTGGACAATGTTTTAAATACAAGTCTCATTTTGAATGGAGAGATTTTGAACAAACTTTGAAGTTTGTTACTGTAGGGTTGCATAATTACAAGCAAAGTTTTGGCTAACTATTTATGCAAGAAAAGTGTTTGTTGTTAGTAAGTTTTATATTGTAAGGATCGACTTGAATGTTGCAAGTTGCTAATATTATTTGGATTAAACTTCTTATTTGTAATTTTTGAATGTTGTTTGATAGATTTTCCTTAAATGTTTGAGTACGTTGAATAATGTGTCTTGTTTTGTAGTGTTTACCAAGGTGTATGATTACATGGTAAAGCTTGGTTAGGTTAGCAAATCAGAATGCACAAGTGATTAGTCCCATAAGATATTATTTGAGGTTGATTGTTGCCTATGTTTGTTGTTTGTGAAGAGATTGGGAGTTATTTGTTTTGTTGTTATTTATGTAAGTGTACATGTTTTCCTAAAGAATGAATAATCTAAAATAGGTTTGTCTAAGAAAGTATATATAATATACTAGTTGACTAGTGGTAAATCTTAAAAACAAATTAATCATGGACTATTAAACACTATTATGGACTGTAGAAATGTTATGATTCTAAAAATCTTCACATTGTTGAAATCCATAAACACTGTTAAACACTATTATGGATTGTGGAAATAACATCTCTTAACAAATTTATATATAAAGTAACAATTAAAAGTTCAAAGCTAACTATTTATAATCAACAAAAGATAAATACTAAAATCAAAGAAACAAAATAAAATCTTAATCTTTTAATAAAAACACCTAAGATCAAGAGAAAATTCTATAAGAAAGTTGGAGATGTCTCACATTGTGTTGATGTTGTTATCAACATTAGCACCATCCTTATAATTTGTTGATGCATGGTTGATCATGCAGAGATTCCTAGAACTATATAGGGAAAGGAAAGGAGAAAGACTTTGAATTACAAAATGATAAATAAAAGAGAATGACTTAGGATAGAATAGTAGAATGCAAAGATCATGTTGCTAGCATGTGGAGAATGTGAAATAACAATAGAGGACAAGTTGATGGAACATTGATAGAGGAAAATAATTCAAATAACAAGTTAAAATATAGGAAAAGAACACTAATGCAAAGAACTGGCTACAAGAGATGCAGAACAAAGTACTAGTAGCTTTTTTGAACTGAAGGATAACATATAAATAAAGAAGGGATGACTAAAAAGGGTTTTAAAAACTCCTCTTCAAGATACCAAAGATTGAATATATAAGAGAAGAGTGTCAAGGCCACCAAAGTCTTACTCAAAAGGAGGAAAACAAATTTAAGTGTCACACTTAAATTCCCATTTGGAAAAGTTGTGTGAGATCGCCACTGTTAATTTAGATGGGCAATTTCTAATTCATCACAAATGTTACAAAAATGCTATGAAAATTATTAAATTATCACATGGTGAGTTGACAATCACCTCTTTCTAAAAGTGATAATTGTAACGTAACTAAATAAATAATCACACAAAAAGGCTAAACAAAGAATAAAGAAGCAAATTTGGGGCATTAAGTCTTACAATAATGGGGTGACAAACAAAGTTAGCCTTCAATTGATAATGATAAGCACAGTGAATAATTTAACACCATTTAGAAGTAATACTAAGGAAGACTTAAGATATTCAATTGATGGGAGATGTCATGGTGGTCAAGATCAACTGATGGGAGATGCCATATGAGTCAAGATGATAGGATATGTCTTGAGAAGCAAGATCAATTACCTTTTTTATTTCATAATATATTATGACGATTGTTTAATCATCAACAAATACAAAATTATTGACCCATATAATGACATTCAAAAGTGGGTACTTACAATTACCCCAATTCACTTACACGCCAAAGGTACTAATATGTGCAACTACATAACTGGCCTTTCTACATGTAAAACTAAACATACATAAAAATCATTAGGAAAAACATCTTAGAACTCATTAAGGAATGGGTAATATTGAATAGATGGTTCCTTTGATTTCTCAAATGATTCCTCTTTAACTTCATATAATTTGTGATTCGTAGAAGATTAGGTCATGTAGAATAGTTGATTCCTTAAACTCTTCAAGTTGCTCCATCTTGACTACAAACATTTGACACCTTTTTCTTTTGGATCTTTTCAATTGCATTGCAAAGATGTGTTTTATCTTAATTTTATGTTGAATTCCTTGGATCAAGGTTGGGTTTCCTAAATCATCTGGGCATTTGACTATTTTGTCAAAATAATCTACTTTTTCTTTGTGATGCCATAAATAATTAATTCCTAAAACAACATCATATGACCCCAAAGGAGCTACATGGAGGTTGACTTCTATTGAAAAAGTTGGTAATATTACTTTGGATTCAAATAGACATTGTTCTATTTGAGCTCTTGACTGGTTTGTACATTCAACTGACCAAGGTTTAGCCATATAGCCCACTCACATAGGAATTATTTTTAACAATCTAGGAGCTATAAAAAATTTAATTGCACTAGTTTCTATTAAAATTCAAATAGGTATTTCAAATAAAGTACATGTACTCTCAATCGATGTAATATGATATTTTGCTTAACAATTATCAGCAATTGCATGGATCCTTTGTTGAAATTCTAGACTTGTTGAGATGTAAGAGAATAGCTTCGATACTGGCTCGCCTGAATTTTGTGTGGACACTGATTCACATAATGATCTCCTCCATAGTTGAAACATCCGCCTGGAGGTCGTCTCTTTTCTATGGGACGATCATTCTTGAAACTATCTCTTTTCTTGAAATCCTTATTTCATTTTCCATTTTGGGGTTCATTCTTTTAGTCATGGATCCTTCCCCATTTGACTTAGGTTGGGATTATTGATTCCAATTCTTATCTTGATATGTCGAGATGGACTTTAGTTTTTGTTCTTTCTTAATTGCCTTCTTAAAAACTTGGTCCATGGTGGTTAGTCCACAAACATCTACTTCACCTCCAATTTGGGCATCTAGACCCATGGCGAATTTCCTTATTTGAAATTACTCAACATGTCGATATTGTGGTACATACTTCAGTAGTCTAGTGAAAATTCTCCCATTACTATGTCACTAACATGTCTCCTTGATGCAGATTCTAGAAATTAGTTAATTCTCGATCAAAGTAAAATTGAGGTAACCACCTTTTTTTTAAAATGACCACAAATTGGTCCCAAGTCAAACTCAAGGAACTTAGTCCCAGTTCAATCGTCCTATTCATCCACCAAGAGGGTGTTTCACCAGATAACTAGTAAGCTCCCCAATTTTCCTTATTTATCTTTGAATAGTTCCTATTTTCAAAGTTTTTATATATCAATTTTCCATGCTTTGGCTCCTATAGAGGATGAGATTTGCTACTCTTGAGTCTCTAGGATAGAGAAGTCTATATGGAGCGAATTATCCTCAACTACCTCAAATGCTAAGCTCAAGCGACAAAGATGAGTAAAGGGGAGAAAAATATTTCAAAAGCCAAAAGAGCAGGCTCAGAGGTCTCGAAGGAAAATTGGCTAGCTCTTGGATAGAGGATGACAACGAGGCACACAGATGTCCTCATGAAATGTGATCTCATACAAACCGAAAATAGAGCAAGTCTACCAAGACACATAGACCCTACTAGCTACTCAAATATTGAAATAACAAAATTGTTGAAATAAAGGAAAGTACAACAACAAGAATATTAAATATGCAAGTAAATGAATTATTAAAATTAAGTGACAATAGATAAAGGAAAGAAACAAACTCGTGGGTGGTCTAGTGCTATGAGAATCCCACAAAGATCCACTTGAACAACCTATGCACACAAAAACAATAAAAATTGTTGGGTTTGTTTTAGGGCTTGCCTTAGTCAAACCCCTGTTTTGGTGTTTCCACTTCCACAAAAAACCAAGAAGACAACGAGATAAAGAAATAGATAATAGATAATAGAGAATGACAAGATATAGAAAGTAGACACATTAGAGACAATATGTTACTTAAGCAAATATGATAATGCAATAAAAGAGTGTTTACCCTCCATTCAATGAGCTTGAGAAGTCGAAAGAGAGTAACAACTTGAGAGAGTTGAGACAAAGATGTAGAAGCCATGAATGTGCAAGAAGAGCTTGAGAAAAATGGTGTAGAAGAGCTTGAGAGAATGAAAAGTGTAAGGATAATGAAAGATTGAGACAATGAGAATGCAAAAATGAGCTAAATTGAGAGATTAAATGAATTAGAGGGAAGAATTTGAGTTTGAATGAAGATATGCATGCAAGAGGGTCATTTTTGGGTTCGCCTATGACTATAAAGGTGTTACACTTCATGATTGGGTGGAATTAGGTCCCAATGGCCATAGGATCAGGAATCTTTTCAAGACATTCGTGTAGTGTGCAGATGTTTGCGCATCACAAAAGTATCCCTAACAAAAATTCCTTCACTGACTGAAAGCAACGAAGTCAAGGATGAATTTGAAGGCAAGAAAAAGTGGGATTTGCATTATTGTCTTTATTAGGCTCAAGTGAATGTTATGTAATGTAAAATTGCATTGGGGGTGCAATTTTACATTACATTTTTCCCCCACTTTAGTGAGCATATGTATTTAAAACATGTGCAAGCTAAAGTAGAAAGGAGTTGAAGAGAATATACCCAAGATGAATAAGTTGTAGGTCTTCAATCCGATATATGTGATGTAGATAAATTGAGGTAGGAGGTGAAGAGGACACAGGTCTTCGATCCTACAAATTTGATTGCAATCTCACCACAAACACGTTGGTTGCAGACAAACATGTTAGGCAAAAAAAGTGAACAATAGGCATGATAAAATTCTAATATGATCAAATAAAAGATGATGATGATAGGTATGGATAGCAAGGATAGATACCATACAACAAGTAGATAGGGTTATGGTTGTTGCAAACTGCATTATAGGACAATCATAGAAAAGACAAGACAAGTCTAGTCAGGTTGCCCCTAAGCTAGACAACGAGACATAAGACATCAAGACATATTTTTACAATATTTTTCAAACTTTTTTAAAAATTAAGTAGATATGATATCCCCCCCTTAGAATGATGTGTGCTATGCAGAGGATTATATGTCATTCTAAGGAGAAGAGAAAGACAAGGAGATGTTGTGACACAAAAATACATAGTGATATGTATTTGTGGAATGTTGTCACGTGAGGGACAACACATAGAAACCAAAACATCACGAAGAGAAAAGTAGAGACAAATAAATCAAGATCATAGGGGGATCCAATTATTCGGGGTTAGAACTACTCATAGACATAGATAGATAGATATAATATAATATGTATGAACTATCATCACCCCCTCAAATAGATCAGAACAGGAAGAAGAGCACATGAAGACAATAAAAATAAAAATTGAGTCAACATGGAAGAGGCCTAAATTCCCCAACGCTTTGCATCATTCTTGACATGAAAAATCAAAGTTTACAACATATAGAAGAAGGATGATACAAATAGAAGTGTGTGATAGATTTTCTCTCTTGTATCCATGCATCTACAAGGGTTGCAAGGGTCCTCCAAGAAAGATCACAAACATTAATATAAAAGCATGGGTGAACACAAACAAACACACACAAATAATCTAAAGAGGAAGAAGAGGTGTCATTCTAGTACGACACCTCTAGTAGGTCATCTTGATCCTAGTATAGATCATCATAAGGGGAGGGAAGACAAGCCTATAGGGGGGATAGGTAGAGTGGTGCTAGCTGGCTCACCTACAACAAGAACCAAGGAAGAAGCCCCCTCAAGGTCTTCCTCGTTGAGCTCAGGTGAGACTAACGTCATTGATCTAGCAAAGATCAATGAAAAAGTCATAATGTCCTTCAATGATTCAAACATGCACTTTTATGGAGTGACATGATGCGACTGGATAGGAGAAGGATGAGAAAATCGAGAGTCATTGTTGACCTAAAGAAGAGGGGTAGTGTCAAACTTTGGGGAGAGCGGTGTTGTCCTTGTCATAAGGATAGTACAAGCCAAGGTTGAACAAGACTCAAAAGATAGAATAATTTTTCCATCTTTGGAAACGAGGTCACTCTCCAACTTATGCTTTAGCAAAGGATGTGGGATCCTCACGATAGAAGTGAAAGAGGGAGAAGGAGATGAAGACACATAAGACACGACCTTGGTAAAAGGCATGTCAACGGGCTTGGGAAAAGGAGGAAGAGTTGGAAGAGAGGTGATAAGAGGCGGCTCCACAAAAGGATCAATGAACACCTGCACCCTCTTGGGGTGAGGTTCATTAGGATCTACTGACGAATTCAAAAGCAAGATGAAGGAAGTGGGAACTGAAGCAAAAGGAGAAGCAGAAGCAGGAGCCTCATAAGTAGAAAGATAAGGCTCCTCTTCGGTCTTCTACAAAGCCTCATTCTCCTTAGCCAAGGCACATCAATGGCTCTTACACTCTCGTGCAAGCTGGTTATGACGATTGTGGGAATTAGAAGGTGCAACTTGAGAAGATGTCAGAGGCTCCTATTATACCAGAGGAGTAGCCTTTGTAGCCATTGTCGGTAGAAGGGTAGGCTCCTGAGGAGGAACAGGAGGAGGCGTGTAGATATGAAGAGAGACAAACATCTCGATGGTGGGCCACTTTCCTTTGTCTACCTTAGGGAATGTGGAGGAATAGGGGAAGAACAATACATAGGAACAACCCCATGGAAATGATTCCCCTTTCCATAAAGGGTGGATCGAAGACTGTGGGTAGAATCGAGAGCTAGAGACTTGAGGTCTTGAATTCCACAATGTGAACGCTTTTCCCTTTATTGTACCAAGCATAGTAGAAGGAACATAGGACACCACCAAAGTTTGGGAAGCAGTAGAAGAAGAGGAAGTAGAAGGATAAGGCCTAAGGGCAAGAGCTTGCTTGTCCTTGCCCTTAAGAGGGGAAGAGGAGAAGAACGTTGTTATGCATGTAAAGAAGCCTTTAAAGAAATAGCTCGAGCAAAAGGTGGAAAACCAATTTTAGTCACCAAGCCCCTAGTCTTATACTTGAAATAAGCATTGTATAACAACTCTCCTCTAGGTGGCAGAGGTCCAACTGGGGCAAACCAAAAGTGATCTAGGGAGAAGCTCCCATGTGACACCAGTGGTCTGTATCTAGTATCTTGGATAGTGTACATGGTACCCTCATGGGGAAACTTCAAGAATTTATTGATAACCAAGGCAATCGTGTTCATAGAGACTACCCAAAAGATGCCTAGTCTAACTTTAAAGAGATTAGACTCGGGTATCATGACAAATGGAACTTCTAGAGTTTTAGGTCCAACTAGGACCAACAAAAAGATGGTCCAATGGGCATAACAGAGATTCTATCGTGTGTGCAGAGTGTGGTCCATGACTCTTTATATTTCTCCTTATGCAACTTTTTTATGAAAAGAGTCTCCTTCGTGATAATATTGGCCTAACTTGTGGGGTCAACCATAACACAAATTATGACATTATCATTCATAGGATCGAGGATATACAACAGAGAGGGTTCTTTGTTTACATGCATTTCATGTGGTGTAAATGTTATATCAAGAGTATTATCCTTGTGTCCTAGAGGAGGAACAAAAGTAAATGAAACCATGTTCACATTATCAAATGGATTTAGTTCAGAAGAAGAAGAAGCAAGGGTTACAAGATTGGTAGAATGGGATGGAAAGGGATTTGTGTAAATTTATAGTTGGATATTAGGCTTTGCTACATATTTATTGGATTTTTTTTTTTTTACCATCGAGTCAGATGGTATCATTGTTGATATGGTCTTGTATGACATGATGAAGATGCACACATCTCTTGGTATCATGACCAGACACTTGATGGTATTGGCAGAACTTTTGCACATCATATGACTGGGGATAAGGCTCAAAGAGTGGTTTGATCTCTATGACAAATATAAGATTCAAATATTTTTGTAAATATTCTATTCCAGCCTGCTGAACTTTTATTAATGGGAACATACACCATGCTTGCTACTACTTTATTTTTCCTTGATTCTCCAAAGATAGACACAACTAAGCATCCATATCAATGGGAGGATGAGGAATAATCCCTATATTGAGAAACCATCTGTTGGTACTCACACATAGTAGCACATAGATAGGTGAAAGAGGGATATTTCATTAAAATAAATTTATCTCATAGTGTCGGTAGCAAGTTCCCAATGAACACTCATATGTCAAAATCTAGTAGGGCATAAGAGATTTGAGAAAAGAGGGCTTGGTAATGAGCGATGAAATCACACTTTCTCATGTGTAGCTTGCTTACATTGAATGAGATCGATAAAAGTGACCTTTAGTTCAATATTAGCCTAGAATTGTTGGAGGAACTGATTCACAACTTGGTCAAAGGAAAAGATAGAATTATCAAGGAGAGAGCAATACCACTCCAAAGTAGCATCCTTGAGAGAATGTGGAAATATTTTTTCCATTAGAGCATCATGAGGGAAGAGATCAGTACACATGGCATTAAAAGATGAGACATGTCTATACAGGTCTCCTCTACCACTGTACTTTTTGAACTTAGGAATCTTCAACCCTTGAGGGATGGGGGTATTCAAGATGGTAAAAGACAAAGAACTACAATGACAGTAAGGCTAGAACATAGGTTGAGAAGAAGAACTAGACAAATCTTCCAATTGAGATTGTATTCACCCCATGTTTTTCAATAGATCATTGAGGACGAGATCTATAGACAAAGTATGACTAGCTAAAGCACTAGCACCAAAGGTAGAGACGTTCTGAGTCCCAAATGTAGGAATCTGAAAACCTAGAGGAATCCAGTTTATTCAAATCATAGGAATCTCCTCAGGTGCGGTGGTGGTATTATTAGCAATAGTATTGATGGAAGGAATCGTGTTAACCATGTGGGCAAACACTCTAGGTATCAGAACATTCAGCTAGTGGCCAACGATCTCCAAATGAATATTTTTGGGATTACCCAAGATGGAAGTGTATGATGGGACATGGGTCTCCACAATATTCGCTATTCCTCAAAGTAGCTCCAAAACACTTCAATTGGTAATTAGTAAAATCTTTAGACCATTAATGAGAGGATCCGCTTGAGAATAAGAATCTTCATTCACTAGGAACTCTGCGAGCTCTTCGAGCCTAACTTCCAAGGAGTGAATTTTCTCAACAAGGACCCTGATAGAAACTTCCTTAGCTAAGGAAGAGGAAGAGTTTGAAGGAGAGGCTGGAGGAGTATGAGTTTTAGTTCCAATACAAGGAGGGGAGAATCTGGTAGGGAGTCTCATAGAGTACTCAAAATCTAGACCTGAATAGGGAGGACTAAACCTTCTAGACCCCATATCAATATGTCGATAGCTCCTTATTATGTGCCTGGAGATAGTAGATTGGGTTGTGAAGCTCATAAAAGTGTCATAACATTCTATCTAATACACGTCCTAACAAGAGAGAAGAAAATTTTTGACACAAAGTAAAAAGGAAAGAAAGGTTCACCAAAATGTAGAGAATGAGATTCACTACTCTCGATCTATAGGATAGAGAAGAGTCTATAGGGAGCGAATTATCCTCAACTACCTCAAAGGTCAAGCTCAAGTGACAAAGATGGGTAAAGGGGAATTTACTACAATTTTTTTTATGTTTATGACTATTTTCAGGAAAAAAAGACTTCAAAAGCCGAAAGAGTAGGCCTTAGAGATCTTAGAGACAAATTGGCTAGCTCTCAGCCATAGGATGACAACGCGACATGTGGATGTCCCTGTGATGTGTTGTGGTCTTGTACAAACCAAAAATAGAGCAAGTATATCAAGACACACAAAGCCTCCTAGCTACTCAAGAATTAAAATTTGATAGTTTGCTAAATCAAAAAAATCTTGAAATAAAGGAAAGTACAACAAGAAGAATACTAAATATGCAAGTAAATGAATTATTAAAATTAAGTGACAGGAGATAAAGGAAATAAATGAATTCACGAGTGCTCTAGCGCTACAAATCATTCCACAAAGCTCCACACAAACAGCCTGCACACACATAAACAATAAAAAATGTTGGGGTTGTTTCAAGGCTTGCCTTAGTCAAACCCTCGTTTTGGTGTTTCCACCTCCACAAACAACCAATAATACAATGAGATAAAGAAATAGACAATAGATAATAGAGAATGAAAAGATATAGAAAGTAGACACATTAGAGCCAATATGTTACTTGAAAAAATACGATAATGCAATAAAAGAGTGTTTACCCTCCCTTCAATGAGCTTGAGAAGTCAAAAGAGAGTGCACCACCTTGAGAGAGTTGAGACAAATATGTAGAAGCCACGAACATGGAAGAAGCTTGAGAAAAATGGTGTAGAAGAGCTTGAGAGAATGAAAGTGCAAGAAGGAGAATGAAAGATTGAGAGAATGAGAATATAAGAATGAGCTAGATTGAGAGATTGAATGAATTAGAGGGAAGAATGTGACTTTGAATGAGGATATGCATGCAAGAGGGTCATTTTTGGGTGTACATACAATTGTAGAGGTGTTACACTTCATGGACATGCAAAAGTGTAACATCCCAACAACCATAGGATCAGGAATCTTGTTAGAACATTCACGTAGTGTGCAGATGTCTATGCATCATAGAAGCCTCCCCGACAAAAATTCCTTCACCAACTGAAAGTGATGGTGTCAAGGATGAATTTGAAGGCAGAAAAAAGGGGTATTTGTATTATCATCTTTATTAGGATAAAGTGAAGGTTATACAATGTAAAATTGTATTAGGGGTGATATTTTATGACATTACAGCTCCATCTATCATTATTCCATCAAACTTTGGTGGATTAATTTTCTTCATATCTCTTGCAAGTTCATTAGTTAAATGAGTTCTCACCTCTCCCTGACTTTATTTGTCTCGATTAGCTTCCCTTTCCCCTTCATGAGTACTATGCTCCTTATCCTTATTTTCACCATTTTCTTGACTTTTTTCTTCATTACTCTCATAGTTGTCTACCCCTCTTACCTCTTGCTCCAAGGATCCCAATCTTTCCTTGGATTTATTTAATATTGTTACCTGATTTGATCCAAGTTTTCCATAGGGTTTTTTGAAGGTTGACCAAATCTATCTTGACTACTTCTAGGGTTTACTCTTGTTTGCACCATGATTGCACCTAGCAGGTCATCATGGCCTTGTTAGTTCCTTAGCTTAAAGAGAAGAGAGAAAAGCTCAAAATTACTTAATTACAAACATTTATTTTTACTGTTTACTCCTTAATAAAATTATGATTAATTTCCAATCTTCAGGAATTTTAAAAATAAAGGTGTAGACATCTAAAAATGTCTCAATCGATCACATTGGCTAACTAACATCATTTCATCCTCAAATCCATCTTTTTTTCACTTGTTTAATTAAATAAGCCTAATTATTTAATTAAATACCTCATTTTCACCTATTAATCTAATTGACCTAATTGGGTTAATTCACCCCCTCTCACACTGACATTTTATCCTATTTAATTAAATAATGCAAATTATTTAATTTTAACCCTAAGTCCTCTTATTTAATTAAATAACCTAAACTATTTAATTAAATATCATATTTGCATCTCTTTTTTATTAAATAAAATCAATAATTTAATGAATGTCCTCACATTCTTCATCTTGCACATTCAAATTTAGTTTTAAATTAACTAAATTGCTAATTTCCCTCTCATCCACTTGCATAGGGAATATTTCAAAGGAATATTCTCCTATTTTCCTCCAAAAAAAAGGTAATGATTACTCCAAACAAACTTTGAAACAACTTTTTAAAGTTGTTGCAAAGTGTGTTTGTTTGCATGATTGTGAGCCCTTGATCTTTTCTTGATCCATGTGATCTTTGATTATCATCCATTGATGAGAATCCTTAATCCATGTTTTATCCTCCTTTCATTTGTGACCATTGATAGATCAAATCAATCTCATCCATTGCTTTTTCATTTGATCTCCATTAAATCAATTATTTAATGAATATCATATAATTCTCCTAATTTGCATAATTCAAACTTTGTTTTAATTATCAAATTACTAATTCTTCCACTTGCAAGGGAATATTCCTCCTTTGCACATTCCTCCAAAAGGGGAATATTCTTTTCCCTTTTGCACAATTAAACTTTTTTTTAATTTGCAAAATATTTATTTCCCCACCCATGAGAATATTTCAAAGAATATTATTTCTCCTCACTCATTTGAAAAAGAGAATATTCTTACAAAACTTCATGTGCAAGTTAACTCAAAACTTCATGTGTAAGTTAACTCAAAACTTCTTGTGCAAGTTAATTTGTGACCTCTTGTACAGGTTAAAAATGTGTTTGTTTGAAGGAATGAGAACCCTTGATTAAATATCAAATTTTATTTTCATCCCTTGATAAGAATCCATGATCCATGCCTCCAATTTCCTCCATCCTTGATTGTTGATTATCTTTTTCAATCTCAACCCTCAATTTCTCACTTGCTTTCCTATAAATAAATCACTATTTGGAGACAAATGGATCCATCTTTTAACAAAAAACTTATATTGTTAAAATCAATTGCACTTGCACTCACATTTAACATCATTTTAGCTTTATTTACTTGCATATTAGCTTAGCTTCCATTAATGGCTTCCATGATAACATAGGTGCATACATTTAGCATATTTTGTTAATTAGGATTTTAATCTTTTGAAGCTTGCATACATTTAGAGTAGATTTTCATACACCCATATTGATCATCTTAGCATCTATCATGTTAATTTAGTATTTAAATCATGTTTTATCACATATCTCTCATGGTTTCATCAGTTTTCTTCAATGAAACTGACTGAAATAATTTCATTATCCAAGGGATTGGGAAAGGGTTGTTATTCCACATAAATGCGACACCACTTCCCCAATAGGATAAGTTTCAATGTCTTAGATTAGAGTTTTTTCAAGCTTTCATGATTTAGAATGTTAGTTTTAATAGCTTCTTTGTCTCTGTTTACAGTGAATGATCTTATTGGAATTGATGCCTAGTGGGTTAAATACGCCTTGAATTCATATGGATCGGGTGTACTTAACCTATACTAATGACATTGGTCACATTTTGGCACTAGAAGGATGGCATGAACTAATCAATCTGACAAATTTCTCTTTAGATTTTTTTTTCCTTATGTTTGCAAATACAATGACGCTTTTTTAAGCTAATAGGGTTTTGTAGGTTGGGCGATAAAAGTGGAAGTGAAGAAGCATTCTCATCTTAAAATATTATAATTATAACAAGTGTTTGATGCTTTTGGGGAAATTATAACCCATATATCACGCTTTTCATTTTATGCTTTAGGACCACACTAATTTTCATTTGGGTTTAAAAAGAATGCTCAAACGGGACTAAAATTGAACCCTGATTTCTTCATTTTATTTTGGGCTTAAAATTGAACAAGGCAACTTAATATTTCGTTTGGTGCATAAAATGAAGTCATCTTAGCTTTAGGGGTTAAAATTAACGAGTGTTTGTTGTATTTTTATTTACAACTTTGTTATTGAATGTGTATGCAATTCTCTCGCGCCACTCAGTGATCTTGAGAAACAAAAACATTCCTTAACACTTTGTATAATCACCTACATCTTTTCAAATTGGATTAAAAATGAACCCCTTGCTAGTGTAGGGAAAAGGTGTGGTGTGTGTTCTCTCCTTGTTTTATGCAAACATGGATGATCGAACTACAAACGTACTTCCTTGCTATTTTTTATCTTTAGAGGGTCTGCCTCCCCACTTCGAAAGGAGGGAACGACCCAAGTAGAAACAAGCTAAAGCCAAGCTCTTTCAAGCCACTCTATAAATAATATGTTTGTGACGAAGGTCATAAAAAATAGGTGTGGATGCGTCATACCAACAAGTGTCACCCTTAGTATCCATGTGATACATTAAAATCTCTTCTTAAGAAGAGACTGGGAGGCCTCTTGATTCTCCATAATCCTGAGCTAATCTTGCCATGTGTATGGCCACCTTGAACGAAAGCCCTTATTACAAACCACCTGTTTAGAAGCCAAAAACCTTTATGCTTGTTGGTGTAGGAATGGTTGTTCTGAAGTTGCCCCACATTTTACTATTCAATTGTTGAAACAAAAAAATCCTTAGGATCTTCAGGATTTTGAGATTTGGTGGTCCTAAGAAGTGTGTGTCATGGATGGGAGCTAGTGTCACCAAATCTCTATTTGTTTGTATTGTCTTAGTGTTTGGAGAAATACAAGTGGGGATTCAACAAGTAGTATCTTCTGAACCTAAGGTTGTAAATGCTTGTGAGTCAGTTTAATACTTTACTTGGTTCCAAAACATTACAAACAAACATTCACAATCTTCCTCAAAATTTCAAACCCTTTGGTCTAAATATGGATACCTTTTGAAATAGCCTTGATATTAATGCTTGTCCTAAGGATTTCTATCCTTAGAGATTTCTAAATATCTTGACTTATATCTCAATCCATATTTTCCAAAGTTAACATAAGCAACTATGGATTCAACCTCATGATTTTCACTTAATAGACATTGTGAAATTTATGATGTTTTTGACATAGACATTTAGTTTGAAAACTTAATCATGATAAGTGTTTGTGGTAAAATAAACTCATTAAGCAAGATAAATTGACAAATTGAACCCCACATGACCATTTGGTGACCGATCACACTAGTTGAACAACCCGACCTTACGCCTACTATCATACGAAGAAAAAATTACAAACATTGAGTCCAAAATCATTGAGTTCAATTGTCAAAATTGTTTGAGTCCTATTTTACCAAAATCATTGAGTCCTTAGGGTTTGATCACTTTAGAGGTATAGCATGTTTCTCACTACCTTTGTCTTGGAAAATAAAGGTTCACTCTAGGTCAACATTGGGTCAAACATTTCACTCACCCCTTCATAAAAATTCATCCTTCATCTCACCAAACTTTGTAAAAAAATTTGAATACACTAACAATTTATGACTTAAACATCAATCAACCAAACCCTAACTTAGCTACTTCGTATGTGAAATGAATAATTTTCCATGCATTTGGTTAAGTTAGTAATCATCTTTGGACTAGTTTATCTTGAAGGTCACAAGTCTACCCTAAAGATTCTCAAGGTCATAAACATATTTTATCCAAACATCAAACTCTTAAGTCAAAAGTGTTGTCCCAAAATGTTTCCAAAGATCACTTCCCCCATATCATTCACCTTTTCATCTCCCATTATCACCATTTCTCCAAAAATACTTAGAGCATCCCTTTTACCTAATTTTGAGTCAACTAGAGAGTTTAAACATTACAAATCCCAACACAAATCTCCCATAGGTGACCCACAATTTATGGTAAAGATAAGATCACAACACAAGAGAATCATGGAGAAAACCAAAGTCACATTTACCTCAAGTGATCCCAATCCTCAATAATTTGACTCGAGAAGTCAAGTTACCCCATCACAAGAACCCTCATCTCCATCAGGACCATATGAGATAGAAGACATCACGAACAACCCATTTGGACTTACTAATGAAGAAATCATGGAGTACAAACAAAAACATCAAGCCTTAGAAAATGTAACTCCAATTTCCCCATCTTTTGTTGCAAAATCATTGACACAAGGCTTGACTTCATTAGAATGATTCAACCAACTCCATATGTTGTACCAAGTCAACCTTTAACATCTAGTCTTGCAACTAGGCTAGGAACCAACCTTGGTCTCACTCCATGTCTAGGAACAAACACAATTATGGGTATTCACAACATGACCATTCCATTAACCATCAACTTTCCCCAAAACACAAGTTGAACACCAACATTTGGCAAAATAGTTACACTCCATGATGCCAAAATAACCTTGACATTTCAAGCACAACCATCTTCATCCATCACCACAAATACCCCATGTGTGCCTAATGTTACACAAGGTAATATGAACCAAGTGCCTCAAACATGACAACAAGGGCAAGATAACAGCCTCATGCAAGGGAAACCCTTAGTAAGTGGTTCCAACAACCCCATTGACACATCGAAACAAGTGGTTACCCAAGCTACTCAAGTCAATCCACCATCCACATCAAACCCATCTATCATCAACCCAAATCAAAATAACACCTTGGTTATGAACACCATCAACCAAGGAAATACCTTGACCACATCCCAAGCACAAGGAAATCCCCAAAGTATCAATCAAGGGAATTCTTTCAATTAATGGACTCAAGGTCCTAATGTTCCCTTAACATCACAATATCTAATGGCACCATCATCATCTTTCCCCTTGGTCCCCCACATCATACAAAATCAAATGGGACCTCAAACTTACATTCTTCCACCTCAATCCACTATCTTACAAGGAATGTTAAACCAAGGGAACCCCCAACCTCTCATCAACAACCCGCAACCCACTCAAAAACATAAACACCCAAAACCCTTCACAGATGTCCCAACAATCAAACAAACCTACAATGCAAGTACATGCCTTAGGTTTACAACAAGCACAATAGGCCTATCAACAAGTCATCCAACAACAACAACAACATAAAGTAGCCTTAGTAGCACACCAAAAACATCAAGCATTCTTAGCAACAAAACAACAACAACATCAAGCCCATCAAGCAACCTTAGTAGCACATCAACAATATCAATCCAATCAAGCAACCTTAGTAGCACAACAACAACATCAAGCCCATCAAGCAGCCTTAGCAACACAACAACAACAAGAATCCCAACAAGTAGCCTTAGCAGCATAGGAGCAACAACAAGCCCAACAACAAGCCCTTATGGCCCAACAACAACAACAAGCCTTACTAGCTCAATAGCATGCCCAAAAACAAAAACAACAACAAGCCTTACTAGCTCAATAGCATGCCCAAAAACAAAAACAATAACAACAAGGTTCCTACTATAACCCTCAACAGAATATCATCAATACAAACACATTAGGAACGTATATTCCTCCACCACAATCACCTTTGCAAAATCCCACACCACTATACACACCATACAACACTTCATCATATCAAAATCCCACATACAACCCATCTGCTATCCCACAATACACAACATATGTTCCTCCACCAAACCCGCAAGACAATCTAGCATCACAACTTAAGGCGTTATCACAAGAAATGTAAGATCTCTAGTTGGGCAAGATGAAGAAGCCCCATACACAAAACTTATGTCCATAACCATTTAATCGAAACATCACAATGGTACAATTCCCTCCTGGTTTTGAAATCCCCAAATTTGACAAATACAAAGGGAGAGGAAGTCTTGCAGACCATATCAAATAGTTTAACGTCATGTGCATGGAGGTTGCCTATAATGATTCCTACTTAATGTTCCTCTTCCCACAAAGTTTAACAAGTCCTGTTGTGGATTGGTTCTCACAATTTCCCCCAAGCATCAAAACTTTCTAAGAAATCATTGAAAAATTCATAGATCACTTCTCCTTCAACCTTAACATGGATGTAAGCTTAGAAGAGTTATATACTCTCAAACAAAACAAAGGATAATATTTCACTAATTTCTTCCAATGATGGAGGCAAAGAGCTAGTAAAAGCAAGTGGCCACTTCTCGATGAACAACAAGTGGGTATTATCATAGCAAATGTTGATCCAGATCTATCCTTCCACTTTAAAATGCAATGCATTACCTCTTACGATGAGATTTTCCCTAGATCCCTTAACATTGAGAGAGCCCTAATATCACAAGGAAACACACAAGTGTATAAAGACAACTGCCCATCCACTAGTTTTAACAACAAGCCCCGCTATTGGGACCATAAATTTTTTTTACTAGTGATGGTGTTATTGATGCAAAGGTGGTCTAACCGCTCCTAGGAAAACAAAAACCCAAACCATGAATACACAACAACCATACACGTCATCGTCAAACAATCAAACAACAATCAATGCTGCAAATACTCAACATGGACAACAACGAATGAATAGTGCTCCTAAATGACAATTCACTCACTTGGGGGAACCTATGGAGGATATGTTGAAAAGGTTGATACAGTCTAATCTTATCACACTCCTAGATTTCTCAAACTATCAAGAGCCACAAGTCAGACCTCATAGCTATATAAACGATCATTTTTGTAAATTTCACTGATACAAAGGTCATAACACACAAATTGTTTTAGACTCAAACATCTAATAGATCTTATTGAACAAGGAGACATTCATGTCGATAAAAAATTGGGGAATGAAAATCTAAAAAATTTACACAAACCCTATGCCTAACCATACGAAGCAAAAGATTTAGGAAAGGCATCAACCTCAAAAAATGTAAACAATACTCGTGATACCACGATGGGACATATTTATTTATCACAACATGAGGAATCAGACACGTATCAAGATACTAATTTAAAACAAATTCCAAACCCATCAACAATGTTTAGCACTATTTTATACCGTAATGACATTAAGTGGATATCATATTGTGAAATCTCTCCCACATATGACTCAATGATTGGGCATGTTGAAGAAATTCCAAATGAGCAAGAAATGTCCGTTATTGCACCCACACCCATAAAATGTTGTGAAGAGTTTTTTTTCTGATGATATATCCTCCACCCAAGGATCATGTCAAGAGGAGGATCTTGAGGATAATGAAAGTTACTCTGAATCGAGTCAGGATCAAGAACCCCTATCCCTAGAGTTTCACCAAGAACTAAGGGACATCTTCCAAACCATTTTAAACTCCAAAGATGTCCCTGATATCACCCCTGAGATGTTTCTTTGTGATGGACACATAGACATCCTTCATCCAAAGCAAAAGTATCCCACTCTTGATATTCCTACACAAGAGAAAACAATGGTCGAGATTCTTGATTCTTATTGTGATTGTGCATCATCGACATCTTTTGAGTTAGCAGCGACATCTTTTGAAGCAATATCAACAAATAATGATGTCATAGAACTAGAACAAACAATTCATATTCTTGAACAACAAGAACCCATAGCAATATCATTTGTTCATGACAAGTCATATTAAGTGGCTATGGATCAGAGGGTACATTATCAGGGCAAAGGATTAGGTATTGATAATACCTTCACAACACTGAGGGAAATCTTGTCTACAACAAACATCAACATATGGGGCACGAAGAATCCTTATGTTGAAAATGTTATCAATGCTACAACTAGTCGTATCATGAGTTAGCATTCACCCATCATCTCATACACAAATTGGGACCAACATAAAAAGAAGAATTCCTATCAAATCAAGGAAAAGATCATCAAAACAAATGAAACAGTCAAGCAAAAAGGACAAAGCAAATACAAATGAATACCAAAGAAAAATAAAGAAAATCATCCCTCCAAGACTCCATTAGTCAAAGAAACTATGGGGAAAAATAAAAAAGGGAAATATATCCATCAAAAGAGTTCTCAAATACAAAAGTAGGCTTCTCAAGAAAGGAACAAAGTATATCCAATGGTTGGTCCTAATTTAGTGAAAACATCCATTCCCACCCATCATTTCTCATATTCCCAAGTTTGGAGAGTCAAAGGTTCCAAACCATTTACCAATCTATCTCATATTCCTTCATGCATGACACTGTCCACTCCATTCACAATATCTAATTCTTGCATTGACCATGTGTTGGTAGCTACCCTTCATCATAAGTATTATGAAGGCACTTTATCGTGATGTGCACACATAAACATGGTTAATTCTAGTACCAATAAGGCAGATCAAAGCTCTTCAAAATTGCATCCAAGTGCTTGTGTCTTGGAAAAGAAGCTTCTTCAAGCAGGGTATCATTGGCACGTTATGATAGTGGCCTCTACATCAGTACCACCAAATGGTTCAACATGAGGGTAAAACTTCCAAAAAATAAAAAAAGATCAAAAATCCAAAAAAAATAAAAAGGATTGAAAACAGTAAAGATAAAAATTGTCCTCCAATGAAAACCACTTCAGTGGCACTTTGGGCAAGTACCATGATGAAAACTTGGAAAACAGGCGTCTTGAGTAGAATTGAGCATCTATATGATCCTTCTCAAACAAAAGCATCTCATCCTTGTCATGATAAATCCAATGTTCCCTCCATCTATCCAAATACAACTCTCATCCAGATATTCCACTTTATCTTGATCCTGACAAAGATTCAGCATATACTTCAACTCTACTCATGGCAAAATTTTGACAGGCTCTTTACCATTTTATCTCATGAAGTCCCATAGTCCATATCTAGCATTATAAAACTCTGTCAAACTCTTTGCATATACATTACCTATCTTGGGTATCCATTGCATTATGAAGAATTGCTAGATAATGGGGGCAGGTTATTGCACTCTTGTTTTCAAATAACTCTTGATCCATGTCTTATATCTCACAACGTGACATCAACATCGTGATCTAGGTATCGTTTGCCTCAAATCTCATAAAAATCCCAAAAACATTCATAAAACTTCATCAAAAAATCCAAAAACATCCAAAAATTATAAATTCAAAATACAAAACATCTGAATCACATCAAAAATCCAAAAAGTGGTACCCTGTTGTCGAACTATGAGTCTTTGAGCTTGAACATAGGCAATGACATCATTGATGTGCCCCTGAGACACCCTAGGTCAGTCCTTTAGGAGTCTGTCATAATAAACTGACATCCATCAACTGTTCATATCTCATTGTTAATAAGTCGTGTCAATCAAACTACGTGGTCTCGACATGTATAACGTAGGTAAGACTGATCTTTGATCAGCCTCTGAGGCCCCTAGGATGGTATTTTAGGTTAGTTTTTGTGTCAAAATTCAGAAAACCCCTAAACATTCAAAAATTAGAAAAGCCTTAAACATTTGAAAACAAAAAACCCAAAAACATCATAAAACATTCAAAAGACCTAAACATTAAAATATCTTGGAAAAACCTAAACATCCTCAAAACATTTTCAAAATACCAAAAACATTGAAATATTCCAAAAAAATCCAAAACCATCCATCCCATTTCATTTTCACCCACAATAAACCTTCATCCATAGTAAATTAATCATCACCTTCAACCTTTGGCAAAACAAATAGAAAGCAAGTATAGCAAGTCGTAAAGTGAGAACTTAAGTGTCAAAATCTAAAGTATAGATCATAGGTAAACGAGTCAGTGGAGTTTGTATCAATGACTTATCACACACCTCATCAGGTAATCAAAACATCTGATCAACATGTCCTAGGATGAATCCTTCCTGCGATGGGCATCAGTATCAAAAATCACCTTAGCTATATTTAAACGGGAAAGAGATATAGATAACATTGACTGTTTGTCTTTGATCTATTCTTATGATTTATCTTAATGACCCATTTTGAGGACCTCTCGATGATGTCTCAATGATTTAGAGAGAAAGGGATGGGGCATCGATCATTATTTTTCGTTTGATTTGCTTGTGGATATTCTTGTAAAATAATCTTGGCGCATACTTGTTTAGTTGTGTGTAGGGAGGTCATTTGGAGTAGATTATTGACTACTGCATACACTTTGGTCCAAGATATTCTAAACTACGTCCGATGAGGTTTTTGTATGTCAAGATGTGAATAGGAACTATCATATCTCTTTGCAGAGTCAAAGTCCATTACACTAGATACAACGCCATCCTGGTTATCAATACCTTGATGCATCTTGTCTATGTGTTATGTCAAAAATAAGGAATGACAAAAAATCCAAATCCCAAGATATGAGAAAATCATCATCACGCATGTCTCGTCACCATAATCTAATAAAGTATGGGTGGATCAAGGACTTGTTGGAATTTTGAATCAATCTCAAAATCAATGGTCAATCCATTCATCTTATTCTTCTTATTCTTCTATCTTTACTAACAATTTTATCCAAGTATCGAATATGTCTGATATATCAAAATATACATGAGGCTACCCATAGCCGACGACTGTCTATACATCATGAAATCTATCTACATCAATACCTAAGCTATCATGATAACAATCCCTCTTTCATTGGGGCACAATGGGGCACCTATATCATCTTCAACTCAACAAACTGCAAAGTTGCATCTCTTTGATTCAATGTTTGATTTTCACCTATCGTGAGCCTGATCAGAACATTTTATTCTCTGATCAATCTCTTGAGGGGGCAGCCAACAATCTTTCAATCATATCAATATCAAATCATCTAACAAATTTTGTTCCTAGCCTCATTGGTAAATCTGGATCTATTTATCAAATCATTCATCATTGGGATATATCTTTCCCTATCAATCCTTGTGTTATTCATATTTTGACAACACTATATTTGCATTGTTGTGAATCCTCAACAATGTTATCAATCAATCAACTTTAGCTTGGCTATCTACATCTCAAAGAGATTATCGATATCCGTTTTTGCATCATCATCAACATCAAAATCGACATCAGTCTTTGAACTAATGCAACAAATACATTACTTCAAAGAGGGGCAAAATGTAGACACCTAAAAATATCTCAATGGATCACATTGGCTAACTAACATCATTTCATCCTCAAATCCATTTTTTTTACTTGTTTAATTAAATAGGCCTAATTATTTAATTAAATGCCTCATTTTAACCTATTAATCTAATTGACCTAATTGGGTTAATTCACCCCCTCTCACACTGACATTTCATCTAGTTTAATTAAATAATGCAAATTATTTAATTTTAACCCTAAGTCCTCTTAATTAAATAACCTAAACTAGTTAATTAAATATCATATTTGCACCTCCTTTTCATTAAATAAAATCAATAATTTAATGAATATCCTCACATTCCTCATCTTGCGCATTCAAATTTAGTTTTAAATTAACTAAATTACTAATTTCTCTCTCATCCACTTGCAAAGGAATATTCTCCTATTTTCCTCCAAAAAAGAGGTAATGATTACTCCAAACAAACTTTGAAACAACTTCTTAAAGTTGTTGCAAAGTGTGTTTATTTGCATGATTGTGAGCCCTTGATCTTTTCTTGATCCATGTGATCTTTGATTCTCATCCATTGATGAGAATCCTTGATCTGTGTTTCATCCTCCTTTCATTTGTGACCATTGATAGATCAAATCAATCTCATCCATTGCTTTTTCATTTGATCTCCATTAAATCAATTATTTAATGAATATCATATAATTCCCCTAATTTGCATAATTGAAACTTTGTTTTAATTATCAAATTACTAATTCTTCTAGGACTATTCCTCCTTTGCACATTCCTCCAAAAGGGGAATATTCCTTCCCCTTTTACACAATTAAACTTTGTTTTAATTTGCAAAATATCTATTTCCTCGCCCATGAGAATATTCCAAAGAATATTTTTTCTCCTCACTCATTTGAAAAAGGGAATATTCTTACAAAACTTCATGTGCAAGTTAACTCAAAACTTCATGTGTAAGTTAACTCAAAACTTCTTGTGCAAGTTAACTTGTGACCTCTTGTACAAGTTAAAAGTGTGTTTGTTTGAAGGAATGAGAACCCTTGATTAAATATCAACTTGCATTTTCATCCCTTGATGAGAATCCATGATCCATGCCTCAAATTTCCTCCATCCTTGACTGTTGATTAGCTTTTTCAATTTCAACCCTCCATTTCTCATTTGTTTTCCTATAAATAGATCACTATTTAGAGACAAATGGATCCATCTTTTAACAACAAACTTATGATGTTAAAATCATTTGCACTTGCACTCACATTTAACATCATTTTAGCTTTATTTACTTGCATATTAGCTTAGATTCCATTAATGGCTTCCATGATAACATAGGTGCATACATTTAGCATATTTTGTTAATTAGGATTTTAATCTTTTGAAGCTTGCATACATTTAGAGTAGATTTGCATACACCCATATTGATCATCTTAGCATATATCATGTTAATTTAGTATTTAAATCATGTTTTATCACATATATTTCATGGTTTCATTAGTTTTCTTCAATAAAACTAATTGAAACAAGCTCATTATCCAAGGGATTGGGAAAGGGTCACCATTCCACATCAATGTGACACCACTCCCCCAAGAGGATAAATTTCAATGTCTTAGATTAGAGGTTTTTCAAGCTTTCATGATTTAGAATGTTAGTTTTAATGGCTTCTTTGTCTTTGTTTATACTAGTGAATGATCTTATTGGGATTGATGCTTGGTGGGTTAAATATGCTTCGAATTCATATGGATTAGGTGTAGTTAACCTATACTAATGACATTGGTCACAAAAGGAAAAAATGACTTTTATTCATATTATTAGACTCATACATCCTTATTTAGATAAGGTTTTTTAAAGTTGCATATCACTATTAGAAAGAGAAATTTATTTAGGTTCCTCCTCTTTTTCAAAATCCAATAACATAAATTTTGAGGGAAAAAGTACATGCAATTACTCCTCAATCACCTCTTTACTTAAAACTGATGCATTATGACCACACCCAAAACATATGTCACAAATTTTTGATGGTTTCCTAAGTTTAACAAGAGTGGAGATTGATTACTCAATTTGTTTCTCTCTTTATCGTTTGATTCACTTGAGAGCATCAACTAGGGTTTTAGAATCAGAGAGCCATACCTCACCTGTATAGCTCACATTTTTCTCAGCTTTAATTTCTTGGATTTCTTTGTCTTTCCTTTCTTTTTCCTAGCCTTTGATTCACCCATTTTTGCATTCAAAGTTCAACACAATGTTATCTTTCTAAAAAATTATTTCATAGTAGACTAATATTTAAGTTTAATAAGAGGATTTGAAATACAATCAAAGAGATAAATAATATTATTATTAATTTTCAACCTTCTAATATTCTTGGTTTCCCGTACCCACTCAACCCCAACCCCTCCTCTTTTTATCATGCCTAGTCTGCTAACAATTTTACAATTCTCTTCTCTTGTCTTTCTCTCCTAATGATGGATAATGAAGTTTGATCCAAAACATTGACAAAGAAAAAACTTACACAATTAAATCCAAAAGATTCTTGCACTAACATTATGAATTGCGGAAATCATATGTCTACACATTTTAACAATTATTTAAAATTGAGATAAATAAATTATCAAATCAAAATATTTATAATTACAAAATAATATATGTATACACCTAAAAATGGTCAAGACGTTTAATTAATTAAATACTAGTTATTTAATTAATAGTTTCATCTACTTATAAATAAATTCTTAATTTATTTATATAGTTCATGTCTTCTAATTCTCCAAATCTAAAATCACAATTCTTCTAATTTAATTAAATAAACAAATTTCTATAAGTTTGTTTTATTTCATTAATTTTCACTAATCCCAAATTTGGCATTCAAACACATGGCTTATTCCTCACACACTTGATTCTCCCACACGTTTGGCATTCAAACACATGGCTTATTCCCCACACACTTGATTCTCCCATCCATTTGGCATGTTTCCCTTGGTCAAGGGGACATTCTAGTAATTCTAATTTTTAATTAGAATTATCTTCAACTTTTTATGCCACCTCACCAAGGTGACATGAAATTAAATAATTCTAATTTTTAATTAGAATTATCTTCAACAAACTTTCAAACACATGGTCTTTTTCTCCCACACTTGATTCCTCCATCCATTTGGCATGTTGCTTTTGGTCAAGAGATTCCTCCATCCATTTGGTATGTTGTCTTTGGTCAAGGGAACACCCTCTTGATTCTCTCCATCTCCACCGTTCATCCCTCTTGTTTGAATCTGGACCATTGACCTTTGCCACATCACAAGATGCTTGGAAAAGCCTATAAATACAACCCTTTTCCATAGTATTTTGCATCCACATTTTGAGTAGAGTTATCATGTAGGAATAGCTTGGAGCATTGGAGCACTTGGAGTCTTATAGTTAGAATCATGTTTTGCTTTGTAGTTGCATATAGAATCATGTTTAGCTTCATATTTAGCATTATAGAATCATATGTTGCTTTATAATTGCATTTTATATCACACTTTGCTTCATAGTTTCATTTTAGATTAGTATATTCATAGTTAGCATTTGAGCATATGCAAAATCATCTTAGCTTCATATCATAACATTTACATTGTATAATCCAACATCATTTATCCATTTTTCAAATATCTCAATTATCATATTATCATGGAATTCATCACATAGTTGCATGTGGGAACTTAGTTCTTGCATTTAGAATAGCAATCTCATTTTTCAAGTGTCATTCTAACAATCATAGTGCTCTTATAAAAATCTGAGAGCCAAATGGTTTAACAAATCCTTGGAAATAGAGGACAATGATACGTTCTTAAAAGATTTGATTAACTGCAAAATAGAGTTCATTTGATTCAAATCTTTGATATAATCCGTTTCATTAAGGTTTGTGTTGATTTATTTAATTTCCACATTTCACACACACATAAAATGGCGCCCACCGTGGGGCTAGACCCCATTTCTAACAATTTTCTAGAAAATTTCATTTAAAGAGGTTGGACGTGATGTTTTAGCACAATTGTGAATTATTTCAGTGCATCCGACAAATATTTCGGCACATACAACTTCTATTTCTACGCATTCGACCAATCTTTCAGTGCATACGGGGTCTGTTTCAGCATATACAATCAATCTTCCAGCACATACATCACTTCTTTTAGTGCATACGTTACTTCTTTTAGTGCATTCATAAGTTATTTTAGCGCATACATGAGTTCTTTTAGCACATAGGGTGTCTGTTTTAGCACATTGGATTGATGTTTTATTGCATTGAATGACTGTTATGAACATCTGTGTAAATTTGAAAATTTTCAAAAATCCAAGAACTAATTTGTGTTTTCTGCTTGCAGGTACTTTTACACGCTGGTCAAAGACAAATTTATCAAACTATTGATGATTTATGAAGGCACTAGAGTCATTTAAATGCTTTCTTTTGGTTAATATAATCATCTAGCTTAATTAGAAAGGACAAAGAACACCATGTCTTTTGTGCTTGATGAATGGTAGGCATATGCTCTCCCCTTAACTGGGTGACCAAAAAGCCAGACCCGAGTATAGCGCATGTGTTCTCTCTTTGTTCACACGAACAAAGATTGATCAAAATATGGATGTACTTGCTCGATTTTGTTTATCCATAGAGGGTTTTCCTTGTGGGAAAAAGTAATCACCCAAGGGAATGATCCAACCAGTAACATGCTAAATCCAAGCGACTTCCAACCGGGATATAAATGTGGGTACTTGAAGAAAGTTCAAGTATCATGAGAATTGTTTTGACAAGAAGGGAAACAATGGTCTCTTGCCGCATGGATGATCCCCCATGAATGAAATGCCTATATTAAAACCCTTTGTTTTAGCAAGTCCAAAATCCTTAATATATTCACTGGTTCAAGAATGGTCGTTCTGAAGCCGTCCCACATTTTTGCGGCTTTTAGTAGAGATGAAAAGTATGCCATGGGAGTTTCATGGGTATTGATGCTTGGCTGCCCCGAGAAGTGAGTGTCGTGGAGGGGATCCAGTGGGGTCAAGCATCTAATCATCCACTAAAATTAGGCGCAACTAGAGTAAAATCCAAGTGGGAATCCAGTGAATATTGTCCTACACAGCCTTAGGATTGTGCATGCTTGATGTGTTTTTACCAATGTGTTTTCAAACAAACTTTCAAATGAAACATCACACACTAGAAGTGAAAACCTTGATTCAAAAATCATCCATTTGAGTCCTCAATTTCTATCATTCACAAGCTAGGAACAAAACAAAATTCACTTGTCAAAAGATTACATCCTTGGAAACACTCAAATTCTCAAAATTCAAAGCCAAACAACCAGATAGAGTCACAAAAACAAAATATTTTTCCACATTGGTGCATTGACCCTCTATTATAGCGCATACACTGCATATTTTAGTGCATTGACCCTCTATTTTAGCGCGTTTAGGCAATCTTGTAGCGCATCTAAACAATCTTATAGCACATTTGTGCAATCTTTTAGCACATTCATCCTCTGTTATAGCACATCTAGGCTATCTTCCAACACATCTATCAAATCTTTTAGTGCATCCAGGCTCTGTTTTAGCACATCCATTAAATGCAAAACCTGAGAGTTAAGTTTATCCCCTGTTTCACAGTTTGAACTAGAAGTCATTTTTTTTTCCAATCCAGAATCATTCCTCAGGTATAATAGAGTCTAAACTTGTTAAAATTGACCTCTACAAGTGGGGTTATTCAATATAAACCTAGATCTAAACATCTCAAAGTGCTTAAATCATCAAACCTATCATATCCTTAATTGTTAGGCCTAGTTTCATC
Source organism: Sequoia sempervirens (assembly GCA_007258455.2). Taxonomy (NCBI): domain Eukaryota; kingdom Viridiplantae; phylum Streptophyta; class Pinopsida; order Cupressales; family Cupressaceae; genus Sequoia; species Sequoia sempervirens. The sequence continues at coordinate 277,909,145 of VDFB02000015.1, forward strand.
ATCAGGATTTGTCATCCTTTCATCATGAAACAAAGTTGTATAATCAAATCAAACTTAGTCTCATCAACAGAATTTGTCATTCTATTTGACTTAGTTTTCATCCATAGAGCACTCTTCCAAACAAAGATCAAAGTTTAGTCAAAGTATAACACTTGTATGCCCATTCAAACAATATTACAAAAGAAAAAACTCAAGGAAAAAGAACTTGAAACCCAAAACATCGAAACTCCAAACATTGAAACCCAAAACACCATGGTTGAACCTAAATAAAATCCTTTCCATGGAAGCCACAACACTGATGGTGACGAAATAACTGAGGAAGACATCCAAAATGTTGAACAAGATCTAAATTTCCACAAGTGCTTAGAAAACATTTTTGAAAGAAATGGGGAGAAATACTTACTAATGTTGACTAAACAAGGTGTCAAATTACCTAATGACTTTGATGCTAATCAATTGAAAGCACCTCCTAAAAAGATTGAAAATGATTCGCAAAATACAAAACAAGTGGCTGCATTAACTCATCAAATGAAAAACCTCCAACAACAGATCCTAGACATGCAAAGAGAAACCACATAGAGATATTTGTTGTTGGACATCTATTCTTATCAATCTGACAGAAATATAAACATGATACCTTCTCCAACAACAACTTCATCATCCAAGTTCAATTTCTTTGAATTTTTGAAAAAGTTAAATGAGAATCCCAGATCAAAGTCCTCAAACACAAATGATATTGAACAATATTACCATGTCATGCATCTATCTCCATCTCCCATAAGCCAAAATATATCTCATGATTCTTTCACCCAAGTTAACGATTCCATCTAACCACCTTCTTCTATCATATCTTCTATATCCAATGATTCAATCAATCTCTCAGTCCAAACCATGCTACCATAGACTTCTCTACACCTCAAGATCAAAAAATTCTTTCCACTTCATCCAATGATACCAAAATTTCACAAGTTCTTCCAATCTTTGACCAAGACCGAATCTCTCAAGAATTCTATGAGGATCCCCTCCTTTCACTTTTCATCCATGATGACTTCCTTCCATCTCAAGAGAAAAGTATCCTTCTGAGTTCTTCTTCCACCCCATCTAATGAATTCATACCATCTCATGATTCCATTGCATCCCAGGAGCATGATAATTCTTCCATCCTATCTAATGATGTCCTACCATCTAATGATCAAGATATGCTTTCCACAAAATATCATAATTCCTTTCCTCATCAAGATCAAGATATGCCTTCCATACCACTTCATGATGATTCCAAACCTAATAAAGAGTAAGCTACTCCATCTCCTACACCTCTTGATCCTTTTCCAAGTCAAGATCAAAACACCCCATTATCCCCATGTCAAGATCAAAACACCCCATTATCCCCATGTCAAGATCCTATCACACCTATTCAAGCTATCCATGAACCACACACCTACAAATTGGGATCCTCCACCTTCATCTGCTCTGGTTTACTTCAAAAACCTATCCTTTCATCCATATCATATCCTCCCCAAAATGGACTTGCATCTTGTTTCACAAACAATATATATCCCATTGGTAAATGAATGTGTTAAAGTATGAACTACAAAGGCAAAGGATTAGGCCTTCATGAACAAGGTATCCTAGAACCCCTTTTTTCTCAAGAAAACCCATATTACCATGGCCTTGGTTATACACCTAAGTGTCCTAGTCCATAAAACCTACCATCTATCTTAGGTCCTCATCCTAATCCATCAAAACTTCCATCTATCCTAGGTTCTCATCCTAGTTCATCAAACCTTCCATCTATCCTAGGTCCATATCCTATTCCTCAAGAATAATAAAGGCACACATCCTTGATTCCCTTTCAAAATTCTACCTCCAATAACTCATCCATGATACCTCCATACCATTCATCTCCATTCATCTCTCCTATTGCTCTTGGAAGAAATTTGGGTGCCAAATGTCAAAAGCTTCCATATCAAAATCCACATGTCAAAGGATCAATGTGTCTCCTCAAAGAGGCATGCAAAAATAAAAGAAAATTTGATCCCCAATCAAAATAAAAATCAAAAAGGCCACAAAGGTCCATCAAAGCAAAAAGAAAAATTTCCAAGACCACAAAGGTCCACAAATCAAAAGGAAATTTCTAAAGGCCACAAAGGCCCATCAAAGCAAAAAGAAAAATTTCCAAGACCACAAAGGTCTATAAATCAAAGAGAAAAATCTCAAAGGCCCACAAAGCAAATATCAAAGTCAAAAATCATGTGGATTCCTAAAAGTCTCATAGAAGCAATAAAATCTAAATTGGCATTCAAATTTGCTAATCCAAAAGCTTCCTCCAATATTCCATTTAAAAACCTCTCACCTTCCAAATCCATTTTTCCTCCATCACTTCACCACCCTTCAAGGTGTGTGCCAATCTTGACCTTGAAATCCTTTCCATCTATCCATCAGCAAGTCTTCCCACCTCCTAATCATTACCCAACATTTATCCCCCAATTTTCTCCTTTAATCCAAACCTATGGATAGGTCCTTAGTTCTTCCATCGTACCTTTAATAGGCCAACATTTATGAGTCTAATTCCCATTTACCATGGTTTATTAAAGGGATATTTGGTCATGAAACTTGATTCTTAAGTCCTTCCTCCATCTCCCTATCATCCATATCCTATTTTCCATATTCCTCTCGCACTCTACACTTGGGGGGCAAGTTTCATCCATATTATTATTTCTCCACATTTCTACCTTTGATCTTGACAAGGTTAAGGATCTTCCCAAACATCATATATCTTATCCTATATGCTTTATCCACATCTTCTATATCATATCCTTTGCTTTATCCATATTCCATCATTATTTCTAAATACATCCTTTTTCCCTTCCTTGGTCTTGATGAGGAATAGGGGCAAAGTACTTGGGCCTTGTGTCTGTATCTCATCTAGTTGATCTTGATCATCTTGGTCATTATCATTATCTTGGAATTCTTTCATTCCATATCTCCTGGCATAGCAAAATCCATGTCTCATTTTCTTCCTTTGTTTTTGATGAGATTAGGGGAAGTTTGGTCATCTCATTTCATCTTAAATGTCCAAGAAAATACAAAAAAAATAGAAAAAGAGATAAACAACAAAAAAAAGAGAGAAATACAAAAAAAAAAGAAAAAAAGAGATAAACCAAAAAAAATATCAGAAAAGATCAAAAATACAAAAAAAGTGAAAAATAAAAATAAAATAAAATAATCATAAAATCTGAAAAAGTGCAATAAAAGCTAGTGAAAACCTGACAACAGGCAATATTTGTGATAGGCTATCTTTTCCATCTATTTGAGCATGCCAACCATATGCTTTCGCAATCCATCTGCCTATCATTGGAAAGCCTCATGTACATATCCTGGCGTCGCGGTTGTGTCTCACCCTAGACTGGGGGAAAAATCCTGAACTCACTAGGGGCAAATAAACTTTGAGCTTGAACCAACAGACAAACAACAATAGGGAAAACACAACAAACACAAAGATCATAGTCCAACACAACATTGAACATCAATAACAACCATGACCACATCAACCATCAAACATCAAAATAGCCAAATAAATCAAACCAAAAGCATGCTTCAAATGGATGATGTTCCTTCTGAATCATGGCTCTATCACTGTGGCATGACTGTTAAACTATTGAACTTTGATTTTTGTCATCATATCTCTAGAGCACCTCGATGATGTATTGAACTAGAGGAGCCAAGAAAGAGTATGGTTTTTCTTTGTCTATTGTCTGTGAGTTAATCATTATTACTGTGCAAATTGTCATAGGATGTGTTCTACAAAGTATCACTAATGACATTCTAAATTTGCATAGGAAAACGGTTAACTCTTGTCTGTTTACGCGGGTAATGCTCAGGTCATCTCGGTTCAATTATAACTAGATGCTTATGTTAACTTGCAATATCAAAAATCATGGAAGTAGTACTCAGGTCATCATGGTCTAAATATACCATCGATGCTTGTACTCACCTTCAACATTTTTAAAGGCTCAATGATGATAAAAAGCATGACAAATCGATTGTTACAATGACAACATTTGCATGTTAGATCTGCATGGCTAAGTTAGACTACATCTAGATGTCAGTTTGCATCTATATTTATGGGGTTTCCAAATCTACAACAAATTTCACAATGATGTTATCTTTGGCACTAATGGATTGAGTACACTTAACATTAACCAAAAACACATCATTCTCATATAGTTGCACATTAGTTGCTTCATCATTTGCATATATTAGAAAGCATTCTCACGTCACTCATCCATCCATGCATCATATCATAAGTTTTGCATCAGAAAACACAAAAAGAAGTGCATTGTATATCACTTGCATAATCCAAATCATTTTATCAATTATTAATGGATTAAGAAATTGGTCCATTAAGAAGATTGCAAGACATATCCAACAAAGTAAGATTTTCAAGAACAAAAACATCTCTATTTTAATAGGGGCATAATTGAACTTGATGCATCTATAATTGAACTTGATGCATCATTGAAATCATTTATTCCTTTAATAAAATGGATCTTGGACTCACTTAAGAGGATTGAAAGTATCCAGCAGAGTAAGATTTCCAAGAAGAAAAAGTTGTTGAAGAACATGATTGGTAAAGATATAATGCCATTCTTATGAACATCTAAAACTAGTAGTGAAGATAGATTTTTCAGGATGCATGAATTTGTTATTACTCAAATCCAAGACTGACAAAGGACTAGTTGGATCAACATAATCATCACATACACATCTCACATCATTTGCATAATCAAATCCATCTCACATAGCATAAAACATCATCCATAAAGCATATAGAATCATCAATCATACATTATCATATCATCGTTGCATAATCATCATAATCATCATGATCATCATCATATAAGCATAAAACATCATCATTTCATCCATCATTCATCCATTCATTGCATCATTTATTTGCATTAGAAAAGTACAAAAACATCAATGCACCACATTTCATTAGCATAATAAGATCCATCACATGTATCATACAGACATCATTCGTAAAGCATCATAGAATCATAGCACATCAGTTGCATCATCATTTGCATCCATAACATATCATATCACATCAAGCATCATAAAGCAGAAATAAAATGTATCCATCACATGCATCCTTCATATAAACACATAGATCGCTAATCATTGTTGCATATCATATAACCTCAAAATAATAATTTCAAGTGTACAATGATATCCAAACATGGAGAGATACATCAACAAAGTGGCAGAAATCACAAAATCTATGACTGAATAAGTGTATACATCAAGTATCAATACATCATCAAGTCTCAGTACATTAATCAATCCTATACTGGGGCATATCAATCAAAGATGATAAACCACATTGACTGATAATATCTAAATTGGCCTACACCAGATGTGAAATCATGTCCCACGTCTTTAGGAAGCGTTCCCTAGACTAAAGAATTCTAAAATCCTCCTTTGATCATAACATATCGTAAATCAACAATCTTATCAATCAATCAACATCAATCAATCAATCAAATTTAATTAGCTCTAATGAGACTTTGATCAAATCTTGTGAGCATCTATCATTGATCCTTGCCTATCATGAGGTTCATCAATCAATCCAACCTCGCTTATCATGAGGTTCATCAATCAATTCAACCTCGCCTATCATGAAGTTCATCAATCAATCCAACCTTGCCTATCATGAGGTTCATCAATCAATCCAACCTCCCTATTATGATGTTCATTAATCAATGCACCTTGCCTATCATGAGGTCCATCAATCAATCAAACTATCATTGATCCTTGCCTATCATGAGGTCAATCATCATTATCCTATCATTGATCTTCGCCTATCATGAGGTCAATCATCAATCTATCATTGATCCTCACCTATCATGAGGTCAATCATCATTATCCTATCATTGATCCTCACCTATCATGAGGTCAATCATCAATCTATCATTGATCCTCACCTATCATGAGGAAAATCATCAGCATCCTATCATTGACCCTCACCTATCATGAGGTCAATCATCATCATCCTATCATTGATCCTCACCTATCATGAGGTCAATCATCAACTATCATATCAACATCATCAAATCAATTGGCTAAACGTGATCATCAAACATCAAACACAAGGAGGCAACATGAGGCATTAATTAATCATTTCATCACTTGGTGGCTTAAACATCATTTTTCGGGAGATAAATTGTTTCTAAATCATAAAAATTTTAGATCATCATCAAATCATCAAAATTTTCAAAAAATCCTAAAAATTCAAAAATTCACTAATTTATCTCCGAGGGGGCATATATCCATTATCACTTGAAAATCAATGTCTGGGGCATCAATTTTTTTTTTTGTCGCCATCAACAACAAATTTTTCTTTGAAGCAACGTGTAAACACATTACTTCAAAGAGGAGCAAAATGTATACACCTAAAAATGGTCAAGACATTTAATTAATTAAATACTAGTTATTTAATTAATATTTCATCTACTTATAAATAAATTCTTAATTTATTTATATAGTTCATGTCTTCTAATTCTCCAAATCTAAAATCACAATTCTTCTAATTTAATTAAATAAACAAATTTCTATAAGTTTGTTTTATTTAATTAATTTTCACTAATCCCAAATTTGGCATTCAAATACATGGCTTATTCCTCACACACTTGATTCTCCCACACATTTGACATTCAAACACATGGCTTATTCCTCACACACTTGATTCTCCCACACATTTGGCATTCAAACGCATGGCTTATTCCTCACACACTTGATTCTCCCATCCATTTGGCATGTTGCCCTTGGTCAAGGGGACATTCTAATAATTCTAATTTTTAATTAGAATCATTTCAATAATTCTAATTTTTAATTAGAATTATCTTCAACAAACTTTCAAACACATGGTCTTTTTCTCCCACACTTGATTCCTCCATCCATTTGGCATGTTGCCTTTGGTCAAGAGATTCCTCCATCCATTTGGCATGTTGTTTTTGGTCAAGGGAACACCTTCTTGATTCTCTCCGTCTCCACCGTTCATCCCTCTTGTTTGAATCTGGACTGTCGATCTTTGCCACATCACAAGATTCTTGGAAAAGCCTATAAATACAACCCTTTGCCATAGTATTTTGCATCCAAATTTTGAGTAGAGTTATCATGCAAGAATAGCTTGGAGCATTGGAGCACTTGGAGTCTTATAGTTAGAATCATGTTTTGCTTTGTAGTTGCATATAGAATCATGTTTAGCTTCATATTTAGCATTGTAGAATCATATGTTGCTTTATAGTTGCATTTTATATCACACTTTGCTTCATAGTTGCATTTTAGATTAGTATATTCATAGTTAGCATTTGAGCATATGCAAAATCATCTTAGCTTCATATCATAGCATTTACATTGTATAATCCAACATCATTTATCCATTTGTCAAATATCTCAATTATCATATTATCATGGAATTCATCACAGAGTTGCATGTAGGAACTTAGTTCTTTCATTGAGAACAACAATCTCATTTTTCAAGTGTCATTCTAACAATCATAGTGCTCCTATAAAAATTTGAGAGCCAAATGGTTTAACGAATCCTTAGAAATAGAGGACAATGAGATGTTTTTAAAAGATTTGATTAACTATAAAATAGAGTAGTTCATTTGATTCAAATCTTTGATATAATCCGTTTCATTAAGGTTTGTGTTGATTTATTTACTTTCCCACATTTCACATACACAATATATATTTATATTAGTATATAAATATTTTCTCATTTATATACTTATATAAATATACATAGATCAAACCAGAGAAGATATTTTTCTTAAATGAAAAGAATATGCCAATTCCTCAATCAACAACCATGCTTACCCTTTTGAAGATAGTATTCTGACAAAAATGAACACATAAGACAATAATTATGGAGCAATTTATACAACATTTCACGATCATGCAACTCACAATACAAAATAGTAGATAAACAACAATCAAATAGCTCAAGGCAAGCATCCATATTTGTTGCAACCATAAAATAAATAGTGTGTGTGTGTGTGTTCTTAGTCTCATGATGGACTTTCCCTTTCTTTCAAATCTACTTCCCTCTCTCCAGTGATGCTCTCCCCCATTTAGGAAGGTGAAAACTATCTCTTGCATCCACCTCATTAAATCAATGAGGTATTTAGTCTAATAAATCATATCATTAAACATAATACAAATATTCATTAACATCTAATGATAGTAAATTTCACATATACATCAATTAAAAACTGTAACAAAGAAAAAGGGGACCCTAGGTTTAATGTATAAAACCTAGGGTTAATTTCATCCTTTTTCAAGGGTACATTAGGATGCAAATCAACAATGTGATTAGATTGTCTTTTAACCATGAAGGTGAGTCAATCAGACCTAGATCTGCATCTTTTTGAGTCTTGGAATGGATTGGAATTTATTGGCCTTGGTTAACCTAATTATATTATGTGCCCTAATATGAAAAATGCAAGATTCTGATAATTGACATGTCAAACCTTTGTAAATTGAATTGAAATAATTAATTTGGCCAATCCATAGCTTTATGTTCACTCTATCTCTTCTAATTTCCATCCCAAGAATGTGTCTAGCTGCACCAATATCTTTCATTTCAAATTTAGCTAAAGTTGACATTTCAATTATGAAATCATACCTTTCCCTTTACCAATAAATAATATATCATCAACATATAATGCAATAAGCAGAAAATGATCACCATCAATTTTATAATAAACACAATGATCTGATTTAGAGTGCTCAAATCCCAAACTCAACATATATGTATCAAATTTTTGGTACCACGTCTTAAGACTTTGTTTTAGGCCATACAAATATTTCTTCAATTTGTAAACCAATTTACTTTTACCTTTCACCATGTAGTGCTCTATTTGTGTTATATAAATATCCTCCTCCAAGTCACCATGAAGGAAAGCAATTTTCACATCCATTTTCTCAACCTCTAAATTATAAGCATTAGTAATAGAAAGCAAAAATCTAATGGATGCCATTTTTACAACAGGAGAAAATATCTCACTATAATCAACACCCTCAACTTGAGAGTAACCTTTTGCAACCAACCTATTGGCCCACAGTTGTCGTTGTACCAAACGATCGACCTATTAATACCCAATACAACTGTCAGAGTTAATGGATCCACGAGAGGCGATTAGTCCCAATCACAAATCCCGAGGGGAGTGCTGACCAACTACCAACAATCTCCCCCTCAGTGTTACCCAAGGGGATTCGAACTTGACACCTTTGGCTCTGATACCAATTATTGGCCCACAATTGTCATTGTACCAAAAGATCGACCTGTTAATACTTGATATAACTGTCAGAGTTAATGGATCCACGGGAGGTGGTTAGTCCATGTCACGAATCTTGAGGGGAGTGCTGACTAACTACCAACACAACCTTGCTTTGTACTTCTCAATACCTCCATCTGAACCAATCTTTTTCTTGAACACCGATTTGCAACCAACAACTCTTTTTCCTTCAGGCAATGGTACAAGATCCCATGTATCATTCTTTTTCAAAGATGTCATTGCTTCATCCATAACAATCTTCCAGGATTCTACATCATTCATACCTAATTCCTCTTCTACTAATTTGGATTCATCCATGTTAGTATTCAAAGCAAAAATACATCTCCAATCATTAGGTGAATACCTTTTAGGTGGTTTTCTATGCATTGTGGACCTACGAACAAGCTAAGCTGGAGGTTCTTCCTCCTCTTCTGAAGATTCAGAGCTAGATGAGCTCTCCTCAACTTCTTATCTATCCATGGGCCTCGTTTCAACTTTCTTGCATGTAGAAGAAAATTCAATCACATCTTCCTATATACTTTGTTCTAGCTGCAATGTAATAGAAGTCTTAGTTTCTCTAAAAATAACACTTCTACTATATATTACCTTATGGGTGACAAGATCCTAAAGCTTGTATGCCATAGCTATATTCGATGAAGATACATTTTACAACCTTGTTCTTCAAATTTGTTCATCTCCTTTGGTACATATTGTGCATGTTCCTTGCAACCAAAAACTCTAAGATTTCTTAATAAAGGCTCGTGACCCGACCACGCCTTTATAAGCATTTTATATAAAAGAGCTAATGTAGGATACCTATTAATTAGGTAGCAGGAATTGGCAAAAACTTTAGCCCAAAACCTTTGTTCTATACCAACACCAATCAACATACTCCTAGCCTTCTCCATCAGTGGTCTATTCATTCTTTATGCAACCTGATTTTGTTATGTAGAATACAGAGTTCTTTTGTCTATGAATAACACAATCTTTATAGAATCTATCAAAATCATTAGAGAAAAATTCACCACCATTATTAGTACTCAAAAAATTTATTTTATTTCTAGTTTGCAACTCAACCATTGCTTTAAATTCTTTAAATTGACTAAAAACTTTAGATTTACTCTTTAAAAAATATACCCATGTCCTACTATAATCATCAATAAATGAAACATAATAAGTGGATTTTCCAATTGAAGGAATATCTACAGGACCAAACACATCAAAATGAATAAAATCCAATACATCGCAAGGTTTACGAGAACTCAAGTAAAACTAAATGTTGTTTTTTTTTCCATAAATGTAATGCTCACAAAAATCAAATTCAAGATTACAATCAGACAAACCTTCAACAGGGTTTTTATTTTTCAAGGTCTTTAGACCCTTTTCTCCAATGTGGCCAAGTATCTAGTGCCATAAAAGTTTTCTATGTAGGTAACTTTGATTCAAAAGAAAGAGCACCCTTGGGCACCCAGATGCCATGACCATCTGCTGAAGGTGAAACCCTCACCTCTTCCACAAACTTTATTTTCATAAAAGTACTATTGTACTCAACAATGCATGCATCAAGCTTATACAATGTTCTATATATAACACCTATAGCAAGCACCATAGCACCTCTAACCATATTGCATCTTGCATCAAAAAATACTATGTGCACACTTGCATCTATTAGTTTGCTCACATATAACAAATTCCATGCTAATCCAAGGATATGCAACACAACATTGATCTTTTTTATTTTACCATCAGGAAACCTGTTTCTAACTTTACCATAACCAATAATATTTAAATAAGAATCATCACCCAAGTACACCTTACCTTCGTCAAATTCTTCATATTTAGAAAATCAATCTCTATTAAAGGTCATATGGAAATATGCACTTGATTCAATTAGCCATGCATCGTTACCTGCATGAGTTGCCAGATCTGCAATGAATGCATCACCATATTCATTTTTCAGACTTAGAATCAGAATCTAATATCTTATTTTTCTTCTTCTTTTCTTATTTGCATTCCTTACAAATATGTCCGGGCTTACCACACTTCCAATGAATAACTTTGGAATTTCTAGGAGATTTGGATATCCCCTTGGACTTGGATTTATCATGCTTCTCATTCTTCTTGCCCTTTTCCTTAGACCTCTCGTGAAATTTTAGGGCCTCCTTGGCACCAATGGATACCTTCCTCCTCATCTCTTCAGAAAGCAAAGAACCCACCACATCTTTAGTCTTCAAGATAACAAAAGTACTCCTAATAGCCATAACAAGAGAATCCCACAAATTAGGCAAAGAACAAAGCAAGATTTGACATTTCTCCTCGTCCATTTTGACACCAACTGATGCCAATTGAGCCACTAACATATTGAATACTTCTAGGTGGTCTGTAATTCATCCACCCTTTTCCATTCTCAATGAATTATAATTTCTTCCTCAATAAAATCATGTTTGATAGGTCCAAATAGTAGTTTATTTTCCTTTGGTTTTATTAGAATTTAAGATACTTTTGAACATACTTCCTGACTATAGTCCATATTATATTATCCCTTTTTGTATCTATTATACAGACCTAATATCTAAAAGAATGAATGATGGAATTATAGTTTAATATATTAGCACTAAGTGGTTTATATGAATATGTGCATGGAAATGTTGATGGAAAGTTATGCTTTAATCTGATGGTTATCTTTATGTACATATTCTATGGAACTAACCTATTTGTAGAAAAAAGAGGAACCATGATGCACAGTTGTTGCTAGATGAATCCGTAGCAAAAGGAGTGCTAAATACCAAAACAGGGGATGCGAACATGGTGGTTATTGGTCAAAGGAATTCATGAGGATAGAGCACGTGTTGTCATGACAGTTAATAAACGTTGAAGAAGAGGTCTTCGTTGATTTATAAATTTGATAGATGGATGCATAACTTAATGAAATCTATTGCCAAAGTTCTATTCTTTTTAGGATTCTCTTTCAATTATAGATTGAATAAGTCCATATCTTAAAACCATGTTCTAGATATCTGGAAGTGGAATTAATGATTTCAGTTTTAGTTGTTACTTTCAATAAAAACTCCCTCAACCTATATATAACTGATGGTCGAGTCTGTAGTTTAGTTAGTTGGTTCTTACAAGTTTGTACTATCTATTATTTTCCAGTTGAAACATGAATCTACATAATGGTTAAATCCAATTTGTGAGAGTTTTTGTAATCCTTTACCTTATGCAATAATGAAGTTCAGTTCATGAGATGTGTGTGAGATCTACTAGTTAGATTGTGCTCAATTAAGTAGGAACAATTACTTGAGCAGGCCACTCAAGGTATTGTTCTTTACTCCATCTTTCAATTGTTTATTTCTATTGGTAGTTAATATTAGTTTACTGTTACTTATGCATTATACATTTTATTTCTTGTTTAAAATGAGTGAATTCCTAGGAACATGCATGGAATAATTGTTAATAATGTTAATAATACTTCGGAGAATAGTTTAAACATTGCAGTAATCTTAAACAGGTTTTCAGTTTACTTTCATTAGAATAGTTCAATTATAGTCATTGTTGTAGGTACTCATAGCAACTAAGGTTCAATTTTACTTTTACTGTTTTCCAGTTTTTATGAATTTCCAGCAGCTAGAATAACTTAAGTAGGTTAGTTTGAGTAGTTTGAGTCCATGAAGGAATATATCTTGTTGCACCATCATAAGCTTACACTCCTTGGTTGATAATCTAATGTAGTCTTAAACAATGTCAAGTGGACTGTTCAATTTGTTAATCCTTTGAATTGAGTGACTTTCACCAAGTTTACAAAACATTAACTTAGACTCTACATTTTTGGCACCATTGTCGGGGATGGTGCTAACTTCATAGATCCATTTTTGTAGTTTTCATTGTTAAAATTTCCTTCTCAAGTATTAGAACTGTTAGAAATCACCTTTTCAACATTAACCTACTAACATTGTGTAGGGTCATGGCCCTACAAAGTTAAATTTACCATATGCGGAGGTGGAGAGATAACCAAGGAAGATTCATCCCTTTAGATGTTCAAGATAAAGAAGATACTAGTGGTTTTGCTGAAATTATTGAGGAGACTATTGAAAGAGTAAACACTACTCTTCCATATTCACCATCATCTTCCACAACTACATAAGGGACCTTCCAAACAATGGGGGATGTACTAGTAGATGAACTAGAACATGGAACCTTTGAGTTTCCTATTATAGATCAAGATAGAGCCATTGTGCTAAAGAATATACAACCATCGACATTACTAGAATTTTATGGCTTAGTAACAGAGGACCCAAATACTTTCCTCTTTGAGTTTGACATTCTGTGTAGAAGTGTAGAGAAGGGGGGTTCACTACTCACGAGTTCTCTTCATTCAAAGAGCCTCATGGGGTGAAATGCCCTAAACTACCTCAAGAAATAGTGCAAAAGATCTAGAATCAAAAAGAGAAGGTCACAGAGATTTCTTGGACAAATTGACAAGCTCTCGCCCAAAGGATGTTAGCGTGGGTCCGGGATGATAGCATGACATGCTGGCGTCTCTCTGGTGTGCTAACATCCATGTAGACTAGAAAGTGATAATGTCACCGAAAATAGCTAAATAACTGCTAGCAATCTGATTGCTAAGAACTTACAAAATGCCATAAAGTAACAAAATGTAATATAACTAAAATAAAGTGAAATAGATGATAAAAAGAATAAGAGATAGAAAGGAAATGCTTACAACCACACAAGTGATGAAACCTCTAGCGAATGAGTGCCTTTAATACCTTCATGCATAATTTCTGGAGAAAGTGTTGGGGCTGTATAGGGGTTTGCCTCAATCAAACCCCCGTTTTGGTGTTCCCACCTCCACAAACAACCAAATAGATAGAGAAAAATAAGAAGTAATCGAAATGGACAAAGTGTGTGGTGAAAGCGAAACCCGCTTTAGGAGTAGAACCCGCAACACCAAGTATGGGTGACAAAAGCAATCCCCGCTCGAGGAGGAGAACCTGTGTCACAAAGTAAGAATGTAATAGATAGAGGATGTGGAATCCCAGGATTCTCACAAGCATGAGATAAGGGAGGTGAAGCTGCAAGGCTTAAGGAAGCCAAAAAGGGAGACAAAGAGAGCTACAAGAGCCAAGAGAGCTACAAAGGGTGTTGTGAGAGCTTAAGAGCTTGAGGCTATTGTAGCAAGTAATGGAGCTGCACAAGAAAAATGACAAGAGAGAAAATGCTAGAGCCAAGGTTGGAAAGAAGTTAGAATGAAGCTAGAAGTGCAAGTGAATTGAAAAGATGGAATTTAAGGAGGGAAGAGAAGCAAAAAGAAGCTTCCCAGGCAATTACAAGGAATCTCGAGTTGTTACCACTGACCAAAGGAGGTGACAAGTGGAAAACATGCTCGAAAATAATTGTTTGAGCATTGAAACATTGTAGGATGCTAGTGTGATGCATAGACATCCGCGTGGCATGCTAGTGTCAAGACACATCACGCTACAAAATGATAAGAATGGGAAAAGCACAAAGTTTGATGCAAAGCAGATGCATAAGGGTAGCTGCTGAAAAGAGAGCCTTTGAGCATCCTAAGAGGGAAAAAGGTTGATGCAGGGGATAAAATGAGCCTACACCAGACGCTAAGGGAGTGGACACTAAAGTGGACACAAGAATGTATGTGAAATTGTGAGGGGTGCAATTTTACGCCATTACAAGAAGTTATGATTACACTACTGATGCACACTGACTCAAGCTCTTTCCGACTACTATGAAGGATGTTTCCCTTAGATGGTTTATGGGGTTTGGAAAAGATGTTGCCCCTGATTGGGAAACTATGAAAACAAAGTTCTTGGAGAAGTACAAGGACTATTGCAAAGGATTAGACTGAAGAAGAGATGACATTTTCTCAATGTCTCAAAAGGAGGATGAGCCACTAGAAGATTATATTGAGAGGTTTCAGTTTGCTTTGAAGAAAAACCCCCAACATAAATTATCAGAGGAATCCCTTAAGTTAGTATTTTTAAGAGGGCTTAATGAAGAGAGTATGGATGCCCTCAAATTTATTAGAGGAGGGGATATTTCCAAAGGACCATTTGAAGAAATTTTAAAAATATGTAGGAATTATTCTAGGAATCTTTCTAGGAAGCCAAGAGGGGAGAGGTCATCCATCACAAGTAAGTCCTCTAATGGGGTTTCTAAGGTTGAAATCAACAATTTATTGTCCAATATGAAGCAGGACATAATAAGTCATCTAGCAACATAGCTGGACACATTCCATATTAAGAAGAAGTAGGAGGAAACAAAAGCCATGCTCATTGAGTATTGTCCTAATTCTAGGCAGAGGAAAGCCAATTGTAAGTGTAAAAGAGTGGCCAGTATCCAGTGAGAAAAGGTTGAAAAACCAAACTTCCAACCAATGGAAGGAGATGATGGAAAAAATTTCTACATCACATAAAGGAAGCCATGGTAGCAGAGACAAGGTGTGCCACCGGAACCCCTTAGCTTTAATCCATCTTTCCCTTTTAGTAATCAATTTTTTTTTACTTGGAGTTCACTCAACCCTGACAATTAAACCAAAACCAATGGCAGAATCCTCAACAATGGCCACAAGTCCAACCAAATTGGAACCAACAACCAAAACCATGGCCATAACAAAACTTTTAGAGTTCCAATTATAATCCATATTGGCCAAATAAGCAAAATCAATGGCAACCTCAGTGGTACAAAGGCCAACAATGGCAACAACCTAATATGAATTATCAATAGCCTATGCTACCACTACTTCCACCATAGAAACAAAATCTGATGCCTCCATCAAATCCTCAACCACAACCACCTAAACCATCACAAATACCTATCCAACCTGCACCTAACCCTAACACTAAGCCTATTCAACAAGCTTATACTAACAACGCTATGCAATACCCCACTTATGGGGTAGGGGTGAGTGATGTCCACCTCAGATCAAGAAAGCAACTTGCTAGGCCTTCATCTCCCCAAATTATGGAAGTGGAGGATGAAGAACTTGTAGTTGAGGCTTCTGATAAGCCACCTTTGGAGCTTGAGAAAAACTAGGTACCCCAAACTACTTCAATCATAAGCAATCATTTCCTGAACACCTAGCTCTGCAAAAGCATCACACACAAGCTGAGACTGACCTTTTAGGGCAGTTGAAAGATGTTAATATCAAAATTACACTTATCCAAGCTATCAAAGATATTCCCATCTACAAGAAGACAGTGTGAGATCTCTGTCTTAAGAAACCAAGCACGAAGAAGAAAGATCCACAAACAGTTCATGTTTTGGGGAATCTTGCAGATATTATGTTGGGAAATATCACAGTCCCTAAGTATACTGACCCTGGTAGTCCAGTTGTGGATGTCAAGATGAATGGGACTCTCATCAAAACCACTTTGATAGATTTGGGAGCATCTATTAATGTAATGACAAAAGAAACTATGCAATTGCTTTAGTTGATCAATCTCAGGCCTACTCAAACTATTTTGCAATTAGCTGATAGGTCTATAGTAAAGCCTAAAGGAGTTATTGGAGATATAGTTATTACATTGGATTCATGGGAATACCCTATTGACTTCATAGTATTGCAACCTAAAGTTAATCTTGCAGGTTACCCACTCATTCTAGGTAGGCCTTTGGTTAGCAACAAATGATGCCTTCATAGGATGTAGATCTGGTAAGATGGTCATATCCAATGGAAAAATAACAAAGAACTTGGTTCTTTATCCACTTGCTCAACCATATGCAGATATGGAGCATTGTATTTGGCCCAATTTGGCTGAAGAAGAGGAAGATAGTTACTCTCTTCAGACATTGATGACTATTGAGTGTAGCCCTTTGTTGGATGACCAAGATGAAGATGAGCTTATCACTCATATTATACAAAATGATTGTGGAAGGAGCTTTCAACAACAAGATTGTCTTATATGTCTCCAAGACCCATTGCAAAGTATTGTACCTACTAATTCAACTGAAGAGATATCTCAATTATTTCATTCACTACTTCCTTAGCAATATTTTCCAATTATACCAAGCCTTGATCTCTCATTAGTTCAATAGTTATCAAAAGAGTTGGAAATTATGCTAGGTAGAATGTTGAATATTAATAACACCTTGACTGAAGCACAACAAAAATCTCTACAGACAGTGTTGCAGGCACACTCAACTGCATATGCATGGGACTATCATGATATGAGAGGTATTGATCCTGATCTCTACATGCATAGGATTTATATTAATGAAGGTTATAAACCAATCAAATAGCCTCAAAGGTGCATGAATCCAACCTTAAGGGATATTGTAAAATCTAAAATTCAAAAGCTCTTAGATACTGGTTTTATTTACACAATTTCAGATAGTGAGTGGGTTTCACTACTAGTTATAGTTCCCAAAAAAGGAGGGAAATGGAAATTCTATGTTGATTACAGAGAATTAAATGCTACCACAAGGATATATCATTTTCCATTGCCATTTATTGACTAGGTTCTTGATTCTTTGGTTGGAAAGAAATATTTTTCATTTCTTGATGGTTTCAGTGGTTACAACTAGATCAAAATTGCACCAGAAGATTAGGATAAGACCACCTTCACCTTCCCTTGGGGAACTTATGCATATTTTGTTCTACCTATTGGCTTGTGTAATGCTCCAACCACCTTTCAGCGTGTAGTACTGAACATATTTTTTGATTTTTCACATAACTGTATGGAGATATACATGGACAATTTCACCACTTATGGTGAAACATATGAGGAAGCCTCGAGTAACTTGGAAAAAGGTTTAAAAAGGTGTAAGGAACAAAAATTATCTCTCAGAAATGAAAAGTGTTTCATGATGATGACACAAGGCATTGTGTTAGGACACTTTATATCCAATGAAGGCATACAGGTTGATCCAAAGAAAATTGAGATTATATCTAATCTACCTGTACCACAAAAGAAAAAGGATGTCAGAAGCTTCTTGGAACATGCAGGTTACTATAGGCGATTTATACAAGATTTTAGTAAGATTGTTGCACCTTTGTTCACTTTGTTAACAAAGGATTTTTAATTTGATTGGACTAAAGGTTGTAAGAGTTCATTTTAAAAACTAAACGAAGCTTTAACACATGCACTGGTTCTCAGAGGGCCAAATTGGAAATTTCCCTTTCATATCCAGACCGATGCATCTGACTTTACAATTGGAGCAGTCTTAGGGAAGAAAGAAGGAACTAAGAAATATGCAATCTATTATATTAGCAAAAATCTGCAAGGAGCAGAATTGAACTACACTATAATAGAAAAAGAAATGCTTGCAATTGTCTATGCTATTAATAACTTTAGACATTATATCATTGGTTATCAGGTATTCATACATATAGATTATACAACTATTAGGTACCTGATGAAGAAACCAGTGGTAAGTGCCAGACTTGTAAGATGGTTGTTATTGCCTCAAGAATTTGACATAACAATTGTTGACAAGCTTGGAAGGGCTAATGTGGTTGTTGATTTTCTATCTAGATTGCCTACTCAGTCAACAAAGGGAATTGTTGATGATTCTTTTCCTAATGAGCATTTATTTGCACTAAATGTGCTCACACCATGGTATGCTAACATATCAAACTATTTAGTGTCAGGATAGATTCCAAGTTACTTTTCTCCAAGAGAGAAAAGGCAGTTGGTTCATAAATGCTTCCCTTATTCATGGATTTCTGGATTTTTGTTTTACACTGGTCTAGATAATATTATGAGGAGGTGTATTCGGGAGGATGTATTGTTTAACATTATGAAAGCGTGCCATGATGAACCTTGTGGTGGATATTTTGTAGCCAAAAGGATAGCTTTTAAGATTTTGACAATAGGATATTATTGGCCAACATTACATAAGGACTCTATTAAGTATACTAGAAGTTGTGACCACTGCCAAAGGATGGGTAGACCTACAAGATTTGACAAAATTCCATTACAACCCCAACTGGATTTAGCTCCTTTCAACAAATGGGGGATAGATTTTATTGGACCTATCTCTCCTAGTTCAAATAATAAAGAATGCATATTGGTATGCATTGATTACTTAACCAAGTGGGTTGAAGTAAAAGCATTGTAGTTCACCAAAGATGGAAATGTTGCAAATTTTTTATATGAGGATATCTTCACTAGATATGGTGTGCCAAAATAAACAGTGACTGATCAAGGGCCACAATTCACATCAAAATTTATTGCAAAGTTAATGGAAGAATATCATATCAGGAACAAGAAGTCTACCCCATATCATCCTCAAACTAATGGACAGATCGAAGTTACCAATCGAGAGATTGAGAATATATTGACCAAGAAAGTGCAACTACATAGAAGAGATTGGGTATCCAGATTACTAGAAGTCGTCTAGGCATGCAAGACTACATGGAAAAAAACAATATGGTTTACTCCATATGAGCTAGTTTATGGAAAAATAACTGTATTTCCTATAGAATTTGAATATAAAAATCTCAGGATAGCTGTGGAATTAGGCATGGATTTAACAAAGGCACACAAGGAAAGGTTGCACTCCTTGAATGGGTTGGATGAAATCCAAATGGAAGCAATTCATCATATAGAGGTGATGCACCAACAATGCATAAAGTGGCATGATAGGTTTATCAAGACAAAAGAATTTAAGGAAGGAGATTGAGAATTGTTGTATGATTCAAGGTATAGGGATTTCAAGGTAAAATTTTAGTCTAGATGGCTAGGCCCTTATGAAATTAGTAAGGTTTATCCAAATGGAGTAGTACAACTACATGTCATTGATGTTGTGCACTTCTCCCTTCTTGTCAATGGACACATACTCAAGTTATATAAGAAGCCAATTTAACATGATGACTTATACTTTTCACTCATACAACAATATGGAGCTCGCAGTGAGACCGAGATAGATTCTAAATCCCTAAGTCCTACATTTGTTTTAAGAGACACCCCAAGTACATCTGATAACCCAGTGGTTGAGTTACACAACTCAACCCCTGAGGTTGCCTCGACCTAATTTTCAATGCTTTATCACATGCACACACAACACAATAAATTTGCACACAATGCACAGTTATGATAACACTACAACTATCTTTACAAAAGACCTATTCAGCATATTCTAAAGGGACTTGATGCCGAAGGGACCTGTAGCTTCCAACTATGTTTGGGACTTGATGTTGCGGCAACCCGTAGCACACTTCAAAAGATTGGAAATAATATTTTATTTATTTGGCGCCATATTTATTACAAGGTTATCGCCACTCATTTCCATTATATCCACCTATTCCACCTAAATCTCGTGGCAAAATTATTTTACTGCCTGTGTACATTTCCAACCTTTTCAAAGTCCCATCATTTGCTTACACCTATCTAACCGTATACGATCACCATCCATGATACTTATTACCTTGCATTTAATATCTGCACCATCAAATCCATTGCACCATATATTCTTTTAGTTTTCACGCACTATCGAAGGTTATTTTTGCACAAGTGTACTTAAGGTAAACTATTATGATTACACAAACTTCTTTAAACTTTTATGCACTTATATTTTATTTTCGTGCATGTGAAATATTATATTATTTAATTCCATCAACTCATGTTTATTTCACCTCCAAATCACCACAGTGAAGTGAGGTCACTTCACATCTTTAGTTGTGGGGAGGGTACACTTAAACTATCTTTTTGCCACATTTTTTGAAATTAGCCACCTCAAACTAAATTAATATAATTATGACATGAAAAGCCTTTAGTTATTTATTTATTGCTATTTCTGTTGCTGCCATTTTTATAATTCCTAAGAACTTGAAACCCTATCAAATTTGAAAGAATCTTAGTTTGGTTTCTATTTGAGCTAAATTTAAAGAGTGCCCTATGGTTATAGTCTGTGATAGCAAGCATACATTTGGAAGTTGAGGTTTTTGAAGTCATAAGTTGGGGGTGGTAGGAGGAAACTGAGTTGAGCTTTTGATTTGATTTGGTATTATGGGCAGTAAGAGAACTAAGATGGGAGGAGATGTTATTAGGAGAGAACTAGCGGCTCATCAACAAATTCTGGAGGATGCAGTTGTTCTTCCTATATTTACAAGAGTTGGATGGCTTGATTATTTCCTAAAGTTGACAGAGTTTAGTGATGACTTGACAAGGAGATTTGCATAAACTCTTCAGTATGACGAAGCTGTGGTAAAAGGACTTTCCGTAGATGCTTCATAGGCTACTATTGCTCAAGTAACTAGGTTACCAAGGACGAGAGCTGAATTTCCACCTCGGGCTGATGTCATCCCTGCTCAGGAATAATTCTACATAAGAGGGGAAGTATTGGACTCCTCAACACAAGGTATGAATAGAATGTCTCTCCACTGGTTATGGGAAAGGTGTGCTTATTTTTTCAGATATATTACATGTGATGGGAGGTAAAATCTATTATATACCATCCATTTCAAGTTATTAACTCATCTTGTGCATAACAAAATAGTCAATGTACCCAACTTATTATACCACCTATTGAAAAGAATGACTTCAAAGTATCAAAGGAGGCAATCTGATACTTCTCTTTCTCACCATTGTTTGGTTACTCTTTTGATAAAAAGAATTATGAGGATTCAGTACCCATAAGTAAGGTGGGAAGATTTTAGGGATGATTTGTGTAATGATATCAATAGTTTGTTGGTAATGCCTAAAAATGTGGGAATTCAAGATGAACCCTAGAATGAGCCTTGAAGCGAAAACCCTCATAATTTTCCTATGGCTTCACCTACCCACAACCAAAGCGAACATGTAGAGCCTAAAGAACTAGAATTAGGGTTGTCTAAAAGTGAAGAGTTACCTTCTTCTTCAAGGCCGCATAAGTCTAAAAGGAAGAGAAGTAGTGTGTCCACTACTTCCACACCCTCTAAACCAAAAGAAGATGATCCAAAAGGGAAGAGGGTTGTTTAGGAAAAGAAGAAGAGTGCTAAAAAAGAGAAGAAGAAAACTAAAGCAAAGATACTTACACCTAGACGTTCTGGTAGGATCAGGCAACAACATATTGTAAAGGAAAGTACAGGAGAACTAAAAAAGAAAATGAGAATAGAGAACAACTCCAGGAAAATCAACGCCAGGAACAACAACAGGAGAATGTTACAATTGCAGAGTCTGATTCCAAGCTAGATAAGAATGTCCCTAGTGATATGAATCCACCTACGAAAAGGAGGAGTATAATAATGACTTTTGATTATGAGTTAGAAGATCCATTTATTGCAAAGAAATTAAGGAGAGAAGCTCCAGATAACCCCCCATATGGTGAATATGAAGGAGAGAATGAACAGTTTGAAGGTGGAGAAGAAACTTATCTCGAAGAAAGGAATGCAAGGGAAGAACTCTAAGAAGCAATGGAAAAGATTAAACATCTAGAGGAGTTGGTGAAAAATTATGAATAGAAGTACAAAGAGAGAGAAGTTAAAATAGAAGAAATGGAGGAAAAATTACAATTGTATGGTCATGGTGCCAAGTTGGATTTACTGGCATAGTTGGCTGATGCTAAAATAGGGGATAAGGAACTTGTTCCAAGTGAAAATCCCCTAAGACTCCTCGTTATCTCACCACTTTTTCTCTAGGTTACCAATTATGGAGTGTAACCAAGGAATTTGAAGAAGAAAAAGGGAAATGGGAGAAGGAAAAGGAGAAATATATACAAGAATTGGAAAATAAGGATATGGAATTGAATAAGTTAGCAGTCTAATTAGAAGTAGTAGATAAAGCTGCACAAATTGTGAAATGCAGGCCTTCGCCTAGAACTTATGCACTATTTCTACAAGAGAGGTATTTTTGTTTCTAGTTTAATAGATTGGTTAGTAAATAGTTAGCTACTATGAGTCAACCAAATGAGTTTCTTAAAAATTTCAAAGCTTCCACAATAGAGGACCAGAATAAATTGTGTGAATTTTATTTGCAAAATTATGTGATTCTTGATAACACATAATGGAACCCCTTAATATTTGTTGGGGATCTTCAGGTCAGAGCCCTTGCCTCTTATTACATGAATGAACAACTTAAAGGAGAAATTATGGAAGAGTATAATGAAAAAGAAAAATCTATTGCACTTTTAGTAAGAAAAGTGGAAAAGGATTCAAAACCAATTATTGATGAGTGGATAAGACTTCTTGGGCATAAGGGAGTTGGTAAGATAATAATGAAACTCATGAAAGAAGACTATGAAAGGATGAAAATGCTAGCTGTATGAATTGTACAACAATGTTATAAGTATGTACAAAACCGGTGGGATGAACTAACTCCTGAATTGCAGAAAAAGGAACCACATTATGTGTATAACTTTATTGCTATTCTCTAGAGGGTCGAGAAGTACATGGCAATCAGTATTAACAAAGGAGTTCATTGGATACCCCTTACATTTAAGCCACCCATTCTCCTTTGTCCAATTCCACATTGGATTGGAAATAGGGGTGATGAATTGGAAAGGGAGGAAGCTATCAGAATGAGGAGACTTTCATCATATCAAGGTTTCTATCTACAACAAGATCAGGGTGTTAGTACAGTTATGGACCTGAGGAAAACTGCTCTACAGAATAATCAAGATCCTTAGTGTTTTTGCTTGGGGACAAGAAAAAATTTAAGTTGGGGGGAAAATGATAGGTCCAAATAATAGTTTATTTTCTTTTGGTTTTATTAGAATTTAAGATACTTGTGAACATACTTCTTGACTATGGTCCATACTATATTATCCCTTTTTGTATCTATTATACGAACCTAAGATCTAAAAGCATGAATGATGGAATTATAGTTTAATATATTAGCATTAAGTGGTTTATATGAATATGTGCATGGAAATGTTGATGGAAAATTATGCTTTAATCTGATGGTTATCTTTATGTACATATTATGTGGAACTAACATGTTTGCAACAAAAAGAGGAAATATGATGCACAGTTGTTGCGGGATGAACCCATGGCAAAAGGAGTGCTAAATACTAGAATAGGGGATGCTACAAAAACAGTTGAACATGGTGGTTATTGGTCAAAGGAATTTATGAGGATAGAGCACTTGTTGTCATGAAAGTTAATAAACGTTGAAGAAGAGGTCTTCTTTGATTTAGAACTTTGACAGATGGATGCATAACTTAGTGAAATCTATTGCTAGAGTTCTATTCTTTTTAGGATTCTCTTTTAGTTATAGATTGAATAAGTCCATATATTAAAACGATGTTCTAGATATCTGGAAGTGGAATTAATGATTTTGATTTTAGTTGTTACTTTCAATAAAGACTCCCTCAACTTGTATATAACTGATGGTTGAGCCTGTAGTTTAGTTAGTTGGTTCTTACAAGTTTGCACTATCTATTATTTTCTAGTTGAAACATGAATCTACTGAATGGTTAAATCCAGTTTGTGAGAGTTTTTGTAATCCTTCACCTTATGCAATAATGAAGTTCAATTCATGAGATGTGTGTGAGATCTACTAGTTAGATTGTGCTCAATTAAGTGGGAACAATTACTTGAGTAGGCCACTCAAGGTATTGTTCTTCACTTCATCTTTCAATTGTTTATTTCTGTTGGTAGTTAATATTATTTTACTGTTACTTATGCATTATAGATTCTATTTCTTGTTTAAAATGAGTGAATTCCTAGGAACATGCATGGAATAATTGTTAATAATGTTAATAATACCCCAGAGAATAGTTTAGACATTGCAGTAATCTTAAACAAGTTTTCAATTTACTTTCATTAGAATAGTTCAGTTATAGTCATTGATGTAGGTACTCGTAGCAACTAAGGTTTAGTTTTACTTTTACTGTTTTCCAATTTTTATGAATTTCCAACAGCTAGAATAACTTAAGTAGGTTAGTTTGAGTAGTTTGAGTAGTTTGAGTCCATGAAGGCATATATCTTGTTGCACCATCATAAGCTTATGCTCCTTGGTCGATAATCTAATGTAGTCTTAAATAGTGTCAAGTGGACTGTTCGGTTTTTTAATCCTTTGAATTGAGTGACTTTCACCAAGTTTACAAAACATTAACTTAGACTCTACAATGTTCACTAAAGGTTTGGCTTGATACATCTCACCAAGCTTCTTCCATTATTTTTTTATAGAGGTTTCTTCATGGAAATTGTTTAAACAAAGTCCATCAAGCACAACCTGATTAGACCCTTGGCTTTATGGTCCATAACATCATATTGAGTAGCTAAAGTAGGATCTGCATGCCTTGAAATATTCTCATCAACAACATCCCACAAATGTTGATCTATCAACAAACTTGTCACCTAATTTTCACCCTCAGGCTCAATCAGGCAGAATATCATGTGACAGAGGTTCGAGAAGGCCAAATGGAGCATTCACACAAGTACAAAAGTCATGAATCTGATGCTAGGTCACATGGAACTCAGTTGGGAAGCCTACCTTGTTCAAGTTCAACATGAAAATCCTCTAAGGAGAAAATCGGCAAGACCCTATGAATGTCACGGTGAGCGGAATTAGTATGCAGGTACCTATCGGCAAGACAAAATCATTGTCCCAGCGATTAAGTTTTTCCCCATCGGCATGAGGATCTCCTTCAGAGAGAGTCTCAGTGACTTCTTGAAGTCTCACCGAAAGGATGCCTTCGGCGTAAGTAGGTGGGCTTCGCAAGAAGGTCTCATCTACAAGCAATGTCTTGCCGAAGGGAAGCAACGTTGCCAAAAGGAAGTAGGTTCGGCAAGAAGTCTCATCGATAAAGGATGTCGTCGGTGTAATGCATGGAGCTCGGCAAAGGATATCGCCTTCGGCAAAATATCTTGCTGAAGGATGAAAGTCTCACCAAAAAGAGGCGGCGTCGGCAAAGCAGGTGAGCTTCGCTGTAGGGTCTCACCAAAGTCAAAAGGTCTCCCCGACTCTAAAGGCTCTTGGCGCAGGAGTTTGAGTTTGCTAAGATGTCTTTGCGATAAAGAAAATTCATGCCGATTGAAATAAGCCCTCGCCAAAGCAAAGCGCCTTCGACATGATCTCTCATCGACACTCGAGAGTCTTGCCGACAGATGAGAAAGCCTCGGCAGGAGATGATGGTTTCGGCGAAGGATAGAGGAATTGCCGTAATGTCTTAGCAAATGGAGGTGGTCTCGCCAAAGGATAAAGTGGGCTCGATATATGTTTTCCTTCAGCAGGAGTCTCATCGACAACAAAAGGGCTTGGCAAGAGTTGAAGACTTCGCCCTGAGGTCTCACCGAGATGGTGATGTCTCCCTGACTGAAGAGAAAGTAGCTCATCGCCAAAAGATAAGGAGCCCAGAGAGAGGTCTGGTCGACAGGCCAATGTCTCACCGACAACAAAGGGTCTCGCCAAGAGTCTTCCCGAGATGAAGATTTCACCGAAGGAAAAGGAATTCTATAAGATGTCTCAGTGAATGAAGGTGGTCTCAGCGACGTAAAGCAAGAATCAGTATGACTGTTGGACCTCGCTATGAAGTCTTCCTGACTTTCCATGGTCTTGCCGAAGGAAATAAAGAGCTCGGTGGAATGGAATGCATTCAGGGTGACATCAAAGAGGTCTCGCCGAAAGAAGATGAAGGGTCTTGGGGTAGCCTCTTGCTTTCGGTAAAACGTCTCACCGACACTCGGGTGTCTTGCCGAATGAAGAGGAGCTCGAGGAGATATTGAAATGAACACAGCGAAAGAGAAGACCTCGGTGTGAGGTCTAGGCGAAGAAAGGAAGTCTCACCAACATAAAGAAGCTCACCGAGGAGTAATCTCAACGAAGTAAAGGGAGCCTTCGGTGTAACATTTTGAGCTCGCTAAGAAGTCTCGGTGACCTAGGAATGTCTTGGCAACAGGGTCAAGTGAGCTCGGGGAGAAAAAGGAGAAATCAATAAAACATCTCACTGACCAATGGGGAGTCTCATCGAACGAATGATAGGAGCTTGGAGGGAATGGGGTTGCTCGCCAAAGGGTCTTACCGAAGGGTGAAGGTCTCAGCGATGAAGAGATTTCTGTGTGACTCTAAGGGGCTCGTTGTAACATCTTGCCGAAAGCAAGAGGTCTTGCTGATATTCTGGGTGATAATAAAGGTGATATCGGCATGACTTTTGGGCTCGCTAAGAACTCTCATCGACAGTTCCATGTTATGCCGATAGCTTCAGAGGGGCATAATTGCATCGGTGAGACACTTCCAATGTCTTGCCAAGATGCAATTCTAGCTGAGCGGACCTTTGACCACCAGGAATCTACGTGAAATGTGCCCAGCCAATCAGAGAGAGCTACGAGTGAAGCCGTGGCAGTTTCACCAAGATGAAGGTGATTAACAGAAGGACAGGCAGCGTGTATCTGTTCGGAGCTCAGGGGCATTCAAAGCAGCTCGACTGGGGGGAATTCAAAGATCGACACGAGGAGCAGAGGTGAATGCGGTGGTTGTAGAAAGATCAAGAAGGTTTCCCCTGAAGGCAATCTTTCACACCGACATGGACACGCATGATACAACATTAAATTCAATCGAAAAGATCTAAGGCAGATATTTTCTGAGCATATATTTTTGTAAGCCCTAAGGGGCCAACCTTAATTTGTATATAAGGCATTTTTTGCCTCTTTTTTAGGGGTTTTGTTGATGCTTTCTCTGAAGTCTGTGACTTTTCCAGTCCTCTCTTAGATTAGCAAATTTTTGTAACTCAATTTTGGGGATGAAATTCAGAAAAGACCTTGATTATTATTGATTTGAAGCTCTTGCCTACTTTCTCTTTGCATTTTTGTGTTCAGTCAGTTGATTGATTGAGCTTTTAGTGAGGTAAATGTTCACTTCCTTTGAGCTTTGTCTCAGATTTTAGAACCTTTGTGCAGAAAGCATGTTTTTACAGGTCACAAATTGTGTCAAAAGATGCAATGAATTCTAGGTGTGAAATTAACTTTCCTTCTAGGAATCTTAGCACCAAGACCTGTTTGTGAAACACTTTTGCAAAAAATATATGCGGAAGTAAGTTGTGCAAATTTATCTTCAGTCAACGAAAGCAAGTGTATGAATTCTGGTTTCAAATCCTAGTAACATTCGGTGTATCACCTTAGTTTAGTTTCAATTTATGTACTCCTTCTCCCTTTCCCTTCAAAGAATCAGTAGTTTAGGCGATAACACAAAGGAAGCCGGCCTTTTCTAGAGGTTGACCTCTGTCTGCAAGAAACCCACATCTTTAGAGGTCTTCCAATGTTACACTGAGGTGTTGAACATTAGGTTCAACAGGGTGCAATTTCAGGAGATAACAGTTTTGGCACGTCCGGTGGGACTGTCGAATAGACAGTTTGGAAATTATATGTCTACTACTAGTTTTTGATATGCATCCAATAAATTTCAGGCCTTTCAAAGGTAAAATATCAGCATATCATGGTGACTCCAACTTCATAACAACTGGTTCCAGCAGCCCAGGTGTCTGCAATTAATAAGGTTTGATCTTTAGGCTTGTTATTCCTCATGTCTTATCTCTACAATGATTAGTTATCAGCAATCTAGTGACTTGCCACCTCCATCCCATGAGAGTCATGTGTATATCTCAACTCATCAGCCATACTATGCAGAACAACCTGTTATTTTTATACCAAATGTCTCTGTAATAGCTGGCTACCAGCAACCTCATCATGTTTTCCACCCTCCCATCCCTGCTCAGTCTCAATATCAGCCAACCTATGATCAAAATCAACCCCATGAAGAGGTATTTGATGCCAACCAACATGATTATTTGCATAATCAACCTCAAGAGTGCCCCTACCAGAATATAATGGACCGACTCCAACAGTTTGACCGTGTGTTGTGGGCTTTGAGCCAAAAGTTTGAACATATGCAAATTAATGATGTCAGTAAGGTGTTCTCCTACATGTATGGCATGTTGGTTGATGTCAAGAAATAGAAAGAGCTTATATCACAGTAGCAGGAGTTGGGATGTCAGGTTGAAGAAGATCTTGAGAAGGAGATAGCAGCCAAAGAGGAGCAAATGAAATTCTTATCTGCCCAGGTACGGGCTTATTCAGAATATTAAGCACAAAGGTATGAAGCATAGGCAGCCCTTTCCATTCCTAGTTTCAGCTCACCTCCTCCTATAATGTTGAATCATCCGATGAAAGAGGATGCTTCCAAAGATAGATTTCCTAGCTTTAAACAAGAGAAGCCTTCTGAGCTCTTTAGTGAGCCTATCAATAAGTCTTCTACCCTCAAGATTCCAAGTCGGAAGGTCCCATCTCAGTCACCTTGTGAGTTTCCTTCACCTATCATGCAACTCAAATCGTGCTCTGACATCCAAGAAGTAAAAGAAGGGCAGATCTTTGACCAGTACAGCTCACTCAACTCGAAGGAGACTAAAAATATTGATTTGCTACATCTAGCCATGGAGGAATACAGACTACAGCTGCAAAAGGATGAACAGGAGAAGAATTCTCAAAATGTTTCTAGCAATGTTTTAGCTGATGATCCTCCCACTGTTCTACAAGATGGTGAAAATGTTCTATTAGGACAACAACATGAAGGGGCTAAAAGAGGTGATGTAGGTCATAAGTCCATAGCTTCATTTGTTGAGCTTCCATGTTTCATTGAGTGTGATGAGGAGAGCATAAATCTGGTCATAATTCAGCAACATGAGGTTGAAGAGGAGTAGTGTACAACTGGATTTGATACTTTTGAGCATGTTATGCTTGAGAAAGTTGATGCTGAGCTATATGAAGAAGTGTACACTGATATAATTGAGCAGTTTTGTTCAACATTGGATGGCAAAGAGTCAGAAAAGGCTGATAGCCATGATGATCTAGAGCAACAGCTTGAACAAATGCTGAAACAGTAGGAGGAGCCTAATGAGCTTGATTTGCAAAGTCATAACTGGTTGGAGGAGCTTCCATTCCATTATGTAGAGGAACCTAAGACTTTATCATCACTTGAATTGTTGTCTCCTTGCATTGACAAAGACAATCCTGAATCAGAATGTAACTCTTCCAGTGATGATGAGAATTATGAGTAGCTTCCATTATGGTCTATAAGGGAGCCTGAGGTTGATGAATTGATTGAAGATGTGATCGAGGAAGCTATTTCTTTGTTCTTCATTGAAGAAATGGGTGTTTAGTTGAGAAAGCATGAGCATATTGGGGAGGCTACTACTCTTCCATCAAGTCAGCCACAAGGGCTATATCTTTCTAGCCAGCAAGGTGATAGAATGGTAGCTCATGAGCAAAAGGTCAGCAAGGAAAGTATAAGCTTTTCCCTTACTAGAGGCTATCCAATCAGATACCTAGCTCAGATGGAATCCAAGGTAACACCAAGGACGAATCTGGCACCCAAGCATGAGGGTACTGCTCAGGAGGAGCGCACTCAAGTTACCTTTCCACCTCAGAACGAGAATGTTTAAATTCCATATGAAAAGGTTAGTAAGCCTGCATATGTTCTGCCAGAGACCTTGCAGCCATCTGTTGAATTTCCATGCATGCTTCATTTCTCTTTAGTTGTTCTCTAGCATGGCAAGCGTTGTAATTTTTTTAGAAAGGGCAGTTATTTTACCCAACCTATCAATGGGTTTGTTTTATCAATTTCTCACTAGTTAGTGTAGGGTAGGTTTAGTTGTTATTTCATTCCCTAAGTGTTGTTCCAACACAAATAAATAGTTTTATTTTAGTTTTTCCCTATTTTCAATAAGTATTCAAATGTTTTGTGAGTCTCAAGATGGGTTACAGCCATGTACAAAGCTGCTCTTGATTTGTTTCTGAGTTGTCCCAATGACTCCATGCCCAATGGATAGGCCTAGGATACTGGTTTCTATGTTTAGCAGGAAAACATCCAGCAAAGGTCACCATAAATGTCACCTAATTTTCACCCTTAGGCTCAATCAGGCAGAATATCATGTGATAGAGGTTCGAGAAGGCCAAATGGAGCATTCGCACAAGTGCAAAAGTCATGAATCTGATGCTAGGTCACAGGGAACTCAGTTGGGAAGCCTTCCTTGTTCAATTTTGGCATGAAAATCCTCTAAGGAGAAAATCAGTAGGACCCCAGGAATGTCACGACGAGCGGAATTAGTATGCAGGTACCTATTGGCAAGACAAAATCATTGTCCTAGCGACTAAGTTTTTCCCCATCAGCATGAGGATCTCCTTTGGAGAGAGTCTCGGTGACTTCTTGAAGTCTCACCAAAAGGATGCCTTCAGCATAAGTAGGCGGGCTTCGCAAGGAGGTCTCACCGATGAGCAATGTCTTGCCGAAGGGAAGCAGTGTTGCCAAAAGGAAGTAGGTTCGGTAGGAAGTCTCATCAATAATGGAAAGTCACGCCGACATGCCTTGTGCCTTTGGTGTAATGCATGGAGCACGGAAAAGGATATCACCTTCGGCAAAATGTCTTGCTGAAGGATGAAAGTCTCACTGAAAAGAGGCATCATCGGCAAAGCAGGAGAGCTTCGTTGTAGGGTCTCACCGAAGTCAAAAGGTCTCCCCAACTCTAAAGGCTCTTGGTGCAGGAGTTTGAGTTTGCTAAGATGTCTCGGCGATAAAGAAAAGTCATGCCGACTGAAATAAGCCCTCACCAAAGCAAAGCGCCTTCGGCATGATCTCTCACTGACACTCGGGAGTCTTGCCGACAGATGAGGAAACCTCAGAAGGAGATGATGGTATTGGTGAAGGATAGAGGAATTGTCGTAATGTCTCAACGAATAGAGGTGGTCTCGTCGAAGGATAAAGAGGGCTCGATATATGTTTGCCTTCGGCAGGAGTCTCATCGACAACAAAAGGGCTCGCCAAGAGTTGAAGATTTCGCCCTCACCGAGATGGCAATGTCTCCCTAACCAAAGAGAAAGTAGCTCATTGCTAAAAGATAAGGAGCCCGGTGAGAGGTCTGGATGACAGCTAATGTCTCGCCGACAACAAAGGGGCTCACCAAGAGTCTTCTTGAGATGAAGAGTTCGCCAAAGGAAAAGGAATTCTATAAGATGTCTCGGCGAATGAAGGTGGTCTCAGCGATGAAAAGAAGGAATCGGTATGACTGTTGGACCTCACTATGAAGTCTTCCCAACTTGCCACAGTCTTGCCGAAGGAAATAAAGAGCTCGGTGGAATGGAATGCGTTCAGGGTGACATCAAAGAGGTCTCACTGACAGAAGATGAAGGGTCTTGGGGTAGCCTCTTGCTTTTGGTAAAACGTCTCACCGACACTCAGGTGTCTTGCCGAATGAAGAGGAGCTCGGGGAGATATTGAAATGAACACGGCGAAAGAGAAGACCTCGGTGTGAGGTCTGGGCGAAGAAAGGAAGTCTCGCCGACATAAAGAAGCTTGTCGAGGAGTATCTCAGTGAAGTAAAGGGAGCCTTCAGTGTAACATTTTGAGCTCGCTAAGAAGTCTCAGCGACCCGGGAATGTCTTGGCGACGGGGTCAAGTGAGCTCGAGGAGAAAAAGGAGAAATCAATAAAACGTCTCACCGACCAATGGGGAGTCTCATCGAACAAATGATAGGAGCTCGGAGGGAATGGGGCTGCTCGCCAAAGGGTCTTACCGAAGGGTGAAGGTCTTAGTGATGAAGAGATTTTTGTGTGACTCTAAGGGGCTCGTTGTAACATCTTGCCGAAAGCAAGAGGTCTTGCCAATATTCTGGGCGATAATAAAGGTGATATCGGCATGACTTTTGGGCTCACTAAGAGCTCTCATCGATAGTTCCATGTTATGCCGATAGCTTCAGAGGGGCATAATCGTATCGGTGAGACACTTCCAGTGTCTCGCCGAGATGCAATTCTAGCTGAGCGGGCCTTTGACCATCGAGAATCTACGTGAAATGTGCCCAGCCAATCAGAGAGAGCTACGAGTGAAGCCGTGGCAGTTTCACCAGGATGAAGGTGATTAATAGAAGGACATGCAGCGTGTATTTGTTCAGAGCTTAGGGGCATTCAAAGTAGCTCGACTGGAGGGAATTCAAAGATTGACACGAGGAGCAGAGGTGAATGCAGTGGTTGTAGAAAGATCAAGAAGGTTTCCCCTGAAGGCAATCTTTCACACCGACATGGACACGCATGATACAACATTAAATTCAATCAAAAAGATCTAAGGCAGATCTTTTCTGAGCAGATATTTTTGTAAGCCCTAAGGGGCCAACCTTACTTTGTATATAAGGTATTTTTTACCTCTTTGTTAGGGGTTTTGTTGATGCTTTCTCTAAAGTCTATGACTTTTCCAGTCCTCTCTCAGGTTAGCAAATTCTTGTAACTCAATTTTGGGGATGAAATTCAGAAAAGACCTTGATTATTATTGATTTGAAGCTCTTTCCTACTTTCTCTTTGCATTTTTGTGTTCAGTCAGCTGATTGATCAAGATTTTAGTGAGGTAAATGTTCACTTCCTTCGAGCTTTGTCTCAGATTTTAGAACCTTTGTGTAGAAAGCATGTTTTTGCAGGTCACAAATTGTGTCAAAAGATGCAATGAATTCTAGGTGTGAAATTAACTTTCCTTCTAGGAATCTTAGCACCAAGACCTGTTTGTGAAACACTTTCGCAAAAAATATATGCGGAAGTAAGTTGTGCAAATTTATCTTCAGTCAACGAAAGCAAGTGTATGAAGTCTGGTTTCAAATCCAAGTAACATTCGGTGTATCACCTTAGTTTAGTTTCAATTTATGTACTCCTCCCTTTCCCTTCAAAGAATCAGTAGTTTAGGTGATAACACAAAGGAAGCCAGCCTTTTCTGGAGGTTGACCTCTGTCCGCAAGAAACCCACATCTTTAGAGGTCTTCCAATGTTACACTAAGGTGTTGAACATCAGGTTCAACAGGGTGCAATTTCAGGAGATAACAAAACCCTCCATCTTCAGCTTCCATATTTTAAAATTATTTCCAAAAAATTTATCCACCTCTATTTTCCCTGATGAACTTACCATATGAAAATTACTGCAACAAGATCACAAAGTATCTTCTGCACAAGCTCCCACTCAAATATGGATTAGTTCAAAAAACCTAACAACCCACAACTAAAACCAAAGGTGATCAGGCTATAATACCACTTGTAAGGAAGCTAAGGTAGCGAAACAACTTCATACACTAATCTTGAGTGGAGGATAATGCAAAACTTTATAGATCTTTACAATAGTTATAAAAGAAAACAAAAATATCATGCATACCACAACATAGTGATTTACCTTGGGAAAACCCTTTCGAGAGAAAAATTCCACACTCCAAAAGCCGCCCAATATATTATTCAGGAATAACAAAGATTATATTATACTTGTAGAGAAAGCTTCTCATAGGAGTATCACCAACTAGAGATCTAGAGGCAACATGACTGCTATTAGACTCTCAAAATACATCATTTTACATAATCATAATACAATTCCCTCATAAAATAGGGTTGTCTGTTGAGAAAATGTCTCAACCTTGCAATTACACAAGGTACTATTGATACATAAGGTATTGTTCAACCGACGACGATGGGGAGGGTGGGGGGATCTCCCCCACGAGGGGTCTGGAGGGATATATTATATTGTAAATCTGGAGTGTTCATCATTATGTCTCATATTCGACGATTGATATTTTATTTTCTTGACTTTCCCTAGAAGGCAACCCTATTTTATGAGGGAATTGTATTATGGTTGTGTATTGCGTTGTATTCTGAGAGCCTGATAGCGGCTGTGTTGCCTTTGGATCTTTGAGTGGTGATACTCCTTTGAGAAGCTTGCTATACAAGTATATTGTAATCTTATGAGTTTTGAATAATATTATTGGGCGACTTTTGGAGTGTGGGGTTTTTCTCCTGAAAGGGTTTTCCCCTCGTAAATCATTGTGTTGTGGTATGCATGATATTTGTGTTTCTTTTTGTTTTTAAGTTTCTGTAACTTTTAAAGATCTATAAAAGTTTTGCATTATTCTCCTCTCAAGATTAGTGTAGGGATTTGTTCTACTACCTTAGCTTCCTTACATTTCCTTCTATGGCAAGTCAAGCCAAAAAAATATCGACCATCATATATGAGACCTAATGATGAACGATTTAGATTTACAATAATAAAATATACATAAAATTTGGCTTTCAGGGGTGTTTCCCTTGAGCCCCGACCGGGGTGATGATCCCCCTGAACCTCTCATAGGGGCATACCGCCCCCCACACACCCTTTCACTTACCTATCAACAACACCTTATGTAATTGCAAGGTTGATACACATTTTCCCAACATCTCTAAGTTGTTTTACTTGCATCTTTATGCTTTCTGTTTGGTCTTGAATTTGTTGTAGCTGAGTATGTTTGTTCTCTAGCTAGGCCCTACCCATCAAATTGGATAATATTATAGATAATTTTGTGGTCAATATAAAGTTTCCAAGGAATAGGATGTGAGAATCCTTCAATGATAGGAAGTCATCCCAAAAATTAGGCAATTTGAGAAGGAAAATTTGGCCAACCTAAATAATGAAAAAGTAACTATCCTGGGAAAAGAGTTGAAGCCCATCAATGGAAATTAGGAGCTTGCAATTTAGGTCAAAAAATACACTATTTGAAATAATGTTGTTGGCATCAAAATATTGATAGAAAAAATTAAAGAGCACCATGAAAGATAGGTAACACATGGAATGGAGAAAGATGATAAAAAGGATCATGCGGGACCAAGCACTAGAACTCAGTAAGAAGAAATCCTTCACATTAAAGAAGATAGATCTAATGGGTTTCGCCAAACTCTAGGAGGAATTTTTCCAAAAGAAGATGGAAGCTATAGAAACCTGAAAACACCTTTAGTTGGTCTGCTTTGTTTAAGTCTTTTTATGCTTTTTTTGTGTTGTGGTTTGTGAGTGTTTCACTTGGGTGAATGTTTTGTTGTTTTTCACTACGCTTGTTGTTTTAGGGTTTTAGAGTCCCTTCATAACCTACTTTACCTTAAATAAAAACTTTTGATTTTGAAATATTTTCTTTTAATATTACAAGCCTAGGCTAGGCATCATGCTCTACACATCAAAAAAATCATGTTGCAAGTGTTTGAGGTCAAGTTAAGGTGGTCACACATGAGTGGTATGATATTTCTCCTTAATCCTACTAAATAATTAATAAAAATAATATTTGTTATAATTTTTAAAAAAATATCAGTCCCAAACCTCAACATCCGTTGTGTTTTTCCACAAAAGGATTTTGAGAAATAATTTCATTTCCTAGTCCTTAGGTTGTCTATATATGTGCATGTTGTTTCCTCCATAAAAGTTCAAAAAATATCATTTTTGTACATCCTTTACTTAACCAACTTTAATCATCTAGGTATTAGAATAAATTATATATTTAAAAACTAGAAACATCCTATATCTTATATTTTACATCATGTTAATATTTTACCTAAAAATATTTTGAATCATTACCCAAGTACAACTAACTCTAATTTTCAAGAAAAAGGTGCCCTTTTTCTTATCATTTGTTGCCCCTGTCGGCTTGCATTCAACCACACAATCAATGATGTTTCCCACAAATATATTTGTGTCTCTGTCAACCTCAAGCACATGGGTTTCCCTCAATATCTCAAGAGATATTTTGAACCAAAAATAACATAGTGGCATACATAAGATACCCAAAATAGAAAAAAACATCTGGTCTCCAACATAGGCCATATCTCTAAGTTGATCACTCATTCTCTTCTTCTCAAACAACATAAAAGGCATAAAAATTCAAAAATAAAATAAAAAATTCTCCCAATTCATTATAAATAAGAAAAGATTGCATTATTATTCTCACACAAGCACATACACAAAAAAAGAAAAGAAAGGACCTTCCTCTTCAAATAGAGCTTTTTGGAGTGAAAGACTCTTTTTTCTCCTTCAACCTTTGCTCCCATACACCTAAGGATCTCAATCACAAATAAAATCCTTTAGAAATCAAGAAATCCTCTCAAAATTAACAAGAACTCACTCAATTTATTATAAAATCATCCAAAAAAAATCCATGTTAAATAACAATGAATAGCCTCCTCAATGCCAAAATTGAAAGATTATATGGGAGAGTCATTTCATAGATCCTCATTAAATAGGATGCAGAAATGTGATGCTCCACTTGAATATTAATCACCATCTTACAAATCATAATAAGGGTTGAATACCTTGCAAGTGCACCTACATGGGTGTGGTGAGGTGGAGTGTACTCTATATATACCTCTTACAAGGAAGAATGGATTCACCAAGTAACCTCTCTATGATTATTTATTGCATGATTGCTTCAAGGGTGGGATAAGTGCCATTTTCACCTGTCTCACTCAAAACATGGACCAAAATACTTTATAACCTAAGGTGTTATCCTTTGGGGTTCAAAAAGGTACCAAAATGTACTTAAGATCAATATTTTTGATGATTTTAAAATGAGTATAAACACAAATACAATTTTAAACTTTTGGAATAATTTAAATGGTAAGATATATTTTTATGACATTAAAATTCATAAAATTAAAGTATAGGCTCATGGAAATACACAAGGTCTTGAATGGTTAAGGTAATTGGCTTGCTAGTTTGCACATGAGTAATCTTGTTACTTCACCATGTGAACTTTAAGATGAATTACGATTCCTAGTGATTCTTCCATCCCCATTTGCAACCTATATCGTCCTACACAATAATTTCACATGTTAAATATCTTTGAAATTATATATATACATATTAATACACACACAAAATAATCAAATGTGATTACACTATTCATCAACAACATGAAATCAGCTCATATATTCATATATCATAACTCAATATTCATGTGTATATAATGGATCATGACTCCATGATTAAATCATATTAATTGTGTCCATTAATTCACATTATTAATATAATTTGACTTTCTATACAATCCACTATTCACAATAATATAGGATTTTTCTCATTAAATGAATCAACCTCAAGTCTAATCAAGCATTCAAGTTATCATCTCATATATTTTCTATAATATATTTGATTGATATTTGAATAAAAAATCCATTTAAATTCTCTTTTAAGAAACTAATATAAGATTAGGATTAGTCATAACATATAATCACAATTAATTAATTCAACTTAAAATAATAACATGAAAGCAAATATCAACTACCTAAATGACATGCATCCATAATAAAATAAATAGATGTCTCCAATAAAATATATGTGAAATTAATTTGATCAAATATATATGTATCTAATCTAGTGTTAGCATATGAATCCATCTAATAACCAAGTATTAGAATATACAAAAAGGGACAATGTGTGTGACATTATTCATAGAAATGAATAGGCCTCACATGGAGGATCCTTCAATCTATCAAAATCTATGAATGCTCTTGGTTTGATGTTTTGCATAATGACTACCATTATGATTGACCTCAAATTCATTCTCATTGCCATGATTTTTTAAATATGGCATTGATGATAGCTGGGAAGGATGACAAGTGCTAGAAACACTATGATATATAATTTTATTTTACATTATGGAATGCTCACATTTTTATAGAATAGAAAATAAAGCTTAAAATGAATGATAATATTTATAAAACACTTGATTTTTTATAAGTGGAGGAAAACTTTTGATAAATAAACTTTGAAGCTCAATATCCAGTAATATGAAACTCATGCTAGCAATCATAGTTTTGCATCTGTAACACAATCCTTAATTTTTTCATGTTCCCCTTATTTACATACATTATATGATTTGATAAGTATTAATGTTAGTCTTAGTACTATATTGAAAGTGTTTCATAAAAACATTTGCTAAAATCACAAAAAGAAGTGATAGAAGCACAAGATAAAGAAGGAAATGATAGAAGTACAAGGTAAATAAGAAAAAAATGCATCATGAATTTAAATATTTAATACAATCCTTAATTTTCTCATGTTTCCCTTTTTTACACTGTATGATTTGATCGATAGTAAATAGACTAAAAATTGCATCGCATGTGTTCTGCAAATGTATTGCTAAATCTACAAAAGAAGTGATTGAAGCATGAGATAAAGAAGAAAACCATTCAAGTGCATAATTAATTAATCTCCTTGGAAACAATTTAGCAAGTAACTTGTACTCATGAAAATAATCTAATTAAGATGTAACTTGGAAGGACCATACATGTAGTAATAGATCACATTTACAAGTATACTTTGTAAAACAAGGTACCACAAATCTATTTATTGAAGGATGTTAAAATTTCACATACCAAAGGAACATGCAACATATCACTAGTGTAATATTTATTTTGAGAATTGCAAGCCATTAATATAACTTTCTAAATTTGTTCTAATTTTCTTATTAAGGGGCTCAAATAATGTGAAAAAAATCATTCTTAATATGCCCAATATATTGATGTGTATGTAGATCATGTGCAATAGTAGAGGGGGATGTAAGAGATAAACCATTATATAGTTGCACATTACTCATATAAACCAAATAAAAAATATTAAGAGATCCTCATGTTTGCATTCTTTAGGAATTTCTAAGTTGTGGTATTTCAATATGAGATGTATATGAAGGTGATTCATAATAGTTCAAATATACATCATACGAAATAATGAAAGGATCCAAAGAAGAGTCCTTGTGGACATCCACAGGTGGTATATTGTCATGATGTATATAGAAATCCATGGGATCCACTAAGGAAGGGCCACTAGAAGGTGAATTATGAAAACAATGAAAGTAACATGTTCTAGGGTCAAAAGTAAAATAATCTATGAAATCACATAACAATGCATGGAATGATGTATAATAAGCATGCCATGAATCAAACCATATTAAATTAAAATGATCTAACATGTAATATTGTATCTTAATTTCCACTTGTAGACACATAAAATTGTCCTGACTCGCAAACAACACTATTTAACTAACTCTCACCCTTCTAATTAAATAATACATTATTATTTAAATATTATCATTTCTCATATTCGTCTATTAATTAAGTGATTTAACATTATTTAATTAATTCATGCTCAAATCAATATTTCACATCAAACGCATCAA
Source organism: Sequoia sempervirens (assembly GCA_007258455.2). Classification (NCBI taxonomy): domain Eukaryota; kingdom Viridiplantae; phylum Streptophyta; class Pinopsida; order Cupressales; family Cupressaceae; genus Sequoia; species Sequoia sempervirens. The sequence goes on from VDFB02000015.1 coordinate 277,949,341, forward strand.
AAACCCTAATTTCCTCTATTAATTGAATAATATTATATTATTTAACTAAACCGATTAAATAAATTTTATTTATTTAATATAGTCCTAATCTAACTTATTCCTCCCGATTAATTAAATAATGCCAATTATTTAATTATGTCACTAATTTACTTTATTCCCTTAAGTTGAGTAAACTATTAAAACATAATAGTTTAATTAAATCACTTTCCCCAAAATTGAATAAACAAACTATTCAAAACATCATCAAAAAGGTCAAATCAAACAAATGCAACTTTGTTTGCAAAAGTCAAACTTGATTTGCACATTCAACTCCTAAAAGATTAATTAATTAAATCAATTAATTAATTATCCTTACCCACTTTCATGATTGAGTAAATTACAAACCACCGATTGCTCAATCTATTTCCTGACTAATCAATCTATTTCCTGACTAATCAATCTATTCTTCAATCCCACAAACTATTCAATCTATATCTTCAATCAAACTAATTACGTAATTAATTTGCACAAATTATTCCCATCTAAATCCTCTCAACATCTTTCGACTGTCGATCAAGATATTCTACTATGCAATCTTGATCATCCATTTCAAATCACAAATTTTATATAACAAACCTCTTTCCTCTCAAAAAAGGATCAGAGAATCAATACAGTTTATGCTACGAAGTAATGGCAAGATCTCGATTAACATTGACAAAGCTTCAACCCACATCTTTGATCAACACATGCATGCTCTTCAAGCTCTCACAAACATAATGGAGGCTTTGTATTGAATTGAACAATCCAACACACGCCAATACAGATACACTTCGACATGGGATGGTAAAGCTATTGTGTTATTGAATTCTTGCAATTTCGTTCTTGATTTCTTTAATTTCATAGTTTCATTTTGTGAGTAATGGGCATAGATCTTGATCATTGTTTTGGATTATATTAGTTTATATTCATTATTTTGATCTTATTTATATTTGTATATTTCCCCCTTACACATTCTAGCATATCTGGTGGGACTACGTTCCTTACCGCTAACAATTTTCTAAGCTAAATTTGAAGTTGCAAGTTCTGGAAGCGCTTTGGAGAAATCTTCAAGCATAAGTTCAAAAAATGTTTTGCACTTGACTTCATAGTTCTGGCACTTTTGACAGTTATTTCTACACTTTTGATAGTAATTTCTGCACTTTTGATTTTTTCTTGCGCTTTTGTTTTCTGACAAAGGCCGCTTCTAATTTTTTTTTCTGCGCTTTTGATTTCTGATAGGGGCCACTATTGACTATTTTTTCCTTCGCTTTTGCTTCATTAGGATTTTGTTCGAAAGCTGAATGTTAGGTTTTTATTTTCTGACATTAACGATCATTTGATTTGGGTGTTTAATAGGTACTAATGTTGTTTATACAGGATTTCCAGAAGTATAACTGATGTTTATCCAAAAAAAACTAACACATTTTTTGTAGGGAAGGTTAACAATCAAAGAATTCTAAGTTTTCCAAGATTTCTAAGTTAGAAAATATTAAATTGATGCTTTAAAAGAACCCCACAAACACATATTTTGGTTTTTGGTGCTCTAAAATGAACCTTTTCCAAGCTTCATAAGTTAGAAAATGCTTTCAAATTGGTGCAATAAAAAGAACCCACAAAAAAATGCTTTCAATTGGTGCTTTAAAATGAATGTTTCGAAGCTTTCATAAGTTAGAAAATGCTTTCAAATTAGTGCTTAAAAGGAATCCCACAAATAAACATTTCAATTTTTGGTGCATCTAAAATGAATGTTCAAAGTTTTCATAGTTAGAAAACACTCAAATTGGTGCTTAAAAAGAACCCCACAAACAAATGTTTTCAATTGGTGCTTTAAAATGGATGTTTTGAAGCTTTCAATTGGTTTTGATTTGAATGTTTGATTTTTTGTTGACCAAATGATTCCAATTTGTTGACGAATGCACAATTTATTTTGTTGACCAAATAAGACAAGGATCTAGAAAACACTCAGTTTTGGGCTTAAAAATGAACAAATCAATTTCTTATTTTGCACATTGCGACATTCTTGTCTGAAATCTAGAAAACTTCGATTTGGTGAACATAAAAGGAATCATTGCTATCTTGTACACACCTTATTTCACTTCTTTTTTGGATAACATTGCTCAAGGGGCTTAAAAAGAATATTGTGATGAAGTGTATTCTATGTATTCCATGTTTGGAAAACTAGGTGACTATCCTCTCCCCTCGCACCTTTTCAGCAATCCTAGGTGATGAAAATCATCTTGATTTTTTCACATTGTTTTACTTCAAAGCATACCTTTTTAGAGGGCCTACCTTTTGAGACACATCCTGCATTGGAGAACTCAAATGCAACCCAAGTGGTACTTTGTTTTGGTCTGCTATATAAATTATTGTGGGTGTGAGGAAAGTTCATCACTCACCTGGCGCAAATGCTCTATACCAATGAATGTTTCCCTTAGTATCCGTGTGATATGTAAAAATATATAAGGGTTGTGAGGCCTCGTAGTTGAGTGAATCACTGCATGTATAGACACCAATTATCCTAAAACATGACTAAGAACCAATGTTGTAGAATGCACCCCTTTTCATCCAAGAACATTCTTTGAAAGTGGTGCATCATAATTTATTTATGAGAAGTTACTTGCCATGTCCGACTTCAGGCTCATGTCATAAGTTGCATGTAAAATCATCCCTTCAGGGCATGAGGAAAGCTAACCTAAAAGAATGGTTTATGTCTCTAGGATTGTGATGTTTGTTTATGTAAAACTTTCCAAAACATTCAAAACAAATTTAGACATCAAACATTATGCTTGAATTAAAATGAACATGTCAAAACAAACACTCAACATGTTTAGATCAAAATCATAAACCCTTTGACTTAGTGTATGCTTTTAAGAGAAGCCCTATATTTGCACTCCTTAAAGATCTCCTTAAAGGTTTTTGAATATTCATGCTTTAATTTCAATCTACATTGGCTCAAAGTAAACGTTGGAAACTATGGCTTGGGTGTCGTGATCTCACAACTTAAAGCCATAGACATGCAGGTCACACAAGCATATGCCTTTTGAGTCAGTCAAATACTGTTGTACCACTTGCCATACTCCAACCACAAAGAAATTGAAGAAAAACAAGCCCAAACTTACAAAAATTTGGAGGAAATTTGCTCAAAGTGGAAACAAATTACATAGAGGCCACTTTTGCACAAAATTCTGCCGTAGTTCCCAAAAATCTAATGTTTTTGCTCTCTGTATGCAAACAATCATTCGTAAACATTCACCATAGTTGCACCCCTTTGCACAGTTGACTCAAAAATCTACGCATCTTCAAAATTTTAATGCTTTTGACATATAATTCTTGCATACTTGACATTATTTCTACCGCAGTCGACCCAAAAACCAATGCTTTTGACATAATTTGTGCTTTTTCTCTCAGTGATTACATAGTCTCAAAAATATAGAGACTACTTTTGTAATTCATTTTCGCACTTGTCCTAAAATTTGCTGCAATGGACTAGATTCCTATCGCATTTGCTAGTTTGACCACTATTGTTGGCTTTCTTTGCCACTTTTGACAAACTAAAACACATTTGCACTTCATCATTGGCATCGTTGCACCCCCCTACCGCAGCTGACATTGACATTTGCACACTTTCAAAATTTTAATGCTTTTTCCCTAAACTCTATTGTAGCTACCCAAAATTCTACTATAGTTGACCCAAAGTTTGTCGCAGTTGCCTTATTTTCTAGTGAAAATCATAAACAAATCTGAAAACTAGTTAAAGCTTTCACCATTAGGAAACCAAACACCCCAAATCACTTTTCATACATCATTTCACCAAAACAAAATCTCATCCATGGGGACATCAATCTATTACCTGAATCACTCTTATCAAGGGTCAAAACAACATCAAGGGTTTCAAAATCACCACTAAGGACTAAGTCTAGAACATCAAATTTCCCTAAATGAACTTGAGAAAAAGATTGAGGAACTTGAACAAAATCAAAATATGATGTATCACCAATACCATGTTCAACGTCTAGACATTACATATCAACAAACAAACACACATCCTCAAAATACACATCAACAACATTTCCAACATCATCAAAACATTGATTCATATTAGCAACAAATTCTATTTCCACAACATCAATTGCCAAAATAAAATCCACAACAACAACGTGTACCTCAAATGCAATATCAAGATGTACCTCAATCGCAGTATCAAGGAGTTCTACAACACCATTGAGATGTACCTCAAACACAGTATCAAGGAGTTCTGCAACATCAAGACACACCTCAAACTCAAGATCAAAGGATTCCTCAAGTTCAATATCAAGGTGCACCCCACCCTCAAGGTACCTACAACACACAAAAAGGACTTAACCCTCCTTATACACAACATAGTTATCAAGGGTCCACACCTTCACAAAAAACCACCTATGATTAAACAAACGTCAACAGAAAACAAGGTTATAACATCCTTCCAAACCAAACGAACACACCTACTGACAATATAAACTTGCAGTTACAAAATAACAATCAACTCAGTTACCAAAACAATCAATCAAACAACCAATAACAAAATCAAGAGCACAACAATCAAGAGAGGCCACAAAGGAAATATTACCAACCAAACCAAGAAGGAAATTCACCCCTTTGGGGGAGACTTAAAAGGTAATCATGCACAAACTAGAATAATAGGACCTTATCAAAATCAATGACAATCCAACTTATGGTGAACCAAACTTTAAAATCCCTTGGTATAATGAGTACAAACGATGTGAGTTCCATTAAATCAAGGGTCACACAACGAAAAAATGCATAGAAATCAAAAATCTCATCCAAGACCTTATTGATAAAATATAAATAGCTATTGAAGACAACATTCAAGGTTCAACTCCTATCGATGATAACATTAATAATATCTCAACCTCAAAAGTTGAAAACAAAGATCAAGAGCCATCTACCAATGACACAACAATACTCTACCTCAAATGTTGCAGATAATGATCAAAATCCATCTATCAATGATAACATTAACAATATCTCAAAAGTTGAAAACAAAGATCAAGAGCCATCTATCAATGACAAAATCAACAATATCTCAACCTCAAAAGTTAAAAACAACGATCAAGAGCTATCTATCATTGATCACATTGACAGTATCTCTACATCATCCAATGAGAAAAAGGACATGAATCAAGAAGTTATTGTCAAGCATGATCAAAATAAATGACCTAATTCTAGCAATAATCCAATCCAACATATATTGACTTCATCCAACCTCATGGCAGTACATATTGATGAAGAAGACACTCTTAATCCAACACTTATACCCAATGCAGAAAATATAAGCCAAGAGCTATCACCCATATGTCCACATTTCAAGGAAATACAAGGATCCTTTACAAAAAATCCATTCTTTGAAATTGATCCATGTCAAGAGCATGAACCAAAGCATATCGAAGATAACACCACACAAAGTCAAGATCAAGAATCCCTATCATCAATATACTATGATGACTTGGCAAGTATCTTCCAAAACGTCTAATGTTTCCCAAAAGAAGAACAAAACCATATACAAAGCACACATACATCTACCCATGAGATGCTTACTCCTAATAGACATGTAGATGATCTTCATCCAAAACAAGAGTCTCATACTCTTGATATCATTACCAAGGAACAAGAGTCGCCTACTCTTAACATCTCTACACATGATCAAGGCATAGAAAAATCTATAGAGATATTAAAAACTGATCATGAGGAAGACCCTTACAATATTCAAAGAAGCACTCTTGAGTAGCAGAGCATTAGGTATACAATAGTCAATGAAGCACTGATATATCTTCAAGAACCATGAAAATTTGATATTTCACAGGATCAAGCTGAAGATACCAATCAAGAGGTTATCCTACATATTGAGGAACCTATAACTTATAAAATTGGATCACTTACCTTTGTCAGAGCAAGATATCTTACCAATGAAGAAGCTATCAATTTTGAAGATCCACAATAGAGCAGAGAAGGATTAGCACCTTGTTTCCAAAATAAATTATATCCTATTGCAAATAATTTTTTCAATAGATGAATTATCAAGGTAGAGGAGTAGGCCAACATGAACAGGGTATCCTAAAACTACTGTAGATTTTTGGCACTCCTAAGCATCAAGGTCTTGGTTATTTAGAAATTAAGGAAGCTAAACATATCAGTGATACCTCTTTAATACCAGGGGCAACCTTATCTAATGCAAACATCAACATAGAGAGCACAAAGAGTCCTTATGATGACATTGCTACCAACACTACAACTAGCCATATCATGAGTCATCATCCACACATATTTTGACCCTCTAATTGGGACCAACAACAAGAGAGAAAGTTATATCAAAGAAAGGAACAAGTCATTGAAGCAAAAGAATCGGTAAAACAAAATGGACAAAGCAAATACAAATGGATACAAAAGAAAAAGAAAGAAGATCATCCCTATCAAACTCCATCAGTCAAAGAAACTATGGGGAAAAATAAAAAAGGGAAGTTCATCCATCAAATATGTCCAATGATGCAAAAGAAAGCTTCAAGAGCAACCTATAAGGTATATCAAGCTATTGGTTCCAACTGAATCTCCATATCCACCCATTGTTGCTCATCATCCCAATTTTGGAAAATAAAAGGTTCCAAACTGTCGACCAATCCATCTAAATATCATATCCTTCAATGCATTTCACCATCCATGATATCAAACCATCATATTGACCATGCATTGGTTGAAACTCTTTATCATAAGGATTCTAAGGGCACTCTATCATGGTGTGCGCATCAAGGTAAGGTTAACTCCAATATTGACAAAGAAGACAAGAATTTCCAAAGGTTACACTCAAGTATCTGTATTTTAGCAAAACAACTCCTCCAAGCAGGATATCGTTGGCATGTCATGACAGCAACAACAACCATATCAGCACTAGTAGCGTCTACATCAACACCACCAGGTGGTTCAACATAAGCAAAAAATTGTCACCATAATGAAAACCTGGTAAACAGGCGTCTTGTGTGACATCAAAAAAATTCAACAAAAAAATCAAGAAAATAGTCAAGAGAAAAATCTTCCTACAATGAAAACCACTATGGTGGCACTTTGGAAAAGTACCATGGTCAAAACCTGGCAAACATGCATCATGTGTAGAATCGAGCATCTATGTGCACCATTTCAAGTGGAAGCATCTCAACATACCCATAATAAATCCAATCCATTTTTATCCAAAATCCAATTTATCTTGATCTTGACAAATGTTTGGTGTACACTTTACACTTGCTTATGGGAAACATCTTGACATGGGTCACTATCATTGATCCTATCCTATCCAACATTTTTTGAGCCATGATGCATTGTCCAAAAGGACATACTCTATCCAAACATGTTATCCTATCACAAGCTAATCTATCACCTACATTGCTAGACACTGGGGGAAAATAATTACATCTTGCTTTAGAATAAATCTTGATCTATGTCTTCTAACTCATAGTGTGATCTAGGAATTCATCCCAACAACAAGGTGTACCGCCAACACACTACTAGGGTAACCTTCAAAACTATCGAAAGTAAAAAACATCTAGAAAAACAACAAAATTAAAAACATTTAAAAAGTACAAAAATAAAAAACATTCAAAAAACAACAAAATCAAAAACAACTTTGGATTATTCCTTCACTCAAAACTCTGAGATATCAACATTTGCTTGAACCTCACAGCTAGTTCAATTAGATTTCTCACAACATATCCTCTAGAAATAGAAGTGGAATATCAATCCAAGTTATCAACGTTGTTTAAATCCCCAAAAAAAATATGTCATGCTTTTGAGTCAAACTAGTCAAACTAAGTGGTCTTTGCATGTACAATGTAGGCAAGGATTATCTCTGATCATCCCCTGAGGCCTTAGGTTAGTCCCCTTAGGTTTCTATCATGCTTTATTTCAACTAGTCACAAAATCCAAAATCCAAAAAATATTCACAAAAATATAAAAGATCAAAAACATTTGAAAAACATTCAAACCAAGCGAGCTACAAGCCTTTGCGTGTACAATGTAGGCAAGGCTTATCTTTGATGAGCCCCTGAGGCCCTAGGTTAGTCCCCTAAAAACAACAAAAACAACATCATAAAACAAAAAATCAAAAAGTACCATCTTCATCATCACAATCTGTAATAAAATTTTCACCCACAATAAACAAATCATCATAATCACCCTTTGACAAAACAGACAAACAAACAACTCGCAAACATCAACAACTAGAACTTTCAAGCAAACAATCACAAAGATTTGATCACAAAACAAACTAAAACAAATGCCAAAGTATTAATTACCTATCTTTTGACAATTCACCAACAACATCCTGAGATATGTCTTAACGGATTCATTCCTATGATAGACATGATCAACACCAAATAATAGCCCTACCCCGAAATAGATATGACAAGTGATATAACAACATTGTTTTATTTTTTTGTTATCTTATCTTTTCGATTTACATTATTGACTTATTCCCAGGATCTCTCAAGGATGTCCATAAGGATTTAGAGAGGAAGGAATGAGGGCAATTTAGTGTCATTTCAGTTTGCTATGTTTTTGGATATTTTTGTTATACCACCACAGTGAATACTTGCTTTGTTCTATGTATGGATGTTGTTTTGAAGCATTTCATGTAGCGGTGGCATATTAGGTGCTTAATACCTCTTGTGTTACTAGTTTGACACGTTTAAAGCTTCTCACCCATACACTCTAATAGAGTTTCTGTATGTTTGGTATGAGCAAGAATATTCTTTGTTTGTTAAGTCAAAGTCCACGCAATGGATACAATGCCACCTTGGTCATCAATACCCTGGTGCATCATGTCTATTTTCTACATCAATAAGGCTTGTTATAGATATGAAGCCTCCATGCAAGCACAAGCAAAACTCATCAATGACTAACAACATCAACTATTCTTCACTTCTTATTAACATTTTCTTCTTTCCAACGTTTCTTTTGTCACTCCTTGTACTTAAACGCATCACATCAACTTATCAAAAAAATTGGTACATTATCCAGAATTTTCACCAAATTTCTCGAGGGCCACCATGCACGTTATCCCATCTAGGGCATAGTGGGGCAACTCTGGGGCATATTGGGCCAACTCTTGAGTAGGAATTTTTTATTTTTCTTTGACACAATGCTCAAAATCGCATTGTATCAAAGAGGGGAAAAATATAGACACCTAAAATTGTCCTGAATGGCAAACAACACTATTTAACTAGTTCTCTCACACTTCTAATTAAATAATACATTATTATTTAAATATTATCATTTCTCATATTCGTCTATTAATTAAGTGATTTAACAATATTTAATTAATTCATCCTCAAATCAGTATTTCACATCAAACGCATCAAAAACTCTAATTTCCTCTATTAATTGAATAATATTACATTATTTAATTAATTCACTTTTTCATCAATTCGACCAATTAAATAAATTTCATTTATTTAATATAGTCCTAATCTAACTTTATTCCTCCTGATTAATTAAATAATGCCAATTATTTAATTATGTCTCTAATTCACTTTATTCCCCTAAGTCGATTAAACTACTAAAACATAATAGTTTAATTAAATCACTTTCCCCCAAATTTGAAAAAATAAACTATTCAAAACATCATAAAAAAGGTCAAATCAAACAAATGCAACTTTGTTTGCAAAAGTCAAACTTGATTTGCATGCTCAACTCCTAAAAGATTAATTAATTAATTATCCTCACCCACTTTCCTAATTGAGTAAATTACGAACCACCGATTACTCAATCTATTGCCTGACTAATCAATCTATTCTTCAAATCCACAGATTATCCAATCTATTTCTTCAATCACACTAATTATGTAATCAATTTGTACAAATTATGCCCATTTAAATCCTCTCAACATCTTTCGACTGTCGATCAAGATACTCTACTACGTGATCTTGAATGTCCATTTCAAATCACAAATTCTATATAACAAACCTCTTTCCTCTCAAAAAAGGATCGGAGAGTCAATACAATTTATGCAACAAAGTAATGCCAATATCTCAATTGACATTGACAAAGCTTCAACCCACATCTTCAATCAACACATGCACGTTCTTCAAGCTCTCACACGCATAATGGAGGCTTCGTATTGAATTGAACAATGGAACATACATCAATATGGATACACTCCGACATGGGATGGTAAAGCTATTGTGCTATTGAATTTATTGTTACTGTATTCTTGCAATTTGGTTCTTAATTTCTTTAATTTCGTAGTTTCATTTCATGAGTAATGGGCATAGATCTTGATAATTGTTTTGGATTAGATTAGTTTCTATTCATTGTTTCAAAACCCTATTTATACTTGTAGATTTCCCCCTTACACACCACTAAATAACAATTATCATGGATACTTTAAAAGGATGTCATCATAGACCAAATCAACATTAAACAAAGAGTCATTCAACTTGTCATGAGAAGATAAAGAACTATCACTAAGCTTCTCACTATCCATATCTTCAATAGACCATGTGCCAAAAGATATATGACTAACAAACTCATGTGAAGGTGGAACATGTGTATCAATTAAGTAAACAACACTACTCTTCTCAAGGATAGATTAATCAAGAGAGGCACATAAGGCCCATATATGGACAAACAAAACATCATGAGTTGGAGAAATAATATGCTTTCTACATAAACATCATTACATGAAACGATTTCCCTAGATGTATCATTAGAGGTTAGGGATGAATTATCATCATTATTTGTCTCACAAAGTGTATAACCATAATGATTCATGAAGACAAATGCAATAAAATTATCTAATATATAAGTGCTAAAGTATGCATAAGATCCATAAACGATGAAACATTAGATATGCATCCCACACTATTATTCATGGAACATGTAGTATAATTTGTTGCAAAAAAAGATAATTTGATTGAATAAGAAAAGATTATAATCAATAAAGCATAAAAATACCTCCTCATAATCCATAGTATACATGAAGGGAATCCAAAATAAAGACTCGTTTAAGGATCCATAATGAAACATATAACAATGAAGCACAACCAAAAAAGGGCGGGAAGGTAAATCCCAACCCTAATCAAATGTCATTCAAATAAAAAAATGAAAGATGCAAACAATTAGAAATATCATATCTAAAAAATAATGTATAAGGATAAAACTTTAAGACCAAACCTAAGTGGTATAAGATCAAACATGTTCACCAAAATGAAAAAAAATAAAAATCTCATAAATTATCTAAGATAAAAAAAAAATATAATAAAGTAATAAGAAATAAATTACCCAATAAAAAATGTGTACTTGATTAGATATACAACATAATAAAACATGAAAGGTAAATGCATAACTTAATGTTTGAGAAGGGAAAACAAAATATTATGATAGGAGACTACAACCCATTTTCTGAAACTAGATTTGGGATGAATATTAAAACATCACATATATAACTATTCATGAATCTAATATGGGCATCTATAGTTCTAATATGATATTTATAGTTTTGAACTTTATGTGGGATTTTGAACCTAAGATCTTGAAATCTTTGGTACTTGATATTGTTCTAAAGCAAAGACAAGATATTGTTTCTAAATACACATTTAAATTTGACATCAATGGAAATGTCAAATAAATCGATATCATATACTATGTCAATATTATTAGGACATTTAGACAAAATGGTATAAAACAAAGAGGAAAAATTTAAGAGACACACTTTTTCATTCATATAGTTATTATTAAAGTGGTAGAAGGGGGAGAACATTTGATATTGTGATAGTAAAAAAATAGTTAAAAGAAAAACTACTTAGAATTAATATTTTTTTTAAATATAACAAATCCTAATTCTAAATAAATAAAATATGGAGTTAAAAAAAATAAAGATATCAAAGTTTTTAAAATATGCAATACATAAATTTAAAATAGCTATATAATTAAATAAAATAAAGAGATTAAATTTTGTAAACATGTAAAAAAATAATTTTAAAGTAAATTAAAATAATATAAAAATAATAATTTTTTAAAATATATATCAATATAAATTACTAAAAAATAAAATTTAAAATTTACACAAAATTAGAATTTATATATTTATATATATAATAAATAAAATAATTTTAAATTATCTCTCAAATATTTTTTAATAGATATATTCTCATAAGAATAATACTTCCATTTTAAACTTGTTGGAGTTGGCTTGGGCCATGGGTTTTTCCCTACTGGTTCCAGGTTTGACTCTGAGGCCACCTTTGGGTTAAAAAAAAAATACTTCCATTTTAAACCATACCTTATGAAACAATTCTAACTTGTGATTGTTATCTATACCATTTACTATGTCCCTGCAATGGAATTACAGATTTAATTTAATAAGAATTTCCTTTCACATTAATACTTTCATTTTTTTCTTTCATTCCATTAAACAGATTTAATTTAATAATTATAAAGTTGTGGCTTACAATAGACTTAAATTTTATTTTATTTTCTTTTTATTGAAGAAGATTTGAACTCGTCACCATTTAGGCTCAGCCGTCACACCAAATACCCTTCCGTGAAAAAAGAAAACAAATAAATAAATAAACAAAACTTGATACACAGTGCAATCACAAAATCATTAAAAAAAAAGTTTAATATTAACAAGTCTTTAAATATCTAATTTGCAGGATTTTGACTCGTAATGCTCAAAGATGACTAATTACTCACCAAATTATCTTACTGGCAAGAATTGGAGTTTCTTTTGAGGTTACTTTTCCTGCTTTATGGATAGAGTTTACCCAGTGACTTTTACAGTTACATTTCTAATAATCTTAATAATGAAGCCATGCTGGTGGGAAGTAAACAAAACACAAAGTGAGATACAATTATTGTGTAGAAATAAGTTGTGTTTGTCCATTGTAACCCATTTGCCAACTGTGTACTCCAAATGGATTCTCTTGTGCTTTTGCTCCCACATTAGTACACCTCAACATTAATTGGGAGAAATGTTGTCTGGCTGTGTACCATTTTTGTCATTATATTGCCTGCATAAAAGTGTGTTGAAGGATAGTCAGCTTGCTTTTTCTAGATCAATCACTTGTCCTGGCATGTCTTCATAACCTTTCACTAAAACTTGGATATTCATATATACTTTTTTCTTAACAGACTGCCATTAATTCATATTGACATGTCTCTGAAATATGGCAAGAGGTATCCAAAGGTTTGGGATATCAATCCCACTGTTCTTACACTAGGATTTCCACTTGAATCTTTAAGATACCTTTCAGATCCAAGTTAATAATTATTGACTATTTTTAGTGTTGATAATTAAGTAAACGTAATGAGAACATGAATAAATAGAGATCAAATTTAATTAAATTGAATGTGGTAAAACATGAAATAGATCATAAAGAAACATATAAAATTAGCAACACATCAAATGATTCTATATTTATGTGGAAAAAATCTTTCGTGAAAAAACTCCATCATTAAAGAGAGCACTAGTAATTATGTAATAATCTTAAGAATATGAGTACATCAATATAGTCAACTATCTCTTTAGTCTAACAATAATTCAACAACATAACCTTCCTCAAACTTGCACAATGTATAATACGTCCATCACATGCTTTCAATATATAGAGAATAAAAAATTAGAAACCGCCAAGTAGTATCCAAAACTAGGAGTTAACACCATGGGCCCAAAAATAGGCATCAACCACCAATAACAAAAATCTAATGCCCCATGATGCATTGATTCAAGCACTCAAGATAGAAAGTAACCGTCACAAGCATATTTAACCTCCTTACTCCGATAGATGAGAAAGAGAAAGTAACTCCCTAGAACCCCGCAAAGGCACTAATTACATATGCATAGAAACCAATAGTGACAAAATGCTACAACTTGATCAAATGTAACTCCTAAGTGCTCCATGAGAGAGAAGCTCAATTACACCCATGTTTGTCATAAAAAGATGCTTTATAACTCCCACTATTGACCTTTCAACTATGAATCCTCATTCAATGCCAACTTGCAACAATATTTTAAGCTCCTAGGAGAATAATAATAAACAAATAGTGTGCTTATCTCCCTCCCCTCACATGGGTGGCTAAATACCAATTTCATTAACTTTTTAGAACACATTATTTATTGTCTACATAACTAATTACAATAATCTTGAGACATAAGATTTGCAAGGTGAATATCGCACTTAACCTTAACATTCTTCCACTTGATATTTACATTGCAAAGACATAATAGGGAACATAAGAACAAGAATTGAGTGTTAGAGAGTGAACGTCCCATAGCCCCTTTCCATTAACAAAACTTATGTGTTCACTAGCTTAATGAGATAATTTGTAACATTATCGAAAGTGTCAACCTTTTGTATTATGAATCCACCATCATCAACCATCTCATGGATAAAATGGTATTAAATATCTATATGCTTAGTATGAATATGTTAAATTAGATTATTTTCCAAATAGATAACATTGACTCTTCACATCCAATCCTCACTTTTTTGCACTCAAAACCAATACTTGAACATACTCTTTCTAATTGTACTACCTTCTTACAAGCATGTGTAGGAGCTATGCACTCTAATTTTGTAATGGATAGCACAATTATGGGTTGCATGTTACTCATCTAGCTAACTACACCTCCAAACAAAGTGAACACATAACCACTAGCTAACCACTTGATGTTTAAATCTCTAGCCCACTCTATATTAACAAAGTCTTGTATAAAAATAGATATTTATTTGACAGGAGAACGATGTGCAGGAGTTGTGCGAACAATGCCCAAAGGGGAAAAAATTTGCGGGAGCGGGAGTTGTGCGAATGATGCCCAACGGGAAATTTTTTTGAAGGATTTTGCATAGGTCAGTCTGGTCGGGATTGCACAGGCTAGATTGGTCGGGGTTGCACAGGGGCTGGACGGTTCTCCTCTGGATGAGGTTCCTCTATTTCCTGACGTGAATCGAGCTGTTTTGGATGGGAATACCCTGATCTCTATGCAGACTAATGTTGTTGGGCGGGATGGTGTTGGTGGAGGCCCTTTTCCCTCTCCTCCTGTTTCTTCTAGTGGCCATCGGAAATAATTCTCTGATGCTATTTTAAATACTCGTTCCTAGATTCCTCCTGCTCCAACTAGGGTTTGGCCTCTGCCCTGTGCCCGTGCATCACTTGTTGTGGTTTGTGGGCCTAAGATTGCTGAGAATGAGGATTTCTATTTGTGTCAGGGTGTTGTCTGTAGGTTTAACGACTTGTGCCCCTCCCTTTCTGATCTCCATGAGTGGGTTTCCATTTTTTGGAAGCCTATTATTTCTGGACAAATTGACCTCTATCCCAATGCTAGAGGTTTTTTCTTTGCAACCTTTTCTTCCTTTGAGGATCGTGATAGAGTGTTGGACAAGGTGTGGATGTGGGGTGTCATTCGCTATTCATTCAGCCTTGGTCTCGCTCTTTCAATCTTCTTACGAAACCTCTAAATATAAGACCAATTTGGGTTCGACTGTTGAATCTCCCTCTCCAGTTTTGGGAGGATTCTTGTTTTGAAGCTATTGACAACGCCATTGGTAGCTTTTTGAAGGTGGATTCTACTTCTTGGGATCTTGAGCATACTACAATGGCTCGTATTTTAATCAATTTGGACATCTCCAAACCTCTCCATCGTGATGTGGTCTTGATGGTGGAGGATAGACGTTGGAAGCATCTTCTGGACTATGAGGGGCTCCCTTTTTGGTGCAAGAGATGTTTCTCTATTGGTCACCTAGCCTCTAGTTTCCCTCTTGCTCGTTGCAAGGGTGCTGCTACTTGGTGGAAGAATGCTCTCTCAGACCATCTCACAGTTGGCTCTCCCTCTTTGGATGGTTCCTTTGAGGAGGGCGACCCTCTCTTGACTTCTCCCATCGAGTTAGAGCCTTTCTAGGCTCCTCTTCCAGCTTTCCCTTCTGCGGAACCTTTGCTGCCTCGATCTGATGTTGTTGTTCAGTTGGAACCTACCCGTCCCTCGTTGAACAACTCTGCTGATCCTTTGATCACTCCTGTTTCTTCTTCTTTGTTGTCAGCTCCCTCACTGTGTGGTGGATCCTCGCCTGGGGTGGTTGTTGTGGATCCGCTCCCCTTGCCTTGCTCAGTGGATTTCGATTCTGAGTCTTCTTGGTCAGTTGTGCTGAAGAAGAAGGGACTCCTCAAATCTGTTGCTTCTTCGTGACCTCGGGTTTAGGGAGTCAGATTAGCTTCCTTTGATTTTGGGGTTGTCTAATCTTTGTTTGTTGTTCTATAGCTGTTGGTCAGTTGTTTCTGTTTGTTTTTCTTCTAGTTCATGTTCTAGTTTGAACTAGCTTCTTTTTGGCCCTTTGGGATTTTTGTGTGAAGGGTACAACACCCTGTAAATGCTGCTTATTTTATCAAAAACAAAGTCTTGTATGCCCCACATATTTCCTACATCATTAATCATATGATAATGCATATGGTACTGGAAGTCCCATGAAAATATCTAAACACCATTTTTACATAATTCAAATGCTCTCTACTAAAGTTAGACATAAACTTGCCAACAACTCTTACTACTTAGGCAATATCTTGTCTAATCCAAATCATTGCATACATTAGGCTACTTATGACACTAACATGAGGAACATTATATATATCTTCAAAATTATCTTTTGACTTAGGACATTGTCCGAAAGATAACCAAATACCAACAGTTAAAGGAATACTAACCGACTCATAGTCCTACATAGAAAATAACTACAAAATGGCATCAACATACTTCCTCTTATTAAGCAAAGATTTTTGTTAACCCAATCCTTGTTGATTTTCATACCCAAGATACATTTTGCAACCCTTGAATCCTTCATGTCAAAGGCACCATAAATCTATTTTGAATTCCCTAATCACACCCTTATTATTTTCAATGAAGATTATGTCATCAACATACAAGATACTGATTAACAATTAGTCATCAATTAATTTGAAACAAATGAAATGATTAGCCCCGCTCCTTACAAAACCAAGATCCAATCTAAAAATATCAAACTTCTTATACCAAAACTAAGGTGATTGCTTCAAATTATACAAAGTCTACTTTAACTTGTAACCCAAGTTTTTTTTCCTTTCACCATAAATTTTTGTTAGGCCATTTCATATAAATATCCTCTTAAAGATCCTCGTGCAAAAAATTAAAAATTAATGTCCATTTTCTCTACTTCAAAATCACAAACAAGAACAATAGAAAATAGGAATTTAATTGAAATAAGTTTAGCAAAACAATAAAATATTTTACCAAAATCAACCCCCTCAACCTAGGAGTAACCTTTCACCACCAATCTAGCTCTGCATCTTTTCAACTTGCAATATACTTTAAAATTCTTTCTTAAATATCCATTTGTATCCAATAAGTTTCTTTCCTTTAGGCAACTCTACTAGATCTAAGTATCACATTTGTCTAGGTCCATCATCTCCTCCTACATGGTCTCCATCCAAGACTCATACTCCTTTGAATAAAAAGTTTCCTTGATATATCTAGGTTCATCATTAGAACAAAATAAAACAAATACATAATGAAAATTTGGTGGGTTATATGCTTATCAATAGGTTTATGTTGCCTCATTGACTTCCTCAAGGATGTAGTAAAAGGTTTGTGTTCTTCTTTTGAACTATCCTCTAAACCTTATTTTTCCTCTATGTCCTCCTATCCAACATGTTCTTCCATATGTGTATATGCCTACTTCTCAATCTTTATTTCAAAATGCAGTCTTATTTTCTTTTTCTCTTACTTAACTAAGATAAGAAATAACTCTACGTTCCCTCAAAATTACATATTTAGAATAAACCATTTTCAAGGTTAAAGGAATCCAAAGCTTATAAACATAAACATTCTTGTCTATCCAATGAAAAAATATTTTTAAACTTAAAAATTCAATTTAGATCATTTTTCTTTAGGTATATGAACAAAAGCCTCGCAACTAAAAACTCTAATATGTGAAACATGGGACTTTTTACTTGTCCACACTTCATATGGTGTCTTATCAACCAAAGTAGACCAAGGATATATATTAACCAAATAACAAGTAGTACTTATAACTTCAACATAGAAATATCGATCCAACTAAGCACTACTCAACATGTTGTAGTTTTGTCCAGTAATGTTTTTATTCATCCTTTTGTAGTACCATTTTTTGTGGTGTATATGCAATTGTCTTATGTCTCACAATACTTCATATCTACAAAAACCATCAACTTCTCTAAATCGATATTCACTTCTATTATTTGACCTTAATACATTTTTTTTTATCTAGTTTTCTACAAAACTCTTCAATTCCTTAAACTTGCATTAAAAAATAGACTTATGATTGAAAAATAAATTCAAGTATAATAAGAGTAGTTATCAATAAATAAAACATAATAATAAGATTCACCAATGAAAGGCACATCCACATGACCAAACACATCTATATGAATAACTTCTAAAATCCTCCTTGCCTTAGTGCAAGAAAAAATAAAGTTAACACTATTTTGTTTCCTAGACACATAATGCTCACAAAAGTCAAAATATATAGAATGCCTAGATAAATCATCCACCATATTTTTATTAAACTAGGTCTTAAGACCATTTTGACCAATGTGGCACCTATGGTCAACAACATACATGAATTGGATTTTTTTGTTAATGAGTGGTTACAATAGGTAGATGCTTTTAGAATAAACAAGGTACCACACTGAGTGCTATTAGCCAATACAAAATTCCCTCTAGCCAACCCATAATCATTCTTGTCAAAAGTGAGATGCACGCAAACATTATTCATCTTAAAATTGAAATCAAATTTCATGCAAGAACTAAAATATGTAGCACATCTATAAGAGATTTTACTCTCCCATCATTGAAACCTAGTTTTACCTTCCATTTTCCAACAATCGTGTGTGAGCTATTGTCACCAAGGAAAGATCTCCACCATCATATGCTTTGTAATGAGAAAACCACACCTTGTGAGGAGTCCTGGGATATATTTTACCCAAACCAATCAATCATGAATCATCACTACCAATGAGTGAAAAATAGTAAAATTATCATTATTATCATCACAAGATTTTTTAATAGAGGGATTATCCATACTATTTTTCATTTTTTTGCATTCTTTCTTCAAATAAGCCCATTTCCCACAATTCCTACATTTCAATATGCTCTTACCAAAGATTTTAGACCTTTCCTTAGATTTAGATATATCTTTATCCCCCTTTTTACCATTTTTTCTTCACATTTTCCCAAACATGTAGTGCATCCGTAGAATCCTCGACCATGGATTTCATTCACATTTCTTCATTGAGAAAAGTAGCAATAATAGAGTCCGTCTTAGCCTCTACAACATTACCACTATTTGCAACAATTAGATATTTGGGAAAAAGTATAGCAACAAAATACACTTATCATCTTCATCAAGCTTAACATTAATAGATCCTAGTTGACTCAAAATTAAATTAAACACATGTAAATATTTTGTGATCGAATATCATTCCTTTATTTTTAAAAATAAGGCTTCCTTTTAAGATACAACTTATTTACAAGACTCTTAGTTTGGTAGATTTCTCATATTTTCTTCCACAAATTTTATGCCTAGGTTTCCTTCAAAACATTGAAGAGAATAGAGTTAAAGAGATATAACTAAATGGTTCCTCATTTTGTTGTTGTTGAGATTTATCCAATCTTCATCAGATACACGATAAGGCTTGTCTTTCTATATGAGCTCTACATTGATCCTTTTCCTTCAAAAGATCTTCCATTTTGAGCTTCTAGAATTTGTAACCAAAGTTATTGAACTTTCCAATTTTCAATCAAGATGTGTTTGTCATGATCTCAACCATACATTTATCTACAAAATCACTAAATCAAAATGCTTCCATTGCAACCACCAAAAGCTTACAACACTCCAAGAAAGGTATCCCTCTCTTCAATTAGTCATAGCTTTGATATGAAATGTTGATAATTGGGTAAACAATTCAATGAGAACATAAACAAATAGTGATCAAATTCTATTAAATTACATGTGACAAATCATGAAATGAAACATAGAGAAACATATAAAATCAACAACAAATAAAACAACACTAAATTTTCATGGACAAACTCTTTCAGAAAAGAATCCACCACCAAAAAAACACTAAAAATGTATTAATCTCAAGAATATAAGTACGTCAATACAATCAACTATCTCTTTACTCTAGTAACAATATAACAACATAACCTTAATCAAACTTACCTAATACATAATACCTCCATCTCATGCTCCCAAAATATAGAGAATCGAAATACTATAAACCACTAAATGGTATCCAACTAAGAGTCAAAATGTCATTCCTTGAAAATGCCATACATTTTTAGTGTTAATAGATATATATTGAAAATGGCATACAAAGTGAAAATTTCAATCTCCATTTTTCAATTCATTTTTGACATTGGTATAGTGTGCTATAGTTAATTATAATCATTTTTATTGTTAATAAATATATACTTTATATCACATTTTTAATGAATGAATTGAATTTCAATATCTATTTTCAATTTATTTTGTAATCTAATTCTGACTATTCTCTTCCTAATGATGGATCACTAAGTCTGATCTGAAATGTCCATTACAAAACACACAGAATTGATTTTATAAGCAATCTTTTGAAAGCTACATGAACTGTAGAAAACTAATACCAACTATAACTCCAGTTAATTTTTATTATCAAACAAATAAATTTGCTGAATTTTTTATTTGCCACAATTTGATATCCTTGAATCTGAAGCCCTCATTTCAATTCTTATTCCATTTATCTCATTTTCATACAATTAGATGAGTTCACTCCAGCTCAGTGATAATCTCTCATTCCACAAGGACACAACCTACTTTATAGGGTGGAAGAGCATCCAAGACAAGCTCAACGTGCAAATTGATGACCACAACTGAGGTACAGTAGTTCAAAAACATTTCCCAGCAATATGTTAATCACGTTAACCAGTGGCAAGATATTGCCACATCATTTCACAACGACATGGATTTGAAGCATGAAAAATATACACACAAAATATATGATTCTCTTTTAAATTGTCAAAATGAACAACACAAATATTGGTTTCACAACTAACCTGCAGATTAGGGGGGATGCAACACTATTATACAATAATCGTAGATGTGGACAATAATAATATAATAATATTTTATATTTTATATTCTCTAGATACATTAGAAATAGAATAATCATCTTGAAGATGAACCAAACAATCATTTTTATTGTTGATATACAAGTATGTACTTTGTATAACATTTTTAGTGAACATGAATTAGGTTTCACTTTCCATTTTCCAATTCATTTTGTAGTCCATTTCCCAGTATTCGCCTGACGGTCACAACCAATGAATGAATGAATGCTTTTAATTATGTCCACGAGACCAGCCGGCCTATGGGACCCACGTGACAGAAACGAAACCACATTTTGCAACAAACCGAGCAGCCGCCGACCCCACCAACTACTCTATGTTTCCCTCTAACTCTTTACTGATTTTGTTTCTTCTACTGTGTATTTTGATCAGGTAACCTGCTGTTTCAACGATCTTCTCCTCTTCAAACAAAGCTTCTAATGATTTGACTTTAAACAGATCCGAGTAACTGCACCTAATGTCCTCGTAAGCTTTACACTGCATGACGTAGTGCCATTCTGTTTCCACTAAACCCGAAGAGCAGAAACAACAAATCCTATCAGCCCATGCCTCCAATGGCATGCTTGATTTACACTCCAATATGGCTCCTCCTTGCTTAGGAGATCATTCTGTGGTGTAAAATAGAAATTGTTCCCTGCTCCGACGCTAAGATTTTGGATTTTTATTCAGCACATTCTCTACATAGGAGAATGTAGACTGACTACTTTTCCTATGATGAAAGATATTTCCAGAACGTGCTTTGGTCCAAATGTCAAGTATATTAGCAAAACAATACATGTGGAAGGCCTCAGCAATATCTGTCTCACGTTATCCTAAGGTCACAAAGTCCTCAAACTTAAGGATTGCTCTTCTAGGGGCAGGCGAGTCTCGATATTAAGGATAATTGTTTGATTTTCCAAGACTTTATGTACAACTTTTTTGACCTTTAAGTTGGATTGCACTAAGGCCTAGTTTTTGTAATGTAAGCATCTAACCACCCTTTCTGCACGTCATTGATTCATCTCCTTTTACACCAACTCTGGTGAACATCATAAAGGTCTACCTACCAACAAAATTGTTTCTATTGCATCGAATACTGCCTCTCATTTCCTTCACAAAAAGGGTTGTCTTGAAGTCACTCATCAATAGGATAGGGGCATTTCCCATGTTAATTTTATTTTTTCAATTGTCTTTCTAGAGCTGGGATTTCTAATGGAGAAAGATGTTCAGATTAATACAATGATAGCTTTGATATTAGATTCATTTGTTTGAAAAATCCCCATTAATAACAAAATGATACTTTGTTTGGTTATGAGAGTAAGTTATGTGAATAAACCTGATGGAAATCCAAGCTAAATAGATCACCAGATTTATCATTAGTCTTTTGTGCTTGAATGTTGTATTGGCCCAATATTTCCTCAAACTTTTTGTTTAGTCATTATGAGAGTAAACTTGGTGGAAATTTAAGCTAAGTAGATCCCCAGATTTATCATGGGCTTTTTGTGCTTGAATGTTGTGTTAGCCCAACATTTCCTCTATTTTTTGCTTGGTTTCTTGTAATAGTATCACTTACATATTACTAATCATCTCTGTACACAGAAAGATTACTAACTTTTGCTTAGGTTTTCAAAATTCTTATGTTCCCTGGCAGAATTCTCATTTAAGTGGTGGTTTTTTGCAGCATCTAACTTTCAACGTTTGTATTTACCCAAAATTATATGGTGTACATTTGTTCCTTACACTGGTTGACTCAAAAAGAGGTTCGAGGGTGACAGTTATCCCTCCATCCCCTATTGTATTTTTTTGAAAGCAATAACTTCTTGAGAGGATGCTTGTTTGCATCCAAAATCTACTTCAGTGACATCTCTGATTCTTATGTTCAAACGCCTATAGGTTGCAAATGTTTCCTTGGATATTCATATTGCCTTTTCTTGGCAACTTAAGCTTCTGCTCTTTTATTGTTGAATGCTTTCTGCACATAGCCATTTTCACACATGTTCTCAATTTTTGACTTCATCATTTACCCTTGTTCTTCATCTAATGTTTTCTCTATCTGACTCTCCTTAACATCCATTGGTAAGTCTGCTTCATGACCAGTATTTGCATTTGCCTCAACATGAGCACCATTTGATGGGGTCTTCCAATCAAAAGCTTCCAAAAATTGAGTGAAAATTATATTTTCTCTTAGTTGCTTAGCATTCAGTTATCTTCAATTTGATTTTTATTGCTATGTCCTTTAGGGCTTCTTCAAATTCCTGTCTGGTATGAGGGCTTGTAATTGATTTGCTTGATAAAAAGTTTGCTTTCTCTTCAATAAAGTAGTTTCAAGCACGCACTTTATTTTATCCTCACATGAATTCTTTTGTTCTTTTAATTGGAAGTTGGCTAAGCAAGAGAAGAAAGCATGGATATGGAAGTCTGCAAATTCCTTTAGGCATATCCTTGTTCTTTGTTAGTGCAGTTGCTTTGTTTGATTGCGTTATCTTGATTACTGCCACTAGCTTCATCTTGGTAAGGGTTTCTAGGTCCACTTTACCTTTTTAGACTTATTTAACACTATTCTGAAGTCTATTTGGGGAAGGATATAAGACAATGGATCTACATATTAGTGTTTTCTTGGCCGATCAAATGTGTCTTTGGCAATTTTACAGAATACCAATGTCAATGACAAGCACATTTTTGCCCTTTTAGACTAATTTAACACTATTCTGAAGGCTATTTGGAGAAGGATGTAAGACAATGGATCTACGTATTAGTGTTTTCTAAGCCAATCAAATGTGTCTTTGGCATTTTTCCATGATAAACAATTCAATGACAAGCACTTTAAATTCTTGGCATTCTTGCCTTCTATCACTCATATTTATTTCTGGTTCTGTTATGGTCAGAAAAGGCAATGGTACGTCTACTATGAGCATTTTACCAAACAATGAGGAACAAGGGTGGCCAAAGCCTCCCCAGACTGTCACAGGAGGAAACCAGTCACAGAACAGAGAATATTTTCGGGACTTCCGTCACTTAAAGAGACTTTTTTCATATGACTTACTATTATTAACACAAACTCAGTTTCACATCATGAACTCCACTATAAGAAGACTCCTTGCATATTTCATTTTTCAGAAGGCTTTGCAAATTTATCTAAGTTTGATCAATGTAACTGCTATTAATTTTTGCAGTTTGCATAAGAAAAAGGAACAGATGAATAAAGAACCATTGAACAAAACAGTGATAAAGTTCAATAAGTTAAAAGATCTTGCTAATAATATGGTAGAAAAAAGATATAGAAAATTCTCTATGGATGGATAACACGCCCATTTGATTGAAATGCTTAGAATAGTCATGCATTATAAATAATGAAATTAGAAAGAAGTTTGCTTCTGTATTTGGTGTTGAAGATTCACTTACACCTTACACATAAATGTACAGTTGCACTTTTTAACTTTTAATTTAAACAGAATAATACGATTTGGTACCCGTGCTCAACATTGGCCACATATATAGATATATTTAAATAGTAAGGACCTGAATGAGATGTTTTAATGGTGTTTTATTTCTATCCTGGAATGATCATCGTAATTGTGCCAGGGCTACCAACTGCAGCCTTAGAACAATCTGGCCAAACTCCAAGAGAAGATAGTGTTCCAAGTTTGTAAAGGTGTAAATGGACATTATACGAAATCAAGTAAACAATATATACTTAACTGTGGAAACTCTTAATGCTCACTTGAACATCAAAGATGATGTCTTGAACAAAAATAATGACCTTTTAGTAAAACACACCCTAAGATCATCAACACTGAACCCATCAAAGCTAGACATCTAATCTAATAGAAGCAATTCTTACTGCCAGAAAGACAAGTTGATCCATGCAGTGGTAAAAAAGCTAGTTGGCTAACAAGATCTTCTGTGCGAACCAAGAGCATGTCAACATTCACAATCTCTTGATAAAAGTGGACTTTGTTTTCCTACAGCCAAAAAAAACAACAAAAAAACTTGAATAGTTTTTTCACTATGGAATTTTTTTGCTAATAAGCCATCAACATCACACATTGAACCAGAATAGTCAAACATCATAGCAATTCTAAATTGATTGGTGTAAACGAGAAATAACTAACGCATGCATGATCATCATGATGGGACATGAAGTGTGGCCCACAATGATGCAAATTGTATTTCTTTTCATGCAACTTCTCCCAAAAGTTTTTTCTTATCAACATTATAGATTGAAAAGCTTAAAATATTTAATAGGATGCATCCCGTTTTTTATTTTCAGATTTCCTTACACGTAAAGTTACCATGCAATTACATCTCCAAATACATGGTT
This sequence comes from Sequoia sempervirens, assembly GCA_007258455.2. Classification (NCBI taxonomy): domain Eukaryota; kingdom Viridiplantae; phylum Streptophyta; class Pinopsida; order Cupressales; family Cupressaceae; genus Sequoia; species Sequoia sempervirens. Next base: position 277,974,873 of record VDFB02000015.1, read on the forward strand.
ATCATGATATTAGAAATATGTATTCAGACCTTGCAATTACATAATCACTTTGGTTAACATGCTTAGATATATTTCAAATGTATGGATACTCTTGCATTACTGAAAACTGCATAGACTAAATTATCCATAGTAAGTAACTTAAGCAGGGTGACTTCACTCAGTGAAATCTTCCACAAATTTAATTTTCAGCATTAATTATATTGTCTTAAATCAAGTTCACTTTTCATTGAGGGTAATTTCAAGTGAAATTCAGTTCATTGTTTATGCTGCGGATTGTGAGCATCTCTTTGCTGTTCATTCATCATTTGATTTCCCGCTACAAGAAAAAATGCGGTGTGCCTGTAACAAGTAATGACAATTACAACATTCCCAAAGTGAAACACAACTTTAAGCCTTACAGATTTACTTGTGAAATCCTGACTTGTAAACGACAAGAGTTCAATACCTGAAGAAATTCTGCATACGAGTCTTTGAATCAGCATCAATTTTGGGAACACTGTCTAATGCATTTTGCATGTGCTGAAGCCATCTCTCTGCTGCTTCTCTGGTGACAGGGAATGGTCTATGGCGTCCTATAAGAGCTGGATGACCTGAAGAAAGAAAGGCATTGATACTGTCAAGTCAAAACAATCAGTCAAGATACAGAGACATAATCCACCCACTGTAACAGTTTCTTTTAAAAACATATGAATCCATTGTTAAATTAATAAATTGCATTGGAAACTGAAAGATTGATTCACAACAAGAGAATTTTAGTTCAATTTCTACTAATTCCAAAACGACCTGAACTTAAATTGCATTAGTAATTTAGTACATTAGGAGTACAGGTTGTATGAAAGACTCAATGAATAAATTCACAACAAGAGATTTGAAGTCTGAACCTACTAATGCCAAGACAACCTGAACATAGTCTGCATTAGCATGGTAGATGTATACCATGTATGAAGGATTCGATGGTTAAAGCAAGCATAAATTGATTTCACGGCCTCTCAGACAATCACATCACAAGCTTAATTTCAGGAATCAAATCCCACTCCATGAAATATTACCATTTATGACTTTGAAGGCTAGGTTATATGAAATCTTCTGATTACCATCCTCATCCAAAATATGTTAATATTTCAACCATCATGTCCATGTTTGGCTATATGATGGAAAAACTTAAATTATTTGAAATTGCAAAATCAAATGATTACCCTTTGGTTGGAGAGGAAGTTCCAAATTGCCATAACATATTAGGAGTATAGTTTGCATGAAAGACTCAATGAATAAATTCACAACAGGAGAATTGAAGTCTGGGCCTACTAATACCAAGACAACCACAATATAGATTGCATTAGCATATTAGGAGTCTAGCATGCACGAAGGATTTGATTATTAAATAAATTGATTTCATGGCCTCCCAGACAATCACATCACAAGCCTAGTTTCAGGAATCAGATCCCACTCCATGAAATTACCATTTATGACTTTGAAGGCTGGTTATTGAAATCTTCTGATTACAATCCTTAATATCTGTTAATATTTCAACCATTATGTCCATGTTTGGTCATATAATGGAAAAACTTCAATTATTTGAAATTGCAAAATCAAAAGGTTATCATTTGGTTGGAGAGCAAGTTATTGGACCTATGGTCAGAAAGATTATTGTAACAGTTGAGCTATCCAGCAGGGCTAATTGTAGACACCTAAAATTCACCTTTACATGTTAACTAATCTCAATCCCTCCAACGCTGATTAATTAAATAAATTATTTAATTAATTAGGCTCTTTTTGTTATCACCAGCTAATTATTTAATCAGTATATCCTAATGTTTGTTAATTAAATAAATCATTTTATATAATTAATCGAACTAATGTCCTAAAATTAGTTAATTAAATAAATTAACTATACTAATGTCATCTTATCCACAATTCACATCACCTTTTCTTCTAATTAAAATTTAATTTTCTAACTAGACAAAAGAGGCTAGTAGTCAGGCGGTCTAACTTTGCAAGCATGCAGTGGTTACATGGAATTCCGTAGGACATTTGTTTTTTTAGAAACATAAAATGACCTCTTATCTATCTACAACTAAGGTTTGGAGGTGTGACTTGTCACACAACTCACCACATCAGCACGTCTAGTGAGAAATGTCCTTAAAATAAATTTTTAAAGATTCAACCAAAACTTAATCATGGAATCCCTAGTAGTTGAACAAAAAAATATCATTTGCTGTTAGAACAATATCATATTCTTATTTAAAATATAACTTATATGCAACATAAATGATCTCAATACCTTAATATCGAACACGAATGCGGAATGAGACAACAGTTGAACACAAAAATGCTATTTATTGCTATATAAACAACACATTATTGTTTAAAATACAACTTATATTCAACTTTAAATGATCATAATTTTTTTTGAAAATCCTTCACATTTCATGATGAAATACAAGATATGTATTCTACTCACCTTTTATATTTATGATAGGACAAATATATAATATTAAGTATTCCAATGAATATATATTGATACCCCAATAGTTGTACACATAAGAAAAATATTTTTCCATGTAACAACAATACTTGTTAAGATGAGCACCTTATTTCATAAATGACACTTATATTGGATAGTTATGATATTTTATATGAAGCAAAAAAGTATTTATTCTCTTGTTAATGAATGTATTTATGATTTTTTAAATGACATTTATAAGTTATCATGTGTTCTTGTAAGGGTCCATCTTGACCAACTTTTGGTCATTCATTGATTTACATATGGATAAATTATTAACAATATATAGTATAAATATGCTGCAAGACTAGTCCTATAATCACAAGTAATATACCAACAATAGGACCCCGCCCAACTATTGGCCCTTCTCCCCTACCAACTATTTTAATAACTATTTTTTAATTCATTTTATCAAATCCAATATCAAACCAATTTCAAATCCTAGCCATTAATTTGCTTAACATGATACTAGCCATCCATTTCTCAATCCAAAGTAAAATCAAGTTTGAATCTCCACCATCCGCTACCCCGGGAAAATCTACACCCTCCATTTCACATATGTCTAAGATTTCTCGTCATAACTACACGTACATGTGAGATCAATCACTTGTCATAATCACACATCCCCATGATTCTTCTCACATGTGTGAGAAATTTCAATCCCCACCCTTTATTCAAATCAAGATAATCTCAACTCTCCACTTCTCTCAAACCATGTCTTATCCATTTGCATCTCTCTCCAATTACCACTTGTAAGCTTCTCATTCCCCATGCAAGCTGATCAAATCTCCACCCTCCAATCCAAAATAAATCCTCACTCATCTCAAATTTATAAACTCAGGCCATCCTCAAGAATTTCCATATGAAAAATATATGCAAGTATATACTAGTGTATTGAGGAGTCCCCAACAGCACTCTAACACATCACTACAACATCAACACACATCACTTGGAGCAATCTCAAAGTCATGGAAGGTATAATCTTCTTTAAGTTACATTGTTTTATTTACCTTTCATTCATGCTCTAATCGAAAGTAGAAGTTGCACTTTGCACTTGCACAAGTTATTTTTACCCTCCTTCAGCTACAACCACCTACATTGCTGCACAGCCTTTGATTGCAAGGTGATAAAAAAGAATTACAAAACAATAATTCTTAGCCTTCAATCCTTGCCTGGGAATTAAGGCATTCTTAGTCCAATGCATGGCAGAGAATTTTGTTCAGGGGAAATTTTAAATTTGGATTCAATTTGAATTAGATCAGTAAAAAATGGGCATAAAAGTTTAGGGAAAATTTGAAGTTTAGATAGATCAGTCAAGTTTCGTGGGGAGGGAGGGTGAGGGGGGCGAGGGTGTTACTATGTGTCTAGACTTTGACTTGGTGTCCTTTGAGTTGTCAGAAAGGTTTTCTCTAAGTTGCCTTTCTAAATAATGACTAGGAATTATTGATTAGATGAGTATTTTAAAGGGAACAAACATCCCAAATTGCAACATCATCGAACCAAGAAGAATCATTCTTATTTATTAAGTACAATTATCCGGGTACTTGGTAGCCTATCTATATTATGTGGCTCTTCTCATTTTGATGAGAGTTTTTTTTTCAATCTTCAAGATAGATATTTGTAACTTCTGTTACCACGCAAAACTGATGTGTATATTCTTAAAGAAGTAAGTTCCCAGTAGATGTAGGAAAATCCTGAAGAATATATACCTTTCATTTAAAAGCATATCCGTATCTTTATGAGAGAATCCACAGACTGATAGCCAGCTCCAGCAAATTTGAATATATTTGTTGTGGCTAAGGTGTATTTTAAATGTAAATATTAAAGAGTGTAGCTATGTTGGTGACCATTTGGATAATGGTGAGGATGATAGTGTGAGTCAAATTTGAGGCAGAGACAGGTCAGCAAAATTTGGATAATCATCTGTATAGCATCGTGAACATGTTTGGGACTGGTCTTAGCTTCCCAACAAAGCAAATAACAGAAACATGAAGCAAAGTGATACAGGAATTTCATCACATAAATGGAATCCAAAAGGACATTGAAAATGTTAAGAGGCAGAAAGGAATCGCCAAAGACCTCTGCTATTAAAATGCAGCACCTCATTCGCAAGTTCGGGGCTCACAAGGCTACAGGTCATCTACCAAATTATTATTGGAGGAAATGTGATCTTGACAAGTTATCTGAGCTCAATCTATTGATAAGGCTTCCTACTTTTACTAATCTAATTTTATGAATACAACCACAAGTATTTTGTTTTTGGACTCTGACAATGATATCAGCCAATTTTCTACCCTGCTATGGTGAACCCATGATGATGCATCTTAGACTCCTATGGTTTTAAGATTGCAAAAAGGCATAGTTATGATTGTTTTAGTTCAGAAATCTGGGAGTTAATTACCATCAGAGCTTTATGTTAAGTTTGAATAACTCGTTGGTGTATTGATAAAAATTTCTGCCATTTTAGTACCGGTTTAACTTATTTTATTAAATAAATCTCTAGTCTCTTTTGTTTTAGCAAAAATTAGAAATGAATAGAGTTGTAACAAACTCCTGTCCTAGATGAGAGAACATTCAGAACAAAAGTCAAAATATAATCAAAACTTTATAGGTTATAATTGTCAAAGCAATAATTGTAGCATGTTTACATTCACTACAAGTTTTTCAGTGTTTTTTTTTTCTGAAATAGTGAACAGATAAATAAACAAGAATTCAGTCATTAAACAGAAAAAGATAAAATTAAACAGAAATTAAAAATAAAAGAGGATAAGCATATCAAACTTCATAACAACACAGAGATACCTTTCCGTTGAGAATAAAGTGGCGGACCTCCCATTCTCTGGATAAAGAATTCATATTGATTTTGGATAGCATCTTCTTTCTTTGAGTTTGAAAAAATAGATCGGAACCATTCCTGATCATCAGCATAGACCCTGTTCTAGAAAATAATTAACATTATCCATCAAAGAAAATATGCACAACGGAAAATTGCTGTCCACTATTCGGAAAATTTGTTTCCTAGATAGCAAAAAACAAACCCAGGCACAATATGCACTTTTGTGTTAATATGAAAAGTAACAAGATTGCAAATCACATAAGAGTGCATTGCTCTTGAAAATAATGCATCAGTAACTTAATTTTTGAAATGATACATGAAGAATTCAATAATAGGAAGATTGTTCAAGCAAGCACGAGCACCAAGAAGTCTGCAAGTGCAGATCCCTTCTCTAAATGGGAATCTTCCTAATCTTACAGGTTTAATGAATTGCCAACTAGAACAGAATCATTTAACTCAGGAAAAAGTGTGTGCAAGTCATATAATGCTGGTTTTCTGTGCAGGTAAGCAATGGTGCAAAATGAACAAAGTTTGTACCTGAGGCCTACCATGGAGAGTCAACCACCCTGATATCATCGATGAGACATAGTGGGTTCCATTTCTCATTTGCTTGCTTCGACACATAGTTAGGAACTTAGGAAAATGGTCTTAGATTACAACTATGGGAACTAAATCATTGCAATTTGTATTTACTGCCAGTGCCTTCCTCAGAATTTTGTACCAGGTTCAATTGATTACTTAAATTTTTGTTCAGTTAGATGAGACTTTTTGAGCGATAGTGCTTGTGGCTTTATGGTTCTATTCAGGAATCAGGTGGTCTAAGTAGAATAGGCCATTTTAATATGATTGCTGCCAAATTGTGAAATGTATCTGGAAGATCTTGCGGTGAATCAAGGCACGTGAGCAGGAATCCAATTTTACTAAGGAGCTGCTAGATGGATAGATAAAAATTTAAAAAGAAAACAATAGCTCAAGATTTGGTCTCACTATCGGATATGGCTGAATCATAAATGCTTTTCCTGTTAAAGCAATCTCTTAGAAGTTAGAAGCATAGATGGGGATTTCACGATACAACAGGCCTTCAAGAGCATTAAGCACACTTCTCAATGAAAATGCTATCCTGGAATATCAGCGACCTAAGTATCAAAGTAAACATGGATTTCTTGTACTATGAGTCTATGATCATATCTACTAACTCTGACTTGGTGCTATTAAGAGGAACCTATATCTCTAGTGCTATTTTGGCCAAAATCCTATTACCTCTTGGGGTTCTCAATCATATACAAGTCTTAATTTGAATAGGATGACGGCATTGCTATCTTCTGAAATATAAAAAAATTTGATCCCAAATCCTTTCAATCAGAGTCTTGAGGTTTGGAATTTAAATCTTTTGAAGGCTTTCATTTTAATTTTTATATTTTACTTACAGTCTGCCTTATGGCAATATGAAGGAACTAGCTCTTCAAAAAATCTCTTCTTGGTTTGCTCAACAAAATCCTCAATTAATATATTTTGAAGGGGGGATGTGGAGATTTGACTCTTGTCTAACTGTCTGGTGGAGAGAAAAATAGGTCTATTCTTCAATTCCAGAGTTGCATGTCTTTCTGGTGTACTTTGAGCACCACCTTCTCATTGATCTCAAATTCCCAAGGTCAGTTCACTTGGAGCAATAGAAGGAAAGGAAATACTTATGCTTCTGGATAATCTCAACAGGTTTCTAATAGCAAAGGCAGACTAGTGCCATGTTCAAATAGTCCATCAGTATTCCTGGTGTATATGAATTGGCAAGGCTTAGTTTATTCCTGAGCTTTGTCATGAGGTCACAATCCATGGCATATAAAATTTGAACAGTATGCATCAAGTAAAATGAATAAGTCTCATTACTCCCACAATGGGAGTATTGTACACCCAAAAGAGGTCCTGTCTATGCTGTGATCTAAAAGATGACTTTTACAACTCCACCCAATTTGGCAATTGGGCCATTCAGTTCAAAAATCACCCGACCTCATTTAAGTTACAAAATATGTGGCAGATCTACTCAATTCCATTTCAGAATTGAGGATTGGTGGAATGAGTGTATGATGCTGGAGTACCTTAAGGTTCATGGGCAATCTGCATCAAAGAAAAAGAAAAGACAAAAGAAACTGTTGTTTGTTTTGTTTTACTTATTTTTCCAGCTGATGTCTAACGAGGTTCAGTAATTCTAAGCTGGTCTTTCTAATTGGATGACTGATGTAGTACATTAATTGCAATTTTCTAAAAGTATATCAGATCTTATTTTATCCTCACAAATTCAAGCAGTTTCCAAGCGGTTGAGAGTTGAGGAAAGCAGACCTATATAAAGAAGATAACCATGTAACCATTTGGAGACATCCTCTTCTGGCAATTGAAGAGCTGCCTCCAGGTGTGCTTGCAAGCGGGAACTTTTGCTGGCTGCATATTGATCCACTTGGGTCTGAGTAGTCAAGTATTGAAGCAGAGTAATTGTGGTATCAGTAATTTGAAACAGATGAGAGAAGTGTCTAAATTTGTTGTGAGCCTAAGTTGCTGGGAATTGTTTTTCCAATTTAGTTTTTGAGTCCATTGTGACCTGCTGTCATTGCCTGTGTGGCTGGAATAGGGCTGAGACCACCCTTTGTGTTGAGGCAGAATCTCATTTGTTATTAAATTGAAATCTGAAATGTTTAAAAACATTCTGTATATACTTCTCATTGAATTATTTTAAAAGTTCATGTTGTGTAACTGTGTTTGTTTTATGCTAACTGGAGTCTGTTGGAATTATCTGGCCCACTCCAGCTACTACGCCAGTGCAACTTCATCCAAGGTCATGCTATATTTTGGTTTGCGGGAAAACGGTATATTCTTATGTCAGTTTTTCTATAAATCAATTCTTAACAAACTGCACGTTAATGCAACCCAAACACTAAATTTCTCAGATGGCAGATGCCAATCATGGATTTTAGTCCACATCCCTTCACTCGTAACTGCATCCACAAATGTAACCCTATCTTTTCGAATAACAAAGGAAATACTTAAGAACAGTGGTTAAACATAACCTTTTACAATTGCATTGTGAAAAATACGTCTCCCTTATTGGCGTTGTGAAACCCAGCAATAAATTCACTATTGTTTATTCTCAGAAATTCGAATAACAGAAATCAAATAACTGAAACAATGAACTAAAACATGCACAACACCATTCACTAAAATACTGAATGCAAAGAAAACCAATCACACTTTGACACAATGATTTACCCTGGAAAACCCCTAACTCTGGGGAAAAACCAGCATTCAAAGAGAGAGATTTTATTAAAGCAGAAAAGAAGAAATTTACAATAACTGCCAGAACTTGGCATCCACAACGAAACTGCAAACTTGAATAATATTCAACTCCTTCTATTCACTGCAACCTCTCTTTGATCCTGTGTCCTTTCCTGCAATAACCTTCAATCTGTATGTCTACAATGCACACATCTATCCTTTTTATAATCTCTTATTCACCAACGGTGAAGCAAAGCAGAGATTAATCTTAGAAAGAAGACAAAGCTGTTTCTAAAAAAGAATTCCCAAACTGGCAAGTGCGTAAAAGATAAGACAGATAAAAATCAGGAAAGTTTATCTAATCTATCCAGCCTGGGTGACACGGTTCCAGGCTGGAAGATTTATCTTCCGAGCTACACTTTCAACACTCCCTCTTAGCGAGGAAGGTGTTCTCTACTACACCTAACTTGTCCCTGAAGAAGACAAACTTGCTTTTCATCAAGGCCTTCGTTAAGATGTCTGCAACCTGCTCATCTGTAGATATATACTGTAGTCGAACTAATCCATGCTGTACACAATCCCTGATAAAGTGATATCTAATGTCAATATGCTTCGACCTATCATGAAACACAGGATTCTCAGAGAGTTTTATGCAACTCTGATTATCACAGTGAATGATGGTCGATTCTAGCTCCTGACCAAACAATGCTACTAACAGCTTCCGAAGCCATATGGCCTCACATGTTGCCATGCTTGCTGCCATGTACTCTGCTTCCGTAGAGCTTAATGCAACAGACTTCTGTTTCCTGCTGTACCAAGAGACAACCCCTGATCCCATGCTGAAACAACACCCCGAAGTGCTTTTCCTATCTACTGCATTACCAGCCCAGTCTGCATCAGTGTAGCCAATCAACTTGACACCATCACCCCGAGTATATCTCAACCCATACTCAACTGTACCACGTAGATACCTCAGCACATGCTTTGCTGCTGTCCAATGTATTCTCTTTGGTTCTACCATGAACTGACTAAGAGAGTTGACTGCAAAGCAAATGTCTGGTCTTGTATTGACCAGATACATCAATGACCCAATAAGCTGTCTATACAAGGTGGGGTCTACTGCCTCCTGCTTTGATGCATTGATCTTCTGCCAATTTGTAACCATTGGTGTAGACATGGGTCTACAGTCCAACATTCTGAATCGCTTCAAGATTTCCATAGCATATTTCCCTTGACCAAGGAAAATCTCTCCCTCTGTCTGCCACACCTCTAGTCCCAAAAAATAGTGCATCAATCCCAAATCCTTCATCTCGAACTCTGCTGCTAGGTCCCTCTTGCAATCCTCTATGAGCCTCGGTGAACCAGTCATAAATAAATCATCCACATACAAAACTAGGATGAGTGGTTCACCCCCCATCATGAGATAGTAAAGGTTGGAGTCCGCCTCACTCTTCACGAATCCCATGCTCTGCAAGTAGCTATCTATGCGCTCATACCATGCTCTGGGTGCCTGCTTAAGTCCGTATAGTGCTTTCTTTAACCTACAAACATGAGAGTCACTCCCATGCGCCACAAAACCTTCTGGCTGTTCGATGTACACCTCTTCCTCTATGATTCCGTTTAGGAAAGCCGTCTTGACATCCATCTGATGGATCTGCCATCCCATTTGTGCTGCTAATGAGATCACAGCTCGTATGGAGGTATATCTGGCCACTGGAGCGAATGTCTCGTCATAGTCTATTCCCTCCTTCTGAGAGAACCCCTTGGCCAGGAACCTGGCTTTGTATTTCTCTATGCTACCATCTGCAGCATGCTTGATCTTATAGATCCAGCGAGAGCCAACCACTGCCTTATCTATAGGCCTTGGCACTACCTCCCAAACATCGTTCTTCATGATGGAGTTGTATTCCTCCACCATAGCATCCTGCCAAACTTGCTGCTGTGCAGCATCCTGATAACTGGAAGGCTCACTGTCAATGAGCTCGCTTATTAATGCCACATAATCTGAATATTTAGCCGGTGGTCTCCTCTCCCTGCCACTCGTTCTAGGAGCTCCCATAAACTCCTGAGCATCTCGTGCAATCCGAGTTTCCACTCGGCTAGTCCCTCTCTCGCCAGTAGGAGATACACCAATAGATGGAGCTTGTTGTTCCTTATTCTGCTGCTCCTGATCCTGTGGACTCAACTCACCCAAGGTACCTGTATCTGTATTTGTTCCTGTCACAGTGCCCTGTACCTGAGACTCTGATCCACTTTTGGAGCTTCAATCTGCTGACTCTGTTCAACTGCTGGCAAATCCTGAGATTTTCTGAAGGCTTTCTCCTCCAGAAACTTCACATCACGTCTCACTATGATCCTCCTCGTCCCTGGAATAAAGATCCTGTATGCCTTGGAGGTTTCACTGTATCCAACAAAGAAACCTTTCTCTGCAGTCGAATCTAACTTGGTTCTTTTCTCTGATGGTACGTGACAGTATGCTATACTGCCAAAGATCCTAAAATGCCCGACCTCAGGCTTCTTCCCTGTAAAGCCTTCTTCTGGTGTCATCTTTCCCAAAATCTTATGAGGTACTCTATTCTGAATATAGACTGCTGTGCTGCAAGCCTCTGCCCAAAGATACTTAGGCAGATCCTGATCAAACAGCATGGCCTTGGCTGCTTCAACAATTGCCCTGTTCTTACGCTCAGCAACCCCGTTTTGTTGTGGGTTGTAGGGAACAGTCCACTCTCTCTTGATTCCTTCTTTGGTACAGAACTCCTGGAAGACTTTGCTTTTATACTCACCCCCGTTGTCTGTCCGAAGAACCTTGATCTTCCTGCCTGTCATATTCTCCACAAGAGCTTTGAATTCTTGGAAGCGACTGAAGACCTCATCTTTGGCCTTCAAGAAATATATCCAGGTCTTCCTGGAGAAATCATCAATGAAGGTTACGTAATACTCATAACCTCTCAAAGACTGAGTAGACATGGGACCACAAATATCATAATGTATCAAGTCAAGAACACTTGTACTTCTACTGTCACTTCTAGGGAAGGCTGCCTTTGAAAATTTCCCGAGTGCACACCCTTTACATGCGTCACCGTGCTCTACACTCAACTCTGGAATTCCTATCACGGTTTCTCTGAGCAATTTCAATGCCCCATGGTGTATATGTCCCATCCGTCTATGCCATAGCTCTCCTATTTCCCTGCTGCTATTACTGCTCACTAGTGCCTTTGGAGTTTCAAACTGCAATATGTATAAATTGTCACTTCTAACTCCAATCTGCTTTACCTTCTTCCAGTCCTTGTGTTTTAAATACACCTTCTGTCCTTGAAAGAGTACGCTGTACCCTTTGTCTTCAAGGGCAGATACTGAAATCAGATTCATGTACATCCCTGGCACATGCAATACATCTGTGATCTTAATATCACTGCTTGACTCCCTCTGAAATGAAACAGTCCCTCTCCCAACTGGAGTGCATGTGGACTTGTTTCCCATTTTTATCTGGAAGCCTATTTCTTCTGCTTTGTAGTTGGAGAAGTTTTCTCTAACTCCTGTCATATGGCATGACCACCACTGTCAATATACCAGACCCCTGTAGTGCTCGAGCTAGATAAGCAGTTTAGAAGAGCGAACTCATATTCTAGTCTAGAGGATAGCTCATCAACATCCGCTGAAGCTGCTGTCTGCTTCTTCTTCTTGTCTCCTTTCTTCCGATTCAGACATTGACTGACATAATGTCCTAGCTGATCACAACCATAACATTTAATTTTACTCAGGTCTTTCTTTTTCTTCTTGTCTCCTTTTGAGGTAGACTCACTGCTTGAGCCTTTCTTAGCTTTGCCTTTGCTGGCAAGAGCAACATTCTCTTCCATCTCACCCTTACGACCACTGCTGCTGCCTCCATTAACATAACTCATTCGAAATTCTTCCTGAGTGAAATCAGTCCACAAACGATCCCAATCAGGAATATCTTGCCGTCCGAATACAACTTTGACAAAGATGTCCCAATCTTTTGTGAATCCTGCCAATGCAATCCTGACAACCTCATCATCTAGTATTGCTACCCCGGCAGTTACTAGCTCATCTTTTACTGTTCTGATCCTGGTAAGGTAGTCCACAACGCTCTCCCCTTTCTTCATTCTGGTGTTTCTCAGCTTATCCCTGAGAATCAGCTGCCTGTTCAAATTTGAACTCTGGTATAGGTTGAGTATGGCATCATACATCTTTTTGCAGGTGTCTAAATCTGCAATATGAGGAACAAGGTGATCCTTGACCCCATCCATAACGATGCGTCTAGCTTTGGCATCTTCTTTCCGGTAGGTCGCCAGTAGCGTAGCATCTGTTGGAACAGAAATGGTAGTGGTTGCATATTCCTTCAGACCATTCTCCTCCAGTAACAGAAGAATTCTTGCTTTCCACATGCCAAAGTTTGAAGCCCCCTCAAGTCTGTCTGAATCTCTTAATCCGGCTGCTGCCATTGCTGAAACCCCTGAACATAAAAAGAAAATCGAAACTTGCAGTGGTGTGATTAAACCCTAGTTTTCTCTTTCAGAGTATTAGCTCTGATACCATGTGAAAAATACGTCTCCCTTATTGGCGTTGTGAAACCCAGCAATAAATTCACTATTGTTTATTCTCAGAAATTTGAATAACAGAAATCAAATGACTGAAACAATGAACTAAAACATGCACAACACCATTCACTAAAATACTGAATGCAGAGAAAACCAATCACACTTTGACACAATGATTTACCCTGGAAAACCCCTAACTCTGGGGAAAAACCAGCATTCAAAGAGAGATTTTATTAAAGCAGAAAAGAAAAAAATTTACAATAACTGCCAGAACTTGGCATCCACAACGAAATTGCAAACTTGAATAATATTCAACTCCTTCTATTCACTGCAACCTCTCTTTGATCCTGTGTCCTTTCCTGGAATAACCTTCAATCTGTATGTCTACAATGCACACATCTATCCTTTTTATAATCTCTTATTCACCAATGGTGAAGCAAAGCAAAGATTAATCTTAGAAAGAAGACAAAGCTGTTTCTAAAAAAGAATTCCCAAACTGGCAAGTGCGTAAAAGATAAGACAGATAAAAATCAGGAAAGTTTATCTAATCTATCCAGCCTAGGTGACACGGTTCCAGGCTGGAAGATTTATCTTCCGAGCTACACTTTCAACATAAACCCGAATGTCTGCATGCATTTCTTGGTAGAAGCTAATTAACCCTTAATTAAAACATAATTCATAAATGTCATATCTTGTTAAATTAATCCCCAGGAAGAACTACCATTTATGAAGATTGAAAGTTTCGTCTACACATATTGGGCACCTAGTTATCTCTGTATGCAGAAAGCATTATAATTATCAACATTCAGGCCAAAAAACTTAAGGCTTTACTAGAAAAGGTAGCTATAAATTGTGACAACCATAAAATAAAATTTCAATTCGTATTTCCGTCCAATGGATTCTCAGAACCTACGGCAACCTTATCTGACATATTCCAGGGCTGGTATAAGGTAGCTGATATAAAATATCCAAGGTGCTGTAATTTCGAAATGGGTGTTCAAAATTTTAATTTTCGAATGCTGGTACGCATTTTTTTCCAATTGAACACCCAAGTCTGGCTGTAGCTAGAATAGAAAAATCCAGCAAACATACATGAAGAAAAAAGTTATAAATTAGCTCACCTGTTATAAAAATTTGTTGATAGATCAACGAAAGTCTGGTGTCCAAGCTTTTGGTATAAATTGGTATCATCTATGGCAAATGCATCTTCTGCAGCTACCCCACTCCATTCCAAAGCTTTCTGTTGCAGCGACTGCATTCTCGCTAAATCCAATTCACTGTAATACTGGAAATAATATTGTTGTGTCTTAGGATGAAACGGTTTGTCAGATCACCTACGCCAAGAACACTGTTTTACGAAATAATGTGCAATTGTAAGATTTATTTAATTATGAGGAGCGGCGAATGAATTTTGGCTTTTGAATTCCTGTATGGTGTGGACGGCTTTGGTTGGGCATATTTTGTGGTTGGAAATTTGATGGAATAAGTTCGAGTTTTAGTGGCGTGCTCGATTGCCCCTCCTTTCAGTTGACAATTCTGTTAGTTGCGAACTTGATTCTACGGCGATTGCTAATTCGTCGTCTACTTAGGGTTTAAAAAGAATTAATTATTTCCCTGGAGTTTATTAAACAGTGGGTAAGCTTAACCAGTGGGCGCGTTGTGGTTGTTTGTAGCATGATGCACGTTTGTTTACTTTCAACTTTTTCGTCATAGAAAAACAATCACAATTTTTTATTGGGTAAATGCTTTATCATGAAGGTGACATACGACGTTATGTAATGTTCAGGTTAGTAGAATTTTTTGAATTGAATAAAGTCGTAGAAGATCATAAACAATTATTTACTGATGACTCCATTAAAGACCTCTTAATCCCCATCTTGGAAGATGTTCTTGCTGATTTTATTCCTCAAAAAATCCAGCATGATTATAGAAATGTCTTGACCACAACCTCTCCTTGACAGAGATTGATGATGCCATGTACAATCTGGCCTTAGAGAAGAGTCTCGGTTTAGATGGCCTTTCAGTAGAGTTTTACCGCGCTCTTTGGCCTCATATTAGAGAAGATTTCTAAAATGTTTATTTGGAATGTATAGAAATTGGATCTTTGGGTGTGTTTATTAATCAGGGCCTTATTAAACTCATTCCTAAAGGGAAACAAGAAGATTCAGTGAATGGTTGGCACCCATCACATTACTTAATACCTCTTATAAGATCATAGCTAAAGCCCTGGCAAAAAGAATCAAACCCATCGCACAAGAAATTGTTAGATCTGAGCAAACTGGTTTTTTAGGGGGTAAATTTATTCTAGATAATTTAATCTTGGCTTGAGAATCTTCAGAATGGGCTCAACAAACTGCACAAGATGTGTTGATCCTCAAACTTGATTTCGACAAGGCTTATGATTGTATGAGATGGCATTTCATCCTCAACATGCTTCGATTGCTGGGATTTGGCCCTAACTTTTGTGCTCATGTTTGAATGTTGTTCATGGATGCTAATGCAAGATTGGTCATTAACAGTGCCCTCTCCCCTCAATTCCCCCTTCAAAAATTGATTCGTCAAGGCTGCCCTTTAGCCCCTTTTTCTTTATGTTCTCACTGTTGATGCTCTCAGCTACCTCCTCCAACATGCTTAATCTAATTCTCTCATCCATGGCATCTCTCTCCCTGATAAAGGAATGGTGCTTAATTCCCATTTTGCTAATGACAACATGATATTCATTCGAAATTCTCCTGAATACATTAATAATCTGTTGGATATCCTTGATTTTTATTGCAGAGTCTCTGGATCTAAGCTAGCCATGTATAAAACTGAATTCTAGATGACACAGCCCAATCCCCACCCCCCATGGATTCCTAAAGAATGGAAAGAAATTACGCATGACACCATATCTTGTTATCTTGGCATTCCTTTTGGGCTAGGAGTTTCCTTGAAGGACAGGTGGAGATGGTTCCTCAATAAATTCAAATCCAAATTGTTGGCCTGGACTAATCGTTTTCTCTCAATGGCTGGGCATATTCAGGTAGCTAATAAAATCTTGTTGGCCTGTCATGTTTATACCTCCTCTTGTTGGCTACCCTCCAAAGCTTGCTACAACCAGCTCACTTAGTTAAATCACAATTTTATTTGGTCAAAATGGGGAAATAAAAAGGGCAGACCTGCTATCTCTCGGTCTCATTGTATTCTCCCTAAAAAGAAGGGTGGGTTGGGCATCATTAATCCATACATTCAAGGAATGTGTTTGTCATCCAAATGGATAGGTCAAGCTTTAGATGGTAACGCTCCTTGGAAATCACTGATTAGATATCGTATTCAAACAACTACCTCAGGTAAAGCTTGGAGCTTTATCCAATGGAATGACAAGATCCTCTTATCACTACTTCAAACTTCATGGATCAGCCCCCCTAAATTGCATTTGGAAAGCATGGTAGATAGTCTCGCAACAACTATCATGGTCTGATCAATCTTTTAGTCATGGCCTCAGTTTTGCTTCTTCCTCAATTTGGTGGAATCGCTTGATTCAAGTTAATAGACTGCCTCTTGCCATGATTTCTAGACTGGAAGCTAAACCTCTATACAAAAGAAGTATCCAAGTGTTTAGTGACTTATGGGATCCTACCAGCTTCACATGAAAATCTTGGCAGCAATTTAGAATCTGTTTTAATTTAAATGCTAAAGATAAAGCCACAGTGTTGGAAATTCAAAATATGGTGCCCCCTAACCTCGCCATCCTCATGTCCACTAGTTGTCATTCAATCTTTTTCAAAGACTAGAGGTGGCCGAATGGTAGCTACGTCAAATTTTTTCCTCTTAAGCCCATTTATAAACAGCTCATCCCTACCATGCCCCTATCAAGTAGACTTAACTCTATTTGGTGTTGTCACCTCAAAAGACCAAAGTGGACATGCACAGCCTCTAAATTTGGCAATCAAAAGCTGATGCGCAATCTTAATTCACCGCTTGGAAGCTTCTTCATGCCAAACTCCCAGTTGGAACCCGCCTCAAATTCCTTTGTCCACCTCCCTCTTGTCCATTTTGTGGCATAACTGAAACTTTTAAACATTGTTTTTGGTTCTATCCTTAAGTTAAAAAGCTTTGGATTGCCTTCTTCGCTTCCTTGCCAGCTCTATTTCATTTCCCATGGTCATGGAAATCAGTGCTTCTTGGGTTCTCCTCCAAGCACAACTTGCTAACCAGCTCAAGTCGGCTTATCATAATAAAACATATATGGAGATTTTGATGCCAAGTTGCCTTGGCTCATGCCTTTTTTCCTCTTGAGATCGTTATTTTTGCCATCTACTGCAACTTGCATACCCTTGTTTTGAGCATAAACATTTTCTTGAGAAAGAAGGGAAGCAGTTCTCCCATCCTCTTGCTCCAAGTAAAGCAGCTCTTGACCCAGATCCAAGAAAAAATTAAGCCTACCTTTCCTGGTGCAATAGGTGTCTACAGTTGAAGTTGGCTTTCTGCGACCATCACAAGTTATTGTGGAATGCTGGGAAGTAATGTATGAAACATTTAATCTCCAAAGATGATGGGGGAACATAATTTGTTTAAATTTCTTGTGGACAGGCATTTTTGGAGGAAAAAAGGATTGTCCTGTGCATATCAAATACATATTGATTTTGTGTTTCTTCACAGTGTGTTGTGACAACGCTTTACTAGATTCATCAGGGTTGTAGCATATTTTTTTCAGTTACACTAAACTGTTGTTTTATTTCCATTAGCTGCTATAAATTGTTGTTTTTAAAACAGCCTAACTGCTGGTCTTATGAGATTGATGTTTGTTGGTAATTACAATGATTGTGGTGCTATTTGATGTAAATGGTTATCTGCTACTTGATGTCTTCTTGCTGTAATTGTTATTTTTATAAAAAACAGCCTCTCTTGTCTGTTGGTTATAACAACAATTGTGTTGTTAATCTTATGTAACTTGTATTTGTTGTTTTATTGTTTTTATTAATAAAAGTCTTCTTCAATAATTAAAAAAAAAGTCGTAGAAGATTTTGTAATGGTGAAATTTGTATATTTATGAATTTTTATTTCCAACAAGGTCAGATAACTAGTGATTAATGTTTTGAACTTCATCCAATCAAAATTGATTATTTTCTTTTATACATTATATTTGAAGTTTTTTTTAAAGTTAAATGCACATTTTTTAACTTTTCTAATTTTTAAAATTAATTTCTTTGAATATTATTGGATAAAAAAATTTACGGAATTGAAATAACATTTTTATTTTTCAATTTTTTGGTCTTACTTAGTGTTTGCACATCCAAAACTACCAAAATTATGATAAAGTTAAAATTAGAAATTATTAAATGACAGGCATATGCATACATAAAAACTTGAGATTAAATCTCAGATGCAATGAAAATCCTCATCATTGATAATTAATGAATGGAAATAACAACAAACAAAAAAAGGGTCTACGTGGTCCGTTATGCCATGAATAAAGGTAATATGGTATATTCGTTATTGAAAAACATTAATGAAGGCAATTTTTTTGCTAAACATGATAACCTAAATAAACTAACTCAATCTTCATCTGTGAGTGTCAATGAACTTATTCAATCTTCATATTTTTCAATTTTTTTCTCCCATAATTTGTTATTTTTATTTTTCGGTTTTCTTATGCATTGATGGAAGTTGGAGCAATGGCGTCCACTCAGGTACATTGGTTGTTTTCATTTTTCCTGTATCTGTTAGATGGTGTTAGTTCTTGTATGTAAATTCCTGGCAGTGTAATCCTATATGTGTAGGTATTTGTTGGAGAAGCCACCACATTTTCTAGATTGAAACATGATGGCTTGCATTATAGACACTCAACTTTTCCTTCAAGGATTACTTTAAGAGGCTGTTCAACTTTAAGAAGGACAAGGACGGCTACTAGAAATGGTTTGCTAGAAATCTTGCTTTTGGTGGTGCGGCTGTTGCATCATCTCTTCTTTTTGTTTATTCCTTGGACTATGCTCGAACAAGGCTTGCTAATGATGCCAAGGTTGCAAAGAAAGGAGGAGAGAGACAATTCAATGGGCTTATTGATGTCTACCATAAAACTCTCAAAACAAATGGTATTTCTGGTCTTTACCGTGGATTCAACATATCATGTGTGGGGATTATTGTGTATCGTGGTCTATACTTTGGAATGTATGATTCCCTAAAGCCGGTTGTTTTGGTTGGAGATCTTCAGGTGAGATTCCATATTCTCCATTCATGATGTGCATACTTCAATCACCTTTGGGCTCTGGTCAAGTGCACTCCATTGGTGGAATAGTAGAAATCGACTAATTTACTTTTTATTCTAATTGTGATTTTTAGTAATTATTTTGACATGAGTTTATTATTTCCCTTGTCTAATTGGGTTTATAATTTCAAAGCAATTTTTTTTTTTTGATGAATAGGCAGCTATCTATATTAATTCAAATATAAAGATACATATTCACAAAAAAAGGGTGGGTGGTAGAAAGGCACACCCCAAGAGTCACATGGGCAACGCCCAAAAAATTAATAGATCATGTGGGCTAAGCCCAGAAATCCAAAATTACAAAGATAAAAAAGGCCATTAAGCGGCCAAAGCAGTGCCAACAAAGCTAGGAGGGTCTTTGTCATCCAAAATTTTCCCCCATACATCTGCGGGGTCTGGAGTGACGTCAGGAGGAGGACCCCAACCATCATCATCTTTTTTCTCTTTATCTTCTTCCTCGCACCGGGGCGAGATTGCAAGCACTAGACGTGGGAATGCTTTACCAGTGACTGGCCAACTAGAGCCAAAAGAAGGAGGATCATCAAAGGGCCACCCAGAACCACCATTGTTGCTCCTCGAAGCACTGCCAGAAGGCCACCCCTAGCTAGCCTACGGCGGAGGAGAACAGTTTCGCCGAGGAGTGCAAGAATCCCACCGAGGCGGGGGTTGTGAACGGGGACACGCAAAACCACTCCGCTGCTGGCCCCTAGAGGGCGATCGACCGTGGGAAGAGGTGGGCGAAGCGGGGACTCGAGCAATAGTACAAGGGGCATTATCCCAGTGGTCCAGGAGAACCTGGAGGTGAGCAACCTCAAGTGCAACTTTGTTAGCTTGCACTTGAACCTGTAAAAGCACATTAGAGAAAATCATAGCTTTAGCATATAAAGATGCATGAATATCCATTTGAGTATGTGAAAAAATGCAAGCATTTTTTTCCTTCCAAATATTGAAGAGAATTTTCACCCTGAAAGTGTGCCAAAGCTAGGTGAATTTTGCAGGAATTCTGGGAGAATCTCCAAGCAACACCATATGCCAGGAGAAAGGTTATGGCCGAAAGGGCCAAAAAAAGTCATGAATCCAAGTCTAAAGCTACTAAACTCTGGGACAAAACCAAAAAAAATGCTTAAAAATTCTCAGCTTGCCCACAAAAAGGGTAGCGAGGGTCTCGGACCCCCAGGTGGACCAGCCGAGAGCCCACAAACAAGCCATGGAAAAGAATACACCAGGCAAAGTGGGCAAGCTTCGGCTCAACACTTGCAAACCAAATGGCAGCAAATCTTTTACACCAGACATGAGCCAAAGATTGAAGAAGCCACCTCTGGATCAAACTTTGAATCATAGAAAAATGTGGTGAGAGCCACCTATAACCTAGCCGAGGCTTGTAGTTCTTGAAAGGGGTGTCTGGATACCATTTCCAGTCTTTCCACCAAGGTTTGGTCCCACGAATTCCAACCTTATGAAACATTTCAGCAGGAATGGCATTCACCGGACCATCATAAGTAGCACAGTCCTAGTTATGAAGCCTATACTGGGCATGAAAAACATCCCATGACATGATAGACATGGTGGGTTTGGAAAAAATCTGTTGCAGGGTCTAGATACCCTTTTTGTGAAATTTGAACGCTTTAAGCCTGGGCGACTTAGCCAACGACTGACCATTGCTAGCAAAAAGAGGTGACCACCAAATATTGTGCTAGTTGAGAGAGCCCATCTCGAAAACCAGAGCCAGCCCAATAGAGCCAAGGTTTGACAACTTCCCAGGCCCACCAGATGCTTTTGGCCACAAAAGTCCCAACAATTTGGATTGGTTCATTCATGACCAAAAGGGTTTGAAAGCCAATCCCCTTCCAGGAAGGTCTATGAACAGGGAAGCCGGATTGAATAATATGTCTGAGAAGAATTTTCTAGGCCTCGTCCCCAGTAAGGGCACAAATAATCCATTTAACACACAAAGCAGTCCCTTGCCGTTGAGTAGATAACAACCTGAGACCTCCCGAGTCTCTGGTAAGGCAACAAAATTCCCAAGCCACACGATGAAACCCTCTGTGAGTTTCAAAGGAGGCCCATAGAAAGTCACGAAGTAGCTTCTCAAGCTTGCCATAGGCAGCTTTGGAGGGGGCCTAGCAAGAAGAAAAATAAACATGGGTGGCCACCAGGATTTTGGAACACACCTAGAATTTCCTTGCTAAAGAGAGGTGCTTGGAAACCCAATAAGCAAGCTTCTTCTCAACTTTGGAGAGCACGGCTTGCCAAAGGTCAGCCGGAGACGCCTGAAAAGCAAAGGGAATGCCTAGAAACCAAAAAACTTCACCAAGCCCAATCCACTTCCAACCATACTGTTGCAGCCACAACGAAGAGGGCAAGATAGACTGTCAGTAACATAAAGTTTTATACCACTAGATGGCAGAGCCGAAAGCAAGACAAAAGGTATTAAGACACTCAATAGCCGTCGCAATGGAATCTTCGTCCTCCAGAAGGGTGATGAATGAGCCATCAACAAAATTCCCATTAACAAGCTGAGCCTGAGAGTTGGGCAGAGAAATGCCCTTGACTTGCAGCTGGGAAACCGCATTGGCCAAAAGGTAACCAAAACCCTTGGCTGCAAGCACATGTAAATAGGGGGCCAGTGGGAACCTTTGCCTAATGGAATGAAAGAGTCCAAAGGTAGAGGAAAGATGACCATTGATGGTGATATAAGCTGAGGCATCCGCAAAGAGCATTCAAACAGATTGAATGAAATTGGGCCCAAAACCCAAGGCTTGCAGCATAGCAAGAATAAACGGCCATTCAATGCGATCATAAGCCTTGGTAAAGCCAATCTTAATGAACACGACTTTCTAGTTTGAGCGTCTGGCCCATTCCATGCCTTCCCAAACAACGATGATATTATCCAAAATAAATCTGGATTTGATAAACCCAGTTTGTTCCGGGCGCACGATCTGAGGTAGAAGATAGCAGATTTTAAGAGTCAAAGCCTTGGCGATAATCTTGTAGGAGACATTAAGAAGCGTGATAGGTCTCCAGTTACAAATGTCTTCTGGGTCACTCGGTTTAGGTATGAATTTTATGTTACCTTTATTAATTAAGTTACCTAGGGAATTAGAATGAAAAGCTTCTAAGTAAACTTGATGCAGATCATGCCCAATATAGTCCCACATGGCTTTGTAGAATTCACAAGGGAATCCATCAATTCTCGGAGCTTTGTCATCATCCATGGAGTAGACAACCTCTTTGAGGTCATCAACTAATAAAAGTTGATCACAAAAAAATTTATGAGTTGAAGAAACCTTATTTGGCACAACAACAAGGCAATCCTGAAGGGCTTGTTGTCGCACAGTCGTAACTTCCTATGCAGTGAATTCTTGCTCATAATGACGCACAAAGGCCTGGAGAATGTCAAGCAGCTTAGAGAGCACTTGAGCGCCATCTTTTATTTTTTTAATGCCCGGGGATGAGTGCCTGGCACGCAGAGCCAAGAAAAACTCTTTGGAGGCACGATCACCAACTTTTAGCCAATGTAACCGGGCTTTGATTTGCGCTCCTCTAGTAGCATAGCTGTCAGCAATTTGTTTCTTGTGCTTTAGCTCTGCCACCCTGACTTGTAATGAAGGAGAAAAGGGGTTAGCCACCAAAGCCTCGGAGGCAGCACATAGGTCAACGATGGTAGCCTCATAAGACCGCTGGCAAAAAATAGCCAGCTGGCACCCATAAATGCCCAAAAATCTAGTTGTGCGGATGATAGCCTCATTCCACCAAGAAATCTAGCTTGTATGATGAGCTGGTCTGCACTCCAAATTCCAAACTTTGCGAATGTGGGCCAGGGTAGGCTTGTAGCAGAGTAAAGACGTGTTTAAAAAAAAGAGTTTTACATGTACTAGGCTGTCGAGTCTCCCATTCAATGCAAAAAGAAATGGGGAAGTGGTATGACAAAGTCACATCCACTAACGACTTAACCGGGAGAGATGAGCTGTCAAATGAGAAAAAAGATTGTGTCGAGATCATGGCACAATCAAGGTGCTTAAATATTATGTCAGAACAGGCTTGGTAATTGCACCAAGTGTGTCAGAGAGAATGAGAATGGCGGCGACCAATATTGGGATCAAAAAGCCCCAATTTATTGTGCATGTAAAACCATGCCTCCCTTTCCCCAGCTGTCCATCTGAATGACAAAGTGCCATTTCTACCATATTGAAGTCCCCACAAAGTAACTAGGTAGCAACTGGTAAAGAATCAACAATCCAATGCCAGAGCAAAGAGCATTCCACAACATCATTAGAAGCATAGACATTAATAATCCCAAAGGAATGATTATCAATGTTGAGAAGGATCCAAACAAGTCGATGAGTGGGATCAGACCCGTGGTCGACCATAGAGGAGTGCCACCGTGGGGCCAAAAAGGTGACAGCTTCGCCACGCCCAACATCATGGGTAGAACAAAAAAAATTATTGGTTGGCCAAATAGAACGACTAGCCACGACAAGCAAAAAACTAGAAATTTTAACTTCTTGGAGACAAAGCACTTCAACACTAGAGTACTTGCACAAGGTATCCCTAACATAATACTTTCTGGAGAGGTCTGTCAAACCTCGAACATTCCATGAAAGGAACTTCATGAGTGAAAATCCTCCATGTTTTCGAAACCCGATTCCTCTTCATTCAGAGAAGATAAACGATCCTGTAAAAATTCTGCATGAACTGATCCAATCTGAATGGACAGGGAGGACATCTTCCATTTTTCATGAACATATTCCCCTTCTTCCCTAGGAGGGGAAGGTCTGCGAGAACACCTGTGAGCTCCTATCACAGGAGAAGACACATTCAGTTGTGTTAACATGATAGTAGTCAGCTGAGGCGTAGCCTTTGGCCTAGGCTGCTGTGAAACATAATCAGCTCCAACCAGAGCTTCTTTCCCCTTCACAGAAGGGTTTGAAACATCTTTCACTGGCTCAGAGGTAACAAGACCCAACCTAGAACCAATGGCCTTATTCTTTTGGTTTGTAACCGTAGTCCATTTCGCATCAGGTTTGGCAGCAGATGCAGCCGTCGAACGAGGCTTTTCAGAATCTCGTAGCAGAGAAGGTGTACGAGGCACTGCTAAAGGGCAGTCCTTTATCTTGTGGTCTACTGACTGACACCTATAGCACGTGTTGGGAAAATCAAAATATGTGACCTTCTGGGTGTGGCAGAGAGCTCCAATTTGGATATCAATGGAGTCTTTTAAATCTTTGGAAAGGTCCACTTCCACACAAACCCTCTTTTGGGGGTGGGCCTGAAAGAACCTATCTGGCTCAATGCAAATAACCCTCCCCAATGAGGAGGCTATACTATTAAAAAATGACACACAAGGCAAGGGTAGACCAGGGAATTCAATCCAGATTGGAACTCGCAACTTGGTGTCGTCCAAGACGGAAAAGTCATGAGTCCATGCTTGAAAAACTAACAGAGAAGACCGGACATACCAGGGCCCATGGCCTAAGATGGCCTACACATGATTGACCTCCGCAAAGCGCAAAGCGGAACAAAAAGAAACCCTTGGTTAAGTTTTGGACCATATTAAGGTGGACCCCATGAGGGACCCAAGCCTTGTTACCCAATCTTTAAGCATACTTTCAAGGGGAGTTCTCCCAAAAAAATACCTAACAAGGGTGTATTGCTCAAGCCATTGACAGGTAGTATCAAAATATGGTAAAGGAAAAACCACATCAGCTGGCGAATCAAAGCACTTACCTCGTGAAAGACTTTCCAAACAAATTTTTGAGGACGTTTGTTCGGATGAGGAGCCATTGATTATTGTCGTTGAATCGCTAACACCAACAAGAATTGTTGGGTTAGAGCCGGTTGAAGGCATATTAAAACAAAAAACCACAGTAGATGCGGTCGTACACACAAGAAAAGAAGGTTTTCCTGCGCAAGGTGCGCAGTATGACACAAAAGGGTGACCGCAGAAAACACAAAACCCTAGCAGAGCTCATACCTCAAAGCAATATTTATAATATGGAATATAAACAAACATTGCATATCTAGGCACTGAATGTGGTCATTTTACATTTTTATTGTTTGGAGAATAACTTCCTTGCAAGTTTTCTTCTTGGTTGGGGTATTACAATTCATGTTGGTCTTGCTTCATATCCTATTGACACTCTTCGTAGAAGAATGATGATGACTTCTAGTGAGGCAGTGAAGTACAAGAGTTCATTGGATGTGTTTCAACAGATTCTAAAGAAGGAAGGTGTCAAATCTCTCTTCAAGGGTGCTGGTGCAAATATTTTGTGAGTTGTTGTTGGGGCTGGAGTGTTGTGTGGATATGACTAGCTGCATTTAATTCTTCTCGAAAAAAAATATGGCTCTGGTGGTGGAGGTTAATATTATGAATTTGATGGTGATGACAAATTGTTTAGACATTATTTTTTGGGGGTTTGAGCTAGTTTTCTGGTTCCTTATAATAAAAACATTTGGCTAAACTAATTACAATTTCTAGTATGCTAGGAACCAGTGCAAGCTCATTTGAGTTTTCCATCTGGAATTTGCAAATGAGTATTGGCTTAAATTTAAAGCCAATCTTGAGTCTGAACAATGAAAGAAGAATGGTATGATGTAGTTGACACATTACATAACAAAAAATGAAATTGGTTGGACCAGTTTTGGCTTACATCATATATCTATTGAGGCAGACATCAAAATCATTTTTTGTAGTTTTATTTTGTGATGGTGTTCTCTGATGCTATACAATTCCATCATTCCAACTTAAAACATAAAAGAGATATCAAAGAGTTTCATGTTGTTAACATGTACATAAAAATTAAAACATATGACATATTTAAAAACTAAAAGTATAAATAAATCTCAATTAAAATTAATAATTATAAAATATTTTTTAAGTAAATAAAATAAAATAAAAATACTCTTGTGAAAAAAATAGCTCCTACCTCTTAGCAAAGTAAACAATGCAAATAAAATAAAATAAATTTTAAATAAAAAATAATTATAAAGTAACTCTTACATAAACAACTCAAATTCATTGCTAAGTCTGAGGCTAAGTCTAAGGAATGAAGACAAGGACAATCCTTGCAACAGAACAAGGGTGCAATGCAATCCAAGAGTAGGAATAGTAGAGATAGTGTTGGACAATATTTTTTAAATTATGATTTTGTTTAAAAAATGGGCATTAATAGCTACAATATTATGTTCATTGCATACATTGTTATATTTTCAAGATGATTTATTTTCTCAAGATTATTACAAAAGAAAAATATATTCAATTATATATAAAAAAATGTTACATTTTTTACTTTCTTTTTATAATATATATAAATTTAATGTGTTCAATGTTTACTCACTTCTATTTCATCTTTCTACACTTATTTCTAATTGATTTCTTGACAATTCCGAACAAACCCCAATTAACATTCTACTATTTTTTACTTCAAATAATTTATACTCTTCCCAAATAATTTTGAACTTATCAAAAGATTCACCATATACCCATTGTGCAATTGATTGTTTATTTATTTAGCCTAGATATTTTGTGTTAGTGATTCATTTTTTGACTAAGGGATTGGTCTCAATAGAATCATAACATTAATTTTTAGTTCTATCAACACTATTGCTAAAACATAGCAGACACAACAACATTAATTTTTAGTTCTATCAACACTGTTGCTAAAACATAGCAGGCACAACAAATAAAAATAGGACTATTTTTGCACATTTAGGCAGGAACTTCGCTACTCTATAGCTCTTGTTTAGTGGTGTGTTTATTTTGAGAGAATGTTTAAATGAAATTATATATGAAATAAGTGTGGCAAATATCTTTTTTTGTAAGATTGCAATAAAATTATTTATTATTGATTTAAAGGGAGGTAAATAATGTGTTATCTAGTTGATAGACGAGTTGGCATGATATAGCGATTTAGAGTGAACTAGTAATAGTTTGGTATCAATAGAGTCTTGTAAGCTTAACTTATT
Organism: Sequoia sempervirens; assembly: GCA_007258455.2. Lineage (NCBI taxonomy): Eukaryota > Viridiplantae > Streptophyta > Pinopsida > Cupressales > Cupressaceae > Sequoia > Sequoia sempervirens. Next base: position 278,002,244 of record VDFB02000015.1, read on the forward strand.
CAAATATTACTTGGATAGTGAGTTTATAGTCGTTAGGTTTGATCTTGACCCAAAGTTTGATTTTTACTAACACAACTATGACTTACATAGTTGAAATTAAGTATGTTCAAATCAAAATAACTCTTAAGTATATAGATTAAAATAATTCTTACATAATTTTAAAGTAAATAAGATAAATCTTAAATAAATGAAAAAGTTCAACAATGAAATCTTTTGAAACAATATAAATTTATTTATTATTTACTTAGACATTATTTGAAGAGCTATTTTTATTAATTTTAGTTCTTGACCTAACTCTAACCCTAATTATAATCTTAACACTAATCCTAATCCTAACTCTAATTCTAACCTTGACTATAACTTTGATTGTAACTCTAACCACAACTTTAATTTTAATCTTGATTCAAATTGTAACCCTAACCCTAATTCTATTGCAAGCATAATCATAAACCTAGTTCTAACCCTAGTTCTAATCCTAATTATAAGCCTAACCCTAAGTCTAATCTTAACTATAATTATAACCCTAAAAATAGCCCTAACACTAACCCTAACTCTAATTTTAATTCTAAACCTAACCTTAAATCTAACTCTAATTCAAAATTTAATTCAAACTCTATCCCTTATTCTAATTCTACTTTAACTCTATTTATAACCGTAATTCTAAGCCCAACCTAGTTCTAACCCTAGGCCTAACCCTAATTCTAACCCTATGCATAACTATGAACAATATAATATAAATAATAATATAATATAAATATAAATATAAATTATATAATATATTCAGAATGGACCAACATTTTAAATCTAACAATTTAATTTAAGCATCCACCATTAGTTAGGGGAACATAGAAAAAAATGATCATTAGAGCAGGTTCGTGGGTAGCGGTCGTAGATTAGGAATGACCATTAGAGAAGTTGCAATAGAGGGTCGACATTATGAAGAAGAAGTGCTTGGAGGCGAGAAGGGTTGGAGTAGATGCAGGTTTAGTAGGTAGACAAGATCAGGTATCCGAGGGATCAATATGCCACGAAAGTGAACACAATCTCGTTGGACAGAAGGGACCCTAATCATCAAAATCAAAGGGAGGATTAAGCTAGAGCTTAGCCTTTCTTTAAGAATTAGGATCACATTTGGGTTGATAACCCTAAGGGAGATCTTGACACCAATCTAGTGAAGATAAGTGGAGAGTGCAGACTAAGCCACAATATTGGTGTGATTGAAAGCCTCCTTTGAGGAGGCCATGAAAGTTTTCCATGCCCCCCCTCAAGGAGCCTGCTTGGGGGGACTAGAATGGGCGGCTGAGGAAAAGAAAGAGAGAAATGATGGTGACTCAATCTAACTACTAGCAGGGGATCCCTACGACAAGGAATCCAAAGAAGCACTTAGTGGTTGGTTGACAAACCAAACAAAGCCCCCACTTTGTTGTTGGAGTGAACAAAGGAAGAGTAAACAAAGAGAAGAATCGAGGGGAAGAGAATCATGAGGTGCGGAAGAAAGTTGATGTGTGAGAGAAGCATAATGTGAGGAGAGACTGTGCAGTCACTAGCAAAGGGGTTGTTATTGTTGAGTCAAAAAGAAAGGGTAAGGCAATAGTCATCGCTAATAAAACCTTAAGAAAATATATAAATATGATGAAGGAGCATTCTTTCTTTGCAAAGTGGGGTGGAGGTGGATGTTTTGTGGAAAAGATGGTGGATTGGTGGAGAAACCAATGGGCCAAAGAGGTATGCATCAAATTTTTGGCTTGTAACTTTCTTTTGATTAGATGCCTGCCGCCACATTTGAAGCAAAGCATCATGTTTGAAACATTGTTGCAAATGGATAGAGTAGGGTTTTATATTAAAAAATGGGAGCCATATTTCAATCCCCACATGCATGAAATAGATAGAATGAAAGCATGGGTAAGTTTGCACAACCTACCCTCATAATATTGGGATGAGGAGGCCCTAAGTCTGATAGGGAATCAATTGGGCACTTTCATCAGGGTAGATAAAGCCTTACTACATGGAGAATTGAAGGCTCAAGTTGTGTAGAGATCATTATGGGTAGTGAGCACTTGTAATAATTGGAGATCATCATAGAGAAGGGTAAGTGGGTCCAAGTCATAGATTGGGGTCTTTCAGTGAGCAAGGTCCCCAACTTCTCTAAATCTTATACTATGAAGAAGGCTTCAGAGTGGAATAGCGGATGTTTGGCAGAGTCGGGGAGTGGAGTAGTGAACAGTGGATCAAATCCAATGAATAGAGTAAGCCATGGTTAGGAAACAAAACAGGCTACCCTGTAGGAGAATGGGGTTTAGGAGGGTGCAGAGGAGGAAGCTCTGGCTATAATAGGGAATATTGACGAGGTTTTAGAGTGGGCTTGGAGGAAATAATGGGTGTGGGATATGAACTAATGAGTTATGCAACTCTCATAGAGGAAGAAGAAGCGAACTTAGAACTAGGTGATGGTGATGGTAATAGTAGGGAGGGACATGTTCTAAGGACTGTAATCCTACAAAAGAGGATTGGGTGTGGGACACAGAGGAAACATATGCTTCTCTAGAAGGTAAGGCCAATCCCTTTGCCACCCTAGGGACTCAGGGGAAAATGGGATTAAAAGTAAGAAACAAAGCAAGGAAGTCTCCTGACTATGAGGATGGTAGGAGGAAAGGAAGGTTGTCAAACATAGAAAAAATGGCTATGGATGGTGATGTAGAAGGATAGAAAAAAATCACCATGATGCTAAGATCAGGGAAGGGAGGTACCCTTCTCGAGGAGCAATGAGGATCATATCGTGGAAGGGGCTTAAATTCCCCTAACAAAAAGTGCCTTCTAAGGCGCCACATGGAGACATCAAAAGTTGATGTCCTCATGATTCAAGAGACAAAATTATGCAATGGAGAAGAAGAACTGTTTAAAAGTAAATGTAGAGTGTGTAATGTTGAGCATGTGGAAGTTGAAGGGGCTTCTAGGGGATTGCTTATGATCTGGAGACCACAAGCAATCAACTTAGAAGAAATAGTGAGAAATAGCAATTGTATTGCCTATAAAGCGAGAAGTTTTTCTTCAAATTTGGTTTTCACATTCATTAATATATGGACCCTCAAGTTACATCCAAAAGAGGGATTTGTGGGCAAAGCTCAACACTTTATGCAATGGGGAATCCTTTGGGCACCGCATTTTAGGGGGAGATTTCAATGTGATCTTACACAGTGAGAACAAGTTGGGGGGTATTAAAAGAAAGTACCAACCCCAAGTGGATTTTGAGGATTTTGTAAGGGGGAATGAGTTATTTGAAATTCAGACATGGCAAATGGAAAATATACATGGATGAATAGGAGGAAGGGTTTCAACCATATTGCGAAAAAATTGGATAGATTTTTGTTTAAAGGTGACTTGGGAACTTTCCCATTCACCCTTGAAGGAAATATTCTACCCCAATTAGGGTCAGATCACTATCCCATTAAATTGGAAATAATGTGAGAAAAGAGACCTATTATGTGCCCCTTTAAATTTGAGAACATGTGGCTAATAGATCAAGATCTTCTAGGGTTGATTGATATCTAGTGGAAGGGTTAGAAAGTAGAGGGCTCTAGGATGTTTGGAGTAGTATCTAAATTGAAACTTCTCAAACAACAATTAAAGGAATGGAACAAGACTCACTTCAAAAATGTTTTTGAATCCAAATGTAAGCTAGAGAAATAACTGACAATGCTAAATGAAGTGGTATTATCCTTGGGAATGAACAGTGAGAGTTATATGAAGGAAAATGAGTTTCTCAAAGAGTATGAGGAGGTGCAAGAAAAAGAAGTATTATGGTGGTAGAAATCAAGGGAGACTTGGATGGCAGAAGGGGATAAGAACACTAAATATTTCCACAACAACACTAAGGCCTGAAGAGAAATTAATAGAATTATGAATTTGTGGGGTGTTGATGGGACAAGCGTTGAGAACCTAGAAGGCATTGCCAGGGAAGCGGCCACTTTCTTCAAAAATCTATTAAATAATGTGGAAGGGTTGAATCTCACATCAAAGAATCAAATCTTGAGGGTTATTCCTCAGTTGTTTAGTGAAGGGAAAAATAAGATGTTGATGAGTAAATTTATGGTAGAAGAAATCAAGGTAGTGATGTTCTAGCTACATCTGGATAAAGCACTAGGGTTGGATGGCTTTCCTGCACATTTCTTTCAAAAATGCTAGAGTATAGTGGGTCATGATGTGTTGGCCACCATAGAGGACTCAAGGAGTTCGGGAATGGGCTTAAGGGAGGTGAATAATACTTTCATTGCTTTGATTCCCAATGTAAGAACTTATGAAAAGCAACAATAGGATCAAAAGACCAAAGATAGCACAAAAGAGAGAGAAAAGATGAGAGAATATGAAGATTGTATTCTTAATATGCATGAAGATGCTCAATTACAAGTATGTACAAGGATTGCTTATAAAGGCAAGCTAGGACAAAATGAAGGGTCTTGAATGAGACAAGTGCCACAATCATGTGCATGGGTAGGTAGAAAGAAATAATTGATAATTTCATGAAAGGTGGATCACCCACCTAAAGTGGAATTATCATGTCACGATAAGTGGAGATAAAAAGGTGATAACGAGATCACACCACAAAGAGTGGAATTTCTCTTACACACACTTCCCTAAGTGTCCTAATCACATCTCTCAATATATGCACGAACCTAGATGCAAGATGCAAATGACTAGGTGTCACAAGTGCAAACTACAATGATATGCATTCCCTAAGTAAGCTTAAGTAAAGTGTAATAAGTAAAATACTTATTTACACCAACACCCCCCCTTAAGTGCAACTGGGAGAATGAAGACTCAAGCTAACCATGCAAGATAAGATGCAAGATGGGTCTCAGAAATTGAGCCATGTTAGGTACCGATGTACAAATGCAATGCAATCTCTCACAAGCGAGGAAAGGGAGAAAACCTCATGGGAAAAGCTCCCCCTCAAAAGAGAGAAGAAAACAAATAAATGTACAAGTGGAGAAGGACAAAACCCCAAGATGAGGAAAAATTCCCACCATGAAAGAGAATGGAGAAGTCAAGTGACACCCCCTGACACATCCCTCACCCCCAAGAGAGCTCGCAATTGATGGTACTTACTCTCAGTAAAGGGTTTGGTGAATATTTCGGCAACTTGCTCTATTGTTGAACAATAGCACAAGTCAATGACTTGATCTTGAATCAACTCCCTGATGAAGTGCATATGAATCTCAATGTGCTTAGTCCTCTGATGCTAGACTGGATTCCTAGAGATCACAATAGCACTTTTATTGTCACACTGAATGACTGTTGGACGTGGAATGGAAAAACTAAACTCATAAAGAATATGTTGAATCCAAATGGCCTCGATGGCGGCAGTAACAACCCCCCTATACTCAGCCTCTGTCGATGAAAGAGAAATGGCATTCTGCTTCTTGCTCTGCCATGAAATAGGTCCTGGCCTAAGATGGAAGCTGTATCAAGAGGTGGACTTGCAATCATCAAAATCACATGCCTAATATGAGTCGGTATATCCTACTAAGTCTTGTTGTGCACCTGCTGCATAATGAATCCCATGTTGATGAGTACCTTGGATGTAGTGCAAGATGTGTTTAGTGGCTTTCTAATGAATCTCATGTGGTTCCTGCATAAAGTGGGAGACCATGCCAACTGCATAAGAGATGTTAGGGTGTGTATGAGTCAAATAGATGAGACTTCCAATAAGTTGAATATACAAAGTGTCATTAACAAGTTGAGTGGAGCACTTAGCCTCAAGCTTGAATCCTGAAAGAAAGGGAGTCAGAGTAGGCTTACAATTAGTCATGCGGAACCGTGGAAGAAAATCAAGAGCATACTTGGGCTATGACAATGTAATCATAGATGAAGACCGCTGAATCTCCATGCCAAGAAAGTAGTGAAGAAGGCCCAAGTCGGTCATGGAGAATCTATCCCGCCAAGTAGTTTTGACACTGCCAATGATGGATGAGGTGCTCCCTGTAATGGTCAAGTCATCAACATAGAGCACAAGTATCAAATGTGCATCATCCTACCTCAAGATGTAGACATTCTAATCCAAATGACACCTAATGAATCCTGTGGAGAGAAAGAAGGAATCCATATTTGCATACCAAGCCTGAGGGGCCTGCTTAAGGCCATAGAGAGACTTCTTCAACCTGCAAACCAATGAAGTATCCTGGATGAAACCCTGTGGCTGCTTCATATAGATCTCCTCATCAAGATCCCCATGTAGAAAAGAACTCTTAACATCCATCTGATGTACTACCCAACCATGTGAAGTGGCAATGGCAAGTGTTAGTCGAATGGAAGTCATCTTTGCAACAAGTGCAAAGGTCTTAGTGTAGTCAGCTCCTGCAACATGTGAGAAACCCTTTGCAACAAGTTGGGCCTTATACTTATTAGCACTCCCATCTGCTGCATATTTGGTCCAATAGATCCACTTGCATCGAACCATCTTTCTCCCCTTAGGAAGAGGAACTAACTCCCAAGTGTTGTTCCTCATCAACGAACTATACTCTTCCTCCATAGTTGCATCCCATTCAGGGACCCCAGAGGCTTCCTTAAAGGATTGTGGATCTGAATTTGATGCAATGAGTGCATGTGGAAGAGGCTCATGCTGATACTGTGACTGAGTCTTTTGAGTATCCAAAGGATCCCCAACAAGCAGACCTGCTGCCTCAAGAGTTTGATGAGCCCAACGAGGTCTAGTAGGGGTAGAAGGATGAGGCTCTTCAACTAGAAGTGGACCCTACAAAGGTGTAACCTTGCGAGTTAGTGAGGAAGGAGAGCCATCATCATCTGAATCGCTACCATCGCTGTCAACTATGGAGGAAAGAGGAGTAGAAGAGTCAAAGCTAAGTGAGCTTTCTTCAACATGTACACTCCTCTCAAAGAAAATCTCATGAGTCTCAGGATCCATCAGTCTGTATGCCTTAACAACATCTATATATCCCACAAAGATACAAGGCCTACTATGTGGCTCCAATGCCCTGCATTTCTGTGGAGGAATATGAGCCCATGCTAGACTCCCAAACACTCTGAAGTGTTTCACAATAGGTTTCCTAGCAAACCAAGCTTCAAAAGGAGTGATACCCTTCAAAGCTTTATGAGAAACCTGATTCTGGATGTAGGTGGCACAACTGATTGCTTCTGCACAAAAAATTGGACCAAAAGACTTGGCATGTATCATGTAGCTTGCCATTTCCTTGAGGGTTCTATTTTTTCTTTCTACCACACCATTCTATTGGGGTGTTTAGGCAACATAATGTTGTAATTCAATTCCCTCAAGTGTGCAAAATTCCTCAAATCTATTGTTCACATACTCTCTGCCATTGTCTGTACGAAGGATATTGACTTGCTTCCTACATTGCTTCTTAGCATGTGCTTTGAAGTTGAGAAACTTGTCAAATAATTCACTTTTGTGACAAAGGAAGTAGACCCAAATGTATCGTGAAAAAATATCAATGAAAGTGAGGACATAATGAGCTTTGCCAAAGGATGGCACCAAAAATGGGCCTGCTACATCATTGTGAACAAGTTGAAGAAGATCCAAGGCTCTCCAAGAGTTCCCTCTATCAAACTTCTCTTCAGGATGCTTGCCCATGGAACATTATGAACATACACCCTCAGAAAAATTGAGTTGAGGAAACCCTTTGACCATGTCCTTGGTGTGAAGCTATTGTAGATAGTGGTAGTTGAGATGACCAAACCGCTCATGCCATAACTTACTGTGTGAGTTTGAATGAGTGATCAATGTTGTAGAAGGAGCACGGGGTACCCAATGGGGGAATGAGTAAAGCCTTGCATTGTGATTAGCTCGACCCATTGCAACCAAAGCATCATTTGCAAGTTCCTTTACCACAACTGTGTTGGGAGTGAGTTCAACTTTCTTACCATCTCCATGATGAGTGATTTGGTAGATGGAGAGAAGATTGGTGCTCAAGTTTGGAACATAGAGCACATCCTCAAATGTCCCATCACCCATCTCAAGTTCACCTTTCCCTTCAACTTCCACTTGTGTATTATCACCAATGAAGATGTGAGGCACTGAAGAGGACTCCAAGGAGGAAAATTGTCCCTTTGAAGAACACATATGTTGAGTAGCCCCTGAATCAAGAATCCACTGCTGTGATGAACCTATTGTTGCCATGAAAGCTTGCCCTTTTCCTTTAAACTAAGATGAAGTAGAAGTGGAAGGAGATGATTCCTTCTCCTTATAGGCATTAGGAAAATTGATGTTTTTCTTCTTGATGATGTTGGTCAACTCATCAATTTGCTTGGCATGACAACGATGCTCCTCATGTCCAATCTTTTTGCAATATACACAAGTTGGTTTCTCCTTCTTGCTTAAGTTGTTCTTCTTTGAAGAATATGATGATGAGCTTTGTTGTGGAGTGGATTGTTTGTTCTCTCCTTGTGGCTTTGGTGAAGATTGCTTTTGGCCTTTCCCTTTGCCTTGCTTGTTCTTTCCATGATTGACCACCAATACTTTTGAAGATGAAGACTTGAGAATGCCCATTTTCATCAACTTATTTTTCTTAAGAATCAAAAGATCTGTGAGAGCCTCAAAATATGGTGATGTGAAGTTGCTAATTTTCAATCATTGAGTCTGAAAACTTGAAACAAAGGCTGCATACTCAGTTTGGAAGCTTGTCCAACAAGTTGAAGACCAATTGATCATCCTCTTTCTCAATACCACAATCCTTTAGTTGTGCTCTTAGCTCATTTTCCTTAGTGACATAATCCTGAATGGTGTCAAAATTCTTGGGATCAAGGCTTAGGAGATCATTTTCAAGCTTCTATCACTTAACCTTATCAACCTTGCCATACAAAGTAGCAAGCTTATCGCAAGATTCCTTGGTTGTAGTACATTTATCAACATGGAAAATGAGATAATTTGAAATGAACTTTCTAAGTGTACCCAATGCCATAGAAGTTTTAGTGAGCCAATCCATATATGTAGTTGGATCTGCTTTAGGATCCATAGGTGCAGTTATGGTTCCATCAATATAGTAGATTCAACCTTTTTCCATTAGTTTACTCCATGCATGTACTTTCCATGTAGCATAATTATGTGTAGTTAAGAGTGGAACTTTAGATGAACCCATGATGGAATGCAAGAGCACAAGAGAGAAAATAGGAACAATCACACTAGAGACACCCCCCCAAATTCACTCAATCAAAGTACCCCCCCCAAAAAGATGATTTTGGCACTTTATAATTTAGTGCGTGTACAATAGGCCACTTGCAACTTGGCTAAGTGGACTTATGATTTCTGATTTACAACTTGCCACAAATAGGCCTAGATCAGACTAGAACAATGAAGTAAAGACCTAAATTTAGATCTATGCAATACAAGTGCCAAATAGGCCAAAAAAGACCATATGTTGAAAGTACAAAAATCCACTCATCGCTTCAAACTGATTGTAGATTCAAGAAGTAGACAAAAAATCATGCACTTTAAAAAAAAAATGAGACCTGAAAAGGAGTTCGTATGTGCCTGTACGGAGCCCCAGAAGTTGCAGAAATGAGGATTGCATAAGTACAATGTTGAAAAACTGAAAATTATGAAAAATTTGTCCACCAAAATCAGAAACCAAGCACATGGCTGTGAAGAACACAAAAAATTAACCCAAATAAAAGAAAATTTCTCAGAAAAAAAGGAGTTAAAATGAGCAAGATATGGGCGTTTGAAGTTAGACTGCAAAATGAAAAAGCCCAACGGTGAGGGGGGAATTTTTTTTTTAGGATGTTGACATAGTCCTGACATCAACAATCAACTGACATAAATTTGACAGTCATTTGGCCATTGTGCGTCTGCATGAGCTTAAAATTGACGACCCCCAAGCCGTTAGAGGTTGCCATTGGTACGATGCTGAAATATTCGCTCGATAGACGAAATATTTTGTTTACTGCCAGAATCTTCTCAGATTTCCCGGAATATGCTTCGCTAGAATAGTTGCGGAATATGCTTTGGGGTTGCCAAATTTTCTATCTAGAAATGGAATCTTCAGAAAGAATGGAGCTGGATTTTTTAAGATGCCGATCGTTAGATTATTTGTTGGAACCGCTGGAATCTTTCTTTATTCCACCGGATTTTGTTGTAGATGTCGGCCTCTATTTCAAATGTGGCCGCTAGAGTTTAAAAATTACAGCTGATTTTTAACCCATTGATGTTGATTTGACCGGACACGGGTTGGACGGGCCATGACAGGGGACCATGTGGTGGATGGCCCTGTACCCTCCTGGTATATGGTACTCTGTTGCGGTTGACGCCTGCTCTGCGCAGGTAATACCCTCGGCCCCCCAAAAAAAACTTTTTGTTTTGTTTTGTTTTGAACTTTTTACAATAAAATTAAAATCTCCTAGAATAAAAGATTTTTTTGATTTATAAAAATAAAAATCCCAATACAACTTTTCAATTTTTTTCAAAAACTTTCAATTTTTTAATCTTTTTTTTTTGAATTTTTCAAAAACTATTTTGTAGAAATAATCTTTCAAAACTATAGAAAAATTCATAAAATTGAAAAAATACCCAAATAGGCGAATTTTTTCGATCTAGAGCTCCCAGTGCCAGATTTCGACACAACGAAAGGCTATCCTGACTAGAAACATCCTTTTGAATCCGAATTTGAGGTCAGATCTGGTCTAGGATGCACCAAAATGTTGTTGCTCCTCATATTTTCCTCTTGACCACCTTCACACGAACTAAGATCTCCCAACAATGGCTATGCAAAGAACCTCCAACTGCTCTGATACCATGTAAGAACTTATGAGAAGAAACAATAGGATCAAAAGACCAAAGATAGCACAAAAGAGAGAGAAAAGATGAGAGAATATGAAGATTGTATTCTCAATATGAATGAAGATGCTCTATTACAAGTATGTATGTAAAGCTTGCTTACAAAGGCAAGCTAGGACACAATGAAGGGTCTTGAATTAGACAAGTGTCACAATCATGCACATGGGTAGGTAGAAAGAAATAATAGATAATTCCATGAAAGGTGGATCACCCACCTAAAGTGGAATTATCATGCCAAGATAAGTGGAGATAAAAAGGTGATAACTAGATCACACCAAAAAGAGTGGAATTTCTCCTACACACTTCCCTAAGTGTCCTAATCACATATCTCAATATATGCACGAACCTAGATGCAAGATGCAAATGACTAGGTGTCACAAGTGCAAACTACAATGATATGCATTTCCTAAGTAAGCTTAAGTAAAGTGTAATAAGTAAAATACTTGATTGCACCAACACCCAAAAAGGAGAAACCATCAAAACTAGATGAGTTCAAACCCATTTCCCTTTGCAATACTCTATAAAAAATTAAATGGCAAAAGCAACCACAAATAGATTGAAAAAAATTCTCCTAGAAATAATTTATGAGAAGCAGCCTAGGTTTGTACCTGGGAAACCAATCTTGGAGGGGGTCATCATTGTGCAAGAAGCCATTCACTCGATTCTATTGGAAAAGTATGCCTCAATCATCATAGGCTGTAACCTCTATTGGAGCCAAGTTGGTGTGACATCTTCTATGTCTGGCCGATGAGCAATTTGGAACACCATGTTTTGTATAGGTCGTTGTGACCTTGGAGGAATCTCACCGAACGGTTACACTTTGGAGTCTATCGCTGTGACAAGAAGCATTCGGGGTGACCTCTTACCGCCTGTGGAGATCTTTGGCCGACAGGCCATTCTATCGCTTATCGCTGAGACCCTTGGCTGAAAGGCTTCGTTCGGGAAGAAGTCTGGGTGATGTGTTAAAGTCTCGCCGACAGTATGTTTTGTATTGAAGTCTTTGGGATAACTAAAGGGTTCTCGCTATGATGTCCCAGCGAATAGTTAAAGTCTCGCTGACGGGAATGCACTTGGGTTCATCAGAATAACAATGATTATTTCGTTATGATGTCTTAGAGATGTGTTTATGTCTCGCCGATGTTGAAGTCTATTCTTGGTAAGACTCATGGTGAACGGTGGTCATCGGTGTAACATATATGTGTTCGTTAAGAACTCTCGGCGAAAGTGTTAAGTCTTGCCAACTATTCTTTAGAGCTCGGTATAACATGTGACTTCGGTATAACCCTTAATGACTCAGCGTGAGGTCCTGGCGAAGAACGATACTCTTGCCGAATGGTAAACTCACATCTATGAGACTTTTGGACCTTGCTATGATCTCCTGGTGAAAGCGATAGGTCTCGCCGACTGCTTGGTGCTTCGGTGTAACACATGAAAGCTCGATAGAAAATCTTGGTGATAATGATAACTCTTGGCGACATCGATATGAAGCTTTTGGGCATCGACGAGACACTGTTAGTGTCTCACCGAGATGCCAACACAATGTGAACTCTTTTGACCATTTGACTATCCTATGTGGAGTCTCGTGGACCACTAAGAGAAGCCGAATCTGAACAGTTGGAAGATTGTTCGTTGTGACAGTTCTGTGAGGAAGCTCGACAGACATGGAACAACATGGTCATACTTTCTGATTGTAGATTGTGTTGGGTTGGTTGAATCGACAGATTGTTAAGTGATTGTATCAGTGGATGAATTCTATGCTGAGAAGTCTGTAACTTGAAAGTTCCTGTACAAAGATTGATCATAGTGAAAGCTGCTGTAGTATGACATCAAAAAGATAAGTTTGACATTGGTATGTAATCTCCATTACTCTAATACAAAGTGATTTCTCTTGGTGTGGTGGGTTTTTCTCTCGTAAGGGTTTTCCCACGTATATCTGGTGTCCATATGTGTTTGTAAAATACTTCGTTTCTGATATTTAATTTCATGTACATCTTAATTGGACTGTAATTGTAAAAATTTAAATGTGTATCTGCATTCTTCCCTGAGGTTTTGACGTTAGGAGAATTGTTTCCGCATCTGATTTTCCTTACAGATTCAAGGGACCAAAAAATAGAGCATGTTACTAAAACTGGACATTAAAAAAGCATATGATCGGGTGGACTTGAGATTCTTGTGCAAAGTGTTGTTGGCCTTCGGGAAAAACAAAAAATGGATAGATTGAGTTTTCAACTACATAGCTAGCCCCAAGTTTTCAATCATTTTGAACAGATCTCCAGAAGGTTACTTTGAGGCATCTAGAGGAATTAGATAGGGAGATCCTCTCTCACCCTTCTAGAAGCTCTAGGAAGGGCACTCAGTATAGCTGCAAACCTTGGGTGACTGGAGGGAATTCAAATTACAAGAAATATGCCTTTAGTAACCCATCAATAGTTCGTAGATGATACTATGCTTTTAGGAGTAGCTAAGTGTCGTGAAGCTCACCATTTGAAGGAAGTTTTGGATCGCTATTTAGAGGCATCTAGCCAAGAGGTAAGTGAAGCGAAATCAAAATATTTTTTTCACACCACTTCGCGAAAAGAGCAAGAGATCCTTAGAATTTTGAGATTCAGGAAAGGACAATTGCCATGCACATACCTTGGATTTCCCTTAGCAAAAGATGTGGGTAGCGAAAAATTATGGGATCCCTTGGTAAATAAAGTAAATAGACGAATGTCATCATGGAGGGGGAGGTGGTTATCATCAGCGAGCAGGCTTGTGATGTTGAAAGCAATTATTTTCATGTTGCCTATATATTTTTTGTCTTGTCTAACATTACCCAAGGGGACGTATCAGACTTTGAACAAGAACATGAGAAATTTCTTTTAGAAAGGAAATGCAGATAAGAAAAACTTAGTGCTAATTGCAAGGGATACGATATGTAAAGTGAAGGAGGCTAGGGGTACAGGTTTAAGGAGTCTCTTGAGGAAAAAACAAGGCATTGGGGGCCAAGTTGATCTGGAAGATGTATACGAAGCACAAATCGAAATGGGTGTGAATTCTTCAAAATAAATACCTAGGGATGAAAGTGAGGATAGTATTTTCATGACTGTTGCCCTTCCTAAAGGCTCAAGAATATGGAATTTCATGGTGGAATGTAGGTCACTGATAATGGAGTTCTTATCTTGGGACATTCACGATAGCGGCTCGACTCTCTTTTGGGAGGACTCTTGGGGGGGTTACCCTACTATTGATAGTTTGGCAGATATTCAAAACACAAAAGCTCTTTATTATAGATGGGGAGTATGAAGGTCACATACTACATGGAGATTAGTAGTGATGACAAGTCTTGCAAATGGAAATGGAAGGACTTTAGTAGGCTTAATCTACATGCTGATGAAGTCTCACAGCTACAGTCGATTCTCAAGGAAAAAACTATAATTATTCGAGAGGGAAAGGATAGGGTGGTTTGGGATGCTTCTAGTTCAGGGCAGTACAACACAAAGGATGGTTTCTTGATGTTGGGGAAATAGGATGGGAGGAATTCGCTTCCATGGAAGTTATGTCGGGACAACAAATGCCTTCAAAAAGCAAGGCCCTTCTCTTGGATCACAATCCAAGGATGAATTTTGACAATAGATAGGTTTAGATTAATGGGCTACTAGGGACCATCGTGGTGTGTGATGTGCAAATCAAGTGAGGAAGAGGAAAATCATTTGTTGCTTGGATGTCCCTTTGCCCAAGAATTTTGGAGATGGTTGTGTGCGAAGTAGGGTAGGGTTGACACACTTTTGAATGACATCTTGTCCTTCAAATCTTGACCACTATTAAAAAGGAAGGTGATGTACTTGTGCTTATGGCTAATTAGTCCTCCTATTATATTGTGAGAGATCTAGAAGGAGCAGAATAGGAGGATATTCCAAGGTAAGGTAATACATGTTTCATCCTTTCAAAATAAGGTAGAGGCAACCATAGTTGAGATAATGAACAACAAGGTGGCAAGGATAAATCCTTAGAAATTGGTATTCACAAAATGGCATGTGAAACTAAGACTGGGGTAGTTTTCCCTTAGGATCCTGGAATTTGGTAGTAAGGAGGATGTAGGAAAGCATGATCTTCGGGCCAAAGTAGTTTGGAGGCCCCCTTGCTCAATCTTGTGTCAAGCTAAATTTTGATGGAGCGTCAAGAGGGAATCTAGGAAGGTCAAGTGTAGGGTGTATAATTCACAATTTGAGTGGGGTTACTTTAGGGGAGTTGGTGGTTCCTCTCCCAGATGGGACGAATAATGTTGCAGAATTCCAGGTGATGATACATGGGCTTCAATTTTGTCATGAATTAAGTTTCAAAAGTATTGAAGTGGAGGGGGATTCTTCTTTGGTGCTAAGCACCCTTAGGTCAAGTAAGATTTCAAATTGGAAGTTGCAAGGGATGGTGGAGCATGCTATTGAGCTTTTGGGGAAGCTTGAGTGCTTTTCGATTAGCCACATATACAGAGAAGTCAACTCTGAAGCAGATAGACTAGCGAATCTTGGCGCGGATGGGGTGTGTGAGAAACACTCGTACCCCTTGTTTCTCAAGGGTTATTAGTGACGCAAGAGGTCTTAAGTGGCAAATCTCCGAGTGGGCGGAGTGTGGAGTTTGGTTGCACAAGGCAAGCATCAACGATAAAAGAAATTTTGCAATGTTAAACCAAACAAAATTTAGCATAGTGTACCCATGACATGTGGCGCTCATTCACATGTTGGAGTGCCATGTTTGTGACTCAATAGTGGTCAGCTACGATGAGTTAATAGGTGGCTAATGTAGAATCAGGTGGTTGTAAGTGGCATCAAGGTGTCATCCTTGGAGTTTTCTTTGGGCCTTTGTAAAGTGAGGATGTATGAGCAAAATTGGGCTGCAAATGGGTGGCAGTGAAGTATGGGAAGTTTATGGCAATTGATTATGTGTTGCTCATACACTCTCTCTGAAGTCCTACATCGTCTATATGATGGCAGGGCGCGCAAGACCGACATGTGGTGGCATCAATGTCGGGATGAGGACAAGTGGCACCTAGGCACTATTTTGAGTAAATCACTTGAGTCAAAGCAAGGAGATGTTGCAATGATAGGACAAGTGGCTATGTTGTTTGTTGGCCATGGGCCCCTTGTTTAGAGACAAGTTTCAAGTATTTAAATGAGTATTAATATTGCATCCTTTTTCACCCAAGTGGGCTTGACATTTGAAATAATTTAATTATAGGGTCTTTCCACTCATGTCAGCTTATTTACTTTAATGTGTGGGTTTGATGTGGGAGTTATGGTGAAGCATTGATTATGCTTGGTCCTCGACCTTGCAATAAGACTAAGGGATGCACTCTCAATCCAGAATGGCTGAGTGGGCAGATTGTAATCTTAGCAAGCCTTTAATTGGCCAACCCTGTCATGTGTGAAATGGTCTTTAAAGATTGATTTTGATGGCCAAATCTTTAGTAAGGATGAAAAATTTTGTGGGTGGAGCAATGGACACTTTGCTAAGGTTGGTTAGCTCCTGGAGACAAATGACATTTTTGGGTGAAATTTTTGATCTCAGATTGAGGCAGATTCTTCTTGAGAGTGATTTCTTATCACTTTGGCCTGTAAATTTGGTGTTGTGACATGATCTCTTGGTGGTGGAGGAAAGGTATCGAGTGAATTCAAATATATCTTCTCGGCTGGTTGTACTGCTATTGGACCTCCAACTTCCAAAAGGTGAATTTTTGCAATTGACAAGAAAGTTGGTGAAGCTAGAGCTACTTGGAGGTCTTGATGAGGTTGTGGCCTCAGCTCAGCTGGGAGCTGGTATACCTAGGCCAAAGGATCCGGGATTGCACATTGTGCAGGGGTGGTGGTTAGGCTATATCCCTTCTTGTTGGATATTAAAGGTGATGGTTTGCAGTTGCACATTACTTGGGCATTGGAGGGAGTTAGGTTCTTGAGGAGATGGTTGCACTTGGAACTAGTGTAGGTCTTTGCCTGGGTGGGTGAGTTTAGAAATAATCTGCAAGATACTATAGGTATTTAAACTTTTTTGTTCCAATTTTTGGCCCTCACATTGTGTTTGCCAAATGACAAATGAGGCAATTTTGTAATTTTGATTGGATAGGATTGTATGGGTAGATCTCATTTTTGATAAGCAACTCCTTTTTGGTTGGTTGGAAATGAGTGCTTTGACTAAGCACCTGAATGTACACAAATCATGTATTTTATTTTGACTATTTATAAAATCACTTGGTAACGTATAAAAAAAAGTGTCCACCATTGGTTTGTATAATTACATATTATTTTTGAACCTTGATTAAATTAGTGATAATAGATTTCCACAATCCATGAAGATTATTGTTGAGTGTTTCTAGATTAGATTGTGTTGTATTTTTTTGAATCGAAAAATAATAAATAATATAATATAACTAGAAATAATCATATAATATAATATAATATAATATAATATAATATAATATAATAATAATATAAATAATATAAATAATATAAATAATATAAATAAATAAACAATATAAACAATATAAATATAAATAATATAATATAAATATAAACAATTGATATAATATAGAAGTATTTGCTAGCTACAATTTGATTCACCTTTGGGTTTTTGAAACATTGTCATGCCCATCTCTTTTGACTTTTAGAACAATTGAACCAATAGTAATGAAAATGATTAATGAATCTCTAAAAAATAATATGTAGTTTGGAGACCCCCTCATCTCATTAGCAACATAATAGTGATGTCAGTTTGACCAATGATAGATGATAGAATTTCGCCTCTTGAAGTTGTTTTCAGCCTTGACAATTCTTTTTGATACATCATTGGTTGAAGCAATCTAGAATGAGCCCTTGTTTTGTCTCTGCTTATCTACATTTCTTTCAACGGTAGTACATTGCATCCCAACTTAGTGTAAGGCAGTAAGATTATATGGGCCATCATAAGCTGGAGACTGTGATGGAATGACGAAAATGACTCAATGAGATTGCATATGATCTCCAACTTGAGCCCTACCAAATAGTATAGCAATATAGAATCACAAATGCCCAAATTAAAAATGAATTTTCAATAATGATTATATAAAAACTAGTACAGGTAATTCTCTAAAATCTTGCTAGAGTATTAATGGTTATACATGAAACATTTTCTTGAATCACAAGAAAATGGAGCTCATCGCTAATGAGAAATGCAGTTTTGAAGTTGAAAAAACTTCATTAATTGATATGCTATTTTAATATCATTAAATATTTTCATATGTTTTTGGGATTAATTTTGGAGCTAATTTGTGGAGTAAAAATGAATGGTTTTCCATTATATCATGTGATTTGATTTTTGAAATGCATCATTTGAAATTTTAAAAGATACTACTGTGAAGTTTGAACTTATCTCATATTTGTTTAAAAAAGAAAAAAAAGCTTAATGTAATGCAAGCTTGTGGAACTATTGCTTGCATGGTTGGGGATTTGAAAGGGATTGGGGACATGTTTGTAAATGAACTGGAAGGCTGGGATTTAGGTGGTTGACACTGGTATTGATGACTTTCTGCTGATCATGGGCATGCATTTTCCTATCCCTATCATCCATTATTGCGTTCTAGTATACCAGTTATTGTATTGTGGTAGAGAAGGTCATGATAAGATTTTGGTGGGCAACGACAAAGAGAAATTATAGGCTTATGAACATGAAGAGAATGGGAATGTTTTGAGAATGGTGTCATCCAAATGGAAAATAGAGAGGTGTCATTCATGAATGGAGAGTCCAATAAAGATGTGTACGAGAAGATTTTCAACATCAGATATTAATTGGTCTAAGGGAATGTAAACCATAGATGATAGTAATAGTCAAATTCCAATCGGTCTAGTGGTCCAATTCAACAACCAACAATTTGGTGTTGCTTACAATAGCTTGAATGTAGTTTCCATGGAAACTATGGTGATTGTGTCCAAACACTCAGTGTTGGAGGGTAGAAACAAACCCATTGTTTTTGAAGTTGCATTCAATGGCTAGAGAAAGGGACATTGGTGGTTTACAAAGTCATTAAAATCTCCCGTGCTCTCAAAAGATGACTACCAACTTCCATAAAATGACATGTTGCTTAATACACAAACACATCTTTGAAGCAATGTTGTTGTCACAAAAGTAGTCCACCAAACCAAATGCAAGGTCAGAAGATAACAATCACCGCAGGAGAAAAAATGTATTGGTAATGTGGCTCTCTGGCACAGCCAATCAGTGTGAAATATATACATAAAATAATGAAAATTCAATCAACATAGCATTGCAAAATTTTCTTCATAATGGCTATGGACATAGCTATGATCTAGAGACAGGTTGTACTGTTCAAAGATTTAGAGTTTATGTGCAGTCCAACATAGACACCTTTTAGGATGTCGATCTGTAGGTAACTATTGGGAAAAATAAATGTGTTTTTATGTAGATTGGTGCTCACAACTTTCTATTAGCAACTACTTCAAGAGTTTCTGGAGTCAACAGACCCTATATTATTAGGAACAAGAGTTTATTTCAGTAAAAAGATGAATAGAAAGAGGAAGATTATGGATCACTGGGCTTCAGAAAGCCCCAATATAAGATAAAATGTGCACGAGAAGATTGTGAATTTAATGCACCAGAAACTATAGCACCTGGAGGAATATTACAATTCCACTGATTTTGGGTGTTTGGGAAGGCAAGTGCCAAGGGAAATCATTCCAGATAGAACTTATCTTCAGAGCAATGGGGTTGAACCAGTTATTACATCTCCAAGACAACTTGTGAAAGAGTAGGAAAACTTGGGAAGTTAATTCATGGATGTTATAGAATGACACCTCAAGTTATAAAAAAACAAGGAAAAATGAGTTGTTTGATGACTAACAACTTTGATGCACTATAAAAATAGGGATGATGATATATGATATAAAATAACCAGTTTTAAATCTAAGTTATAAAAGAAAAAAGAAAAAATGTTTCTTATTGTAGCCATTTTGTAGTCCCTTTCTCTACACAAAGTACTTAATATTATGAGAAATTTGGTCATGGCTCCTGTGCTGGTTGCAAAGAGAAAGAGAAAATAAGAAAAACAAATTAAATATTCCTCTGCAAAGAAGCAGAAAAATAATCACGCCAAAAAAATGTCTTTGGAGGGGGGATTGCAGCTGTGAAGAAATCTGTAGGTGACAGGTGACAACATGTATACTGAAACAGATGCAACTTCTTCCCTGCAAAATAGTAGAAATGTACATTCCACGGAGAGCTTGCCTTAAAAAACTCACATGTTCACATTTGAAACTAAACATATTTTGTCTAACCTTGAAAATTCTAACTTCTAATTAATTGGAAGGTACATGCATCAATTTGGATTTTAAGCAATTTTTCATTAATCTTGGTTATTATTGCATGTCCTTAAATATATTATTAAATGTACCATATAACCCTCTACTAGTACAACAAACATTTAAATCTCCAATATTTTATTATTTGAAAAAAACTAGCTAGTACATAATACATATAAACCACCAATATTTTATTATTTGAAAAGTACTCATAATACACATAAACCACCAATATTTCATTATTTGAAAAGTACTCGTTAGTACTTAACACATTTAAAACACCATTATTTTATTATTTGAAAAGTACTTGTATTTTTTGAACGACGTGAAGGCCCCAAAAATGACTCAAATCTCCTTAGCCAATCGTGAAGGCCCCCAAAATGACTCAAACCTCCTCAGCCAATCAAATTGCCAATAATTAATTTTTTCGAATTATTTTTATTAAAAAATTTGCATCTTAACCATTGATAAGATTTGAAAACACAAATATTTGTCTCATAGTTTAAAAAATTCTTGCATTTCATTTGTTAATAGGTACACAAACTATTCACCTTGTTAAGCAATTTGGAATGCCATAGTTCCTATCATCAAGTACTAAAAATGGTGTAATTTTGTATAAAGTTGAGTTCATTTTTTAAATTTTCACTTATGCATACTTACAAGCATTCTTAAATATCTAGATCTATCTTATCTATAAATGTACACTTTCCCATATAATATTAAATTGTTGCATTTTCCTAACACAAATATTAATAGTGCCTTATTTTGGGTCAATCCAACAAGTACATGATTGATCTTATGTCCATGGATATGACTCCTAAAATAATAAAAGTCAAATTTAAATTTGATTCTCTTGTCCATTTTACTAGTCATTATGAGTTAATCAAATGTACATTTATATAATTTATTGTGATGTGTGTGTATTTAAAGGCATTTAATTATACCCATTTTATCATCCTCGATTATCCTAAATTATTCACATTCATGAAGCATTAGAAAAATATATATTGGAAGTTTATTTTGACTAGTATACTAAAAAGAATCATAATCTACATGTAGCATCGAAAATTGTCACCCTTGACAATTCCACACTACTTTGACACCCTATTTTGCTTATAACTTTAATTGTAATGACAATTTACCGATTTTCTGACCAAATTAATAAAATATATCTAATTCCCTATCGTCCCTATAAATTTGGGCTAAAAATTAGGTTTCAGACACTTACGCCATTTTGGGACTCATTTGCCATTCAATGGCATCTCTATCCTCGAGACAAATTTTGAATGTTTGAAATTTCAATTGGTGGGCTTTTATGATTTGAAAATGACCCCAAGTCGGCCCTATCCAAAAGGATTATATATATATTTTTTAAAAGGGGTAAACGCTTTTGACCGGAGCTATGAACCGGAATACAAGCATTCAACAATACCACCCCCAACGGGGTTTGAACCTTGGTGGCAAGAACAACAATGCTACCTATAAACCATCACACCATGCCAATACCGGCATATCCAAAAGGATTATATAAAATGCATATAAAAACATGTTTTCCTCTCATTTTGAGCAATTAGAAAGTAATTTTATGATGAAGGAAGCAATTCATGATAGGAGAGAAATTTGAAGATCCTAAGATCAATCAAGGGTAATCAAGGGCAGATTTGTGAATATTATTGCAACAATTCAAGATCCAAGCATCATGTCAAAGTGTATGTGAGTTCATGTTTTCATGTTTGTGAAGGCTAAGGTCCTTGTTGTAAGTCTCCAAGAAATTCAAGCAAAACCAAGCAAGCAAGATCCAAAACCTTAAGAAGATGTGCATGACTACAATCCTTCAAGGAAGCCATTGAAGGGTGGTGAGTTGCAACACTTTGTTGATTCATCATTCCTTCCTATCATTTATCCCTTTATCATCAGCATTGCCATTGTGGAAGTTGAAACACAACATGGGGTTTGACTAAAGCAAGCCCCTAAATGACACAACCCTTGTCCTCTCTTTGAATGTGTAGGTTTTAGGTTTGAAGAATATTAAAGGAAGATTGAAGATCAAATATTTTTTTTGCTTTCAAAACCCTACACCTTGTCAACTAATGAAAACTCACCTATAGAATTATCCAACAATGATCCGACAAATTTGTAGGCGAGTATTAGGAGCTCAGATCTGACATCAGAGGACTATAGAAATAGATCCAAGACACCCCTACAAGGATAGAGATGCCCTTGGGAACCTATGTCCTCTTATTTTGTCTGATGCCAAATTTTAAAGACAGGTACACAACACTCTTCTCTTCCCATATTTGCTTGCAAATCTCTACATTAAGGGATTATTATCTCTTATTTGAGAAAATGCATATTTGAAAAATGATGCTTCTTTTGAATGTACCTTTGTGTTCCTATTAGGAAACTTGAATTTTAGTTACTTTCTTCCATTTAAAAAAAATGCAAACTATCAATACATTTTCCCATTCCTTTTTACCCTTCCAAGTTCCAAAAGAGAAATATTTTCTAAAAGGGTAATGAAAAGAAAGAAACCAAATCTAATGCTAAACATGTGGCTAATACCTATAATGGCTTATTTTAAGCCTCAAACCACTGGGTGAAGCCACAATAGTGGTTTACAATTCAAGTGAGGAAGGAAAACTCACAAAAAATGACCCCAAAGCAAAAAAAGTGATTTTGGAGGTTCGTACGAACCTAATGGTTCGACTGAACACATTATGGGTTCGCTCGAACTAGTGTTCGAGCGAACCCCTTTAAATTTTGGCTGCCAAAAAACAAAAAAAATGCATAGCAAAGGGGGTTCGAGCAAACCCCCTTGAAGAGGTTCGCTCAAACCCCTAGGGGTTCATTCGAACCCCCCTTGCCCCTCATCCCCCTCCTGAGACACAAAAAAAGTCTATTTTTTTTACGCTTCGGAGCTCGGGTTGAAGATGAAAATGGAGAAGTCTTCAGAAACCCTTATGGAATTAGATAGTCCTCAGAACGACCTATCCAATGAATATAATTTTTGTATGTTTTGATTTTATTATGTATTTGTTTTTTTAGTTTTATTAAGCATAGGTTCTTCACTGAAAATAAAGGTCTATGTTCTAAACATGTGAAAAATAAGTAGATTATCAAAAGAAAAATTTGAAAAATATGAGTGCACCAGATATTGAAGTCCTTGATCCAACCAAAAAAAATAAAATTGAATTTCGATATATACAAAAAAAGTTACGGGTTATACGGTTGCGCTATGTCTGAATTGTAATTGGTTTGACTTTGAAACTTGATTAAAGAAAAAATATTCAATTAAAAACTATCTAACCAAGTGGAAGCACTAGATATCGGAGTTAAAAATCTAAATTCAAAATAATTAGAATTTTATCCTTCATGGAAAAAAGTTATGCGTTATACGGTGTGCGTCACTTTTTAAAAATGCTGTTTTTTGAAAAAAACCAGTTTTCGTGGGAGATGGAAAAAGAAGTACAATCTGATTCCAAAAATTTTGAAAAAAATATTTTTAGAATCTACAAACAAAATGTGACGAGACTCTAGTTTGCATCATCTTCAAATTCCTCACAGTTTAGCCGCTATAGGTGCCTGAATATGAGGATTTTGTTAAAAATAATAATTTCAGTGTCTAGTTTGGCCAAAAATTGTAAACCACTATTATGGGATCACCCCACTAGAAAATTTATAATATTGAATGAAACTCTAGATCATGTGATTCAAAGTGTGTTAAATTCTAATTTGACCACTCTTCCCCTCATTCATCTTTGGATCCATCTAGATGCCTCCCTAAAGGATACAGGGAGCATGCTTTTTGTAACTATCACAATGTTAATTGAGACCATACACAAATTTACACATGGATATAAAAAATAAAGTGTATGATTTAACAGACAATAATGTTATACATGTCAATGGTGTCAATAATGGGGATAATCATTTAGTTTTGCCACCTAATCAAAATTTATAAATTCATACTTTTTTTTTCACATTATCAATCTAAGAATATATATTTTCAATAAGTGCTTGAGCATCTTGATAATCTTATGGAACAAAATATATGGATATGCAATGTGTTGCTTCATATTTTCATCCTCATATGTATTTTTTGTGGTGATGAATTGTGATAGAGCCTCTTCTCCTTCTACTCCTTTAGTTATTTCATTTTATGATGAGGAGATTCCTCAAAATAATTACTATGGGACATTGTATGTGTTTGATTGGGAAAAGGGATCTAATTCCTAAATCACACTTCTCCCAATTAGGGTGGATTAAAAAATATCTCAATACCTGCTTGGCTACAAACCTCAATGGAAGAGCCAAAATGGTGGATCAAGGTTTTAATCTAGTGTTGGGGGATGATGTTGGATAATCAAATTGATTATTAATTGACTAATTTTTAGGATACAATGATGTTTCTAGGTAGACTATGAAAATGCAATAAACTGAGATGATTTTTGAGAAATGTAAAACAAAAAGATAGAAATTGATTCCAAAAATGTAGAGGGAAAACATAGAAGAACCTGACATGTAAATTTGATGTTGAATTGGCTAGTTAGGGGTGTGGCACACCCTAGACCGGACTCTTGCTTTTTAAGATCTGAAATCACAAAGCTTGAAGTATCTGGTCTATAGGTCTTGTTCTCATAGGGTCACTATCGAAACTTCGTATGTTATTGAGAAAATCCAATTTCCATGTCTTGATAAATTATAGGGCTTGAATGCATGAATGGGAAATTAGTCTTCAATCTTCTTCCAGTTTTCTTCAGGTCTAGAAAGTGGGGGAAGGGTTGTGTTGTATAGGGAATTTCCTAATTCAAACCCCTTTTTGGTGTTTCTACCTCCACAACGGCTATGATGATGTATAAAGAGGTATTACCCTTAGTTAGGTAGAGGCTAAATGATAAACAAGTAATGAATTGACTAATGTTGCAACTCACCACTCAGATCTACATTCCTTGATGGACTTAAGTCATGTACTCAGATCACATTCAAGAAGAATTTGATTTCTTGATTGAAGTCCTACAAGTGTTAATACTCACAAAACACATGAACATATAACATGAACAAACTCACATATAAAAGATGATGAATGATTGACATGATGCTTGACTGAAATAAATGTTGCAATAATGTTGATAATTCTTCTCTTGACTATTCTTGATTGCTTTTGGGATGCTCAATTTTTCTCAATAGATTTCCTAGGATCAAAATGGTGCAAATACTTTGTATTTATATGAATTTCTTCTAATTTCCTAAAAATCAAATGCCGATAGCTAAAAAATGAAATTAGAAATTCAAACAATAAAATATCGACACCAACATATCCAAAATAGAGCCAAAATGGGCTAGTCAATGGCATGGGGTGCCCTAGACCAGACCCATCCTTTTTAGGGCCTTAAGTATCAAGAGAAAATATTAAATACTTATTTTCATTTCCCTTATTTGATTTTTTGAAGATATTTATAAAATGGGTAATTAAATACATAATTAGGTGGACAAGCACATATGGGGAGCTAAATCTAGTGTGAAACTGTCAAGGGTGACAATTTTCGACACAATATGTTCATTGAATTATACATGGTCATCCTTATTGATTTGATAAATAAATTTAAATTTTCACAAACTAGTTCTTATATGGTCATAGTTTATAGTAAGATACTTACACATATTTGGTTATTTCATTGAGGATGATTAATAGTATTCTCATTGCTACTTTAGGATTTATAATTTCCTTTCCAAGTAGGGCTCAAGGAAATTGAGGTTTTATTTCATGTTATAAAATATTTTGATGGAGTTTTATGTCGCATAAAAGGCCTTGGATTGAGCATCTAAGAGTGGTTTCATCCATTATTCATCAATGCTTAAAGTATGTTCATGGTGATAAAATTTTGAAACTAAAGAGAGATACAAATGTATCTATTTCTAACTCAAGTCATTTCACGCTTGATACATATAAAAAGCTCCTAAAGAAGCTCCCTTTGAGAAAAAATATGATCTTGATAAGTTATATCATATGCATTTAGAATGATAAAAAAAAGAATGAGTTACATAATAACATATGGAGTAAATGTTAAAGGTGCTAGCACAAGCTCTCATAGTTGAGATATCTTTAAGTTCCTCAAGGAGGACTAGGAGAATCTTGATATGTAATTTGGTTGTCCTTTTGTTTCTTTGTTTTTATGTTTTAAAAACTTTACTCTATTGATAGTTAGCTATCAATTTGCTGTCTCTAGCTTGAGGCCTTTGACCTTGTTTAATTTTTGTTGAAATTTTTTCCCTCTTGGGCCTTTTGTGTTTGGGTATAACACCTTGTAAATGCTCCTTATCTAATAAAAAATCATATGAAGTAAATTAATCCCTCTTCATTACCTCCCAAGATATATTAAGACAAGAAATCAAATTTTCATTCTTTGTCTCCACTATAAGGAGATAAATAACAATACATTTTTGTTGAAAATGGAGGTAATTATTGTAGCTTAAAACTTGTAAAACTATTATACTATAGATCTAAATAAGTGTTCTTTGTTACAAATTCTTTGTTGATGATTATCTGTTTAGATTCATTTTACCATTTGTAGAAGTAGAAAAAAGATTGTAGAAGAATAAGACCAAAAGAAAGAATTTACAAAACATATACCATGGAGAAACCCTTATGGGAAAAAACCCCACAAAGAATCAATGTATTATTTAATCTTTGAATAAGATTACAATAATTCCAATCCTTTCCTAAGATGCTTCTTTTTCCTTCAACAATTCTTCTTCACAACCTGCAATCAAATCTGATAAACTCTCTTTAACTTGCTACAATAAATAGATAATAACGAGCTTTGTAAACTCCAAAGAGTTTACAATTACAAAGCACAATGCTTATCTCACAAAACCCACACCTATTCTTTGCAAGTAGAGTTCTACAGTGAAAAAAAATGTCAAAACAAGTCCATCCATTTGGGCGTCCCAAACTAAAGTCATAACTCAACGTTGATTCTGAAGATATCTTGTAAGCTTATCCTCAAAGTTGGTGCCCAAGAATGGGCCCACTTAACTCAGCCTTATAAAATATCTTATCATGCAAAAATGTTAACTCCAAGATGCCAACTTGGGCATCCAAGGTGGGTCCAAGTCAATCTCTGTTAACTAAAACATATCTCTCCACCATTCATGCAAATATCATGCATGATTGATCATCCCCTGTTAACTGTAAGTAGTCACCTGTCATGCAAATCAAGTCATTAGCATGCAATTCAAGTCAACTAAATTAAACTAACATGCAACTCAAACTAACTACATGCAACTGAAGATAATTGAACCATAACAGAAGTGAAGTGAACTGAACCGAATTGAACCGATACTGAATTGAATTGAATTGAATTGAACTCCATGCATGTAAACATCAATCCCTAACTTCTAGGATATTTACATGCGTTATTGAAGTGTTATCTTTTTCTCCAAATAGTTAACTTAACTCAAGGTGGGTTCACCTTCTATGTGGGTGTCCCATGTGTAGGAAATCTTCTTGGATGCCCTCACATGTTCCTATCATTTAGAATTAATTACAAATGTCAATTAACATGTTCATTTCATTTGAATTTAATATCTTTCTAATCCTAGTGTTGGGGAACACTTTCCAAGGACTTAGGAGATACATGAAATATGTTTAGGATTGCAATTAAATGGCATCCTATTCCCAACATTCTCCCACTTGACATAATACATTGCAATTATTCTAAACAAGGAATCATTATTATAAATCAAATACAAGACTCAAGGCCAATGGCCTTCCTGCACCAACTAATCAATCCATGCCAACTTCAAATGCAACCTGCATAATCATGAAGCTCCAAGCAAATGATTAAAACCAAGAGAACTTATCTGTAGGAACTGGTTTCATAAGATAATCTGCAACATTAATTAAAGTGTCAACTTTCTCAATTAATACCTTCCCACTCTCAACCATTTCTCATACAAAGTGATATTGAACATCAACATGCTTAGTATGAGCATGATACATAGGATTTTTGGCTAAACACATAGCACTATGACTATCACACTCAAGTTTAACTTACTTGCAATTAAAACCAATACCTTTCCCAAGTCTTTGTATCCAAACTGCCTCTTTGGAGGCATGTGAAACCACCGAGTGTGTTGAACTCACGTCCAACCAAGGTGTAGGCTTCTCGGTCTTTACTGTTGAAAAATATTTTCTTACAAGTAACCATTCCAACATATCTCTTACCGTAAGAGGACTCAAGCCTCACCTATTTCTCCAAATATCCATGAGGACCTGTAACCAACCAATCCATGCCAAACTCCAAATGCAACATCCAAACTCCAAATGCAACATAACACTATCATGAAGTAATCAAGTAAATGATTAATATACCCAATACTTAAGAGAACTACACAATATCAATGTCAAAGCTCCAACCATGAGTCAAGAACATAAACATGACAACATTATCTAACCATCTCCTACTAGGAGATCACATGCATTGTAACATATACACATCCTGGTCTCAAGAGAACAAGTACCATGCCAAAATCTAAATGCATATCAAGAGTAAACCATTAAATAATATAAACCACTCTAAACCAAGAAAAAATCATATCCCCAATCACATGAAGATAACCTTACCAATGATGCATCCACGTCACTGCCAACAACTCCCACTGAACTGTGGTATGAGCTACACATGACATCATGACTACCATCCTCCTCATGAAGATCACTCTTTAACATCAAGCAAAGAGTCATCACTAATTTTTTTACATGAAATGATCAAAGCATGATTACCGTCATCTGAGGATTCCTCTGTAGAAGAATCAAAACTCTTTTTTTTTGTTCTTACAATCCTTCTTCACATGTCCCAGTTTACCATAGTTCCAACACTTTACCTTACTCCATCCTTTAGACTTACCCTTCCCTTCCTTGTCTCCCTTAGGTTCATTTTTCTCAGGCCTACCTTTTACAAACAAGGCATCTTGGATTTCCATTTTAGACTTCCTCCTCATCTCCTTTGATAGGAGAGTAGTAATTATATTGTCCATCTTCGGATTTGCACCACTACCACTAATAGCAACAATTATATTTTCCTAAGATTCTAGTAAAGAAAAAAGTAGCAAAATGCATTTATCTTCATCTTCTAGCTTTACATCTACAAATGCTAACTGACTTAGAATCAAATTAAAAGCATTCAAATGATTTGCAACAAAATCACCATCTTTCATCTTTAAAGAATACAACTGTCTTTTCAGATGCAACTTATTAGTAAGACTTTTGGTTTGATAGATATCACCTATTCTCTTCCACAACTTATATGCGATAGTTTCTTTTGAAACATTCAAGAGAACAACATCAACAAGACATAACCTTACAGTCCCTCTTGCCTTCTTATCAAGCTTAGCCCAATCCTCATCTGACATCATTGTAGGTGACTTTGTCTCATTACCAACAACTAACCACTGATCTCTCTCTTCAAGGAGATCCTCCATTTTTAGTATCCACATCTCATAATTAGATCCATTGAATCTTTAAATATCTAAACGAGAATTAAAACTCATTGTAACAAAACTTATTTTCCAAAATCAGCAATAACACAATAGTAAAAGCTCCCACTACAACCAAAAAACCTTCAAAATTTTAATAGAAAGGCATCCCAAACTCTGCCCAACCGTTAGCTCTGATACCAAATGTTGAAAATGGAGGTAATTATTGTAGCTTAAAACATATAAAACTATTATATTGTAGATCTAAATAAGTGTTCTTTGTTACAAATTCTTTGTTGATGATTATTTGTTTAGATTCATTTTACCATTTGTAGAAGTAGACAAAAGATTGTAGAAGAATAAGACCAGAAGAAAGAATTTACATAACATATATCGTGGAGAAACCCTTATGGGAAAAAAATCCACCAAGAATCAATGTATTATTTAATCTTTGAATAAGATTACAATAATTCCAATCCTTGCTTGAGATGCTTCTTTTTCCTTCAACAATTCTTCTTCACAACCTACAATAAAATCTAATAAACTCTCTTCAAATTGTTGCAATAAATAGACAATAATGAGCCCTCTAAACTCCAAAGAGTTTACAATTACAAAACACAATGCTTATCTCACAAAACCCACACCTATTCTTTGCAAGTAGAGTTCTACAATGAAGAACAATGTCAAAACAAGTCCATCCATTTGGGCATCCCAAATTGAAGTCACAACTCAATGTTGATTCCGAAGATATCTTGTAAGCTTATCCTAAAAGTTGGCGCCCAAGAATGGGCCCACTTAACTTAGTCTTATAAAACATCTTATCATGCAAAAGTGTTAACTCCAAGATGCCAACTTGGGTGCCCAAGGTGGGTCCAAGTCAATCTCTATTAACTGAAACATATCTCTCCGCCATTCATGCAAATATCATGCATGATTGATCATCCCCTGTTAATTGTAAGTAGTCACCTACCATGCAACTCAAGTCATTAGCATGCAATTCAAGTCAACTAAAGTCAACTAACATGCAACTCAAACTAACTACATGCAATTGAAGATAACTGAACCATAACTGAACTAAACTGAACTAAATTGAATTGATACTTAACTGAATTGAACTAAACTCCATGCATGTAAACATCAATCCCTAACTTCTAGGATCTTTACATGCATTACTGAAGTGTTATCTTTTTCTCCAAATAGTTAACTTAACTCTAAGGTGGGTTCCACCTTCTATGTGGGCACCCCATGTGCTCCTAT
This sequence comes from Sequoia sempervirens, assembly GCA_007258455.2. Classification (NCBI taxonomy): domain Eukaryota; kingdom Viridiplantae; phylum Streptophyta; class Pinopsida; order Cupressales; family Cupressaceae; genus Sequoia; species Sequoia sempervirens. Next base: position 278,033,099 of record VDFB02000015.1, read on the forward strand.
TATTTAGGAACTCTTTTTGGACACCCTCAAATGTTAATTAACATGTTCATTTCATTCAAATTTAATATCTTTCTAATCCTAGTGTTGGGAACACTTTCCAACAACTTAGGAGATGCATGAAATATGTTTAGGATTGCAATTAAATGACATCCTATTCCCAACAGTTTCTCATCTTTGATACATACCAAAATTATGAATATTTCACCCTTATCCTTCAAAGAAGAATTCAAAGTAATATTTTGAAACCCCATTACCACTTCTTCTAAAGGTACTTCCTCCACATAGGTTTCAAAGGAAAAATATAAATATGTTAAATACATAAATAAAATGTACTCCAAAAACACACAAGCAATGTATAAAGAAGGGCAGCACACCCTTACCATATATCTCATGTACCAAGTTCATATAAGTGTTATATGTTGTCATGATTAAATTTATATAATTGAAGATGGTTACATGCTATGAAATTGGGATGAAGATGATTTCATGGAATAAGAGTCTATCATTAATTGATATTTGGACATTCCATGCTCTGCATATTTACATAAATACATATATAATTCATTATTTATCTATGGTGTCTCCCACTCAAGGGCATAAACTTTTTGAAATTTGTCATTTTTCTACTATGATGATGATACATTTCTATGATTTCCATATCATTCTAATGATTGTCATTAGGCTTAGCATATTTTATTATATGATTCATTGACAAGATATTTTCTATGATGGTTACAAGATATTTCATGATTATCACACTCTTATCCTATGCTTCTAAGTTAGTCCTACTTGCTCATGTATAGGCTAAGGGCAATTCCCACCCGTTCCTTGTCTTGAGATATCTATTTTTGGCATTGTATATTGGATAAGTATTCATGATGAAATGGTTATTTTATATGTTTTGATAGGCATATGTTATGCTTTCTATGTTTGCATCATTATGGTGTGTTATCCCATTGATATATTTATAGACATCTAGTTTATATATGTGATTATTTAATGATTTCATCATTTGATATTTACCTCTATAGATATGTACGTGTTTACATAGAGGGATGGTATTATCATTATGTTTTTGATTATATAAGTAGGGGTTAGGGCCCTTATCTTGTACAAAAACAAAAAAATAGTCCAGAGAAACAACAATTGGACAAGAACAAAAAAAATAGAGAAGACAACCAAGGAAACAACACTACATCTCCTCACCCCAAACAACAGAGAACAACATCAACCAAGTTTCATGGCCGGGTCATACTAGCCAAGGATGATATTATCATTATGTTGGTATATTAGATGCTTGAAATTGTTATGTTTCCATGATTATATGATGTATGTGATAATTTACCCCATTGGATGATCATGCATTTATTCATCTATGTCATATGGAGCAGGTACACTTGACATGTTCTTTGTGTGTGTAGGTATAGGGTATTTCTCAACCTGATTTTGTAGGTTTGAGTTATTCTCTAATGATGATTAATTAAAAGACACAATTATAGGTTAATATGTTTGGTACCCTCTATTGCACCTAATTCACATGTTATATGAGTCCTTAAATTCCAATTTTGAGTTTGGATCCAAATAAGTGGTGATTCAGGTATCTACATGTATGTAGAAAACTTGTAAGTGCGTGATTGCAATTATGGTTATTTAATTTTTATTTGCATTTAATTAAATTTTAAAGGTTAAAATATTGTATTTTAAAATTATGTTTGATACATTGGGAAATTGGGAACACTAAAATGAAAGGGAAGAAATTCCAAGTCAAATGCTTAAGGAATTATATTGATTTTATATGACACATTGAATTGAATGAGGTTTGATTTCACAAGGTAAATGATAGCCAATTATTGGAAATGATTAAAATGGCTCAAGGGCTTTAAGTTAGTAAATGATGTTTTAGTTTTAATTTTATTTTTGGAAAAAGAAAATAATGGAAAAAGGGAAGAGGTCATAAAGGGGAAAAAGACTTGCATTTTGGAAGGCTTTTTCTCTCAAAATCATCTCCCTCTAAAAATTGGAATTGGATAAAATTCCTTTCCTTTGGATGGTATGGACTCGAAGATTGGATTGGAAGAGAAAGCATCAAGATGTATTTGCATTGTGTCTATGAATTGTTTCACAAATTGGATTGAATTGAAATAAATTTGAGAATTGTGTGAGATCCAAACTTGAGGTTATCATCTCCATTCTTCTTTTTTTATGCTCTCTTTGCTTATGCTTTCTATGGTAGAATAAGGCAGCTTATATAGTAGAGTAATTTTCATGCATTTGAAGTGATTTAAATTATTGTTGGATTTTTTTTAAATATCCAATTTTAAGCCATGGTTATGGTAAATTTTTAAAGAATTTAGGGAATGGAATTTTTATTGCAAAAGGGTGTTTTTGTTCACATTTGAGCCAAAATGGTATATTTATATTTTTAAAATTTCAATTTATTTTTTTTTAAATAAATTTAAGCATTCATAAATGAGCGATTTGGGGAAATTATAGTTTTTGCATCGAAAATATGTGAAAATTGAATTAGTTTAGATTTTGGTGGCTCATGTTCATACCTTGTGCAATATGTTATTGTTGGAAAATGTAGGCTTGTGTGGTGGATACCTATCCCTCATAATTTTACACTAATTTTTTCTCCTTTAGTGTGTTTATCCCTTGATTGGTTAATTATTCTTGTTGTCGTGTATGTCATGATGTCTTATCTATCTTGTTTTCAAATGGATGTTATGATGGTTATGATTTAATGGATGGTGTGTGTGTAAGGCCTACTCCCCTTTTTTTGTGTGAGTATGACTACTTATGCCCAACTGACTATCTCCTAGCATGGTGGGGTGGAACTATTGGTGCCATGTGGTTAGGTGACATGGAACCACTGTTGAGGACTTGCAGGTTCTTAGAGGAGCTTGGAAGGATGTACAAGTAGGAGTCATCTACTCCTTTCCTTTGGTTTCAACTTTATTGTATTATGTTGTAAAATGTATAATTCAAGATATTTGAGGCCTTCCATGTAATTGTATTATTATATTGAGACCTTTTTGGTGGATAGATTGTAAACCACCCACATAAGTGGTGATGGTGTGACTATTGATTTTATTGTGTCTTGACATTGGTGTCAAACACACAAGACATTTTATAAGATTTTTGTCATTATTGCGATGTTGTTTAAAATGAACCTAGATCATATGTGGATTTGGGTTTGAAATGAATGTATGTGATAGAAAATTTTCAATTATGTCAACATTGAAGTATTTATTTTTTCATTCTCTTAGTCTCAATTTTCTATGAGAGAATGGCCTCAGTGAGATGTCATTTGGGGTTCTTGATGTAGGGCATCGCTCTCATCCAGCTTCTCCATTTTGTTTTGTTTCTTCCTTTTAGTTTGATAAGTTCAATTTTGTGTTAGTGTATTTGTTTAATAATGTTTTGTAAATACTCGTTGGTTGAATCTCTTTAACACATCAATAGTTAGTAATCATTGTGTAATTGTTGAAGTTGGCAGTTGGAAGGCGTCGTGTATTTGGAGAGAGGAAGACGCTAGAAACAAGGGTTGGTTCGATGCTAAAGAATAGAGGAATATGATCTTGAAGAAGCAGCCGATGATGAGAAATTGAAAACATTGGTAATTTGGTGTTGAGGGAAAAAGAGGGAGATCACAGTTGAAGGGAGGTCACCAGTAGAGAGAATAAAAGGCGTTGGGATGTTTGACATGTACGCTGATTCTTGAAGGCCACATATGATGCATTGTGAAATCCTCTGTAAAATGTATTGAAATACTGCAAATGAGATCAAATGTTTGTGATCAATGGTTCCATTGAGGAATTTAACTTCCATTTTGTTCTTCCTGATATTTGTTGTGAGTAATCATTGTAATATTCTGTTGTTTTTTATTTCAAATATGAATTTCCTTTTAGGGAGTTTGCAGGGAGTTTGTCTATGTGAATTTTCTTATTCTATGACCAACCAGGTGATCCATCAAGTGGCATCAAAGCCTAAAAGAGATTGGGCATTGGTGAGTAAACATAGTTCCTCTAAGAAGAATGGGCAGAGGAGTAGCCTGAGGAAGAGGCAGAAGGGAACAACATGGTGACGAATTGCTACAACATTTGATAGCAAGATTGGATGCCTTGGAAAGGGCACAGAGAAGAGGGACCCCTGATGAAGTTGCAAGTGATGATGATGATGAGGAGGAAGAACAACCACGAGAAGACAATGAGCGAGGACAAGGAGACCAAGAAGGTTTTGAAAAAAGGTTGTTGAGGATTGTCATGAACGCGGGTTCCAAACCCAAGATAGAAGTTCTTACCTATTCAGGAAGTCTTAATGGTGAAGATCTAATCAATTGGATCAACGACTTAGAAAAGTATTTTGAATATGAGGGTGTAGCAGAAGAAAGGAGAGTGGAATTTGCTTGCACTAGATTAAAGGGCCACACTGCTATGTGGTGGGACTTTTTCCAAACTGAGAGGGGAAGAAAGAACAAGGAAAAGATTAACTCTTGGGATTGGATGGTGGAAAAGTTGAAGACTAAGTTCCTTCCATCAGATTACCAGAATAACCTCTTCAAAAGATTGCATAATTTGAAACAAAAAGACATGTCCATGAAAGATTATTCAAAGGAATTCTATAAGTTAGTGATTAGATCCGGACATAGTGAGGAAGGTGTGGAGAAAATTGCTTGATATGTGACTGGTCTAAAGTATAGTCTGCAAGATGAATTAATCCTTGTGTCTCCTAGAAGCTTGGAAGAGGCTTATCAATTTGCCTTAAAGGCGGAAGAAAAGTTGCAAAGGACACAAAGTCAACAAGAGAAGAAGAGAGGAAGATATTTTAGAGGAAGGGGGCAACAAACTGGTAGAGGGAAACAACATCATCAAGGTGAGGAGGGTGGAAGCTCTAGTGGGGAAACCAATAATGATAGAGGAGGATTCCAAAGCAAATGGGACAGGTTCTATGGAAGAGGTGGTTCTCAAGGTAGAGGTAGAGGGTTCATTGGAAAATGCTTTAAGTGCAACCAATATGGACACAAGAGTTGAGAATTCTCTAAATCATCTCAAGGGGGAAATTCCAAGTTTGAAAGAAGTAATCAAATTGTTCATGTTGACCAAGAAAGCATGGGGTCTCTTGTTCACCATAAAGAAGAACCAGAATCGGGTGAATCATTGTTGTTGAAGAGGGTATTGTTGAAGCCACAAAAAGAAAGCCAAGAACTAGTCCAAAGGAGAGCCTTATTCAAAACCAAGTGTAAGTCCAAAGGTAAATGTTGTAGACTAATCATTGATAGTGGTAGTATGGACAATATTGTTGCAGCAGAGATGGTAGAAAAGTTAGATCTTAAAAGAATTAAACATCCATCTCCTTATAAGGTGTCTTGGTTGCAAAAGGTCATCAATTGTTAGTGAATGAGAAGGTCCATGTTGATTTTCAGATTGGTAATTATAAAGATAGTGTTCTTTGTGATGTGATGCCTATGGATGTGTGTCATTTATTGCTTGGTAGACTTTGGAAATTTGACAAGAAAGAAGTGCATACTAGAAGGGAGAACACATACACTATTGAGAAAGATGGAGTGAAACATACCTTGATGCCTATGAAGGAGCCTGAAGAGGACAACGACAATGGTAGCAACAGTAAGGTAATGATGGTAAGTGGTGAGGAGTTTCTACATGACTTGAAGAATGAGGAAGTAGGATTTTCTTTGGTTCTTAAACCTAGGAGTGTGTTTACTTCTACAAAACTTGATGATTTTCCTCTTGAAGTGCAAGATATTTTGAATGAACATTTGGATATTGTTGCATCTGATTTTCCTAGTGGTTTGCCTCCTATGAGGAGCATCAACCACCAAATGGATTTGATTCTAGGGGCTAGCCTTCCTAACAAAGCTGCTTATAGGTTGACACCTATGGAAAATGAGGAAATAAGGAAGCAAGTGGAGGACCTTTTGAAGAAGGGTTTGATAAGGGAAAGCCTAAGTCCTTGTGTTGTCCCCACAGTACTAGTGCCAAAGAAAGGAGGGAATGACATATGTATACTGATTCAAGGGCTATTAACAAAATTACTATAAGATATAGGTTTCTCATTCCTAGGATTGAAGATTTAATGGATTATTTAAGTGGTTCCATATATTTTTCTAAAATAGACTTGAAGAGTGGCTATCACCAAATAAGAATTTGATCGGGGGATGAATGGAAGACAACCTTTAATACTAGTGATGGTTTGTATGAATAGCTTGTTATGCATTTTGGATTGTCTAATGTACCTAACACTTTTATGCATCTCATGAATGAGGTTTTGAAACCATTCCTTGGTAAATTTGTGGTTGTATACTTGGATGACATTTTGGTGTTTAGCAGGTTTAAGGAGGAGCATCTTGAGCATTTGAGATAGGTATTGAAGAGGTTGCAAATAAATTTGAAAAAGTGTGTGTTTATGCAAACCGAACTAATCTATTTGGGCTTTGTGGTGTCAAAGGAGGGTTTGAAGATGGACAAATAAAAGGTACAAGCCATCCTTGATTGGCCAACTCCTAAGAGTATAATGGAGGTAAGGAGCTTTCATGGGCTCACAAGTTTTTATAAAAAAATTATTAGAGGTTTCAGTCATGTGGTAACACCTATTCTTGAAACTATAAAGAGGAATAAGAGGCCATTTGTATGGACTAGGTAGGCTGAAGATAGTTTTAAATTTTTGAAGCAAAAGGTGAGTGAGCAGCCCATTCTTGCTTTTCCTGATTTTGAAAAAGTGTTTCCAGTAGAGTGTGATGCTAGTGGGTTGGATATTGGGGTTGTCCTAAGTCAAGAAGGTAAACCAGTAGCATTCTTTAGCGAGAAACTAAATGATGCAAAAATGAAGTATTCTTCTTATGATTTGGAATTCTATGCTTTAGTTCAATATTTAAAGAAATGTAGAAATTATTTACTGCCTAAAAAGTTCATTGTATACATGGATAACCATTCTTTACAGTTTATCAACAACCAACACAAATTGAATCAAAGACATGCCAAGTGGGTTGAGTATCTTTAAGGTTTTAATTTTGTTTTGAAGCATAAAAGTGGACAAATGAATAAAGTTGCTAACGCTTTGTGTAGAATTTTTGTTTTGTGAAATACAAACTAATAGTGTGGGATTTGAAAGTTTGAAAGAGCTTTATATAGAGGATGCAGATTTTAAGGAAGCATTTTCAACTTGCAGCGATCCTATTTGTAGGAATAGGGAGCCATGGGTGGATTATATGATTCAAGAATATTTTTTGTTCAAGGGAAATAAATTATGCATTCCTAAAGGGTCTATGAGAGACAAGTTATTGAAGGAAAAACATTTTGGTAGTCTTGTTGGCCACTTTGGACAGGAGAAGACTTATTTGTAGTTGAGCACTCATTATTTTTGGCCAAAGATGCAAGTGGATGTGAGGAGATATGTTGAAAGGTGTAGCGTTTGTCAGCATGCTAAAGGGAGAAGCTAAAATGTTGGATTATATCAACCACTTCCCAATCCAACTAGGCATTGGGATTCAATGAGTATGGACTTTGTGTTGGGTTTTCCTTGTACACAAAGGGGAAATGATTCAATTTTTGTTGTGGTAGATAGGTTCTAAAAAATGGCGCATTTTATACCTTGTAGAAAACTAGTGATGCCACTAACATTGCAAATTTGTTCTTCAAAGAAGTAGTGAGATTGCATGAGATTCCTAGAAGTATCATCTCTGATAGGGATACTAAGTTTGTGGGACATTTTTGGAGGACCCTATGGAAGAAATTGGGCCCCAATATGAACTTTAGTTCTGCTTATCACTCCCAAATGGATGGGAAAACCAAAGTTGTTAATCAAAGTCTTGGAAACATGCTGAGGTGTATTGTTGGGAAAACACCAGGTAATTGGGATCTAGCTTTGGCTCAAGTTGAGTTTGCATTTAATGATTCTCCAAATCAAAGTACTGGATTTAGTCCATTCTATGTTGTGTATGGTTTACATCCAAGGGGGGTGTATGAGTTGAGAGATCTTGGTAATATGGAAAGGCGAAGTGCAGCAGGTGAAGATTTTGCTAAACTCATCCATGATCTCCATGAAGAGGTCAAAACAAATATAGAAGGACATAATCAGCAATATAAACAATATGCTAATAAAAAGTGGAGGTAGATACATTTTTAGGTTGGATACCTCATACTGGCTTTCCTTTGGAAGGAGAGATTTCCTAAAGGAGAGTACAACAAATTGAAAATGAAAAAAATAGGACCCTGCAAAGTTCTCAGGCGATTTTCGGATAATGCATATGAGATTTCTCTGTCTTCAGGCTTTGGCATTTCCCCTATTTTTAATGTGGTAGATTTGTATCCTTATAAGAGAGATGTTGAGGATGGTGCAGTAGAGACCGAGCCTTCAAACTTTGAGAAACAACAAGGTGTTTCATCTTCTCTACAAGACATCAAATGCATTCTTGATACATAGCTGTGGAAGAAGACTCGAAGGCATGAGTGCTTTAGGTATTTAGTGAAATGGAGCGATCATTCGGTGGAAGATGCTTCTTGGGTCACCAAATCTGAGCTCTCTCATTTGGGTTACTCTGTTGCAGATCTCATGAGTAGGAACTCATGAACTTTTTCCTGCCTGGGTTGTCTGATGCAGGGCATCGCTTTCATCTGGCTTCTCCATTTTGTTTTGTTTCTTCCTTTTAGTTTGATAAGTTCAATTTTGTGTTAATGTATTTGTTTCATAATGTTTTGTAAATACTCTGTGGTCGAATCTCTTTAACAAATCGACAGTTAGCAATCGTTGTGTAATTGTTGAAGTCGGTAGTTGGAAGGCATCATGTATTTGGAGAGAGGAAGACGCTGGAAATAGGGGTTGGTTCGATGCTGAAGAATAAAGGCATATGATCTTGAAGAAGCAGCTGATAATGAGAAATTGAAAACATTGGTAATTCGGTGCTAAGGGAAAAAGAGGGAGATCATGGTTGAAGGGCGATCACCAGTAGAGAGATTAAAAGGCGTTGGGATGTTTGACATGTAGGCCGATTCCTGAAGGCCACATATGATGTGTTGTGGAAGCCTTTGTAAAATGTATTGAAACAAAGCAAATGCGATCAAATGTTTATGATCAACGATGCCATTGAGGATTTTAACTTCCATTTTGTTCTTCCTGATATTTGTTGTGAGTGATCACTATAATAGTCTGCTTTTTTTATTTCAAATATGAATTTCCTTTGAGGGAGTTTGCAGGGAGTTTGTCTATGTGAATTTTCTTATTCTGTGACCAACCAGGCGATCCATCAGTTCTCCTTGTGCTTATAGGGTGAGAATGAGTGATAAAAATGTCCCCCTTCATTCATCATGTCATTGGACTCAATTTGGAGTCCCTAATAGGCCTCGCAACTCTTGAGAATAATCTCCTTCATTTGTTGTGTTTTGGAGATGAAGCGATAATGTTTTTCTGAGTCTCCATAGTCATTTTTCATTGTTTCAAAGCCTATTTTGTGTTGTATCCATGCTTTTGTGGTTCCAAAGTGTTGTAGCTATGTTGGAGATCTAGAAATAGGAATCCCTTTATTCTTTAGCTAGGACTACAACATGAGACAAGGCACCACCACAGAAATGGACTGAAGTACAATTCTAGGACTCTAATGCTAGACTAGGATAGTTGCACATTTTCAAGACTCAAATACATCCTTGGGACACTTGTAGACTCATGATAGTGTCCCTTAGGCATGTTAGTGTCCTAGGTGTTGTAGTCCTTTGGTACACTACCATCCTTTCATTTCTCAAATAGTGATCTTTTCTAGGCCTTTTTGAGGAAAATTCCTATATAATTTTTTCCCCCAGGCCTTTTGAGTCTTCCCATGTCGACACTTGGTTGATATGTGTTGTTATTTGGGAGTTATTCCATCTCTTACATTGGAAATCACACATTCACATGAAAGCGACCCATTGTCAATCTAGTTGTTGGAAGAATTGTACTGCCTAGTAGTGTAACCTCTTATAGAGGTTTTCCCTTGTGTTTAGGGTGTCTTTGTGTTATCATGGAGTGGATTGGAGGTGGTTGTAGCCCTAATTCTACCTTGTGTATAGGAAACCATTGTTCATCCAACTAGTTGAGGTATGGTATCTCCTAGTGGTTTTTCCTCTTCCTTGAGTTTCCATTAGTTGTGTGATTGTTTTCAAGTGTGTGTAGAGGATGTAGTTGAGGTTGATGGATTCCTCATCCTACCCTTGTTTTTTTTGAGAGAATGTGATTGTGGGTTAGGATCTGATTGTCGTCATGGTGTCGTTCCACTCTCTTGTGGTTTTATCATGGTGGCTTTGTCACACAATTATTTAGTCTTCCAGTTATGCCACTTTTCTTGGAGTAATAGTGAGATTATTTTCTTGTCTTTCCCTTGTTCCATTGTGCTTGACATGATGCTTGTGTGGGTGTGTTAGCATGTAATGTGCCATGAAAATATCGTATAGTAATTAATGAAGTTATTCTTGTGTGGCCTTTCAAAAAAATTGTTCACTTGGATAATGTCCCAAGTGTGTGGCTTGGAAGATTACACTAAGTATGGAACTATTTATTATGATAACATGTCTATGGATATTATAATTTTCCCGATTCTTATTATGATGATATCTCAGAATTGTTTGTGCTTACATTATCTTTATCTAGCATTTATGGCTACCTTCATTTATAGCTCTATCAAGGGGAAACATTGGGGGTACCATTTTATCTATCATTATATGTGTTTTCATGAGTATACCTTAGTATATTTTATGATGCCACATGATGTTAAATTTATATTCATATATGATTATTGAGCTCACCAAAATTTGTATTATTTTACATTTATTTTCTATTGTCCTCCAAATTAATTACATCCTTCACATACAACCAGTTGGAGGAGGGAAATATAATGTCACTAACATTCATTTCTTGAGTATGGTTCTAGTGACTACCGTAGGATCCTATGCCATTTTTAGATAGTAGCACATTAGTCTTTTTGCACCAAATCAACACCAATTGATATTGTTACCCCTAGGAAGTATCCTTGTTCAACCAAAAGTTAAATATTTGTCACCCACTCTCTTTTCCATTATCTTTTGATTGTAGAAAAAACATTCTTATTTTAAATGCCTATATGATGCCATTCAATCAATTCTTTTTTATTTTGCATGTTTCCAATGCGGAGTACTCATTTCAAGGGAGCAGTGCATCAAAATTGACATTCATGTCTTTATTAGTAATCCTTTTAAGAGTATTTGGACGACTTTATTTTTGTGTTGGTTGATTGATTTTACTTTAACATGCATCCTTATAATAGTTCACTTGCAAGTCAAAGTGGGGAAAAAAATAAATTTGGAGTCAACTTGACCCTTCCAACTACTTGTTGTGTCAAGTCAAAGTGTGAAATGTTTTGTCTTGCCACCTTTGGAGTTGTATTTAAGGTCCAACCCTTGTTCATTTTAAAAATCAAATCATCTAGCACCTAGTACCTAAAGACCATTCAAAGAGCATCTAGTTTTAAATTAAAGAATTCATTACTACATTACTTACTTGCATTAGCATCTAGGGCATTCTTTGTACGACTACTTGTTGTCTTTGATCTTTGTGCATAATCATTAAATCAATTCATGCAAGGGTTTGACCAAGAGAGAATACACTTGCCTAAAAAGGTCCCCTAAGGTGTTTCCAAACACCACCAATAAGATTATACAAGTCATAGGCCTTCAAGCAAGCCACACAAAAACATCAATAATTGGTAGATATCAATTTTTTTCACCAAGGCTTAGGTCTATGGGTGTAGGGTGTAGGTTCAATTGATAGTTGTGCGTATCACTTTTGTCAAGGTAGAAGTGACCCAAAATGATATACAACAAAATTTCATATTTTGAGACACTCACTGATTATTCTTAAATTTTCAACATGTTAACAAATCACCTTCAAACATCTAGCATAACATATCAACATCAAATTTTGAACTAAATACCTTTACTTTATTTATTTAATTTCCTCATATTTTAGAGTCAATCATTTAAACTTAAAAAATACTTATCTGAATATATTGTGTTTAATTACTTTATGCTAGTGCTTTATAAAGGGGAAGCCTTGGATCCCCTTACCAGCTATTTTTGATATGTGTTCCTCAGTCCATAAAAATCAATGGTATATGCAACAACTATTAAAAATCTTTAAAAGGATCAAAAGAAAAAGTGGGTCCTAAGCCCCATTAATCAATAGATGCTCTCTGTATCTTTATCTCCTTACATAGTTTTATTTTATATACAGTTGGCCATTTTATAAGTGGGGAGCCTGATTATACTTTATTTAAATTTAATGCATCTGCACAATCATCTATTTCAATAGCTTTTTTTTTGGGTCAGATAGCAATTTTTTAATTCCTGATTGCAGTGCATGAGAGAGCTTTGTAGTAGCACCTGGGTCTGTTTTAAGTTTGATTGATAAACCATGAGTTTATTTACCTGCAAATTCTTTGGCTCTGTGTTTATGTCTAATTAACCATTTCAACAAATTCTTTATGTGATTTTGATTCAACTGGTTTGGGTTTAAAGGTTCTAACCGATTGAAATCACAGATCAAAATATTATATTTGCAAGCTATGGCCTGTCATAATTTAGGCCAAAATAGTATATAGCTTTAAATTGTGTCTATGTAATTTGAAAAAATGTTCTAGGATTATTTTATTTTAAAATAAAATTTCAATGTCTAAGTGATTTTCTTGATTTTTTATTATTGATTGAAATTTTACTTAATTTATTTTATATATTAATTTTTATGGAAAGGGGTTAGTTACCCTCGGATTTGTTACAAAAGTTGGACCAACTTTTGGAGATTGATAGGGTAGTGTAATGCCCTTTCTTTGTATTGCTCTTTTTCAGATTGAATAAATTTTTACCCCCCTTTTAGTTAAAATTGTGATGTTTTATTATAATTCAACTTCATAATTCTTTTAATCAAACTCATTCATCTATGTTGTCAGATCAATATTAGTTTATGGGATCAAAATAAATAATATATAGAGGATAAGGGGAGTGGAGGGACACATTACAACAAAAAGCGAACAACATAACAAAGAAAAATATCTTAAATAAAAAATAACATTCTTAAAGATCTTAAATAGCATTCTTGACATTTTTAGACAATTTTTTTTTTGATGTGTATGAAACCATAAAAGGACTCACTAGATTTGTATTTAGAGTTTTTTTAAAATATTGTGCTTATTCTATGATTTTTAGAAATTAAAAATTAGATCTTTTAAGGAATTGATAGCATATACGTTCTTAGGACCTTACAACAATTAAAATCTTATATTTATATCTTTACACATATTTTTTAGATTCATTTTAAATTAGTTTGTTTTCCTTAAAACATGTCCAACATATTATAGTGCTTCATCACATGTGTCAAGATAGTTTGAATAGTTTTCTTACCTCATCTTCCTAACATTATCCTATTGTTCACAATATTGTAATTACATTTTTGTAATCATCTTCACATGGAATTTCATTATTGAAGATCATGAAAGAGTTGCAATACAACACTATTTCACATCATGATTATTTCTAAAACAATTATGATGCTATTAAACTTGATTAAATTTTCATTCATAAATCACTTGCCCTCACTTTTATTCGGTTTCCTTTTACCCTTGGATTTTGTTTCATCACATTGAGTCCCTTTTGAATGATATTCTCCATAGATGTTTTTCTCTCTAGAAATCACAATTCTCCTTTATTCATTTGTTCACCCTTAAGCTTTTAGATCCTTTTTATTTTCTTTCCCTCTTATGGTTTTGGGATGGACACCAAATATCCTAATGCTAAAATAGGTTTGGTAAGTCCCAAATTCTTATCTAAGAGATATATGAATAACATTCTAACCTCAACACAACTTACATGAGCACCTGCTAAGGTACCTAAGGTCCCTGGAACTTATATATTTCTTAACTTATTGTAGGTATGTTTCCTAACCCTATAATGGGGACCTCGATGCAAATATCATCTTTATAGTGTAAATATTTATTTCATTCTCTCCTAGACATAAGGTCAAGATGCCAAGTATTATCAAATCTCATCCACATGTTAGCTCTTCATATGGTCTTGTAAAAGCCATAAAAATTGGACACAACACAACTCCTCTTCTTCATTCTCACATTTCTATTCATCCCATGAATATAAAACATGTGGAGTCTCACAAAGAATCCCTTTTAGGATGACACATGCACCTCTCCTCTCCTAGGAATCACAAAATGTTATCTCCTTCCAAAACTCATAAAGACCCATGCGTTCTTACAAATACTATAAACCATTTATTGCATAGAGGTTGAAGGGTTTCCTCTCCTTTTAGAGAGCCCATATATCCAAGTTTTCATTCTAGGGGTATACTTGGAGCATTATAGTGTATCCTATTTAGGGTGTTTTAAAAAAAATTCAAATTAAGATTGTCACTAAAAGGTTAAAAAACTTGGAATTGATAAAAATATATATGTTATCTCAATGATCCCTTGAATATCAAATCTCAAATACACACATGTGCTTCATTTTTAGACAAATTTTCTTAAAACACTTTTTTGGTCTAAAACTCTAAAATATGAAAATGTGGGTCAACCTACTATCCTTTCATCCTAATACGATGAACCCTCTCATTTTTCATGTTTGATCTTATGTATATTCTCTCCATGTCACATTCATAAGGATCCTACTACTTCTATATGTAAAATGAAACCTCTATCTTGAGAGCTATGAATAAGATCTTAGTTTTCCTAGCAAACACCTATGCATCTCTAATAGCAATCACACTAAATATTCAGAGCATACAAACCTAAACACCACTTTGTATCTATAAAATCCAAGCTCTTTCAATCTTTCATTCCTAAAATGAAAATATTTTTTTCATGTAGAAGTTACCTAGGAAATAACATATCAACTATTATCTCCTTGTATTTTGTAGCTAACCACAACTCTCAACACTTTTTTTAATTCTTACACAAGGTAATTAGATAATAAAAACAAGTCCTTTATTTATGTAATCAAGAGACTTGGGTTCTTTATGAGGGGTTGTCCAATTCTTGTAGCCTCAAAATTGCATAGAAAAATGCTCAATAAAAAATAAAAATCACAAGATTCATAAATTATAATTTTGTTAATTTCTTACATTTGATTATATTTAACAATAGTCCTTGGTATGGGACCTCATATATAATCAATTTTCTTGTTGTAAGCTCTCTAGGATCTATATCTAATGAATGTTTTTCCTACCAAAAGGTCATCATTTAATCTTCAAGTGTTGTTAGCTCTTGATTCAAAACCACCTATCTCACCTCCTACATTAAATGTTTCAATTTAAAATAAGTTACCAACCCATCCAAAAACTAGCCTCAATATGCCTTGGCTTGGACATGTGTGTATTTCACACCATCTACCTTCTCATGTATTCTCTTGTACAAGTTAGAACCATGCACATTATCCTCTTAGCTTGGATGCACATGCATCAATACCTCCAAGTTGGAAAAATTTATCATGATCTTATACTCATGCATATATTTTGATTGAAATTCTCTATCATGTTTCCATACTTGGTGAATTATAATGCATTTGTCAAAGTGACATATTCGACCCTACACCAGGTTTCTATTTTATTAGGTATTTTTTAATATTCTCTCTAGCATATATTCTTGATCCTAGTCTAATACTTATTCCACCTTGTCAGGTGTCATTTCTAGCATCTTCTATCTCCATTCTATTACTCATGTGTCTTTTTTTATGTTCTTAGATATTTTCCCATTCAATGTATAATTAGGTTGACAATGTTATTAATTCTTACCATGTTTCCATTTCTATTGGACACCCTCACTTCACTCCTCTTAGATTCTAACATTTTACATACTTATCGTATGGGGATTAATAGTAGTTTTTTCTCTAGTGATATATTATATTTAAGCACATCTCCTTTGCATGATTTGGGGAGAAAGCACAAGGATGTGTCACCCTTTTGGGAAATTGAAAATTTTAATAGGTTTAGTTGAATAGTTATTTTACTAAACCTAGTTTAGTTGAACTAATCAAATTTGTACAATGTGGTATCTACATGGTTGACATAAGATGACTTTGGTCTGAGCAAACTAGAAAAATATATTTATCCACCAAAAATTAAAATAAATAAATTTTATTGTAATTTTTGTTCATTCGACTAAATGCATGAATGTTCTTGGTGATTCAATAAGAATGATGATGAGAGATTTTGAAAAATAAAAATTTTACTTGTAGAGTTTTGTGGGTTTTGGTTTATTTATATAAAATTGATATATATTTTTTTCTATAAAATTAATATCTTTCAATTAATAGGTAAAAAGGTTTTTGAAAGGGTCCAAATCCTCTTACATTAGACAATGAAGAATCACATACACCAATTAAAAAATACAAGTGGGACCAAATACAAAAACCAACTAAGACTAAGTTATAAGAAAATAGTGGAAACATAAAGTAATAATATACTAATAGCACAACAACAATTAGTGCTAACAAGAGGAAAGAACCTTAAGAGAATCCACAACATTCCTCTCTTCTTATAAATTCCAAATGATCATCCAACAACTCCATATCTAAACCTCTAGAATGTTTTTCCTTCTCCATCTTTTTCCTTCTCATTCTTTTACTAGGACAAAGTTCATGATATTCTCGTTCTTTTAAGAATATTTTCCTAGAGTATGGTGATACTCACAAATGAATTTTGATAGTAATCTTGCTAAGCTAAATGACCTTGCTAAGCTAAATGACCTTGTTTAGAGAGATGTTTAGGGAATTTTAGATTCTTTTGACACAAACCATTTTGATTTAACTCTTCTAATTCTCCTCTAATGTCACATATACCCTTGAGTAAGGTTTACTAATCCTAATTATACTAAACCCACTAACTTGGGGTTGGTTTTGATCTCCATTAACTTGTTGGTGCAATTAGTCCATCCTAGTTTTTTTTTTTTTAAATTTTCTATCATGAACCATTTGAGAATGTTGTGCTAAAGGTTGTATTCCTTCTCAAGGGACACCACCCTATTCTATAAATATTTAATAGAGACATATTTCTCCATGTTGACTTCCTACACTTCCAAATGATCCTCCACCTCTCTTTGAATATTATATTTTATGGTCACTAATTTTACCCTCCTTATCATACACCTCAAAACATATTTTGATCCATTTGGGAATTTTGTCCATCTCCTTGAATTGGTTAGTACTAACCCCTTAAATTCATTTGACCTTAGTTCCAATAACTACAATCCCATTATTATTAGAGCTCTTTAATGATTCCCTCTTAGGTTTAGTTATTTTTCCTACACAGAAGTATTTTCTATTATTATTGTTGGCATTTTTATGTCCCCTTCATGACCCATCAATGATAACCAACTCGAGTGATCTCTACATGAAAAATTAGGTAGGGTTGCCTCTTGAAATTTTGATAGATCCAGTAAGGGAGAAAAGTTGTGCCTTTGCAGAACTTTCATTCCCATCCAAATGTAGACTTTCAACATCCATCAAACTTTCATTCAAATGCAGACTTTCAACATTTATTGACACTTTCCTCTAAATAGCTTTTGGTTTGTATGTAGATGGTCTTCCCACAAAGGTAGCTCCAATGGTTTCTTATGTAAAGGTTCACATTGCGAAATTCGTTAAGTTTTAGGTATGTAGATTTCCATCTAGCATCTACCCAAATAATGTTCATTCATTGAAGGCTTACCTACAAGGTTCACTTGAATTCTTATAACCCACACGAGGTTAGTTTGATCATGATGATGTCATCTTCCTTGCTTATAGATTTCCAACTACCATCTGCCATTTCCATTTGCCATTTTCATCTGACCTTCATTAACCGATTTAGATTGTTTCGTTTGCACATCTAGTTGCTAATGTCTTCTCCACTATCAGGTCCCACCTCATCTTTTTGCATTTTTTTTTATGATGTCATTAGGCCTATGGGTTTCCTTATCTAAACATCACTTTTACAAAAATGTGAAAATGCACATAAATTTTCTACCTTGTGTGGATGAACCTGAATCTTCTACATGATTTGATGAACAAGGAGTTTTTGCAAGGTTCACTTAATGGTGGTTTTGCTGCATGGGTCGAATGGAGTGGAATCTTCCATAGGGTGAAGTTATAGGTTAGTGTTCCACAAAAAAAAAAAAAGGAAAAGGAAATGATATGAGAGGGACATTGAAATGGACTTTAGTTCCTCAATAGGTTCCAAAGCTAGTGGCAAAGTGTGTTTTTGTATGTCCCAATGCAAAGGAAAAGTTCACAATTGCAAATGACTTCATGTCAACTAGACCAGGGTAAAGCTAAGCAAGAGTGATCATTTTTCATGCATGTGAACTTTTGAGGGTTTGAGTCATATTGCGGAGGCAAACGATCTATCTGAACCCAAACGTAAGGAAACTTTCAAAAGGTAGAAAGGTGAAGAAGTCAAGGTTAACAATAGTGGAATGAGCCTGATGAGGACCTTTGACCCACAAAGGGTCCAATGGGGATCGAAATCTCGTAATTAGGGATGGCGAAGGCCCAATGGACCATCCAAACCTACATGAATTCAATACGAAGTTGACGGTTGTTCAGGTCGAGTTTGCAGGTAAGCTCATTCGAACCTACCATGTGCACTTGGGTAGACGTTTTATTGGAGATCAAATATCCACAAGCAATGAACATGATGTCAATAGGGCTAGTAAGTGGTATGTGGGTGAATCCATGTGAACCTGCTATTTTCCACCAAATGGATGTGACGATGTAGATGAAATTTCTACACTAACTCGATGGAAGCTCCAGGCCTCCAAACGTCTACAAGAAAAACAAAAATTCTGCAACTACCCCAACCACCATTTCAAAATCTTGATACATCTGGATGGTGCCATGAATGCATCTCCATTCCCTGTAGATAGGTTTACATGAAAGCCATGCCCATTTATTGTTGCTCGGAGCACTTTTTTGTCACTTTAGGTGCCTATTGATGTCTTTTGCTATGGATTTGGAGGGGGTTTCTAACACTTAGGTCACAATTTCCTTATTTTTGATATGATTTCCATATCAGAGACATTCTCCTCATGCTTTTAGATGTGATTGCATGTGTAGAAGATCATATTTTCCATCTACACTTGTAGCTAGGGTTAGGGTTTGTGACGAGTCATTTCAAAGTTGTCTAAGATAAAAAGGAAAATTGGTATCTATTTGAAGGACTCTTGACTTCTTCTCTCTTTTTTGAAAAAGGTTCTCTCCTTCTCCCAGGACCAAGTATTGTAACTAAATAGGGTTCTTTCTAGTTTGGATGGAATTGTAACTCAAACACAGTTTTAGATTGAGAAAAAATTGTTAAACACTTTTATTTTTAGGATTAGAAGAGCATTTCCAACCTTATTTTGATGCAAGAAACACCTTTTCTTAATGAAATTTAGTAAACTTGCCTTCTCAAAATATGTTTAATTGTGTGCAACTTTATGATTGATGCATGTTTCAGTGATTTTATGGGAAAATCTCCAAATATGTCTCATTTCAACACCTTTAGGTAGAGAAACACATTTCTCGTAGGTTGTAAGTTGTGTAGTGGACGTGAACATCTGTTAGATATGAAAAACCTATTTTTCCTTCAAATTTGTGAAGGATTCTAACCTTCTTACAAAATATTAATGTATGAATGTGTGAGAATATGTGAGTTGTGGATGGAAATGGTTGAACTATTGCACAATTGCATATCAAAACAAGCAGTATAGGTCTTGAAACAATCTAGTGCATCACCTTGTTAGCATATATGTTTCATTTTTGCCTTTTCTTTCCCTTTTCTCAACAAGCAATAAGGTTAGGTGAAGTACCAGGGGAACCATCCCTCTCTAGAGGTTGATCTCTAACTAGCAAAGCCCACACTTTGAGATGTCTTCCCATGTTTCAATGGATAGTTGAAATGATAACTTAGCAAGGGTGCAAATCCAAGTGACAACAATTTTTGGCACGCTCAGTGGGACAGTTTGAACTATTTCAATTCACAACTGGTCCTTTCATTGTTGATATTGGTGTGTATGTCAACAATTTCCACCTTTGGAAGCAATATCTTCACACACCTAATGAATTTGAGCTCAAAGCTACTAGTTCAAGCAGTCCAAGTGTTTGTATGTATTTATGTTACAAAAGGAAACTTGATTTTCTTTCATTTAAAATCATTTTTGAAGGGGTTTCTAGCTTATTTAAATGAGAAAATATGTCAAAATTCTATGGAGGTATCTCTTATATCCCTTCATTTTATAAAAATGTTGCTCATACACCCTCTTATCAACCATATCAAATTGAACATGCAGTTGGTTTTACCCCAAATACCTTTGCTACAAGAGGTTACCAACATGCTCAAAATTATTACCACCCTCCTACCCTTGCTCAAACCTCTTGGTAGCTTGACATGAGGTAAATCAACCTCGAGTTACCATTTTTGTGCCAAACCAACATGTGTTTCCTTATATTTAGCACAAAAACGCTAACAATATGGAGATTAGTGACATCAAAAGCATTTACTATGTTTCAATAAGCATTTGGATGATATCAAGACACAGTAAGAATTTAATTTACAATAGAAGGAGTTGGCTTACCAAGCTTACCAAAACAAGTAAGAGATAGATACACAGAGAAATTAAATATGAGGAGTGGCTTGCAAGAGGAGTTGCTGCTAAGGAGGAGCTCATGAATCTTTTGCTTGCCCAAGAACAAGAGGCTAGAAACCCAATCAAATTCTTACATTCCATATCAACATACAAAAGAGGAGGTTCCCAAGTTTAATTTTCCAAGTTTTAAACAAGTTGAGCCTCTTTAATCTTGAAGTAAGTTTTCTAGGTTTGAAATTCTAAGTTTTAGGAGTCTTCACCCCTTGCAAGATCAACCCTTTGTTCCTCAAGTACAGCTCCCTCAAGAGCCTATCACTCTTCCAAAGAACCAATAAACTCCCCAAGATCCCATGCAAAATCGGCCTTCTTGTACTAGCACCATTTACCTTTACAAAGGTGGACCTATTGTATGTCAAGATAGTTGGTCTAACAAGTAGAAGAAATAGGTTTTTGAGGCACAAAAAGAACAAATTTCTGTAAATGAATTTGCACAAATTTGCACATGATGTAGAAAAAGAAAAATAAAACATGTTGCAAGAGAGTGATGAACATAGTCATTTGGAACAACATGTTACTAAGCAAGAAAAGGGTGTTGGACATGAAGTGTTAACAAATTTGTTTGATGAGTTGAGCAAGAGGGAGAAAACATGCCCATACCAACATCAGCAAGAAGTTTGGGACAACAAGCCCTATCAAATAACTTTGATAGGGCGTTGTTCTACACACAAGAAAATGCAGAAGAATGAAAAGATTGGCATACATGAGGAGAGTAGAATGAAAATTGATGAAGACATTTCTCAAATATCATAGAATAATTTTGTTCAACTTCCTGAATCAAAAAATTATGAGCAACATGAACAAGAGGAGAAAGCAGCCATGTTTCCACCAAGCTGCAAAATGTGATCCTGAAATATATGGTTCGATGAATGTGAGTTATCTTGTCTGGATTAACAATTTTGGTTGTGGATACCCTGGTTATCAGATCATACTATGATGGTCGCTCCATTCATTGGTCTCAATCTTTTTCTAATTATAACTATGTTTTTTGCTTATATAATAGTTCCTCTTTAGAATTTCATGGCTCCTTATGACAAGGGTGATGAATATTCAGACATAGATGAATGCAGTCTTACAAACTTGAATAAGTGTGTGAGAGGAGTAGTAGTATGCCATAATTGAAAGGATCTTACAATTGTTCATGTGCAAACAAATATTGGGGAGACGGCTTTAGAAATGGGACATGATGCATGTTCAGAGGTTCAAATCGTGCTGTCTATTTTACAATCATAGGTAATGAAATATTAAATGTATTTTTTCTATCTTTAAGTAAATATTATAGATTTTTTTAATTGATTATCTATTAATCAATTGGATGTTATCTTTTAAAAAATCAATATATAAATTTGTTAATAAATAAATATTTAAAAAATGAATTATTGACAATATGATTGGTCATAGAGTTTTACTTCTTATTCCAGCTTTCACATTATTCAAGATAAACAAGTTTTAATGATAATATTTATATTATTACCGGTGGACTGGCTTGTGGGCTGTCCACCCGCATGGGATTAGTCTTGCCTCAGCTCGCCCCTTGGACGCTGGGCTGGGTTGCGGGGATAACCCTGTAGCAACAAAAAAAATTTATATTATTTATAATACATTTTAAAACAATAAAATGTTGGAAATTCAAATGTAAAGAGAGAAGCAAGTACATAAAGCTCTTTTAGATGGCACTACTTTGCTTTTTTTTGTCTGTCTTTTGTTGGCTCGGTATCTTGATCACTTTTGTTTCTTTTGAATCTGTTATTGATAATTTGGCTCACTACACAACCCTTGGCCCCCATTAAACAATCCCTCACATGTCAGTGCCATGGTGTCTTGACACACTGGTAAAGCTTGCAATTAATGTTGTGTGAATCCATAATATAGAAGGAAAAGGTTTGACGTTCGCATGGATGATCTTATTAAAAAATCCCCCTCTTTTCATATCCATGATAGATTATGAGTAAATTCTATTAACGAATTATAATAGAAGGTCTTATTACTATTCACCTTGTGAGCAGATAGAATGAGGGTCAAGAATACTTAATGAAGAAACTTGGAGCCCACTAGAAAGCCTTGGAAAATAATACACTAGGCAAAGTGGGTCAATTTGGGTTCCATAATAGCCAACCAAATGGTATACAATTTGTGTTACCAAACCAAAATTGGTGAACGCAAATGCCACTGCTAGTTCAAAGTGGGAACCATGGGCAAGTGGAGAGAAAGCGAAAAGTAGCCCTATCAAGGTTTGTAGTTCTTGAAAAATTGGTGAATGCAAATGCCATTGCTAGTTCAAAGTGGGAACCTTGGGCAAGTGGAGAGAAAGCCAAAAGTAGCCCTATCGAGGTTTGTAGTTCTTGAAAAATTGGTGAATGCAGATGCCATTGGTAGTTCAAAGTGGGAACCATGGGCAAGTGGAGAGAAAGCCAAAAGTAGCCAATATCGAGGTTTGTAGTTCTTGAAAAATTGGTGAATGCAAATACCACTTCTAGTTCAAAGTGGGAATCATGGGCAAGTGGAGAGAAAGCCAAAAGTAGCCCTGTCGAGGTTTGTGGTTCCTGAAAGTGATGTTTAGACTTCACTTCCAATCTTTCCATCAAAGATTGGAAGAATTGATACTAGTTTTGTGAACCATATCAGTCAAAATTGCCTCCAAAATAGAATCAAAAGTTTCTTAATCTTGATTGGAGAGGTGAAACTTGGTTTTGGCTTCGTCCCAAGTTAAAAGCCTCATAGAGGTCCTTGAAAGGTGGTCTGATAGAGTTTAGATCATTTTCTTGTGAAATATCAACATGTATCCAATCTGTCTAGCTAACAGGCAATTTTGGCTTTGTAAAATAGGGGACCACCAGATATTTTTTGATTGATGAAAACTCCATCTTGAAACCCATAACTATTTCGGAAGAGTCAGTATTTCATGACTTTCCAAACTCTCCAAATGCTTTTTACCACTGAAATTTTCATGATGAGAAGGATTTAAAATCCAATCCCCTTCCAACCAATAAACACTGAAGAAAAAGTGGTTTTCCTGCACCAAAGAGGTGGTGTGACATAAGAAAAGCCAAAGACTGCAGAAAAGACACCCTATCAGAGCCAAGTTCCCCAAATTCTTCATGATTGCACATTAAACATACCGAACAAATGTTTTTCTCTAACAATTTGTTAATTTTAATTTTAATTTTTTTTTTTTGCTTATTATTTTTGGCGTCAAGTGAGAAAAGGCAAACTAACAGTTCGATGAACAGGCCTAACAAGTAAAAATTGGCGTTATTGGAACTTCTTTAGCAGGCGAGTTCAGACTTTAAGCTTGAGAAATCCCCCCTTTTTTAAGAGTTTGGTTCTATGCATTTTGCTGGGGGCTTTTACATTTTGATGACAAAATTTTGGGCGATCAAATGTTGTTATGTTTATTGAAATTGTAGACATTTTATGGCTCTTATTGTTTTGAGAATCTTGTCCCTTGATAAATTCTGAATCAAATTATAATTCCTCTGCATAAATTGACATGCATGTGTCTATGTATATATATATATATACATAGTATTGTCAATGTATTAAATTCATGTAATTAGTGATTATGAACTAATCATTTATGGTGTTTACATCTTAGAGTAAAATGGGAAAAGTGGGGTGATGTTCAGTATTAATTATCATGTATTAGAGTTAGGTAAAATTATTTGGCCATGGCGAGGATTATTGTCTTAAAGAAACACAAACTTTAAAATATAATTTTTTATTTTTTTAAAAGAATCTTATGTAAAATACAAGATTGATATGTAAAATTATTTGGATGAAAATTTTGTAGTTATTTTTAACATTGACATTTTCAGTCATACTTCATGATCCAACATTAGAGTGGATAATATTGAAAACTGCAAATTCTAACACCTTTATAATGCTCACAATGTCAAGAAAGATGGGTGGCTTGGGGGGAATGCAAGATGAGATTGAAAGGGATGCTAAAACATGTTAATTAATGTGGTACTAAGTGAAATTAAGCAATTGGAGTAGAGAAAAAACATTGGTTATAAGGGCAGGGTTCCATTTGGCTACTTAGGTTATTTTGGCTAGGAACCATTGCTCAAATTTTTAAGGAGTTATTTGTGGAGTTGGTGGCCCTATAAATATTTAATTTTTTATGCTTATTTTTAAGCAATCATCTTAGAGGAAGAAATTGAAGGCAAATGTTAAAAAAGAGTGAAAGAAATTTGCGGAGCCACAATGACATTTGTGTCAATGTGTAGTTGCTGCTTATTTCCTCCCCTCATTTTTTTAAAGATTATTTTCAATTCCTAGACAATTGGTGCTCCACTAATTTTTTTCCAAACAATTTATGACATAGTGACAAGTCAAAAAAATCAATGGAAAAGTTATAAAGATTCATGTCATGAATTTTATGCGACAAAATTATCCTATGGTGAAGTGAAAAGAAATACATAATGAAAGAACAAATATGTGCCTTTTTTACGGATCCTAGAACCAATGGGCCCCTTGCTGTGACTAAAAAGAGGTTTCCAATATATTGGTGCAATCATGATGAGATAATTTTTTTTTTAGGTAATAATCATGAGGTGCCATTATATTTTCTGAGAAAACTATATTGTGACTTTTCTCTTCATGAAATTCCCAATTATTTTGATATTAGGGAGTTTCAAGGTAGAGGTGGTGGCTTTTCCCAAGATAGACTAGGAGCTTGTCGAATAGGAAACTGTCAACAACAAAGACCACTAGCACACAAATATATTCATCGTGTGATGATTCCATTAGTTATCATGGAGACTATGGAGGTGCAGACTCTCCATGCAATTTCTAGCCTCACATAAACACTTATAGAGCATGACACACAAATATCCCAACCTTTTGCTTTAGTAGATGATCTAGTAGCTTGACCATCTAGTTCTAGTGCTTCTAGCTCTCACCTATTCTTGAATAGTTCTAATCTATGCTTTGGAAGAGGCATTGATGTGGAGGGTATAGAGGGTGCCACCTCCCACGGGTGTACTCATTATCATTTTAGATGTTTTGGGAGTACATGGGGTGATTGAGGTGGTGCATCAAATCATATGGTGATGAACGATGGTTGTTGAATGATGTGTATCTTGGTGACATACAAGTATTTTGATAAGAATTTCTAACATTTTATATATTATACTTAAAATTTGTAAATGTAAATTCACTTTTAATTATAGAATTTAATTAAATTGATAAAAATATTATGCATTTCAGGGTGTAATGTTAGAGGGTGGTATGCCATCGACCTTCCCTCCAACAAGTTGTATAGTTGCATCTGCATCAAAGGTAAAAAAATATAATATATCAAAATAAAATAATACTTTATATTCAAAATAATGTTTTATTTCAAAATACAAATTTTTGTTGAATAGATGAGAATTAGATCACCATCTAGCATGCATGTTGATATGGATGGTTGTGACATTGGATTTGCTCAGCTACACTATAACATTTAATTTTATTTTTTTGCAAATTTCAAATCTATTGTTTATGTACATTTATGTTTTTGAGTTTAATCTATTATTGTTTGTTTAGTTGATGAATTCAATTGTCATATCTCTTGGTATACAATAAAATTTGGATGTTGGTGCCAGTGTTGTAATTTCATTGTCAATGTCCTTAACATAAGTAGGGGCATGAACATATATGTTTAATAATGATTATTTTGTGTCAATTGATATCAATATGTATTACTAAATAATTGATAAATATGTATTTGTTTTGTTATAGATTGATTTAAACACTCCTATGTGAGGACAAACCTCTCTTGATGATGTTGAGTGTCGTAGGCAAGACAAAAAAGACTATCAATATGTTGTGTGTTTATAATATATATCATTTTAAATTTAATTTTTATAGAACTATAGTGTTGCACAGGCAGTTGTCGTTGCACCAAAAGATTGACCTATTAATGCTCGATACAACCACCAAAGTTATACAAGATCCAAGATCCATAGGAGGTGGTTAAGCCATGTCATGAACCCAAGCACTGCGCTGCACAACACAAGGAGACCAAGGGTGAAACTCTTACAACAATCCCCCCAACGCAAGCGAGGGGTTCAAACTTGTGACCTCGGCTTTGATACCAATTGTTGCATAGGCGGTTGTTGTACCAAAAGATTGACCTATTAATGCTCGATACACCCACCAGATTTATACAAGATCCAAGATCCATAGGAGGTGGTTAAGCCATGTCACAAACCCAAGTGTCGCACTGCACAACACAAGGAGACCAAGGGTGAAACTCTTGCAACATATAGAATTTGGCACAACATCTATTTTTATATTTTATATAACAGGTTGACTTGCAAAATAGTGAAAGGTGCAGGAGATTAGAACGAAGCAAGACATCGACTGATACAAGGGGTCGAGGTTCAATGTCTAGCTGGGCTAAAGGAGGCTGAAATTTTGAAGAATAGTGTTAAAGATTCATAGATGAATTTACTTTGTATGCCTATACAAGACACATAGATAATATAATTTGTATGGCTATATACATCAATGTTATTTTGTAGTCTGAGAGACAATACATTGGCCTTATGGCATTGTATGCCATTTTGATGACATTTTGTATGCCCTCATGGCATTATTGATATCAATATATATTATTTTATACATATTGGCAGCTTAAAATGTTTAAAATATTCTAATAATTTACTTAGCTCTTAGTAGTGTATTTGTGAGGACCTAAGAGTTGCAACAGTACTTATCTACATCAATACACTGTTTAAAAATTTATTTTACTTGTAGCTAAAGAATGCAATCATATTTGATTTCCGTGTATATGCAAGTTATGGTTTCCATGTACATAGAATAATATATACATAAACACCTACCTCTACCAAAATTAAGCATCAAGACCATGTCGTGATTTAATTTTGGAAAGCAACACCACTTCAACCCTTAGACTAATGTTTATTTTTAGCTCAAAGAAAGGAAAATGTTGAGTCTCATAAAAAATGATTTCTACCGCTAGACTCAGCCAATAATCACATACCATATCCATTAGTTAACACATGTACCCATTCTCATATCCACATTCCTCTTGATCTCCTCAAGATCTAAATGGTTTGATATCTTTAATCTCTATCTACTTGCACACTTGCATCAATTATGGTGATTGTAACCTTAAAATGTGTATACATATCTTATTAGATGTAACATGACAACACAAACAATATCTCACCAAATATACACCCCAAGTCCATGTGATACACATGGAATTTAGATACACATGTCACCCATAATCTATTGACATGTCAAACACCTCAATAAAAAACTTGATTTAGTTCCATCCACATGTGAATCTC
The DNA here is from genome assembly GCA_007258455.2 of Sequoia sempervirens. Classification (NCBI taxonomy): domain Eukaryota; kingdom Viridiplantae; phylum Streptophyta; class Pinopsida; order Cupressales; family Cupressaceae; genus Sequoia; species Sequoia sempervirens. The sequence goes on from VDFB02000015.1 coordinate 278,061,080, forward strand.
TATAAACATCATTAGGAATATTGAATACACCCTCTGTATAGACTCACCTCATTCTATTCTGCTAATTATTCTAGAGAATCAAAAAATCCTTCATGCACTTGCCACATGCTAGCAACTAATCTTTCCTAAGCTCAATCATGAAAATTCACAAATAGAATGAGACTAGGAGATAGAAAACCTTAAATTATCACTCAAGTAGATTTTACATGGATTGGTATGACTTAAAAAAATGTGTGATATTGGAGAGATATATATCATGTGTGATAGTGGAGAGATATATATCATTGATATTAAATAATATCATTTTTATTTCCTGTGTTTTAAAAATTGAGGTATAGATCTACAAGAACCCACAAAAAAACATATATAAGTGGTAAGTTTTTACATGCAATATGCATTGATAATAATTTAGGGTGAGCAATCGTAAAAAGGCCATAGTTTTTAAATCTATGGTGTCACTAGCAACACTACACTTCAACACACACTTGCTCATTATGTTATAAAGAATTGTAATTTAAATACCATCACATTTCACCTCCCTGTAGGTGAGACGACATTGAATGTGGAAGATGTATTAAGGATTCTTCACATTAGCGAGAGGAAGTAGATTAGATTCTTACAACACTACATTGTAGAAGGATTAAGAGTTGCACTAGTAGTTGATGGAGCAAGTGGTTATTAATAGGGTGCTATTTTTTCATAGAGATCAATGGGAACATCATCTAGGAGGTGCAAGTGGCTATTCTTCAATGTTGTTTCATTCATTCTTCACAATGGATATGGTTCACATACTATGATCTCATATAACTATGTGAGAAAATACAGGAGTAGCATATAGTGTTCACATGAGATTGGTGTGTCCTAGTTTATCCCTACGATTTTTTTCATATGTTTGTTGATGATTGTGCTATGTCTTCATGAAGTTCATCCTTAGATTAGTACCAATTTCAAAAGTAAATGATACCTTATTCTTGGATGACTAGATCAATTCAAATGATTCCCACCCAAAATAATGATGGTCATCATCTTCACTATTGCTAGCAAGCGGCGATGTCTATGCAGCCAGTAGGATGCACGTTTGACTGTATTCATTAATTAATCGTAAAACTTTTTATTTATGATGAATTAATAAATACAGTCAAACGTGCATCCTGCTGACTGCATAGATAGTACACTAGGGAATTATAGGAACCACTTTGAAGTCTTCAGGATTTTCTATTTCTATAACTCGAAGTTTTCCAAATAATCTTGTAAATAGAATATTTTGAACCTGTGATTTCTATCGGTTGAACCTTTAAACCCAAATCGGTTGAATCAAAATTACATAAAAAGTTTGTTGAAATGGGTTAATTAGACATAAACACACAGCATATTTATCTGAGCCCAGTCCAAAGCAGGAGAATTTGCAGGTAAATAAACTCATGGTTCATCAATCAAACTTAAAACAGACCCAAGTGCTGCTACAAAGCTTTCTCATACGCTATGCAGTCAGGAATTAAAGAAAAAAAGAAAAAAATTGCTATCTGACCCAGAAAAAAAGCTATGGAAATTCATGGTTGTTGTAGATGCATTAAATTTATGTAAAGCATAATCAGGCTCCCCACATATTAGATGACCAACTGTATATAAACATTCTGCTGCAGATGCTTCTTTAGATCAGTCCTGATGTAGTATACAATGCACAGATGAGGCTGTGCGCAGAATGCACAAGAAATTTCCAGACTTTGAAATCTCCTGAAAATTCATTGTGCACTGTGTGCACTGCTTTATCATTGTGCTGTAACTTGTAATACCCTAATAATTTCCCTTGCTTGAATGAATGAGAGCAATTTTCTTCTCCATCCATTTTATATGAAAGGCATAAAATAACATGTAAGAAGTGAGGCCTACAATGTAGGTAAGGGGATAAAGATACAGAGAGCATCTATTGATTAATGGGGTTTAGGACCCACTTTTTCTTTGATATTTCTAAAGATTTGCATGGAACATTGCTTTTTATGGGATGAGGAGCACATTTCAAAAAAAAAGTTGGTAAGGGAATCCAAGGCTTTCCCTTTTATGTAAAGCTCTAATCAATTAAACAAAACATAATCAGATAATTATCTTAAATTTAAATAGTTGAGATTGTAGAATATATATATTTTGTGTGATTTGTTAAAATATATAAGAAGTAAATAAATAAAATAAAGTTATTTTGTTGAAAATTTGATGTTGATAGGTTGTGACAAATGTTTGAAGATGATTTGTCAACATACTGAAAAATCAAGAGTAATAAACAAGTGTCTCAAAATATCATTTTTTTGTTTATCACTATGGGTCACTTCTACCATTGCAAAAAGGAATATGCACAACTATGGATCTCTACTAAACATCGATATTTGGTTTTGGCTCGCTTGAACGCCTAGGACTTGTATTATCTTATTGGTGGTGTATGGAAACACCTTTAGGGATATTTTTAAGTAGGGTGTATTCTCTCTTAGTCAATATGGTGTTTCTTGTGTTGATATTGGAAAATTGCCCTTAATGCTTACCAACTCTAAAATATTTTGTATGAATAGTTTATCATTACACATTGCATCTTCAATTGGAAAATTCTTCCACTTGATTAGGAATTTTGAGGTGGCTCTATTTTCCCATATGATTTTGGAAATTCCATGAAGTTTTTTATATTTTGTATGAATAATTTTTCACGATATTTGTGGAAAATAGATAAGAGAGTCCACAAAAATATGCATTCTTAATTAGTTTATCCTCAATCATTTATCTTTAGCAGCCCCATAATGGAGTCCATTAATATTTTTGCCTAGTGTTGTATTGAAATGCCTAATATTTGTAAGAGGCCTAGTGTCTATTATTTCCCTTTTATTTTTATTAGCATGTCAAACATTCTACCATAAATTTTTGGATATTCACTTTAATACCTTCTCAAATGAAAATTTTCTTTATAGGATGATAGATATGAATAAATTTTCTATAGTATCTTGTTAGATCTAAAAATCCTCTCTTTTTAGGGTCCATCTTAACACCTTTACGTGACACCAAATGTAAGACCCCGTCCCTTGTGGCCTTGTTGATCCTAATAGTTTTTGATGATTTATATGTTATATTCTATGTTCTTTCATGTTGGATAGTACACATGAGTGATTGTTGTTGCTACACCATGAAGTTGTTCATATTCTTGACTAATCTTATCTAACGGTTGTTATGAATTCTTGTGATAGTTAGATGAGTTCCATTCTTTGTCTACAAAATTATGCAATGATCAATATGCTCAGTTATTGGTAATATTACTATGTATATTAAGTGGATTACATTATATTAGATAATTACATATTATAGATGTGAGTAGGTGTGATTATGAAGACAATTATTGATGTTTAATGTTACTTATAGTAGTATGCATAATAAATTAAATATTCTATTGACATAAGTGGTGATATTTTGATAATAGATAGTATTCACTCAATTGCTCCTTGATTCCATAACAGGTATCATGTGAGTAAGGAGTGTTAAAATTGTATGTTACTTGTGTAGATTAGTGGATCTAATTTTCTAGTTGATTATTATTCTCAAAATTTTTAATTCATATGTCATTTGTTTTAATTATTATTAATCACGAGTAATACTGACACACTTTCTTGGTTAAGAAAATAGGTAAAAATTGGCCAATGTTGATAAGGGTGTCACATAGCTACTTCCTTTATTGTATCCTTGTGAAATATTAGTCTTGTCATGGGCATGTGATTAAACCTTGTTTTGTGTGGTTTGGGTTGTGTGTATGTGAAAGTCATTTTATTAGTCCTGTGAGTCGCTTTATTATTATGGTCACTTATTTTATGTTTTATGAAGTCCTTATGTGGTCTTAGTTGTTTAAAAAGTTTCTTAGGTGATAAGTTTGTGGGGTAGGGGTATTTTTATTCCATAAAATCCCTTTAATAAAGTTTAAAACCCATTCTAATTACCCACTTATGAAAAGTGACGAAAATTGGAGTGGAAAGCGTTGTTAGGAAGTTGAAAAGGAGGTTGCCTTTTCCCCTTCCATTTATTCTCTCTATTTGTGTGAAGGAGGGGTTTTTCCTCTTTTTCTTTTTGGATTGTTCTTGAGTTCATGTTTGGTTTTAATTCTTCATTTTTGAGTTCTTGCCATGTTTGTGAAGAGGAAGAAGCAATGAAAGAGATTGTTTGGAGAGATTTTTCTACAACTTGGATAGAAAACTTTCTTGGTGAGGTCTAACCTTTTAGTTATCTTTGTTGATTTATAATGAGCTTGTTGTCATATTGATCTTGCTTATAAAAAATCTATGTGGAATTTGATGTCAAATCCCTTGTTTGGCTGCAAGTAGTGTGTTGGGGTTTGCATTGGTTGAGTCTTCCACCTTTCTTAGTTTAATTTCATTTATACTCTTTTTGCGTGTTAAAATAAAGAAATATGAATGCAAGATGTTGTGATATGCAAAGTATGTAAAGTGTAAACTTGTCTAGGAATCCTTGTGATTAGTGGTTGTAATATGTCAAGTTTAGTTATGTGGATGTTATATGTTGCACTTTGGTTGTGAATTCTATGTGGAAAGTAATTTTGTGGAAGTGCTATGTGACCCTAGCTTGGGGGTGGATTGACTCTCAAGCCTATGGTTGGGTGGAGAGCCCATTGACCCATATTATTTTTCTTCTTTGTGGATCTTTATATTTCAGGTACATGTGTTGAATAAGAAATAATATCTTGAAATTTCCATCCAATGGATTTCAAGAGAGAAACATGTTGGTTTTGTTGAGGTAACAATATTGCTGCCCCTATGCCAAACAATAATTCGTTTAAAAGTAGTTTCATGTATTTGATCATAAAAACTGATAAACATACGATTAAAATATATAATATAATGGGTTTTTCTATTGTTAATCTAAGAAAAATATATTCAAAAATTGTATTAACCTAGATCACCAATTATGATTTATTAAGAAAACATTGACATCCTTACAATAAAAATATGTCATAAAACAGTCCTAAAAATCTATTCACACAAAATGAAAGACAAAGAGTTAGATGATAAAATTTAAAGGGTTTCTATAAATCCAATATTTTTAAAACATATCCAAAAATTAGAGAAACCCAGTAAACCAAATAAAATTTATGACTAAAACATTACTGTCTCCTATTTGGAAACTAAAACAATAAATTGAAAACAAAAACAAATTTAGTGAAACCAAGTTAGGGTATCATGTAGGCAAGATAAATATATGAAGGAAATTCTCAATGAGAAAGATAGAAACATGAAAAAAAACCCTTACATGGATTCTTAAGTTAGTTTTAAAAAAAATTAGTTTCTAGTTATCCATTAAGAGCCTTAATTGTATAGTGCTTAGAAATATTGGTTCCAAATTGTTGATTTTATTTAACCTCTTATTTTCAGGATTGTGTTTTTGTTAGAGAGTTTAATTATTTATTTGGTTTATTAGTGGATGAACAATATCTCCATTTAATCCAAGAATAAGAATATTTTAATTTATATTAAAGTGATTCAAACAACTTATCATAGGAGAGTCTAGGAATAGTAACAAAAGTTGGTAATTGAAATCACCTAAGAGTTTTTGTAAGAAGAATAATAATTTGGGTAGAGTTATGAAGTAAAGAAACAAGGTTTAATTTGTGAATTATAATGTTAAAGCTTCTAAATCCATTAAAGTATAGTTACTAATAAATGTTAACGAACTAAATAGTCACGAATTGTGTGTATATGTTTAGTTGTGTGTGTATACTACAAATATACATAATCAATCTCAAGTTGTTGAGTTATTAGTCTTATAACGTTAGTGTGCTTGATTGAATGGTATAGTTCTTGTAGGTTTATGCTTGTAATATTCGTTTAAAGTATTGTTTAACTTATTGTCTTCATTTTTAATGATTAGGTATTAAATAGCTCACTTGGAAAGGTAAATAGATTGAGGTTGATTCACCACTTACGATGCATTTTTAGTATTTGATTCTATTACACATCTCAAACTTTATGTAATCTTGATTTTACCTTCACTAACAATTTTAGATGTCCTATTTGATTATGATTTAATGGTAAAAAAAAATCTTTTGGATGTTAACTTAATGTTATTGTGAAGATTTAATACTAACCTTATCAAAATGTTTTTCATGTTTATGTGTAGCTTAAATGAATAGAAATGATGTTGAAAATTAATGCAAAGTTGGAATAATAATGTTTGATTTTAAAAATGAAAAGTCATTTATTTTGTTTGCATTAACCTTGGGTGTATACATTATCAGATTCATCATAAAGTAATGATTACATAATTCCTTAGTGACATTATCATTAATAAAGTATCTAACTTGAAAAATATTCTTTTGGAGCATGCAAGACTTCATCATTATTGCTATTAAATCCATAATGTTAGACAAGTTTTAAATTAAGTAGTTTATCTTTAATTATTCTATTTAATTACTTCTGTTATTTAGTTACTTCATAGTATTTTATTCGCTTAATCTTGGGGAGGGCATTACACCAAATGTCTTGAGTATTATACTTGTTTCACCCTAATGAAACATTTGGATTGTTTTTCATAGCTTTTATTTTCTACTAATTCATTAGCAATAGGAAAATGAAACTTGTCTTCATGTGTGATTTTGTTTAGCTTCTTGTAATGTGAGCACATTCTCCATGGATCATCCTTTTTGTTAAGAATAAACATAGGGGATAAATAGGATTTTTTTGGGATGAAAAATGTTTCATCTAGTATTAATTTAATGCCATGATTATGGTTTCCAATTAGAGGTACAACCTTAGATTCTTGAAATACGTGTTGGTGGTGTTGAATAATCCCTTGAATTTTTGGTTGATCTTGAATGATCACATCTTGTGCTTCTGTAAAATGTAATTGTGCCTCTTTATTATAAGATCTTTTTTGAGTAATTTCTCCATTGTATGGGAGCTAATTATTTCACTTGGTGGTGGTCTTATTCCCAAAAGTTCATACTATCTCCCATGTATCCTAAAAGCCATGGATAAGTCTTGAAAAATGAAAGATATTGTTCCTAATTTCTTAAGCCATTGCACACCCAAAACTACATCCACTCCCCTAACAGGGATATCAAACATTTTTGAATCTAGTTGATAATTTCCCATTGAGAGATTTATATGATCTGCGGGATGCCATTTATGACCACAAGGCATTTGTTTCTCATCAGCTATCATGACTTGAAAATTAGAGACCATATAAACAATATAATTGAGCTCATTAGGTTATCTTCTATCAATAAAGTTATGTGTACTACCAGTATCAACTAACACTTTCACATTTTTCATTTTTATATTACCAATTACTTAGAGTGTTTGTAGTACATTTGTTCCATTCAATGCATGTAGGGAGATAGTAGTATTTTATTTTTCTTTGAATTTGCATTCTTAAGCTTTATGTTTGATTCTTTTGTAGGTACTTCTCCCTCTTCTTCAACCTCATTCTTTTTATCACTACTATAACACTTATGAGACATTGACCATTTTCTATCACAACTCCATCATAGACCTTTTTCTCTTTTCTCTATCTCTTGTTGAGGAGAGAGCTTACTAATTTCTCTTACATTAAAGATTTTGTCCATGATTTTGCTAGAAGGATTTGCCACATTTTTATAAAATTTACTCTCATGTTTTCACCTTTGGCGGTGTTTTGTTTATCAATATGAAAAATTTGTTGCATAACTTTCCTAACTGTACAACTTTCCTAACTGTACAAGGTTCCAAAAAATGAACATCATGTTGAATTTGGTTCTTAAGTCCATTAATGTACAATTGTAGCCTTTGGTAAGGTTTCATCTCGAGAGCTCGAAGTGCCAATCTCAAATGCTCAACATTATATTCGTGTATAGACCTTAATTGTTTTAAATTTCTTAGCTAGGTAAAATAGCTTCCAATGCATGGTTGCTCATAGAAGTTTGTTAATTCTTTACTAAATTATTGCCCTGAAAATTTGTCCATTTTTGTCATTCGTCTTCCATTGGTACCATTGATAAGGTCCTAATTTAAATATAGTAAATCTATGTCAACTATCACATTATTTGGTATATTGTGAAGTTTGAATTGTTGATTTATGAGGCTTATACATGAAATTACATTTCTACCATCAAATTTATGAATGCTTATTCTTGGTAGGTATAATTGTTGACCTTGAAAAGGTTCTCCTATCCCTTGATTTGGTTTATTAGGGTTGTAACCACCTTGGTGGTTTTTCTATGACTTTATTTTTGATAATAATTCCTTTGTAAACCTATCTAAACCCTCACTTAAGGATTTTACAAATAGGTCAAATAATTTATCTTTAATGAAATGTATAGTTGTTTCATGTCCTTGCAGAATTCTTTCCTCAATTTTAAGTGGTGGAAAATAAAATGGGTTCTTAGATTTCGTATGTGAAGAAAGGTTTGCTAATCCTAAAGATGACATGACTTTAATTATGTTTTTATTTTAATATTTATTAAGGTCTAGGAAAGTATTTGGTGTGAGAGAATTTGATGTTTCAATTTGGACCAAAATTGGACCACTAAATTAATACATATATTTTATGTATAAAAATAAATTTCAAAGAACTAACACTGCCTATTTTTTTATAATCTTTCCAAAAATGTATTAAAAAAAAAATCCAAAAATTGTAGCCTATAGAACAAATTAATGAATGTTTTGACTAAAATTTGACCACTAAATTAAATAACTTATTTTATTTCTAATAGAAAATTATAAATAACTAACCTTGCCTAATGTTTGATAAGCTTTCCAAAAATGTAACTTTAAAAAAATGAAAATTGCAACCTACAGAGCAAATTAATGAAAAAAACATAAAATATTAATAAATTTTAGAAAACTTACCTTCAAAGAATTATTTCTGAGGGTTTATCTAATGCATACCTCAAAACAAAATAAAATAAAATCCAAATTCGTACTAGATTGAAATTTATTGTGGAAACAAAAATGTTGGCCTAAATCATAGGTCTGATACCACTTGTTATGACATTTCTCAAGGAAATATTTATAAAAATCATAAATATAGATAGCATGCCACTTCGAGGGGGTGACCTCCAATACATATAATAATATATAAATTCAATATTCTATGATATGATGATATGGGAGAGATTTATCTTCCTTATTTATAGGCTAAACTATGTAGGGACACACCCCTTCATCCTAATTAAGAGGGATTAGTGTATTAACTAATATTTATGTTAGGGTTAAACATGCCACAAGTGCTTATCCTTAGGAATATAATATATACTTAATAATATTTCATATTAGGACCATAACATTACATGATAGACCTCCAAATTGAATTAGGAAACTATCATATGCTCCCACCTTGCCCATTAGAGATCTTCGTGATTAGAAAGTAGGTTATATTCCTTTGGTTAGGTCTTGTTTAATTTATTATACTTGAGAAGACTTTAGAATTAAATCTTTATATTGTGAAACCCATAAAACTTATCTATCAAATGTTTTCACCTTTCCCATTAAAGGATTTTGGTGATAAAAACATAGTGAGTGTTCCATTGTAAATAAATTTAACCTATTGTAGTGTTCAGTATAAATGGTGCCTTTGGTTCACATTTATAGTTCATGCCATCGATCTTGAACTACTATTGTTATAGCCTAGAACATAATTGAATTAAGGGAATTTGTGGTGCCATACTTTTAAATCGTCGGAGATAAAGAAATAATATTTAAGTCCAAGAAAATGAAAAATATTCCTCGGAAAAGACCTACATTTTAGGTAAAATTGAAATTATTAAAATTAAAATTCACATCAAACACCCCTTTTAGGTGTTTTCGAGTAGATGGTTATCTATGTCTTTGTCTTTACTTCATCTGAATGGGTGGTAGGCGACAAAGAATTGTTTGAGAAAGAACAACCTTAGAAAGGGTTGTGTGTACCCACTTGTATAGATGCATAAACATAGATTGAACCATAACTACATATTATGAATTACAATCCTCATGTAGCTTGGTATTGTGAATACAGTCTATTTAGGTAGTCTAGAATATAAATATGTGTCTAGTATGTAGGTAAAAAGGACATTGTAAGGTTTTATGTTATGAAAAATTTAAATTCAAACCTAAATTAAATAGTTATAAAAGAAATATAAATAAAAAAATTAAAATGATAGTCTCTAATACTTAGAATAATCTCCTAGATGGATTTTGTTAGTGTAAAGAGAGTAATTATCAACTAGTTAACTAATCACCTTTCTAGGATTGACCTATTCACACTTGCTTAAGTTTACTTAGTATTTTTTCATACTTTATTCGCACTTCATATGTTTGAGACATGCACATCCTCATCTATTGAGACCTATTGCATGCATACTTACCATTTTCTCACACACTTGTCAAGTGAGCTCACAAGTGTTGCATCTTTGGAGGGGTAGTAAAAGTTTCATTCCTATCTTCTTACCTCCTCATCCTTACCTATATCTACAAGGATCTCATTGTATATTTTCACACTCTCGCTTTTACAGATAGACATACTATTTTGCTTCATTGATCACTTGTGGAAGGTTATCAATTCACACTTTTAGATTCTAGCTAATGGCAACATGGTATCAGAGCCATGAATGCACATTCCTTTCTGCATCAAGGTGAATCTTGCACATAGACCTCTCATTGGAGCATCATGGAGCCAAAAGTACATTGTCATTGAGGTAGGAATACTCAATCAAACACAAACTACCTTTTCTATAGTTTTTTTTTTTTTGCTAACCTTTAATAATCACTCACATTTACTATTAGCTTTAATGTAATCATCAAATCAAAAGGCTAGTGTTTTTCTACAAACCTTTAAGTGCTTATGAAAAGAGGGACTTTTTCTTTTTGATGTGTCTTGCAAATGGGAAGTTAAATTTTTAAGTGTAAATAGTTGATGAGAAGTTAGTTCCACTGTCCACACTTTAAAATTGAGACAATTTCAAAATTATACTTTATTTGATATATTTTTAACCTTTGAAAATTAGGTGAAGTTGCACAATTTTTGACAGGACATAACTTTCACCCCGTTTGTAAAAAATTGACAAACATTTTTTTGAAATTCATCATAATTTCACAAGGATTCTAGATTTTTAGTAAAAATTAAGTTTTGAATAACCCATCTCTCAAAATTTGTAAAAAACTTAGTGAGTTATAAGAATACAATTTGGCTTCCAAAGTTAACAAAAGCTTCTAAATCTTGTATTGCATATTTCTAGGGATAATTTTGGGGGGTTTGTAAGGCACAATTCAAGTGTCTTGTTGCATGTGCATCATGGATCCTAAAATCGAATTGCTAACTCCAAATAATTTACACACATGGAAGTCAAATTACAACAACTAATTGAACCTAAAGGATTATGGGAAATGTTCAATGGATAACAAATGCAATTTACTAGGAATTTTGAATAATTTACTTAACAAAACATTTCACATTGCTAGTTGTACAACTCCTAAGAAAAGTGGGACAAGTTTAATGACCTCTTTGGTAAAGTTGAGTTTAAAATGTATTGCAACTGGATGCTGAATCAACAACATTGTCTCTTGATTCATTTCCTTCTATTGAAGATTTCTTGGTTTATTTGAAGTCTTTAATTTATTCACTTAAGGGTTACGGTAAACTAACAAAGAATGTGTGTTGTCGGTTTTGTCAAAGATAAAAGTTCCTTATCAAATTTGTGTTTCTTCCTTCTACTCTAGAATAGATGCTCTTGGAACAATATTTGTAATTCCTTCTTTTGAACATTTTTGTGATAGACTCACAAGAGAATAATCTAAGTTAATCTCTATGGATGTTATCACCTCTTCAAAAAGTCAAGTATTAGTTTCCCAATCCTCTAAGGGAAAAAAAAAACTAAGGATTGAGCTAATAGATTAAAATTGGAGACTCCATTTGATTCATCTCCCTCATCAAAATGGAAAATTTTTAAGGATCTAATCCTAAATGTACTTTTTGTAAGAAACTAGGGCATAAAGATCACTAATGTCATAAAAAGGAAAATGATGAATTGAGGCATCTTCTCCAATAATATAACATTTATTTTCCTATAAGCAATATAGGTTGTTCTTCCTCTTCTCCATCCACATCATTTGCATATTCAAACAAAGATAAGAAAAAGGTTATGTCACTCTTTTCTTTTGCAAAAAACACATCACTCAAGTGGATTCTTGATTTCGAGGCATCACACCACATGATTGCATGCAGGGAGCTATTTCGATATTTGAGCCTTGTTCATTCCCACCAATATTGATGGTGAATAACACATATATGTTAGCTCTTGGAAAAGGATCTATTGATATTGGTGAAGGAACATTCAATGATGTACTTTATGTACCTTCCTTACCCACTAATCTTGTTTCCATTTATTAGATTATACATAGTGGCACAAAGAAAATAGTTGAGTTCACATCACATTCCATACATTCCATGATCTCCTTCATTAATTTTAGTGTATATATATGGGCTATCTTTTAGTGGTATTATCAATCTTATCTCTTTATTGTAAAATAATTTCTTATCACTATGGATTAATTATTTTTATCCTAAGATATTTGAACATGAAGCATTATTTAATAGACCTAAATAATTATGTTTATTGGGACCTTAAAGGATATTAGGGTTTCCTTGCACTTATCTACTCAACAATTAATTTTTAATAACCAAAGAACCACCTTTAATTAATCTTCAAAATAGGATAAGTAGGTACCTTATTTTATCTCCTTGAAACTACTCTTTATTTGTATGAAGATATGTATATGTGACTGAAATGATAATAAAAGAGATTTATAGTTAAATTTTAGTGATCCCAACCAAATATTTTAATCTAACTTTATTTAATAAATATATTTTTAGTTTGTTATTATAGTGGTGAAACTACTAAATCCATGACATTTCCCATTTAGTTTTATGCCCACCTTGATGAGAACATATTAATACAATAAAATATTTACAAGTGGCATACTCTTATGCCAAGTTTATTGCATTGTCTAATCTCTATTCATCTCTATTTACCCTAGCTACACTTATTCGCATGTATTCAATATCTACTCATCCCTATATTATCCCCATTAGTACTCACTTCCATACATTTGTTGTCTCACTTTTAAATTACTACCCTATCCCTCTAGTTCATTTCCAAGTTATATGGGATCAACTTGGTCCAATTTCAAGAGGTGTAGTAATGATGCCCAAATACCAAGATTCCAAATTTAAATTATAACTTCCCCACATACCTTATCTCCTCCATCCTCCCACCCCCACCACCTTCTAGTAGATATTTAAAGAGTTAAAACAAATTTTTGTGTAGTATGTTTCTATGTCATGGTATTTAAAGATATTAAATGTGTGCTTAATTTCATCATAGAATTAATAATCATTACGTGCTAACTGGAGGACACTTTCACCATATGATTTGTTCTTGATATCCCTCTACTAATTAGACCTATATTATCATCACATAAGCCATCTACATGTTTTGTTTGGTCTTTCTTACTACTATTAATTCAATCCATTAGACTTTTGACCTTGGAGAACATGTTGTCTTATCAAGTTAGCAAGCTACTTAATAATGTCTATAGACACCATCTTGATAAATTCAAATATCAAGAAGGAAAAGGTAATAGATCTTCAAGCACACATTCTATTAGTTTAATCAAGCATTATATAAATCAATTTTGCATGATAGACCAAGTTCATAGAAGTCAAAATTGAACTCAAGACACTTAAAATCAACTATCGTTTTTGAGATAATATAATTCTACAACAAACGTTAGATTGAGGAAAACAATTTTATAATAATGATGAACCAATTCAATACACTTTCAACATCATTCTTCCATTATCAATTCTAAAACTAAGTATCACTTATCCATTCATTTAATTATTGCATTCACTTTTATTCAATCAAGTCCAAACTCTATTGAAAAAGGATCATCACTGTTGTCCGAGACTTTGTATAGATTTTATCTTTTCCAAAGCCTGAAATGGCAGTATGAATATTTTCTACAGGGTCACTGGTCTATCTGTTTCAACTGACAGACCAATTAAATCAATAACTTAGCTATCACAGTAACTTCCATTAGGACTTCATTAGCAGCAGTTTGCAGAATGGACAAATAAATCCCAAGAACTTATAAATGCTTGAGTTAAGATGGTGAATATAAAGAATGATTCTGAACCATAATTTCTTACTCATTCAACTCTGTATAGTAAATAGATTCCACATTATGAATGGCACCTCTTTGAAGATAGAGAAACATTGATGAGTATTTTGCTTTTGTTTATTCTGCATTTTTGTTGAGGGAATCAATGATTTTCAAACATCAATGATATACTTTGCTCACTATCGTGCAATTAATTCGACAAAATGGTGGAGTGGTCACATGGGCATGGAGGAATCATTTGTTCAAAGTGGAATTGGCACTCTTAACATAGTCATTGGAATGTGGGCCTACTGGACTGGATTCCTTCAATTCAATCACCACAACAGAGGGGAGTTTATAATATATACACTTAAAAGCAGTATTTATGTTCTTGTGGGTACCAACATCCTAGTATTGAAAACTGTTTGAGCAGTTTTTTGTTCAGAGAGAGAAAGTATATATATAAAAGAATGCAAATTGTTTTGGGCATATGCGTTATCTATTTTATGGGTATACTGTAAAAGGTTTGAAGGTTTTCATTCCGCTAAGTGTTATGCAGTATGGAAAAAATTAGTCTATATTTGTGGATGAGAAAAATGTATATATTGTATTATATGTTTTCAAGCATATTTTTGGGATGTTTTGGCATATACATTAATCAAAGATCTATTTCTCTAGATAAAATTGTGGTTATGATTTTTCCCACCTTTTTCAAATTTCAAAAATTGTGCATTTAATGAGTGTCATTTCTTGACATATTGTTGCTTATCAATGTCGCACCAAAAAGTTTGGGTTTGTTGTTAAGTCCATTCCTACATCATTTTATGATCATTCAATCAACAAATGAAAAATAAGACAACATATTTGCACACCCTCTAACAATTTTATAGGTATAGCATAGCAAATGCATTGTTATAAATTAGCATTGGTATTCAAACTTATAGTCACTCTTCTACTATTAACTCAATCTTAGGACTTGATGATGTAGGAGTATCCTTAGATTGGTGCAATATTGTATCACTCAAAAATATGTGTTTTTAGTTCATCATTCACAAGCTTAACCTGTGTGCGCCCTTGTGATATGGTAGTAATGTTTGTGCATAGACTTATATTGTGTGACCACATTGTCTGTTGGGTGGTCTACAAATAAAACAACTACAAAGAATGTTTCCACACACTCTATGCTTAGTAGCACAACTTCATATGAGCCTTACACAATTTGGACAATTTCTCTATTTCTACACATCTCAACTTACATGTCTTATTTTTCATAGAATCCTATAGTTATTTCACCTTACTCTAATGTTCTTCCCCTAGCCTATGATTTGTAAGAGTTATCCCATGAAGCTTGCTTCTAGCACATGCCCTAGAGAGATCACTCAATGTCCAAATGTTAGAGAGTTGGTTGTTTCACCAACAGTTTTGCTAGATGACAAACTAGATTTTCTAATAACTTGTTAATTCTAGAAGGCTAGAAGAATATCAAGTGTAAATTTATAAAGGAATTACTAATTGTTATATTTAAAAATTACACCTTGTTGATCATATTTCATCCTAAGTATACATTTATGCCAATGACCTCTTCTCTCTTCTTTGTTAGTTGGCCCTATTTTTTGAGATGGCTTGTTCATATGGGAGGATTCCTTTGGTTAGTAGGTAGATTTTGGGGTAGATATTGGAATAATTTGATTGAAAGTGTAGAGAGTATTTGTGCATGTTTCTCTAAGGGATTGAGTATTATAGTGAGTCTAGGTTACACATATTGATGGCCCATTTGTTATTTTTTTATGGTAATATTTTCTTTTTCTTGTTTGATCTCTATTGCTCTTCCTAATTTATCTTATGTTTTTATAGTTTTGGAATCCTACCAATATGACCTATATACATAGAGAGAATTTGGTCCTAGCTAAAATGCCACTATTTGTATGGTGTTATTCTTAGCTAGAATCAAACTCTAAGTATTATTAAGAGGTTTTTGACGAAAAAACATTAGCAAAACTCTTTGTATTTTTCTAGGTGTTCATTGCATTTCATGCTTTTTTTAATTGTTGACTTACCATAATCGATTGTAATGTAACTTAAATAATATGTTTTTTGGCCACTTGTTATTTACGATCTTCCTTATCATACTTACAACTTTATTCTAGTGCATTCCTTATAATTTTTTTTATGTTACATGACACATTTTTATATGATAGTAGGTAGACAGATCCTAGCAGATAAACCATTTTTTTATTGAAAGAAGAAAACAAATTACATATATAGAGTCAACGCCGCAAAAAAAACAACTTCAAAGAATGTTGCCACTACAACAAAACAGTGCCATCATGCTATTTTACTTTCTCTAATGTGTTCTCACCATTGTATCTTACTTCCCAAAGTACTTACATTAATTTTTTTGCATGTTAACTAATGCCCATGTGTTTATTTTGTGTGATAGGATTACCTAATTGGTCCTCATGGATTATGTTGGAGGCCCTTTTATGGTATGTGTCTTCCTATTAATCTATGTCTTGTATTACTTTCTTATTAGCAAATAACTAATTGCGTTGAGAAAATATTCATTTCATGCTTAAAATTCCAAAATATTTTGGAGCATTGGAAATTCATTTTTGAGACATGGATTGCATAAGATACGGGACTAAAAAGTCTAAGTTGGCAAGGAACATGGACATTACTAACTTTTTAGTGCTCTTAAAAAATTGCACCATGGCTACTTTATGTATAAAATGAGAAAATAATAATATTTCATGAAGAAAATGTGTAAATGTTGCAAGGTGTGCACCCTTGGCCTCCTTGTGTTGTGCAACACAACTCTCGGGTTCATGACATGGCTTAACCGCCTCCCATGGATTCATTAACTTTGGTGGTTGTATCAGGTATTAATAGCTCAATCTTTTGGTGCAACGACAACCATCAGTGTAACAATTGGTATTAAGCATGGGTCATGGGTTCGAACCCCTCACTTGCACTAGGGGGATTGTTGCAAGGTGTGCACCCTTGGTCTCCTTGTGTTGTGTAGCGCAGTGCTTGGGTTCGTGACATGGCTTAACCACCTCCCATGGATTTATGAACTCTAGCTGATGTATCAGGCATTAATAGGCCGATCTTTTGGTGCAATGACAACCATTTGTGCAACAATAAAGTCATTAGATAGACATATCACAATGTTTGAGAAGGTAAATTATGCTTATGTTGATCAAATTAATTAAATAAAGGCTAAAATACTTGTAGTGGACAATCAAAGTGCTCACTTGTTTAGGATGTTTTTTGTGTGTCGATCATTCAATCAAGGGTCCAATATATGAACAAATATGAGCTATTAATCTAGACAGATTTAGCATTTGATGTGAGTCCCACACGAAAAAAATTGACACCCATTAATTAAAAATCTACTTGTTTGTATTGTAATATTCTCCACCTCCATAATCTTGAATTTATTTCAAACCTAATTCATACCATTAAGTACTCTACTTCTTTGTGAAACTTTTAGATTCAAGGTTCAAAGATATAAATTCATTCAAGGATATTTTGTAAAAATGTAACTAGTTGGATCTCAGACCATTTTGGAGAGTGTGTTCACCAAGGAATTGCATTATCAAGTTACTATGTTGTCTTGAATTGTGTCGAGTCAAGTGTTAGAGGTGTATAATTCCAAGCAAATTGTACCAAAATTTTAGGTAAGCTTATTCAAATCCTATTTGTATAAGGATTAATTTCAAACATTAGTAAATATACCTTTAATTACTTAGGAATTAAATATTGTGACTTGTGTTTTCTATAAGGGATTTCATTTTGTTTACTTCAAATTATCAAGTGTTGTATTTGTGCACTAGTATTTGTAACTCTTTTGTGATTCTATAAGCCCTAGTTTGTGTCATCACACTACCATATGGTCTAGTGTTTCTATGAAACCCTAGCTCCACTATTGTTCACAAAAAATAAAATGGGGTTTAAAATAATTTCTTCTAAGACCACTACCAAATCCATCCAAAAACTTCAAAGAAGTATAAGAAAATAACTAGTAAGGAACCAATCCTTATGGCATTGTGGATACCAAGGAACACATAAGAGATGAAATGAAAACCCATCCAAGAATAGACATGTTCATTGGGATATTTTGGAAGAAGAATATGCAAAATCCTACAATTTATGTATGGTGGTAGGATCTTGCAAAGGTTTCCTTGTGTAGTTATTTTACAAACCCTAACATTATGATATAGGATACCAACATGTATCATGAGAAGGAGAGGAAGATGAAAGATGGTGTTGAAAATATATTGTTCACCCTTTACCCAAAAAAAAAACTAATTTAAAAAGTATTTGGGCTTAGATTGGATACCATTATGGTATTGAATATGCTTATTTTCTCTAAGTTATATTGCCATCTTTATGAGCTTAATTTATCCACAGTATACAAAAAAAAATACTATTATCTTTATAAGTCTATTAAATTACCTACATTCAAGCATTTCTATGAAGGTAGAGTCTCTAAGTGGTAACTAGTTTCAATATTATTTTTAGGAAGTCTAATAAGGCATGTGTCAAATCTTAGACACAAATATTGATAGACAAAATGAAATGGGTATACTAGCCTTCTATCAAAACAATTAAAATGTGTATGTTAATTCACTATTTGTATCTAAAACATTCTTAGTTGATCAAATATACATAATAATTTTTCATACCTAAATATCTCCACTACCTCCATTTATGATAAAAGACTCAAGATGTATTAATTATTATGCTTTTGCTTTTTATTCACCATGGATGGAAACTTTGATAACAAATTAGCCATCAAGTTCACATTTTCATAATCTAGCTCTAGATAATAAACTTGGACTAGAATTACCCTCATGCCTCTTTCTATATATTTGAGCATATATTTACAACTCCAACTTTGAAGAAGCTTGGTTTTGTTAGGGAAAGACTATAAGATGAAGTCAAGTTATTTCTTAGGCTTTTACAATTTAAACCAAGTTGTAGATTTTGTCTAAGAATGAGTATATTTATTATATGCTATGGAGATACAGTGCCCCATATGTATTTCCTTATGATATATTAGACAAAATTGCATATCTTGAGGTTATGAGAAAAATATACTATTTAGATTTTAAATATTGTAAGAAAAGAAAGAAGGATTGGTTCATGTCATTATGTGTTCAATTAGATGACTTCCAAATTTTTAACAAGGCTTTGAGAATATGGATGAGATTATTAGATTCATATACATGGCGTGTGTATCATATAGGTTGTAACACTAAGGTTCTTATTGATAAATTGAAAAGTAGGAGAAAGAGGGGATTTCAACATTATTTTCCATGAGCATGACTTAATAATAAATTGGGAAGATCATTTGGAGATGATCATCATTGAAAAATATATATTTACATCAACTATGCAAATAATAAGAGGATGTATCTATAACCTAATTATGAAGGTATCTATTATGAGATTGAGGAATTAGAAAGGGAATATATTCTTTCTCAAAGGCTCAATCCACCTATAGCACAAATTTTTAAGACATTATAAAAGAGGATATTTTTTCCTTCCATCAAAATCTATTGTTTTTGATACTCCTACAACATTAAAGATTTTTTCATTAGAGGTTAACCTTGAAGAGAAATAAGAATTAAAGTCCCTCATTATCTCAAATCAACCATATGATATGCATGATCCACAATGCATGATTATGATGGAAGCACAATGAAGAAAACATGTGGCAAGAGGAAAATCCCTAAGCAAAGTTATTCTCTTGGTGAATTATGAAATTATGAAGTGTATAAGAGAGGTTGTTCCTTGAGGCAACATATTGGTTACACAAGTGTAGACTCATAAAGAGGCCAATAGCAAAATTTCTATCCCTTCTTGAACTCTAGATCTACTTCAAAAAAAATTAAACTACAAAGATAAAATTTGTAATACAAAGAGGTTGTGATAAGTTCCTTGCTAATTATTATTTTGTAAAAAAAATGAACTTCAAGCCTTTCTATTATCTATTAGAGTAAAGGAGAAAAATCTCCTAGAGGATAGAAAGAAAGTGAATGCTTCATTTGGGAATATAAACAAGACATTGATGAAATTTCCATTCCACCCCCTAAGTTTGGTTTCAAAATTGAGAACATAATTCTTGTTCAAGGAAGAAGAAAATATCAAAGAAAGTGGATATCTCATATTATCAAGATAGAGTATATTTGATGCCATGGTTCTTTCCAACATTAAAATATGAAATGATTTTTTATTTTTTTTGTAAGGAAGTTAAGGTAGCGGAACAACTTCCTACACTAATCTTGGGAGGAGAATAATGCAAAACTTTACATATATTTTCAGTTACAGAAACTTAAACATAAATAAATATAAATATCATGCATACCACAACATAGTGATTTATTTGGGGAAAACCCTTTCGGGAGAAATCCCCCCACTCTAAAAGCTACCCAATATATTATTTAGAAACCACAAAAATTACAATATACTTGCAGAGCAAGTTTGTCACAAGAGTATCACCAACCAGAGATCCAGAGGTAACACAACCGCTATTAAACTCTCAGAATATATCACTGTAGACATCTAAATTTGGACACTTAATTTATCCAAATTCACCCCCTTTCCTCTTATTTTCGTTAATTAAGTAATACTACTAATATTTAATTAATATCTTTAATTCTGCCAAATCCCTAAGGTATTTAATCAATAATACCTTATCTCTTTAGTTCTCCTTCCATCAAATGAATTAAATAAATATGTCATTTATTTAATTTCCTTTATGTCACATCCTCCATCTTTTATTATCTTATCCTAATCCTTCTTCTAATCCCATCATTAGGATGTGCACATGCCTAATCCTTGATTAGGATGTGTCACATCCTCCAACTTTTGCAAGTTGGCCTCTAATCTCCCTTAGTCACCTAACCCTCCTCTAATCCTTCATTACTCTTCCCCATGTGATCTTTGACTTGTCACATCAAGTCACATGTGGAATCTAACTCTCTTCTAATCTTCATTAATCAGTCTAATCAAGTACTTGCACAATCCTAATCACTTAATTGAGTCAACCCTATTAAATGCTTTTCTTTTTTGACAAGACATCTCCCCATGTGAATTTTTAATTCACATTTAATCCCCCAATGCACCCTTTGGAATTTAAAATTCTTTCCCTCTCCCCATAAGCATATTTGAGGAATTTTTAATTCCCCACTTGTCCTCTCACCCACATGGGGACAAGGACCTCCTTTATGAGGAGATCTTGTCCAATCCCAAGGTACTTTGTACCCCCCTCCATGTCATGTCCTATCCTTCCACCTCATGCCCACTTCACCTTTTAGGGCTTTATCACATGCCACATGTCAATATGTGAGGGCTTGTGAGTTCTCAACTCACCTTAGCCCTACATCTTGATATTTGGTGGCTCAATCTTGGCCATCCATTTCTTCTAGGAATTCTCAAAATTCTTATAAATACCCCCTCTTTTCTCTCATTTTAGGAGAGATCATTTTGCTAGCCAAACTCTTGCAGTTTTGTTTCTCAATCTACACTTAGCCATTTTCATGTTTTTATCCACTTGCACTCATCCTCACAACATCATTTAGTTTGCATCTTGTGCCATCCAAGGAGCATACATATCAAAGATCGAAGGGCCAACCAAAGGATCGATTCGATGCAAGGTATAGAGTTCCATTTTGTTGTTTTCATCATGTGTTGTTTCCAACTTAGGCTAATCTTGAGGTGTAGGTTGTTTTGGTGTTTATTTGCACTCTTTTACTTACTGCTCATTTTCTAACGCTCACATTCGACCTATCACAATCACAATACACAACCACTTCCATATCCTTATACATTTTTCACCATTCTTTTAATTATTGAACTAAATAACATCATTTAATCTTAATCAATTTTCTAAATACTTTATTCAACTAATAATCCTAAATACATGAATTAAATTAATGTAAATTCATTATACTTATTCACTTTGTATAAATTCAATTAAATTACATTCTACATAGAAAAATAGCATGATAGAAACAAATGCTTCCAAGAAGCTAGCTATGTATATCACTTAATTAATTTTACTTAGCTCTCTAACTCATTTTGTGAAGTCCTCATTACCTTACAATACTAATCCATTTGTAATTAGATTTAAAAGAAAACATTTGAAAAAATATTCTTCAATTTATTCATAGCCAAGTGTTAAGTAGGGGCATATGCAATTGGTTCAACTTGTGGCCCAAGTATTTTGTTTGTTTGTCATGTTTAAAAAGCATTGTTTAAAGAATATGTAAGACCTTTTTTTTCAAACATCACTCCTATTGTTTGGTCACATCATGTAGTTAATGGAGAATCCAATTAAAAAGAGGAAGTTAAGACATCATATGAGTATTGAAGTCACCATTGGTCCAAACAATATGTCCATTGAAAGTGAAATGGGTGCTTATCTTTTCATTTCAATTGGGTATAAAAGGAGGGGCTTTTGGTTTAATTGTATACAATGAATGTATTCTAGGGAAAGTGGGTCTCACAACCACCCAAAATGCATCTTTCTCAAGCACGCCATTGTATGGTGATGTGTTAAAATAATCTTTTTAGTGTGATGTATGATTTAACATAATCTTTTTAGTGTGATGCATGATTTAACAACATAAAGCTATAAATAAGGGATTATGGGCTAAGGCACCAAAAGTCTTTGGATTGAGACGTGGAATAGGATTCGAATTATGTTTGTTAGAAGCTTTCTTTCAAGGGAATTATCACTTGCAAATTTGGTCACTATTCAGTTTGTTCAAATTCTTTGTCTACACTTTTGTTATTTTTAAAAGTAAATTATTCAACTATATATTATTTAAATAGTAATCACATCATGGACAATCTTAGTGCCCCTTTGGAAAATTTGAGAGTGAATCTAGGGAATTTCGGCTAGTGGGGTATCATTATTGATTGATTGAAAGTGGTTCTAGATAAGATAAGTTTGTTGGCCTTCCAATTTTTTTATATTTTTTTGCCATAAAAAATTTAGTGATTTTAAAAGACATAGGGAATAGAATTTCAAGCCTCTTGCAACCCATATGATTGTAAGGTGATTATAGGACATGTAGTTGAAGGTATTTAAACTGTTTTTAGTTTTGTGTTAAAAGTATAAGTTATTTTGTCAAATATTTGTGATTTCTTTTAGGTCTTTTTAGTTAGAATCCTTCTCTTAGTTCAATACTTTTAGGGTAAGGGATTAGATTTTTTTGTTAAGTTTGTGTAATTTCGACACATTTTTTAAATTAATAATCTATCTATTATTTAAAAAGATAGAAATGTTGCTATTTTTGTTAATAATTTATTTAACATGTGTGCACTTATATATATTTGACAATATCTTATATGTTTATGCATATCCAAGTATTTCCCAACAAGGTAGTTCTAGATGTGGCCCACCTTTAGACCCTTCTTTATCATTTGGGAAATATTGCTTCCTTTCCACCTTATGAAGAGCCCACATCACCAAAGACATGGCCATAGTGAAATATCTTGGTGATGATCTTACAGTTGAATCTATTAGCCACCTACTCCAACTAATAAATAGAAAATTAGGAAGTCTTTCTCTCCTAAAAACTAGGCATCATTGATCTCGTGTCCTCTCGATGACATGGGTAGGCTACTATTGAGTATGACAAGTTTCCTTAGTTGGTTTTATCCTTTTCTCTTTGGCAAGATATATCAAATAGTTAGTCTCCTAATAAAGGGAGACGAAGAAAAAATTGATGATAAAAATGTCCTCACTAGGTAGGATCTAGTCAATGAAGGTCATGATTATATGGATCATTTCTAGACCATTAGAATTATCTCTTATTACTTAGTTCTCTTGCCATATTTTTTTTAGACTGAAAATTTAAAAAATTGATTGGATTTTCCTTTTGTGATGTAGTAGTTGTTTCCTTTTTGGGACTAGATGATACTTTGGTGTTCTTTTTTTGAGATTAGACTAGTTTACGTACACTTGATGCATGATGCCATTCAATCTATCATTTTTTTAACAGTTTATAAATTATTTGTTCGATAATATATGGATCTAAAAAATATTTATCAATTTTAGTGGTTTTCCTTCTAAATGGAGTGTTTATTCATTTTACAATAAAATGTTTGACATTTTTCTCTCTTCAGATTTTTTATAAGGATAAAATAATATTTAGCTAAAAAACTAATTAATTGGTTTATATGTTTAGTTGATTGATAATGTGATAATTATAACTTAGAATAAATTAATTTATTATTTGAGATCTAATATGTTGAGATATATAACTAGAAATTATAAATGAAAATGATAGGGACTAGAGTTTTCTTAGAAACTAGTGAGATATTGACTTCAAATATTTAGATGCTATGACATAGAGAAAAAAAATTAAATATAAAAGGGGATAAATTTTTAGAGACTTGAGACAAAGATAACCTACACTTTTGTGGTGCAGGGACTAGATCTTGTTCATGACCTATTTCTCTTGAAATGATTTTGCTTAACATGATCAATTTTATCCAATGTAGAATTCCTCCATTAATAATTTCATATAATGTTTGTATGAGTGTAAGAAATATCTAGGTTTGAGAATAGGAGTAGTACTAAGAAGCATTGTCAAGAGCCCATTTTGTATAGAGAGAAGTGTGTTCAACTTCCTTGATGGAAATAAGATCCTTAGGTTGATTCAACAAGATCAAAATAGAGAAACAATGAATAATGGATGCTAAGTAACTATTCATGATGTAAAATAATCATATTCAAATTGTGATTAATGATACATGTCATCAAATATGTGAATTTTATAGGCTACTTGTAGACACTAAAAATGTCTTGAATGATATCACACACTCGAATCTGATATACTGACACAGTTTCATCCTAAAACCCACTCTCTTTTCACTTAATTGATTAAATTATTCTAGCTATTTAATTAATTGCATCATTTTCACATATTAATCTACTTAGGTTAATTTCTCCCCCTTTCATTCTAACCTTTCGTCCTGTTAAATTGGATAAATCAAAATATTTAATTTAACACCCTAAGTTCTCTCATTTAATTAAATAATCTTAATTATTTAATTAAATGTCATTTTGACCCCTTTTCATTAAATAAATAAATTATTTAATGGATATCCTAACTTCCCTTAATTTGCATAATTGAAACTTTGTTTTAAATATCAAATTACTAATTAATTCCAACTCTCCCACTTGCAAAGGAATATTCCTTGAGAATACTCCTTTGCAAATTCCTCCAAAAGGGAAATATTCTCATGGAATATTCTTTCCCTCCACTCATTTGAAAAAAGGAACATTTTTCCTCATAACAAACTTTCAACAAACTTCTTGAGAAAGTTTTGAAAGTGTGCTTCTTTTAATGATTGTGAGTGTTGTGCATATTTTGCACACACGCCCCGCCGTAGGTAGGGACCCCCTTTTTTTCACTCCCAACAAGCTGCTTTGCTCCTGTCTTGTTTTGCGTGCCCCATTTTCCAAGCCCAAATTGGTCATGTGCTTTCAAACGATCAAATACCCCTACCCAAATTCACCTACTTGGGGTATTCAAATCCGTGGAGAAATAAAGTCCCCTGTCCCTTTTCTATTTTTTGTCTTGTTCCTGCTGACTTGGTCCCTGATCGTGTGATTCACTTATTTCCACATTTTTAACTTTGGGGACAACTTTTTGGTGGATTTGGGATGTGTTTGTGGTGCCTAAGTGAACTGCCAAAGTTTCGTCAACGTTTCGTTAAGTTTCGGTGGTTTCAGAACTTTCCCTCTGGAACTCCCTTCCTCTTTGGCTGTTTTGGAAACATCTGTGGACTCCTGCCGGTTCGGTTTCCACATTTTTGACTTTGGGGCCAACTTTCTGGTGGATTTGGGATGTGTTTGAGGTGCCTAAGTGAACTTCCAAAGTTTTGTCAACGTTCTGTTAAGTTTCAATGGTTTCAGAACTTTCCCTCTGGAACTCCCTTCCTCTTTGGCTATTTTGGAAACATCCGTGGACCCCTGCTTGACCGGTTTCCACATTTTTGACTTTGGGGCCAACTTTCTGGTGGATTTGGGATGTGTTTGAGGTGCCTAAGTGAATTGCCAAAGTTTCGTCAACGTTTCATTAAGTTTCACTAGTTTCAAAACTTTCCCTTGGGAACTCCCTCCCTCTTTGGCTGTTTTGGAAACATCCGTGCACCCCTTTCGGTCCGATTTCCACATTTTTGACTTTGGGGATAACTTTTTGGTGGATTTGGGATGTGTTTGAGGTGCCTAAGTGAACTGCCAAGGTTTTGTCAACGTTCCGTTAAGTTTCGGTGGTTTCAGAACTTTCCCTCGGGAACTCCCTCCCTCTTTGGCTATTTTGGAAACATCTGTGGACCCCCGCTGGTCCGGTTTCCACATTTTTGACTTTGGGGATAAGTTTTTAGTGGATTTGGGATGTGTTTGTGGTGCCAAAGTGAACTGCCAAGGTTTCGTCAACGTTCCGTTAAGTTTTGGTGGTTTCAGAACTTTCCCTCCGGAACTCCCTCCCTCTTTGGCTATTTTAGAAACATCCGTGGACCCTCGCCGGTCTAGTTTCCACATTTTTGACTTTGGGGATAACTTTTTGGTGGATTTGGGATTTGTTTGTGGTGCCGAAGTGAACTGCCAAAGTTTCTTCAACATTCTGTTAAGTTTCAGTGGTTTTGGAACTTCGTCCCCCTTTGGTTGTTTTTGAACATCCGTGGAGCCCCGACGACCTGGCCTCCGGAGCCCGGACCCTTCGTGGCTATTTCTGGGACTCCGTCCCTCCGTGTCTGTTTTGAATATCAGTGGAGCCCCGATGACTCGGCCCCTTCGTGGCCATTTTGAACATCCGTGGAGTCCCAATGGCCCGGCCTTTGGGACCCAGCCCCTCCATGGCTATTTCTGGGACTCCGTCCCTCCGTGGCCGTTTTAGAACATCCATGGAGCCCCAGCAACCCGGCGCCTCCTTGGCTGTTTCCGGGACTCCGTTTCTTCATGACCGTTTTGAGCTTCCGATTTTTTTCAAATGGGTCCAATGTTAAGGAAGTTTTTCTGGGCACTCTTCCTTCCCCTTTTCCCATGTGCTATAATTGAAAAATCTTGGTTTTGCTAAGTTTTGTGAGGTCCAGGAACTTCCCTTCCAGTTTGCTGTCCCCTGTTCACTGCCCGCCCCCTTGGGACCACATTAATGTTTATGGTCCAAATGAGCTCCAAATATGAATATTATGATCTTCTGATGATGCATGGATGGATCTAACAAGGAAATTTGCGAGATTTGACTAATTTTTTCCTTGATTTGTGTATGAAAGCACTTACGACACTTCATGTATGCAGGATCCAAGAAGCCTTCCGCAGGTTTGTTGAGGAGACCCATCAAGAAAGTTGAACAAGGAATGCGCATAGCTCCTGTCACCATTTGTTTCATGTTCGCCTCTCCCCTTCCCACCCACCAACAGGGTCGGCGTTAGAAGGCTTGTGCCAAGGAAGTCAAGTGACAAAATGCAAGGGGGTGGCCTTGAAGAAGGCATAAGGGAGCTGTTCGCTCGAATCAGGGGCAACCAATCCATTGATGCCAATCGTCAATGAGCTTGTTTGATCCAAGGAAGAACACTGCAAACACATCAAGTAAGAGGGAAACTTTTAGGTAATTTTTGCTACAGTGAAAAGAGAAATCAACTAAATGACAAAACTGTTACAACACCTGGACACTAGATGACAAAACAGAGAAAAGACAAAGATGTTTTTTTAATTGCTGAATATTGTGGGGTATGTGAAACCCTAATGTAATCAAATCTGGGCCACACAATGTAATTTAATCCTAGCCATTTATTTGGGATTTGAAAAACTATAAATAGGGGCTTTCCCCTCATTTGTAAAGGGTTAGAGAACTGATGTAAAGACATTCTACAACAATAGAAAGCAACATTGCATGATTTATGGGTGTTCCTTTTGAGTTTTCTCTTTTTGTATGCATGGTTCAACTTCCATAGTAGTTTTAGTTGTAGATTTTTGAATGGAGGTGATAATGGAAATTGCTGTTATGGTATTTGATGAACTTTCAACCCATACTTTTAGCACTTGTTGATGACAAACTGTTGTGTAAAGTTATCCTGGACTTCTTGATTTCAATGCTGCAACTTAGTTCAATCCAATGTGCATGATGTGTATATACAATTTGAAAATCTGCAGTCCTTAGAAGATTGCACTAGTTTTGTGCAACTATAGGTTTCTCTTGGCCAAGCAAAACCCAATTTAGGGAGTTTGTCTACTGTAGCAGCCTCCATGATCACTGTTCATTTGTAGTTTTAGATCCATGAACCTTCTCTCTTCCCTACCCTTTTTTCTTTTCTTTAATAAGTACCTTAGGAAATGTTCATTACACATTGTAAAGCTAAATCCAATGATAAAAATGGAGTTCAAGACTACTATTTGAACCTACAACAAACACACAAAAACTTCTCCATCTTAGGAACTCCATTTCAAGACCCAACTTCCCTACTTTGTAATTCATCCGTAAGTTCGCCTTGTGATTCCATCAAATCACATAAATCAACTGAGATATTCCAAGCATTGTCAAGACCTAACATTAGAGACCTTGGGATAGTGTTCTACAATCTGATTGTGGAAGATTGTCTTTCAAGAGAGGTAGTGTACCTACGCACTGCCTGTGTTGAGAAGTGCATAAAAAACACATTAATAGAACTGACGTTAGAAGGAGGGTTGACACGTTGGAAATACAAAGTTGAAGATTTGAAGTGATTTATTTTATGCCCTCCTCCTCCTAGCGCCATCAACAGAATTGGTGCTAGAAGGAGAGTTGGCACGTTGGGAATATAAAGCTGAAGATTGGAAGTGATTCATGTTATGCCCTCCTCCTAACGCCATCAACAAAACTGGGGCTAGAAGGAGGGCTTGACACGTTAGGAATACAAAGTTGAAGGTTGGAAGTGAATCATTTTATGCTCTCCTCCTCTTAATGCCATCAACAGAACTGGTGCTAGAAGGAGGGCATGACATGTTGAGGCTATAAAGCGAAAAGTTGGAAATCAAAGAAAGCACTTTCAAGAAGAAATCTGAGATAGGGAGATCTCTTTTAATGCTAAAAATCAAAAAATTCTGAAGGCAAGTAGAAGCTGAGTCAAAATGGAGCAGCATGCACAAATCAACATCACTCAGCTGCATGCAGATTTGAATAAGAGACTGAAGAAGCCATTGCAACAATGTGCGTTGGCAAATAGATGTCAGATCCATGGCACTGGCAGGCACAATGAATTGGGATGTTTTAATTTCTTGAGCAGAATCGAAAGGATCTTGCAAGGAGAAATTCCCTTTTGGGAAATATACCAGCCGTTGGCCTCCGAAGACCCACAGGAATAACTGCAAACCATGGCAGCCAAGGCATTTAAGGAGCTGATCCAAGAATATTTGAGCATTAAAGACGAACCAAGATTGGAGGAAATATTGATGTCTAGTTGGTGCAGATTCCACAATGCACCCCACTCTAAATTCACTTGCTCATCATGTAACAACATCATCACTCAAGCTAAGGGTTGTTCGAACAAGTTGGAGCAGCCAACTCCCAATGAAGAGAAGTTATCCCATGAGGCAAAAAAATTGTCAACATCCGGAGGACAAAAAAGTAAGGATGAACCAAGAAATTTGATACAAGCTGATGTTGGAGCAGCAGACATTGAAGTTGAAAACTAGGAGGAAGAGGCAGATTTCACTAGGACAGCAAGGTGCCTTGGTGAAAATCTAATTGAAACTAATTTAGAAGGCCTTCCCTCCACCAATCAAGGGTAGTCCTCCACTCCAGAAGAAGAGCAATTGGTAGGTGATGATGAACCAATGAAGTCTCCAGCCATGGATGTTAGGACAACTAGCTCCGATGCTAAAAATTAGAAAGAGGAAAGGGATGACAACCTTGGAGCAGCAGAAAATGATGATGAGAGTATAAGTGAAATCGGACTGGAAGGCTTCTCCTTCGTCAATGACAACAATCGAGAATCTGAAAATGTAAGTTTGGAGGAGTGGGAACAACCACTTGCCATGGTTGTCTACCATCAAGCTTCTTTTTCAAGTGACGATGAGGACCTAGTAGCGAAAAGGTATGACCAACTCATTTCTAGATTAGCAAAGGATTTGTCCGAACTAATATGTCAAGTGGACTTGGAGGTGTTGTTGCTACCAAATTGGTGTAGACTTCATGATTCATCACACTCTGAGTTTGCATGCGAGCTATGCAAAGAGGCTATCAAACAAGTTAGAAGACAAGTGAAGCAGCCAAGCGCCTGACCTCCTCTACTTGCTGCTCGGATTGAAGTAGAAAACCAAGAGCCAGAGCCAAGTGACAACTCAGCTAAAGGAAAACCTCAAGAGGATGTTGGGGCAGCAATAGAAGAAGGACAACAATACAATGTCAGACTTCCGAGTGATGAAGTAGATCAAGTAGGAATGTTGTCCACCAGTCACCAAGAAGTTCTTCCTCTTGAAGAGAAGTTGTGTGCCATGGACGATGGGATTTTTGGAGTCTTTGGAGGGGAATTGTGCAGTAGACTTTGGTCCCCTTGATGAGGTGCCATCAATTGATGATTTCTTTCCATTGGAAGCTACACTACGGAGGTATGCTCATGCCAAGGAAGAGCACATCCCAAAAGATGGTAGCGATGAATACATACTCCTTGAGCCCCCGAACAGTGATGCACTAGAGTTTCCAGATTGGGAGAGGAGCTCTTTCTCCATTTACAGCGATAGTGAGTAAGAGGAAATGAGTGAACATCATAATGAGATGCATGAACAACAAAGGGAAGAAGACAAAGGTGGGGGTGTTTTTATGGCTTCCCACAAGTATGATAGAATTGACCAACTACAAGATGCAACTTGGAGCCCTTCCACCATGATCATTATTGATCCTCCTTCACATTCAGGGAGCTGCAATAGGATATATTTGTCCATGTCATTATCCCATGACATTGAACATCATAAAAAGGAGGTTGATACTTGGGGAAGGAGACGAGACAACATACTACCGTTTGAGGACAACAACCAAGTGGATCCCAAGTTTGCAAATGATCAATGTGGAGAAGTATTTTTTTTTTAAGAACTGCCAACCGGGGCTGTAGATCCCATTGGTAGATTGGAAGAGTTGTTTTCTGCCCCGTCCTCCTAGCCTTATGCAAGCTTAATGTCTGAAGTGTTGCACCCTCCACTGCGCCTGCTCGAGGCTACCGATGCAACAATCAACAATGTTGTGCTTGCTCTTGACTGTCCAACGCTGCCACCTCCATGCGATGACATCTAGGTTCTATCCTTCCTTTCCCCTATTATTTCTCATAACTGCACTTACTATTTTGATTATGGGAACGAGGGAAAACAAACATGTTTATGGATTAACCATGGGTTCAACTAGCCTCCTCAATTGCTGATTTTTCATGATGACGTGATTGAACTTGAGTGCTGCAACATTGAATTTCTTTTTTCAGAATATAAAGATAAATTTGCACGGTTAAGAATGACAACAATCGCCCATTTGCTTGTGCATGCATTGCGAAATCCAATGAACATTAATGTTAGCTTGCCCTACCTTAACATAGTGCTTTGTAAATATCTGTGTACATAGCCCGTTTTGAGTAGTATAGGTTTCCTGTAAATACTCCGCTTTCTCGCTTTCCTTAGGTTAGTTGGTGTGATGTAGGTTGTTTGTTTTTTGTCTTCTTTCGCTTTGCTGCTGCTTTGATCGGGGTCCATCTGCTTTTAGCTGGGCACATCTGTGTGCACAACAACCATACTTATCACCTGGGGTTGTTCTATGTATTTCTTTGTCAAAATCTAATCAAGTCTTTAGAGTGGATGGTGAAGGTCTTCTGTAGTGTCAAGTGATCTGGGTGTTTGATTCAAAGAGGATAAGTTGTTGGTTTAGTCCGACTTTGACGTATTCTGAAATCTTACAGCTCTTACACATCTTAAGAATTCGACAGTCACTGTAGGGCCTTTTGTGAAGTCTAGTTAAGTGAAAAATCTAAAATTCTGCTCCAGCACCACTGTGATTCTCAGCCCTAAGCGTGAGCTTCAATGCTTGCGGGTTGAAATAAAAGAGCTGAAAAGAGAAAAGAAAGAAAGAAAGAAAACATTGAAAATAAAAAAAAGAGAAAATTCAACTTTTCAGGGGTATCCGAGCAACTCTACCGGGGCTATGGACGCCCGGCTGGTAGTAGAGCAATGTTCAGGAGAATCACAATGACAACCTCATCGGGGCTATGGACGCCTGACTGGCAGTGAGGCAATGTCCTGGATGCTTTTGGAGTTAGAAATAACTACGTAGCTTAACTTGACAGAGCTTGGGTTCTGTAGCAACTGAAGGATGGGAATTAACGCAATTACACACACTTGGATTTTCAGTATATTGAAGGTTGGATTGGCTAGTGGTTTTGATCCTTTGGTTGGGTGTCTAGTTTGTTTTCCCTAGTGTGAAGGTCGGAACCAGAGATTTTGGGTTCGTGATTCCAGTTTGTCATCAAAATGCTCTGGAGCCTTTCTCCAGCGAGTTGCCATTTGTTGTGCATGTTTTGCATACACACCCCGCAGTAGGTAGGGACCCTTTTTTTTTTTGCTCCCGACAAGCTGCTTTGCTCCTGTCTTGTTTTGCATGCCCCATTTTCCAAGCCCAAATTGGTCATGTGCCTTCAAATGATCAAACCCCCTACCTAAATTCACCTACTTGGGGTATTCAAATCCACGGAGAAATAAAGTCCCCGTCCCTTTTCGCCTTTTGTCTTGTTCCTGCTGACTTGGTCCCTGATTGCTCGATTTTCTTTTTTCCACATTTTTGACTTTGGGGACAACTTTTTGGTGGATTTGGGATGTGTTTGTGGTGCCTAAGTGAACTGC
The DNA here is from genome assembly GCA_007258455.2 of Sequoia sempervirens. Taxonomy (NCBI): domain Eukaryota; kingdom Viridiplantae; phylum Streptophyta; class Pinopsida; order Cupressales; family Cupressaceae; genus Sequoia; species Sequoia sempervirens. Next base: position 278,094,107 of record VDFB02000015.1, read on the forward strand.
CAAGTTTCGTCAACGTTTCGTTAAGTTTCAGTGGTTTCAGAACTTTCCCTCTAGAACTCCCTCCCTCTTTGGCTATTTTGGAAACATCCATGGACCCCTGCCGGTCCGGTTTCCACATTTTTGACTTTGAGGCCAACTTTCTACTGGATTTGGGATGTGTTTGAGGTGCCTAAGTGAACTGCCAAAATTTCATCAATGTTCCATTAAGTTTCGATAGTTTCAGAACTTTCCTTCTGGAACTTTCCCTCCAGAACACCCTTCCTCTTTGGCTGTTTTGGAAACATCCGTGGACCCCTGCCAGTTCGATTTCCTTATTTTTGACTTTGTGGCCAACTTTCTGGTGGATTTGGGATGTGTTTGAGGTGCCTAAGTGAACTGCCAAAGTTTCATCAACGTTCCGTTAAGTTTCGGCAGTTTCAGAACTTTCCCTCAGGAACTCCCTCCCTCTTTGGCTGTTTTGGAAATATCCGTGGACCCCCTCCGGTCCGGTTTCCACATTTTTGACTTTGGGGATAAATTTTTGGTGGATTTGGGATGTGTTTGAGGTGCCTAAGTGAACTGCCAAGGTTTCGTCAACGTTCTGTTAAGTTTCGGTGGTTTCAGAACTTTCCCTCGGGAACTCCCTCCCTCTTTGGCTATTTTGGAAACATCCGTAGACCCCCGCCAGTCCGGTTTCCACATTTTAGAATTTGGGGATAACTTTTTGGTGGATTTGGGATGTGTTTATGGTGCCGAAGTGAACTGCCAAGGTTTCATCAATGTTTCGTTAAGTTTCGATGGTTTCAGAACTTTCCCTCTGGAACTCCCTCCCTTTTTGGCTATTTTAGAAACACCTGTGGACCTCCGCCGGTCTAGTTTCCACATTTTTGACTTTAGGGATAACTTTTTGGTGGATTTGGGATGTGTTTGTGGTGCTGAAGTGAACTGCCAAAGTTTCATCAACATTCTGTTAAGTTTCGGTAGTTTCGGAACTTCGTCCCCCTTTGGCTATTTTTGAACATCCATGAAGCCTTGGCGACCCGACCTCTGGAGCCCGGGCCCTTTGTGGCCGTTTCTGGGACTCTATCCCTCCATGGCTATTTTGAACATTTGTGGAGCCTCGACGACCCGGCCTCTGGGACTCGGCCCCTTCGTGGCCATTTCCGGGACTCCGTCCCTCCATGGCCGTTTTCGGGATTTTGTCCCTCTGTGGCTGTTTTGAACATCCATGGAGCCTCGACGACCCGGCCTCGAGGACCCGACCCCTCCGTGGCCGTTTCTGGGACTCCGTCTCTCTGTGGCCGTTTTGACCTTCTAGTTTTTTTCAAATGGGTCCAATGTTAAGGAAGTTTTTCTGGGCACTCTTCCTTCCCCTTTTCCCATGCACTATAATTGAAAAATCTTGGTTTTGCTAAGTTTTGTGAGGTCCAGGAACTTCCTTTTCAGTTTGTTGTCCCCTGTTCGCTGCCTGCCCCCTTGGGCCCGCATTAATGTTTATGGTCCAAATGAGCTCCAAATATGAATATTATGATCTTTTGATGATGCATGGATGGATCTAACAAGGATTTTGCAAGATTTGACTAATGTTTTCCTTGATTTATGTATGAAAGCACTTACGACACTTCATGTATACAAGATCCAAGAAGCCTACTGCGGGTCTGTCAAGGAGACCCATTGAGAAAGTTGAACAAGGAATGCGCATAGCTCCTATCACCATTCGTTTCATGTTCGCCTCTCCCCTTTGCACCCACCAATAGGGTCGGCGTTAGAAGAAGGCTTGTGCCAAGAAGTCAAGTGACAAAATGCAAGGGGGTGGCCTTGAAGAAGGCATAAGGGAGTTGTCCACTTGAATCAGGGGCAACCAATCCATTGATGCCAATCGTCAACGAGCTTGTTTGATCCAAGGAAGAACACTGCAAACACATCAAGTAAGAGGGAAACTTTCAGGCAGTTTCTGCTACAGTGAAAAGAGAAATCAGCTAAATGACGAAACTGCTACAACACCTGGACACTAGATGACAAAACAGAGAAAAAACAAATATGTTTTTTTTAATTGTTGAATATTGTGGGGTATGTGAAACCCTAATGTAATCAAATCTGGGCCACACAATGTAATTTAATCCTAGCCATTCATTTGGGATTTGGAAAACTATAAATAGGGGCTTGCCCCTCATTTGTAAAGTGTTGGAGAACTAATGTAAAGACATTCTGTAGCAATAGAAAACAATATTGCATGATTTATGGGTGTTCCTTTTGAGTTTGCTCTTTATGTATGCATGGTTCAACTTCCATAGTAGTTTTAGTTGTAGATTTTTGAATGGAGGTGATAATGGAAATTGCTGTTATGGTATTTGATGAACTTTCAGCCCATACTTTTAGCACTTGTTGATGACAAACTGTTGTGTAAAGTTAGTCCGGGCTTCTTGATTTCAATGTTGCAACTTAGTTCAATCGCATGTGCATGATGTGCATATGCAATTTGAAAATCTGCAGTCCTTAGAGGATTGCACTGGTTTTGTGCAACTGTAGGTTTCTCTTGGCCAAGCAAAACTGGGTTTAGGGATTTTGTCTACTGTAGCAGCCTCCATGATCACTGTTCATTTGTAGTTTCAGATCCATGAACCTTCTCTCTTCCCTGCCCTTTTTCCTTTTCTTTAATAAGTACCTTAGGAAAGGTTCATTGCACATTGTGAAGCTAAATCCAATGATAAAAATGGAGTTCAAGACTGCTGTTTGAACCAATAGCAAACACAAAACAAATTCTCCATCTTAGGAACTTCATTTCAAGACCCAACTTCCCTGCTTTGTAACTCATCCGTAAGTCCACCTTGTGATTACATCAAATCATATAAGTCAACTGAGATATTCCAAGCATTGTCAAGACCTGATATTAGAGACCTTGGGATTATCTTCTGCAATCTAATTGTGGAATATTTTCTTTGAAGAGAGGTAGTGCACCTACGCACTACCTGTGTTAAGAAGTGCATAAAAAACACATCAACAAAGAGCCCTTGATTAAATATCAAATTGTATTTTCTACCCTTTATGGGAATCAATGATCCATGCCACCATCTTCCTTCCATTTTGACCATTGATTGATTCTTTCAATTTTTACCATCAGTTTCTTTTTGCCTATTCTATAAATAGAATATTGATCATAGTAGCTTAGAGCATCCATTAATGGCTTCCATGGTAATTTAGTTACATCCACTTAGCATATTTTAGAATTAGGACTTGCATTTTAAAATCTTTCATACATTTAGAATAGATTTGCACACATTTACATTGATCATATTAGCTTTTATCATGTTAATCTAGCTTTAATCATGTTGTTTTTCATCTTTTTCATTAGTTTCAATCAATTTTAATCAATAAAATTGATTGGAAAGACTCATATTATCCAAGGGATTTGGAAAGGGTCACCATTCCACATCAATGCGACACCACTCCCACAATAGGATAAGTTTCAATGTCTTAAAGTAGATGTTTATGAAGCTTTCATTTTTTAGAATGATAGTTTTAATAGCTTCTTCATCTTTGTTTAGATTGAATGATCTTAAATTGGGATTGATGCTTAGTAGTTTAAGTATGGTTTGAATCTGTATGGATCAAGTGTAGTTAACCCATCCTATGCCATTGGTCACATTTTGGTGCTAGAAGGAGGGTAGACCGATCAAATCTAATGAATTTTTCTTTAGATTCTCATTTTTCTTGATCTTGCAGGTACAATGATTATTTTTTAGGCTACAACGACACCTTTGTTAGGCGTTTCCATATAGCGATGCTTTTGTAGGGAGTATAGCGACACTTAATCAAATCAACAATGCTTATTAAAATATTACGACACTAATAATTTTTTAAGGTATCAAAGATTTGAAAATAGTGACGCCTCTAATATAGTGACACTATCATCATCTCTATTTTTCTGTAGAGCGACACTTTTTCTCACTAGAGTGACGCTTTTTAGAATTATGGCGACGCCTTTGTAAACAACAACACTTTTTACTAGTAAAGAAAACAACAACTAAATTTTGACATGTTTTAATTTTTTGATTTCATCTAATTGCTAACATGTCACTGACTTCTAGTTTTTATTTTTGAGACTAACCAGTTTTGTAGATTTGGGCAATAAAATTTGAAGTGAAGGAGCATATCGTCATTTGATTAAATATTGTAACAAGTGTTTTTACATTTATGGGGAAATTATAACCCATTTTATGATGCTTTATTTCAAGTTTTAAGACCAACTAAAGTTCCTTTTGCATTTAAAATTAATGTTCAAATTGGTTAAAATTGAACCCTCATATCCTCATTTTGTAATATCAAATTTAAAATTGAACAAAAAAATCTAAACACTTCATTTGGTGGTTAAAATGAACTCATTATGCTTGTCAAAGTTAAAATGAATGTGTGTCTGATTTGCTTGCATGTGCTTATTGTTCGTATTCTCTCCCCTTGCACTTCATGTGATCTTGGGTGAAGAAAAATACACAAGTATAATTTTCTTCTTGGAAACACCTATCATCTCCCCTTGTGCCTTTTGGAAAATCTTGGGTGATGAAAAGCATTTTAACCTTCACAAACTATGTTACCTTTAGAGGGCCTGCCTCCCAACTTGTGAGAGGGAATGACCCAAGTGGTGCTTTCATTTTGGTCCGCTAGATAAATAATTGGTTGTGACTAAAGTCATTAACTAGCTGGTGTTGCTATCCTATACTGACGAATTTCTCCCTTAGTATCCATGTGATATGTCAAAACCCTTAGATATTTCTAAGGGATGGGGGGCCTCTTAATTGAGTGAATCACCACATGTATAGAACTAGTTTATCCCGAATATGGTCATTAAAAACCTTGTTTGTAGTGGCTAACCAATTCCAATTCTGAAACATATTTTAAGGTAGTGCATTGGAATAACATCATTCCAAGAAGTTACTTACCATGTTCAGTTTTTGGTTGAGGAAATAAAGCAAATAGGGAAGGGACTCCTTTGCTTGGCATGTCAAGACGTTACCTTTCCTTGACATAGCCTATTTGTCCATTCCACATTCACAAATTAATCATCTCTTAGGGGATGATGGTAAGCCTATTAAGAAATACGTACCTACTCAAACTAGGATTATAAATGCTTGTGAGTTAGTTAAACACTTTCTTGGTTCCAAAATATTGCAAACAAACATCAACGATCTTTCTCTAAATTTCAAACCCTTTGGTTTAATCGTGGATACCTTTGAAAAGCATTGATATTGAAGCTTGTCCTAAGTATTTCTATCCTTAGGGACTTCTAAATATCTTGACCTGTATCTCAATCCATACTTCCCAAAGTTAATATAGGTAACTATGGATCTAACTTCATGAATTTCACACAATGGACCTTGTGAAATGAATGATTTTTTTGACATATAAATTTAGTTTGAAACTTAAAAAAAACACATATTTTTGGTAAAAAATAAACTCATTTAAGCAAGATAAATTGACAAATTGAACCCCACACATAACCATTTGGCATTCAATCACTCCATTTCAACAACCAAACCTTACATCGACTATCATACAACCAAACTTTGAACTGATTGAAAGAGAACAAACATATATAATTAGTAGTTTGAGAAGCTTCACTTTTGAAAAAAAGGAAACACCAAGCCAGTGGAGAAACATAACAAACATCTTAGACAAACAAGAGGAAAAAGTCGATATTACAGCCAGAAGGCCTGTATTACCTGCTCTTGCATGGCAATAAATATCCTCTTTTTCGTGATCTTGTGCTTCTCTTAAATGATCTCTTGGAAAATCAAAATCCCCAAGAGAAGGTCCACATTCTGTAATTTCAAACTTAGACATTATAGTTCAAAATATATCATCAGATGTATCTTAAAGAATCATCACAATTGAGACAAATCAATAAGGAGATTTTATCTACACTCTTACATAAATGAACCAAATCTACACATTTCACAAGTGATTCTCATTTAAATCATTGGGTTCTTAGGTTTTGATCAATTTAGAGGTATAGCATGTTTCTCAATACCTTGGTCTTACAACACAAAGGTTCACTCTAGGTTACCATTTTGGGTCAAACATTTCATCCACCCTTAATCATATTTCACACATCACTTCACTAAACTTTGCAAACTTTTGAAACCACCAACACTTTGGTCTTAGAAATCTATCAACCCAAACCATAACTTAGCTACTTTGTATGAGAAATGAATCCTTTTCCATGTATTTAGTTAAGTTAGTTATCACTTTTTGGACTAGTTTATCTTGAAGGTCACAAGTCTACCTTAAATATTTCTAAGTTCATTAAACATCCTTTATCCAAACATCAAACATCAAATCTCTTTGTCTAAAAGTGTTGTCCCAAAATTTTGCAAATATCACTCCCTATATCATTCACCTTTCCATCCCCCATTCACATCACTACTCCAAAATGACTTAGAGGGGCCCTCTTACCTAAATTTGAGTCAACTAGAGAGTTTAAACATTACAAATCCCAACACAACTCTCCAATAGCTGACCCAAAATTTATGGTAACAACGAGATCACAACATAAGAGAATCATGGAGAAAACCAAAGTCACATCTACCACAAGTGATACCAACCCACAAGAATTTGATCCAAGAAGTCATTCTACCCCCTCACAACAACCCCAAGATCTGATGGGACCATATGATGTAGAAGAAGTTACAAATAATCCATTTGAGATCACTAATGAAGAAATCCTTGAGTATAAGAAAAAAACATCAAGCCATAGAGAAAGTAACTTCAATCCCTCCATTTTTTCAACACAAGGCTTGACACAAGGCTCAACTTCATCCACCATTCAATCAACTCCATCACTAGGGCTAAGTCAAACATAAACTTCTAGTCTTGCAACTAGCCTTGCTTAAGACTTTTTTCATATTCTTATTTTGAAAAGTAACACACTTGTGGGTACTTTGAACACCAATCCACCCCAAAACACCACTTGGAAACCTACATTTGGTTGTCCTACCATTCTCAAACATCCCCCACATCCACATAAACCACTTACACTCCATCACTCCATGACGACCTCAACATGTCGAGCGCAACCATCATCATCCATCCCCACAAGTACCAAAAGTGTGCCCAATGTCATGCAAGGTAGTATAGACCAAGTGTATCAAATGGATCAATAAGGACATGTCAACGCCCTTACACAAAATCAACCCTTAACACAAATAGGTACATATTTATCCAACCACCCCATCAGTTCATCCATGCCATTGGTTTTACAAAACACATCTATCCCATCCATCACCAACCCAAATAAAAAAAAACCCTTGGTCACAAACCCCATCAATGAAGGTCATACCTTGGTCCCACCTCAAATACAACAAGGGAACCCCTACCCTTCGGTTAATGAAACCCTTTTAATTAATTAAAAGTTTTGAATGTGCCATTTCCATCACAATAAAAAATGGCACCATCATAATCGGTACCTTTGGTCCCCCGCGTAATGAAAAATCAAACAAGACCTCAAATTTACATTCCTCCACCCCGATCCACCATCTTGCAAGGAATGTTAAACCAAGGGAACCCTCAACTTCTCGTCAACAACCCACAACCCACTCAAAACATCAACACCCAAAACCCATCGCATATGTCCCAAAAACCAATCGATCCTACATTGCAAGCACATGCCTTAGCTTTACAATAAGCACAATAGGCTTATCAACAAGTTGTCTAACAATAGCAATAAAAATAAGCAGCCCTAGAAGTACAAGAAGAAGAAGAAGAAGAAGCAACCTTAGCAGAAAAACAACAACAAGCCCAACAAGAAGCCTTAGTAGCACAACAACATCAATCCCAACAAGGAACCTTAGTAGCACAACAAAAACAAGCCCAACAACAACAATAAGCACACCAAGCAGCCTTAGTAGCACAAAAACAACAAGCCCTACAAGTAGCCCTCATGCCCAACAACAACAACAAGCCTTACTAGCTCAACAGTATGCCCAAAAACAACAAGTTCTCACACAACAACAACAACAACAGGGTTTATACTATAACCCTCAACAAAAAATTGCTAATCCAAACACGTTACGAGCATATACGCCTCCACCCTGATCACCTTCATAATATACACCACCATACTCACCATACAACACTCCATCATATCAAAATTCCATGTACAATCCATCTTCCATCCCACAATATGCAACATATGTTCCTCCACCAACCCCACAAGATGATGTAGATGTTACCTAATTTTTAGCTTTCAGCTGAAATCAAGAAACTTAGTGTTTATTCTTTTGTGTTGTTTGTTTAAACATTTAAAAGATAAACCATAGTCTGCTAAGTCAAGTCATCAATATGCATGAAAAATATTTTCAAATGAAACAAATTACTTTTTCATTCCAATGTTGCAATTACAACAAATGAGAAAAGAGAACCATATGTGCTACAAATGTAATCTTTATTGATAATGATGAAGTGTACATGTCCCTCACAAGCCAAGGGACTAACTTTACTTATTCAATGAAAATAAAGAACAGTCTATACATGAATAAGTAAACAAATAAAATGTGCATATAAGGATAGAGACCAGTCATTTCCTGAGAATGACTGGTTCTGAATGTGTCATCTTGTCCTGCTACTACCCTGAGCTACTTGTGTCTTTCCTAGCTCCATAGTGCTCCTAGCTCCTGCATCTGGCAATAACAATGACATTAGAGCAATGCTCTAAGCAATGAAAGATATCAAACCTTACATCAATACTCACCTATGCATGTATAAATTGATCTCTAAATGCATTAAATAAGCATGCAAACCATGAATGTGCTGGAAAACAATGAAGTAATCAAACACATCAAAAATATGCATTTATTTTTCTAACTTGTTTGCTTCATGTGCAGATTTAGGACAAGTCTTGTTAGTGTTCTGATTTAGTTAAATACAACATGTGGGGTAAATGTGGCTCCGACGAGGGTAGAGCTTAGCATGCCGCCCTCTGATTTTTTGAGAGGAATAGGAAATTGAGCAACTTGATCAAAGATATACATGTATTAATGCATTAAATCAATATAGAATCATAGTAGTTGATTAACTTTCATTATTAGATTCAAAAGATGCATCAAGTTCAATTATTCATCTCTTAAATAATGAGGGAGCAATCCAAGGTATTGTCAAGTCCCTCTCACCTTAACCCTATTGGACAACCACACATCACATAGGATGGTGAGCTTTAAGGTCACCAACATAGGTGACGTGTCTGCCCAATAGGATTAAAGTGAGGAGACAGTGTGTATTGGTTGCACATAATCAAAAGGGGGCTAAAATGTTGTGGAAACCAAGTTACAAACATGTGGAGTAGCAAGCAATTGTTGGGGAAATCATGAAGATTGGGGCAGTCCTAAAAGAAAAATGCATGCTATATGTCATGAACAGGACAACAACAATGGATAGAATCATGACCTCATGCATATGGGTAGCAATCATGAATGTATGCTACATAACAACAAGGGTAGTCATTGCATTCATTAGGGGAACAAGTGAATCATGTTTTTCACTTTAATAGTGAAACGAGAAACTATGAAGAGGTTGTGAAATGAAGAGGGAAGTGGGATAACCACAATGGAAAATATCATTTCATGAGTTGTGGTTACAATTGTTATTCAGTAGTCATGAATTAGTGACAAAGGTGCCATATTGAGTAATGAATAACAGTAAATTTTGTACTACATATGCAAGGAGCTAAATAAAAAACAAAATTATTACACAATTATTGGAAGCCTGTAACAACTTGTGTTCATTCCTAAAGGCATGGAGTCACAACAGTGAAAGGAGCAGAGAATATAGCAACAACATGCTCATCTCATTCATGGAATTAGAAGAAGGTAAGGATGTAGCTATTACCAATTTTTCGCCACAGCTCGATTGGTGGAGCTAGCTGAACAATATTATATCATGAGGTGAAATTACAGATTGAGTTTAAGTGTTGTTTGCATCTTTTATCATTATTCATTAAGTGACAGTTGTGCATTTAAAAGAAGAAATGGAGTTTCAGAGTGCTATTCAAATATTCTAGAATTAAGTGAAGTACATAATTGAGCATATAAACAACAAAGTATTTTTAAATGCTTTCATTTATTTCATGAAAAGATTCATGTTTACATAGTTTCATTTGATTGCAAGACTCATAATGATATTATAGCATTGCATTTAAATGCATTTTATTTTCAAATGAAAAGCAAGAATTGAAATCAAATATCCACACAAGTCGTGGATGTGACTGTCACAACGTATCATTAATAACAAACTACCCTATTGAAGATGCGAAAGATAAATCATATAAGTAGTGACATAATCATCATTGCCTATTTTGGCCGATGGTTGACGATGAATGGTGCACCCTTGTCTTCTTGAGCTCTGTTGACCTGTAAGAGAAAGGAGGGGGGTGTCAGTGGCTCCGATTATGAAGAAACCTAAATGAGTCACCAAAAATAGTGCAACCTACTATTAATCATACACTGAAGCAATCAAAGAAGTATAGAAGAAATGAGCTGAAAGAAAACATCAACATGATCGTCATATTCTATTTATATGCTAACATTGTTTGTTTCCTTGTGCAGGTATAGGTAAAATCATGATGTTGATCATTATTTGAAGACCAAGCATGTGGAGAAAAATGAGCTCCCACAAGGGTAGAGCTCGACAGGCTTCCCTTATTCATTAAAAATGGGCTGATTTAAGGATTACCAAAAGAAATGAGATACAACTGAAAGAGTAAACATAATTATCTATCAAGCTATTAAACCAACTGTGCATTCATAACGATCAGGTTAATGTTTTCTGAAGGCTACAGGTGAACAGTGAGTTTAACCCGCTCAATTAATTCAGCTAAGTACATTTATATCAAACATTGCTGTATAAGTTCACGTTCTGTGTTTTTTTTGTTCATCATGATCATATATGTCACGCAAGGTTCAATTCATCAGTGTTCTTTTCACAGCCAAGGATAGTGAATAGGCATACATTATGCCTTAATGGAGAGTTTTGTTTTGATTTTCATCATGAAAGAGAGCAGATTTAACAAACAGTTTGTTAAGTGGAACATAAAAATGCATGAAGAGTACCATGTTGAAGCTCAAGAGTACGAAAGACAAACAATGCATTCAAGTGTTAAGTGAATAACCAGTTCCAGTTGACTAATAAGTAAATACAGCTTTTAGAATTGCTAGGTGAGAAATGATTGTTCTAGAACGACAAGAAATGATAAAGTTTCTTTCCAGAAGGTGTTTCTAAGGTGTTAGTTATGCATAGGAACAGATGAGTAAACGCAACCCAAAGAATTACAAGGTTCCAATTAAAATCTCTGCATAAATACAAGAGCAGAAAGAAAGAGTGTGCTGTACGAGAACATGTGAGCTTTCTTTGAATGTAGTGTGCAGGGAGATACTGTAGGGACAACCAGTTCATTCCAGCTGGAAGGATGCTTCAAATAGAATCATGTATCAGTGTTTGGCTGAAGAAAACAATCAAAGTACAATGTACATTAAAAATTATATTCAAGGAGTTACAAGTGTCAAGCAAAATACACATGAACAGATTTGGAAAAGTTCGGGTATGCAAGATTCATTTCCAGATTAAATAAGTTTACAAAAACATGAGAGTTCAAAACATGACATGACAATGATACTTGAAGTATGAACAAAGGGCACAAGAGGATCCTTTAGAATGATGATATGTGAGGGTTCCAAGCAACGAGAAACCAGTGGAATATCAAGTTATTCAAGTAATGCGAACAATAGATGCATTTCCAACACTTTGAGGACTTATGGAGGGTGTTCATCATTAATATGTTTTGTTGTTCTTTTCTTCATAAGAGAAGTATAGGAATGTGGAAATAATTTAACAAGGTATTTGAAGGTGCAGTTGTAAGAAGGTGGTTGAACAAGCTTTCAGTCTTATCATATGGTGGTATACCTATGTAGTGGGGTGACATAGATTTTCTAAGTTTCCAAACACTTATGTGTTGAATGTCAAAAATTCGAATGCTAAAGAAGCCCAGGTTTTGCACAATTATTGAAAATGCAGAAATAAGAGAAGGGTTGAGCCCAATTTTAGTAACAAATTCCAAGTCAAGGTTTTGCAACTGAAAGTGCAAAAGAAACAATGGTGGTCGAGCTAATTTTTGTATGAATATTAAAAGCAAAATAGATATATTTCCAGCTCCCCCATTTGAGTTTTCTTTTCAAACATAATATCAAAGTAAAGCATCACTTGTAATGGGTCGAGCCCATAAACTAAGTACATATAAGTACACATATTTTGTTACTATCACAGGGGTTTTTGTTTCTGAAGGAAAATGATACAATAAACAACAAATACCCACGTGGGGTTTCAAGCAAATATACAGATTTTTCACCGTTTCCAGTCATCCATGTGGGTATTTTGGATCACAAGAACAAAGCAACTTATTATTTTAACCCATATGAGAATCTTATGTGAAGTAACAGGTATACTGATGGGATTTTATTCTTGGGTCAAGCTTCAGAATGTATAAAACCATGAAGTTTCAACTTGCAGTGATAACCCATGTGAGGGTTTTGTATGAAACAACAGGAAAACATAAAATGCGAATTTCCATTGATGGGTGAGTTTCAGAATAAAGAAAATGTAGTTTCTATTCAATTCTCATGATACCCATATACAGGTTTATTCTCAAATATACAGGAAGGTCAATTTCCTGTTTTGGGTCGAGCCCAAAACTTCTAAATATGCTTTCTATGAGACATATATGACGACCTGTACATGGCCATATAATCTTAAGTGAAGATGGTCGAGCTATCTAAAAGAGACAGTTTGTGCTTTAAGCATAACTCACCACTTCAAGTCTATGGACGAGCACCCTAGCCGCGGCCAAGAGCTCCATGGAGCTTCCAGAAGCCAAGAGTTCGAGCTCTTAAATGGAAGTCGAGCTCTCATAGTGGAAATAAAGCACAATAATAGTAACTATGAACACATAAAATACAAAGCGGAGGTATTAGAGGCTGTGTTATCCGCAGCCACAAGGCCAGAATGTAAAAAATTAAAAGCCATAGAAGCTATAAATAAATAGCTTACCCTTGAGCGAGCTCTCTCATAGAGCTTTCAAACGAAACCCGAGTTCATAACAGGTCGGCCAAGCATAGCAAAGCATAGGAGTGTGGAGAAAATTAGGAAAATGCATGAACAGGCCACGACCATAGGTGTTTTTCTAGCTTTGAAATGAAGTAGAAGAACTACGATACTGCAAAAACAAGCTTACCCATTGAAGAGCTTGACTTTCTGAAGGAGTTGTGAAGATTCTCAAGGCAGATGAGCTCAGATTTGAGGTCAATTATGGCGGCATGCTCTCAGGAAGAGCTCATTTTTCTTCAAGAGTGATCATTTACAAAATGAATCATTATTAGGGTTTGGCATCTTTTTCTCATGCCCTAATTCGAGCCAACCTTATCATTATCTGGATTATTCGGTCAAAGCACATGGGGAAATTCGAATGGGTAATCCTTGCATTATAATTTAATCAAAGTCTAAAGTTTGATATTTGAGGGAGGCCGAAATTTGTATGCTAGGTTGACATGTTAAGTCTTTAAGACTTATTTTTTGTGCCTTAGTGAATTGAAGTCTTGAAACCTATTTTAGGTGTTTTAGTGAAAACAATGAGAATATAAATGTTGAATAGGTTATGACCTAGGGGTGATTTTAATTACTATCTCCTTAGGGTTTTTGGTTTTAATTGATTTTAGAGAAATCAATGAGAGATTTTGATGAGAGGATAATGATATGTATTAATGTTTTTATGATTTTTGGAAAAAATCAAAGCATTGTAATAGTGAAATAAGATGTTTTCTTTTTTGCAAAAGATTTTATAATCTTTAAATTGCAAAAAATAGACAAATTGTAAGATCTACAATCCTGTAAAGCAGAATCGTAAAGCAATCTTTTATAAATTGTTTTATGATTTCTTGCTATTTTTAGCAGATTCATTTTGACTTCTTCTCTTGGTCGGATTTGGGTCTCATCTTGGAGAGATAAGGTGTTTTTATGGCTTTTAAAGTAGATTCAGCCTATTTTTAGAGGCTTGACAGTTTGATCATAAAAGCAGTATGCTTTTTTATGCTTTTATGCAGTTTTTGAGATAGTTTGAAGCTTTTTTCCTTGAGCTTCTTTGTGAGCTCGGATTAGGGTTTCTTGAGAGTTATATATTTGAAAAGACTTAGTCTTTGGCTCTCCTTCTCAGTTCAGATTTCAGTTCCTACTCATACACATTTTTGAGCTTGTGAACCCTTTTGTACTCAGTTCAAAATTATTCACTCTTTCAGTTTTAATAAAGCAACAATATTCTCCTTCTCATTTTTGTCTTAGTTTTATAATAGCAATTTGATGTCTTTGTGGTTCAAATAAGAATCCTTTTATGTCTTGCTGTTGTAAGTTGTGTTTTAGAATTGCATAGTTTCAGGTTGCCTATTGTATTTCATTTAGGAATCTTCATGCAAAATACTGATGGAAGTATGTTCTAGTGGGATTGTGAGATTCATTGCGATAGGAAGGCTGTTGTGAGTGTTAATGTTTGAATTTCATAACTTTAAGTTAATCATCAGTTAGATTCAAGTTTGTTTCAGTCCATCCTTCTATCCCTTTTCCCAGAAGTTATTTAGAATAGGATTAATCATTTGGAGAACCAACTCGCTCTGGAGATTCCTTCTTCGCTCAGATCACCCATATCTGAAGGAGGTTTCCATGTTTCAGTAGGTTGCTGAATATTGCATTCAGCAGGGTGCAAATCTATTGACAACAGTAGCATTATAACAAAAGTATCATTTTTGCAAAATTCATATGAGGCAAACAAATTTGAAGAATGATACTCAAGAAACAAAAACTGATGATCTTTCCTTTAGTACATACTACCAAGATGAATCTAAAGCATTTTGTAATTGCAGTGAGAATGAAAACTATGGATCTAATCCCTAACTATCATGCATAAATACAAAATTTGCTAATAGAGTGAGTACCCATGGTTCTACAGAGGTAAATGATGTAGCTGACAATCATACTGTTACAAAACAGATAAATGGTGTGCTTGAAAATCAAGGTGTGGTGAATATGGATCAAACATTTAATTTTAGTAAGTCATCTCAGGTAACACAATTTCAAGGGACCAGATGTTCTTGATCTTGATTCAGCTCAAGGAACATGCTCTAATTATGAGTCTAGTCATATATGTGGAGGGTTTAGTTTCAAATGGATATATGGAAGCACAATTAAGGTATGAGGAAAAGATGCATTCTACTGAAAAGTAGTCAAAGGAAATATGTGATAAATCAAGAAAAGCAGCTATACCCAGTAGTGATTCAAATTGTGAACATAAAGCTAAATTAAGGGAAAGTAGTAAAGTTAAGCAAAGTGAAATGTACTTGGGTAGTTCTTTTGCTTCTTAATCAAATGAGGAGATGATCCTTTCCCTTGGAAAGCAGTCAGAGGAAACATGTTTTAAATCAAAGAAGTGTTCAAAAATGGAGAAGTAAGACCTTGCCATGATGATACAACTCTCCAACTGCTAACCATCTTTATTGCATGACTATGATAAACTGTCGGGGGTCTCTCAGAATTCAAGGGGTACAATGAGGGAACAATGAGAAAAGCTGAATGGGAAACAATGCTATGTGTGATAAAGGAGCAGATCATAAAACACATTCATAAAGACCACCAAATTCATGACTTCAAACAAGGGTTCAAAGGGATAGTGCAGATTGTCAAGGGGCAACCATTATCAAAAGAAGAGGACAAGTTCAAAGCAAAATATAGGGGGTGAGAAGCAAACTTTGGCACTACAAACAAATTTGGTGCACTTCCAAAAGTAAAGTGAGAAAAATGCTATGAATATGATCCCTAGTATAACCACTTGGTCTGCACATGGCAACTAAACAACATTTGTAGTGTAGAAAAAATTGAATACAAAATTCTAGGTGTGCTCCATCCTAACCCCTATTAATTGATCAATGTTAGAAAATTGGCAAAGTGGATTGCTGCATGGAAGGGAATTATGTCTCCAAGCATAAGCATATGATAAATACATAGGGAATGGTATTCAAACTCAAGAAATAGGAAGAAAAGTTCAAAGGAATGGTATCTTTCATCATATTTCAGAAGAAAATAACCATATAACCCTGCAACTAACAAATTGAAATATTCAAATGTAGTTTTTTTCAGCTGAGAAAATCAAAGACAAAGGAAAGCTTTGTATTGGATTAATTATTATCCTCATCCACATTTTATGTCTAATCCTCCTTCAACAGTGATGGGCAATACGCTATGGAGTAAAGGACTCTTCAGGGCAACATTTTATTCTGTAACAATTGGCTGAGATAGCTCGTGTTTTAGCTTCTCACCTGTCAGGAAACTTCATTCATATTATAATCTTGCATGTTTTTATCAAACCTGGAGCCTAGGGGCTTTCAATTTGTTTTATTTGTTCTTGATTCATAGGGGACTAAACCCATTGTGGGTTTCTCATGAGGAAGTTGCATTCAAAAAAGAAATAAGAAATGTAGAGATACCCACAAGACCATGAGGCCGAGCTCATAAATGGAATCATCAAGTGACATACCAAAAAATGAGGTTTCTTCACAATGACAAACCCACTTTGGGGTTTAGTTTTCAAAACATTCTATAGAAAATACAAAAGTGTATCAAGAAAAACCATGTATACGTGCATGGTTGCGGCCAAGAGAAAACAATTTTCTTCACAAGTCACCTACCCACTTGGGGTTTTTTGCATCAACATTCAAATACAGAGGAAAGCCAGTTTTGCTTCATTTTGATAATGAAGAGCTCAGATTCGAGCTTTTATTTCACTAAGATAAAGGAGAAAGTCACGACTTAAGTCTAGTAAAAGAGCTTACCTGAGTTTTTTACTCATTTCCCTCTATTTATGCTAGCTTTTGTCACTAAAGAGCCTTCATTTTAGTTTCAAACAAACTCAGCCATGGTGGCTGAAAGATAAAGAAACCATAGAAGAAGGAAAAATGAAACAAAATGATCAGAGTTATACTACAGGCCACAAATTGTTTGCTCAAAATGGCTTCCAAAAGAGGTGAAAAAATACAAATTTTGTGCCAAAAACCCAATTTACCTATGTTTCCATGCATTTTCCATTGAAATATTGCCAAGAAACCATTAAAAATCTCCATATTCTATGCAAGCAATCAAACCCCATGGCGGCAGGAAGCTTCTTCCAAAAGCTCGATGAAGAAATGAGGTGTTTTTGGCACTTTCTCTTTGTTTTGTTGCTTAGGGTTAAAACCCTACTTGGTGGTCGATGGGAATTTTGTCCCATTTTTTAAAAAAATGCAACACATTTAATTGTAAAGTGGGGGTCGAATGCCATAACTTAGGCATTTCATGCCTTATGTTTATTGCCTTTTCAAATTTGTTAAGTCCTTCAAAATATGAGACATGAAAAATGTGCTAAGTCCCACATGTGTAATATTCCTTTGAACTTTGGTCATGTAATATGCCCCGAAGACTTGCAAATGTGCCTTCCAAGAAGTGTGGAAGCCCTTCATGACCATATAGGCCGAATTTGGGCCTTTATTTTTTGTCTTTGAAAATCAGAATGTTGACCATATGTAGCCTTGAAATGCACAATGAGGTAGGTATAGATGATCAAATTCCTTGGAGTTGGACCTTGTTTAATGCTTTTGAAAGCATTTTGATATTCCATTATATTGTTGCATTTTATTGCAAAGTATAAAGATATCATTTAAGTGATTTACAAATCACTTTTATTATGTATTTTTAATGCAAATGTAATGTAATTCAAAGAGGTGGTGGGGCCCTCTTGTGTTTTGCTTTGAAATGTAAAATAACTTGATTAAGTGGTGTATTATGAATCACTTAATCAAGTTATTATCTTTAATGCTTTTTTGGAGTCTTGTGTTTTCAAAACACACATATTGAATGGGTCAAGGCTGGGAGACAAAATGATGAGTTGCAGACATGAGAAGAGTGTGTGAGTGGAGAATTTGACTATTTTGGAGGCTGTTTTGTTACACTTTTTGGATGGGTATGGTCTTGGCTTGACCTTGGGCTGTTTGGAGGACTTTTTGGAGTGATTTTAGAAGGTTCTTTTTTGGGTTCTTTTTTGGCTTTTGTGCCTCATCCAACCAAAACCTTCTAGATGGACATGTGTGATAGGTTTTGATGGTTTTTTGCTTAAGTAGCTTGTTTTGGGCATTTTGGAGTTAGTTCTTTACTTTCCAGCAGTAGGATAGCTTTGTTTTTAGAGATATTTTTCATCATGGAGTAGTATTGTAACTCAGATGGACTTGTGATACATTAAGCACTTTGAATTAATAAAAATAGAGCATTTTACCTTCTCATTTCATGTTTCATGGTATGCTGTTAATGATTGATCAGTTTTTCTTGTGAAAATTTATCTTTCCTTGCAAACTTGTCTCGTGTTTAGGCATCTATTTAGTAGAAAATGTATGTTAACAGGTTATAAGTTGTGTTATTCAATAGTGTTGTTAGTTGTGAAACCTTTGTTTTCCTTCTAAAAGCCTTGTTTAGAGACCTCCTTATAAATTACTTATGTAAACTAAATTTGAAAATGAGTTGTGTAAACCAAGTTTTATGATATTGATTTGAATGTGATAGGTTGTTATTAGGTCCTAGTTGTTTTTTGGTGTATCACCTTAGAAATTTTTAGTATTAGGTTCATTTTTCATGTAATTCTTACCCTTTACCTCATAAATTTGTAGTTAGGTGGCATCAAAAGGGGAAGACAACCCATAATTTGGAGGTTTTCTTTTGAATAGGACACCCACAACCTAAAAGGAGTCCCATGTTACATCCAAACCTGCTATATTCATTCACAACTTAGCATTAGGGTGCAGATTTGGATCACTAACAGTAGCATCACAACTTAAGGTGTTAACACAAGAAATGCAAAATATCTAGATGGGAAAAATGAAAAATCTCCATACACAACAAAACCTATGTCCATATCCATTCAATCGAAACATTGCAATGGTACCTTACCCTCCCAATTTTGAGGTCCCCAAATTTGATAAATACAAAGGGAGAGGAAATCCTGTGGACCATATAAAATAATTTAACATCATGTGTATGGAGATTTCCTACACTGATTCTTATTTGATGTGCCTCTTTCCATGGAGCTTGATAGGCCCAACCATCAATTGGTTTTCTCAATTGCCTCTAGGTATCAATTTTTTTCAAGAAATTAGATAAATTCATAGATCACTTGTCCTTTAACCTTGATGTGGACGTGAGCTTAGAAGAGTTATATACTCTCAAGCAAAATAAAGGAGAATCTTTCACCAATTTCTTACAACGATGGATGTTGAAAAATGGAGGTAATTATGTAGCTTAAAACTTGTAAAACTATGAGATTGTAGATCTAATTAATTGTTCTTTGTTACAAATTCTTTGTGTATGATTATCTATTTAGATCAATTTTACCAATTGTAGAAAGAGACAAAAGATTGTAGAAGAATGAGATAAGAAGATATAAGTGACACAACATATATGTGGAGAAACCATTTTGGGAAAAAAATCCACCACCAAAATCAATAGTGCTTGTATTATTTAACCTTAGAACAAGATTACAATAACACTGTATCAATCCTTTGCTTGATATGATTCTTTTTCCTTCAACAATTCTTCTTCACAACCTACAATAAAATTTGATAAAACTCTCTTCAACTTGCTGCAATTAAATAGACAATTAATTAGCATTGAAGACTCCAAAGAATTGTCAATTACAAGAGCTTGAAGCTTCTCTCAAAATCATATACCTATTTTGTGCAAGTAGAGTTCCACCATGTAACATGAATTCAAAACCAATGTCTCCTCAATTTAGGTGCCCCAAACTAAACTCCTAACTGATCGTTGGTCAAGAAAATATCTTCCAGGATTCTCCTCAAAGTTGGCACCCAAGAATGGGCCCACTTAACTCAGCCTTGTAAATATCTTCTCATGCAAAAGGTGTTAACTCCAAGATGCCAACTTGGGCACCCAAGGTCCAGGTCCAAGTCAATCTTTGTTAATTGAAACATATCTCTCCATCAATTCATGCAAACATTATGCATGATTGATCTTCCCCACTTAACTGAATGTAGCACATGTTATCTATCATGCAACTCAAGTCATTAGTCATGCAACTCAAACTAAATACATGCAACTGAAGATAACTAAACCATAACAAAATTGAATTGAACTAAACTGAACTGAACTGATACTAAATTGAACTAAACTGAATTGAATTGAACTGAATTGAACTGAACTCCACTCATGTAAATATCAATCCCTAACTTATAGGATCTTTACATGCATTACTGAAGTGTTATCTTTCCTCCAAATAGTTAACTTAAGCAAGGTCGGTTTCACTTTCCATGGGCACCCCATATGCTTCTATTTTATAGAGCTCTTCTCCCCACATGTTCCTAATTTAGGAATAATTACAAATGTCAATTTACATGTTTATTTCATTCAATTTAATCTCTTTCTAATCCTAGTGTTGGGGAACACTTTACAAGGACTTAGGAGATACATGAAATATGTTTAGGATTGCAAAATGGCATCCTATTCCCAATAATGTGTTAGTGTCTAGGCTAAGAACAAGAATGTGACAAATGATGGCATGGCAGATGCTAAGGCGGTCTTAAGTGCTCCTAGGCCAAACACCAATCAAGAAATAATTCTCAACCAACTGTGCAACATACCACATCACCACAAAACAATCAAGTCAATAACATTGAAATACAACTACAACATAGGCCCAATAGGAACAACTATCTGAAAAAAAATACACACAGTTGTTAGAACCTATTGAAACCATCATGAAGAAATTGGTAGAGTCAAACTTGATAATGCTTCCCAATTTTGAAAAATACCAAGAACCATAGGGTAAACCACCTTGGTACAACGACAAAGGTCTTTGTGACTTTCAAAAAATTAAGGGACACAAAACATCAAACTGCATGAGGCTCAAACATGTTATCCAAGATATTATTGAAAATGGAGACATATTTGTTGAAGTACTAGTCAGTAACTAGCATATCAAGATATAAAAGAACCCCATTCCAGATCATAGGAAAGGGAATGACAATAGAAAAGGGAAGACTTACAATAATGTGCAACATGTCTACTCCAATGTGGTCACCTCTTGTGATAGTGTCATCACTGTCGTCACCATCAAAGGGCTTAGTGCAACGTCACCACATGACGTGGCAAGGTCACCATCCAAGGAGCTCCATCTCAACCTAGGGAACAACCTAATTTTCCAACATAAAACCCTAGGAAATACAGTCTCCTAGATCAGCTTAAGAAGACCCCCACACAAATATCTCTCTTAGAACTATTAAGGCTATCCCCCGCACATAGGGAAATCTTAGAGAAAGCTTTATTCACTTCATCCATCCCTGAGGATATGGATATACAACAATTTCAAGCTATGGTAGGGCATATCACTATCCCTCATCTTCTCACCTTCTTAGAACAAGACGTACCATCACAACCATCTCATAACCATGGTTTACACCTTGAGGTCATTGTTCATAAGAACAAGGTTAAAAGAGTCTTAGTAGATGGAGGTGATGGTATGAACATTTTCACCCTTCAATTGATCAAGAACTTGGGTTATTCAGAGGATGTTATTGAGAAAGGAAAGAGTACAACCATCAGAGCATATGACGATCAAGAGCGGGTATCACAAGGCATCATCACACTACCCATCCAAGTGGGACCTATCATTGCAAAGACTACATGTCAAGTTTTGGACCTTGATATCCCCTACAACATCTTGCTTGGTAAATGATGGATTCATGCCCTATAAGCTATAGCTTCGATCTATCATCAATGTGTAAAGTTTCCTTTTGAGGACAAAGAAGTTACCATCCATGGAGATATTGAGCCTTTTTACTACTGCAGGAACCTTGAGGCTAAATTTTACAAGATACCCCAAATCCCTAAAAATGATGAAGGGCCTACACCATCCTCTTCATTTGTTGACCCATCATCCCTTGCATGTACCTTAGAAATAAAAACACCTGTGCAGAACATTCCTGACATCAAAGCAGTGATCTAGGATGATGGGTGTGGAGATTATAAACTAACAAAGGATACTTTTGTGTTGGGAGAGTTACTTCTTTCTCCTAAATCTCATGGGAAACCCACACCTATAAAAAAAGTGCAAAAAAAATTAAAAATGGCATTTACCACCTTCACCAAGTGGGGGAATTTGAACAAAGAAGATGCCAATGAGGAGGATTTTTCTAAACTACTCTATCAAGATGAATGACCCATACCCATTCTTCCCATGGAAGATGACAATAAAGGCTTGCAACTAATGAAGGGTTGGGGGTACAACAAGAATGATAAGCTGGGTTAAAATGATAACAATATGCTAGAACCCATTATTCTTGAGAGACATCCAAAGAATCTTGGCTTAGGATGTACTACTACTAAGGTTACCCTTATGGGAAAAGGTACTTCTCCTAAATGGGCTAAGGCTTCCTCTTGGTTACCAACATCATGCGATACTACCCTAGATGATTTGCCTCTCGATGTTGTTGATCTTTTTGAAAATAACTCTCTTTTCATGATATCCACAACATCTTTCACCCCAAATGACCAAACTACTGAAATAAGCCTAGTATACCCCCAACTCATTGACTAGGACCAACAAGGATCATCGATTCTAGATTTGTTCAAAAAAGATGAAGCAATCTCAGAATTCATGGGACTTCGCAACAACTTACCATGGGAAGATCACAAATCTAGTTTTGATATAGATCTAGACATAGGGGTGTACTATGGGGAGACGATTGAATCCTTCAGTGGAAAAAATGGATGACATGAAAATAACATGTAGATCTTTAAGTGAAAATCACACTGTGGCACTTTCTGATCCTAAAATAGTAAAAATAAATGATGCATATGTACATACACCCTATCCTTGTATATACTACCTATTCCCTGTACATACTACCTATCCCTGTACATATACCTTATCTTTTGTATCCATCCCTTGTACATACCATTCGTAATAAGTGGTATTCTTTCCCATAACCTAGAACAATTGACATCAAGTGCATTTCATATCCCCCATTTTACCCTATTCAATATCAATTGGTCTTATACTCGACTCGGGGCAAACACTTGACGTGTGTCATATCGATTCTTCCATTGGCTATGTTGAAGACGTAAAACCATAGAAAAATCCAAAAACATCACAAAATGACCTAAGAAAACACAAAAACATCAGAAAACTTCAAAAAGACAAAAAAATCAAAACATGTCAAAAATCAAAAAATAGAGTCAAAGTCAGTCGCACTTGTCAGTCTTTGTCATTTGTCGAACTACGTTGCCTTTGCGACTGGACGTAGGAAAGGCAATCTGCCGATGTGACCCCGAGGCATTAGGTTTTTCTATATAAAATCCTGATTCAATCCATATGTCTATATGACAAGGTCATTGGTCGTGTCAAACTACGAGGTCTCTACGTGTATAACGTAGGCAAGGCCATCAATTGATGAGTCCCCGAGGCCGCACTAGATCAGTCCATTAGGGTTCATCACATTGACTATGATACATTCCGTTTATTTGTAGTCATTCTTGTTAGTTAGGGTCAAGTCGAACTACGAGGTCTCTGCATGTATAACGTAGGCAAGGTCATCAATTCATGAGCCCCCGAGGCCACACTGGGTCAACCCTTTAGGGTTTTTCGTCACACACAGTCAATTGTCAGCACATCATATCGAGTCATGCATCAATTTGGTGAACAAGTAAACAATGTCTCTAAGTCAAATCAAACAACTTTCCAAACAAAACAATCACAACAATCAACCTTTGTCTTATTCAGGATGGGTCCTTCCTAAGTATTGATACCAACAAAACAATTTATGTCTTATATAGGATGAGTCCTTCCTGCATATCGACATTGTAAAAAAATCAAACATAGCCTTACACAGGTTATCACATCAACGAAATCTGAATCAATGTCTTATACGATACATGTATTTCTGAAACCATGCTTAGTCATGCCTTATACAGATAGTCATAACATTGAAACTAGACTCAAAGTCTTATCCGGTATGTGTATCTCTAGAAATCATTCTCTATCAATCAATCCTTCTATCAACCAATCCTTCTATCAATCAAAACAAATTAAACAAACCAGATCAAGTTTTGGAAAATATTTTATTGGCTATTTGAATTTCTAATTTATTTATCTTATCATTTCATTCGACTTTATGATGGGAATTATGTTACTAGCTTTCTCAAGGATGTCCCATGAAGGATTTAGAGAAGCAACGATGTATCAAAATTCTATTTTCTTTGACTGCTATCTGTCAACCGTTTTCTAAATTTGGATTTTGAGTCATGTTACTAGTTTCCTCAAGGATGTCCCATAAAGGATTTAGAGGAGCGATGACATCTCATGACCTGTCTTTTACTTTGTTTGTTGTATGTGGTTTGTCTTGACAAAAAGACTGGGGCAAATTGTGCCCTTAGTATGAGTTAATGACAATCCTTGTCTGTGACTGTCTGTTGTTAGCAAGTGGATGACCTTGCACACCTTGATCTATGTCATATCATGATGTTTTTCTCCATTTGTATTAGTCCCGCCCAATGATGATAAAGTGCAACACCTTTTGTGATACAACGAAACATCGAAGATTGCTAATACTAACATCCATCGAATTTCTTTTAATATTTCTCAATCTTTCTTTCCGCACTAACAGTTCTTCTTTCTTGCATTATGACGGAGTCCTGTGACACACAACAATATAAATCATCCTACATACACATACATGTTAGAAGAATACAAACATATAGGCATTTATCATATCTAGATGATCATGGCATCATAGACATTCATCATCATAGATTACATATCATAAGTATTCCATGTACATAACAAATGTAAATACATGCACCACATTACATCTGTATAGCATCACATATAGAAAGCATTACACATATAACATCACATTGCATCTCATAATTATAAATTGCATACATACATCATCACATAGAATCAACATCATATCATAAGCTGCATAAACACATCATAAAGTAGATACGATCATCTATCACATAGGCATCTCATATACACATCACATGTACAAATAAATGACTGCATGATCAATAAATATAAATGCATATCATGAGAATCGCCACCAAAATCATATATATATCCCTCAAAAGTGTCATATCACAATGTCATAATGTATCAATAAATATGGAAGCCTGCAGGCTATATAATCATAATACAATGTCTTGATACATATCAAGAAGTGTCCCTATTCTGAACTGCCACTGCTATCATGGCTAGAATGTGTGGATGACTGATGTCGAGAACCTGATGACCTGTGACCTGAGTGGGGCCTGTCATATGGACCAGATCTACATGGCTGCTCAACACCCTCTGTGCTAATTGTCATAGAGTGGGTCCTAGTCTGTGACCTCTCACTGTGTGCCTCTAAAAAACTCAGAGCCCATCTCTCTGGAGGAACTGATGTCTCATACAAATCCCTATAATAGGTGGCCCTCTCCCCAGCTCTGAATAACTCTCTGGAAAATGCAGCTGCCGGCCTAGTACATAAGGCTCTGATCTCTATGAATCTTTGCTCAGTCTCATGCCTCCGCACTTTGGCCTAATCTCTGTCCATCATGACCCTGTCCCTCTCCATCTATACCAAATCCCTCTCAGACATCATGAACTTCATCTTCTCCTCCAAGGATGCAATCTGGGCCCAAAGTGTAGCAGTGTCAGAATCAACTACCTCTGTGTCAACCTGTCTCACCCTAGGTACACCATCATCCTCATCCTCCAAAACCTCTAGAATCCTGTCTCATATCTCCCGCTCGTGATCATCATCCTCCTCATCATCATCCTAATAAGCACCCAGTAGGCCAAGGGCATCAATCTCCTCCTCCTCTCTGTTTGCCTCCTCCTCTGCAGGAACCTCTGGAACGACCTCCTCTGTGGGATGCTCCTCCTCTCTGCCAATCTCAACATGCACCTGCTCCCCACCTCTGCCAATATCTAGTATGGCCACATCCTCCTCTCCCCATCCCTCCTCATGAATCAGTGACAATGGTGACCCTTGTCCCCTCCATCCATGCCTCCCTCTCCTACCACCTTGCCAACCACCTCCACCATCATATCCATCATCACCACAACCTCCTCTGCCTTTGCCACGCCTGCTGCACAGTCCTATCCCTCACCACTCTATTTGCGCTGGCTGATCTGAATTTGTTAGGGGAATCGACCTATGCACAACCTACCACTGATCATAAGCCTCTATGGTACCTGGGTCTGCCGCACCATCTCTCCATCCCCATGGAATTGCTTGCACTCCATCAATATCTGCCTCCACAGTGGCTACTGGAATCTCTAGACCCCATAGGGGGATCTCTCGCGAAGACCTCACGAACTCGGCCCGTCCTCTCGGCACATCCTGTACCTCTCTGAACTGCTGTAATACATGATCTGGAAAATGGCGCTCTATGATGTGGACATGTGAAATAGTCCGCCCAATCAAGTACTGTGTCTGGTAGAAAAATGAAAAATTCTCATCCTTGTCTGACCACTCTGCACATCCCAGGTACGGTCTCCATGTAAATTGAACCATAGTATCTATGGCATGCCTGAAATACCCAGTATCTCCCATGTAGTGCTGAGTGTTTTCCCTAGCATAACGGAAGGCATAAGGAGCTTTGTGCTGAACATCAACTGTAACCGGTGGACAAAAGATAGCAATGTGTTCCCACGCCCATACCATCAGGAGCGTGGTACCACAACTCATGGACTGAGCCTCTCGATAGGCTATATCGTGTAGGTGAAAATATAACATGCCAAGGAGACAGGGACCCCATGTATATACCTCCCATCACTCTAGCATACCTACTAGCATCTCCCCCCAACCCACAATAAAACCATGACCTCGACGGTCAGGAAGCACTATCCCACCTATCAATGTACACACTAGATAGTCTAGCAGCAATACCTCTGCGCCAGTACACACCATCTAATCTCATAGTGATCAAACCCTAACTGTTTGACATCAGCATGATGGTAGTATTTGCACATCTCGGCAACACCCCTCTGGGTATCATATCTCACTCTTGTGCCTCTGATGGGAAGTCTCAGGATCTTGTAGACGTCCTCCAAGGTCACTATCTCTTCTCCAGTAGGTAGGTGAAACGACGAAGTCTTTGAGTGCCACCGCTCGCACAATGCTGTCAATAAACCCCAATTTTCCCGAATCTGGGGCATGTCTGTCACATGTAGAAGACCTAGGTGCCATAAGAATTGTTGCTCTGCACTCCGCAAGCTGTCTTAGAAGCAAAAAGTCATAGGTCTCGACTCTCATGTATATACGGTGTCTAGCACAACCTACAATCGCATTATACATGCCTCATGTCAGCATCAAACATCTATCCTAGTGCCAAATGACAAAATCAAATGCTATTCAAAAGAGTCATTATTTTGCAAATGCATCATTCTTTTGCAAATGTGTCATTCTTGTTCAAATGTGTAGTTGAATTTACATATACGTCATTATTTATCAAATGTGTCACAATAAAATGCATATGTGTGCCTAAATGACAAATGCGTCTGCGTAAATTAACTATCATATGCAACTACGTCAATTAAATAACAATTGCGTTGAAATAAATGCAAATACGTTGAAAAATCAACACATGCGACTATTTTACATACATATGCGATGCTATTTATCAAATGCGTTGAACTGCAGAAAACCTATGCTACCTATCTACGTGATATTACAAATGCATTGATCTGCATGCAAATGCGTTGATTGCACACTCACATGCGGCTTTTCAAAAAAGTGACGCATAAGAAAAATTTCAATTTAATGCATAAAAGGGCGTAAAAATCAAAAAATTCAAAAGTCAAGATTAAGGTACATACCAGGGGGTCCGCGTCGGCTGGCCGCTTGAAGGTCCAGATCTTGTATTCTCGATGGTGGGTGTTCGAAACAAGAGACATCTTCGCTGTGGGTGCAGACTAAAATCTCAAATCTCAAGGCTAGGTGGGTAAAAATGAATTGGATTTTACCCCAATTTCTATTTATACCTAGGGTTTTGGTGGCATTCCTTTCTACAGGCCACGTCAGCTTCCAACTTCAATCGACCCGTACCCATCCATACCACTTCCAACTTCAATTCCGTCAATTCCTTTGCATTTCTGGCTATTCAATGGATTAATCAGGATCATTTCCAAATATTTTTGATTTTTTTTGAAAATTTGTCAATTTTCCCGAGGGGGCATACCCTCACCTATTTACATCGGGGCATGACTGGGGCATATTTTTGTCGATTTTCTTTGACACAACGCTGAAATGACATTGTATCAAAGAGGGGCAAATGTAGACACCGAAATTTGGTTTAAGCTTGTGACTTCAATATTCTTAATAATTCGTATTTCTTCCATGGTCATGATTAAATAATGTCAATTATTTAATTAATTCACTTTAACTTTAATTCTTCTATTAATTAAATAATCTTAATTATTTAATTGATTCACATTTTCTTTATTCTATCTGATTAATTAAATAAACGCTTTTTATTTAATTATATTACTAATTAACCTTATCCTTCTTGTCAAATTAAATAAATTCTTATTTAATTTACTCTTTATCGTACTTTAACTATAATTGAATAAATCCTTTTATTTATTTAATTATTCATTTAATCCCTTCGTCACTTAATTAAATAAATCTTATTTATTTAATTATTCTTCAAATATCAAATCTTGAATTAAATGAATTATTTAATTCATAAATCCTATTTTAACGCATTCCTCTATATTTAAATAATTGTGCAAATTATCTAAGTATTCACTTTTACTCGACTCAAATATCTATTTTAATCGCTCAGTTAACTCTTGATTTAATGTCTGAGTTGCTTTCTCGAGTAATCTCTTCATCAAATCATTCAGTCATCTAGTGCTAACTCAATTGTGTGTACATGTAGATTAATTAAATATTCCTATTTAATTAATTAAACTTTGTGCATGCATTCGAACATGAGTTGCTTTAATCAATCTTTATCTTTGTCATGCAAAGATAATTCTTCTATTTTTGAATACCAAACTTGAAGATTAAATCATTTATTTAATCTTTAATTCTATTTCTAATTTGTATCACTCATGTCGTTACTGACAGTTATCATAATGCATGTCTAATCAGTCGATCTCAACAATCCATTGATCTTTCGATCTTGGCTTGTCGTTCGAATAATCAATTTTCTATAAATTGATTTGTCATTCATTATTCCAATCTCTCTCAAAATCTTATGACTTTTTGGAGCAACTATCTTGAATCTTCGATGTTTTTCTAAATCATTATCATAGGCTATACTTGCACAAAATTTGAAAATTTGAGGGCAATTATACTTCAACGAAAAAATGGAGAAGGGCAATCAAGATGATACATGGAATTACGTACATATTGGGTGAGATTGTTTAGTTTATTTACGTTTTGGCTTTCCTTTGTTCTCTGTTACTTAGCTTAGATTGCATTAGATTTGTTAGATTTTCATTGCATTTTTGCTCTGATCTGTTTCTTCTGGATTTTTCTAGACGTTACACCTTCAGTGGAAAAAATGGATGACATGAAAATAACATGTAGATCTTTAAGTGAAAATCACATTGTGGCACTTTCTGATCCTAAAATAGTAAAAATAAATGATGCATATGAGGGTGAAAATCTCTATGAGGTGCCCAAGGATGAGGGATTCAATCTCCCTCTTAGTGCAATGCATCCAAAAAAGTCAACAGTGCTAGCAGAAAGGCCACCCTAATGAATGTGGGAAAAAATGAAGCACCCAAGATAACTTTTTATGATGAATCCTTGTTGGATGAAGAAAAAAAAAACCTAGCAACATTCTTGAAAGAGCAGAGAGCAATTTTGCATAGTCATACACAGATATGCCAGGGATTAATCTAGAAGTGGTTGTCTATCATTTAGCAGTTTACCCTGAAGCTAGACTAGTGAAGCAAAAATTGAGAAAAATGCACCCTCAAATAACACTCTTGGTGAAACTTGAGTTACAAAAGCTTCTTGATGTTGGATTTATCTAACCAATTGATTATCCTAAGTGGGTTTGAAACTTGGTACTAGTATCCAAACCCACCGAGGGTATCAAAATATACATAGATTTCATAGACTTAAACAAAGCATGCCCAAAGGATGACTTCCCTCTTCCTAACATCGATATCATCATGGATTTAACAGCGAGGCATGAAATGCTATTAATCATGGATGGTTTTTCAGGATATAATCAAATCATGATCGCTAAGGAGGATCAACAAAAAACTACATTCACTTATCCATGGGGAACATATTGTTGGAACATGATGCCATTTGGGTTGAAGAACGCAGGAGAAACCTATCAAAGAGAAATGAGCCTCATCTTTCATGACATGATCCAAAAAATAGTTGAGGACTATGTGGATGATATTTTGGCCAATCCAAAGAAAAGGAGTGAGCACATAGAGGTATTGGGACCCATCTTCGACAAGCTCAAAGAGTGTAAGGTACGGTTGAACCTGAAAAACGTGTGTATTTGGGGTTACATCAAGGAAGCTTCTCGGCTACATTGTATCACAATGAGGGATAGAGATTAATCCAAAAAAATTAAAGGAAATATTAAACAAGGAACCACCCCAAACATTGAAGCAGATGAGAGGGTTACAAGGAAGGTTGTAGTCCATTAGAAGGTTCATAGCACAATTTATCAAAAATATCTACCCTTTCTTGCATCTTCTCCATAAAGGAATAACCTATAAGTGAGATGAGAAGTGTAATAAATCCTTCCAAAATATCAAGGAATACTTATTGACACCTCCAGTGCTCATGCTTTCAAGACCAAGTAAGCCATTGATCCTATATATCTCAGCAACACCGACAACACTAGGTGCTCTTCTAGCACAACATGATGAAAACAAAAAAGAAAGAGCCACCTATTACATCAACAGGACATTGGTGGGATATGAAATGAATTACTCATCCATTTAAAAAGCATACTTGGTAGTGGTTTTTACTTCACAGAAGTTCAGACATTACATGTTGCTGCATCAAATCAAGCTTATTGCAAAAATTGACCCATTGAAATACCTGTTATCTAAGGCAACTCTCATTGGGTGAATGGCCAAATGGGTAATGATATTAACTGAATTTGACATAGAGTACATGGAGTGCAAAGAAATCAAAGGACAAGTGATAACAAACCAACTATAAGAAGCACCTATCTATGTAGATAATCCTTTGATATATGAATTTCCTAATTAATCAATGTTTCTTGTCAATACAACAGATCGATGGAAAATGTACTTGATGGATCATTTACCTAGCATGGATTAGGGGCGGGTATTATTTTTATCACCCCTCAAGGTGATTGTATTCCAAAGTCATACCGGCTATAGTTTCCATGTAATAACAACAATGCAAAGTATGAAGCCCTAATAACTAGTCTAAGGATAGTAGTTCAATGGAAGATTCAAGAGATGAAAGTCTATCGGGACTCAAAGCTGGTTATCAACCAAGTCAATGATGACTACCAAACCAAGGATGATAAAATAACTCCTTATAAGAAGATGGTGGAAAGTCTTAAGGAATTTTTCATAGATATAACTTTTGAGAAAATTCCTCACATGAAAAATCGAGTAGCAGATGCTATGGTAACAATTGGATCATTGTTAGATATGTCACATGGCATCCTTCAATGTGAGTTAATGGTAGAGCAACTTCTTGTACCAACTTTTGAAATCCTAGAATTTGAGTTTGCGTGTGTAATTGTTGGTCCCGATTCCTTGTGGTATCATGATATATTCACCTACCTTAGTAGAGGAACCCTCCCATCCGATATCACCTCCAATCTTAACAAGACCTTTGTTAAAAGGGTATCCCAATTCATGATCCTAGTTGATACCTTATACCATTGAAGCATCAAAGGGACATTACTATGATGTCTCAACCAAGAGGAATCCTTGACCGCCTTAACAAAAGTACATAATGGCATATGTGATTCTCATTCTAGTGGCATGAGTTTAGCTAAGAAACTATTGAGTATGGGATATTACTGGCCAACCATGGAAAGAGAAGCTCATCTATACATGTAGAAGTGTGTCCAGTGTCAAGATCATGGAGATCTTATTCATGCTCCAACTCAGGAGTTACAACCAATGGTCACACCTTGACATTTCTCGTAGTGGGGGCTTGACCTAATAGGAAATATAACCCCATCCTCATCTAATGGACACAAGTTCATCATAAAAGGCCAATGAATACTTTACCAAGTGGGTTGAAGCCATCCATATGACCTACATAATAGGGAAGCAAATTGCCAAGTTTATCTTGAATTACCTCATATGTTGTTATCGTGTTCCACAGACCCTTATTTTCGATAACAACACACCCTTCAAGAATCAGGATGTGAAAGAGCTATGCCAAAAATTTAACATCCAACATTGATTCTCTACCCTATATTACCCCCAAGGAAACAATCAAGTTAAGGCTACAAATAAGACCATTGTAAAAATCCTAAAGAAAATAGCCAATGAAGCTAGTTGTGATTGGCATCTGCAGTTAAATCTTTCCCTTTGGGCCTATAAAACCAGTATCCACACACCTATAGGTGCAATCCCATTCTCCTTGGTCTATGGATTAGAAGCAATCCTACCTCTCGAGGTCGAGCTTCCTTCACTATGAGTGTCACTACAAAACCTAATCACTGATGAAGAGTATAGAGTATCTCGACTAAATGAGTTAGAATTATTGGATGAGCGTCATTTTGACACCCTAAATCACTTGCAAGTATATCAAAACCAACTAAAATAGAGCTATAATAAGAAGATCAAGAGTTGGTATTTCCAAGTAGGGGATCTCATTCTAACACAAAATCAAAAAAATCTTTCAGAATAGGACAGTAAAGGAAAGTTTTAACCTAATTGGTTAGGTCCATTTGTCATCATAGCAAGCTATTGATCAAGAGCATACCAATTATCAACACCTAAAGGTGAACCCTTGTAGGAACCAACCAATAGTCTGCATCGTAAAAAGTTTTATGCCTAGGATTAAAGGGTATAAATCTAAAAATACAAAAAAAAAAATGATCAAAATCCAAAAAAATAAGAAAAAAATTGTCCTCTAGTGAAAACCACTTCGATGGCGCTTTGGGCAAGTACCTTGGTGAAAACCTGGAAAATAGGTTCCTTGCATAAATAAAACACCTCCATCTATTCTTTAGCTCTTTATCCTATCATTCTTTGCATCACATCTATCCATTGCATCATTCATCCTATTTATTCTATCACCCATCGACATCTATAACATAGCTTGATATTGTGAAGTATAGTATTCCCCTTTAGTACTACTTGGAATATTCCTAAGGTTAGTTTGTCCTACCTATATTGAAGTAGTCTATCACATCACCCTGGGGGAAATTCGTTATGGATTGGATCAAGTTTTTGTATATCTTAAGATTATTTGAAATCCCATCGAATATCCCAAAAATATTCATAAAACCCCATCAAAATCTAAAAACACTTGCAAAATTGAAAATCCAAAAACATTCAAAAATTGTAAAGTCAAAATCCAAAACATTCAAAACACATCAAAAATATCTAAAAAGGTCAAAACATCGAAAATCCAAAAATAGTACCATGTTGAACTATGGGTCTTTGAGCTTGAACGTAGGCAAGGCCATCATTGATGTACCCCCGAGACACCTTAGGTCAATCCTTTAGGAGTCTATCATAATAAACTGACAATCCATCAAGTTTTCATGTATCATCAACAATAAGTCAAGTTAGTCAACTACATGTATAACATAGGAAAGGATAATATTTGATAAACCCCTGAGGCCCCTATGATAGTCTTTTAGGTTAGATCCTTGGTCTAAACACAGAAAACCCCAAAAAATTTAAAAACTTAGTGTGAGAACCCCAATCCCAATACCTGCAAAACAATAAGAACAAACACATTAGATGGTGAAATGCAAGCAAGAACAAGGATTCCCCATGAAATCCATTCACAAAGTTCAAATTAGGAAAAAAAAAATGAAGAACACAATGAAATAATAATAAAAAAGATTGAATCCTAATTAAACTAGCAAACTCATGATCTCATGGGGGAATTGGTGCCAATTTGATGTGAAAATTGACCCTTTCCCAATTCCTATGATGCAAGATTGATGTATTGTTGATGAATGATCCACTTTGATGAAGGATGGTGAGTGCTCCAAGCTAAAAACCTGCATAACCTAGCTAAGAACTCAATGGTATTGATGAAAATGGCTAAAGATTTGAGTATAGTAACTTTCATAAATTGTGGATGATGAAATGAGGAGATTAGCCTCTTATTTATAGAATGCCAAGATGGATGAATGTCCAAAATTGAGCAATGTGGGACTAACATTCATCCAATGGAAAGATGCCACTTGTCAACCTATGAGTAGATGGAGGATGTGCAAGTTTTGAGGATTGTGCCAATAAATGCCTATTTTTGAATTTTGAATTTTGTTGAAATGACATGCAAGAGGAAAGGAAAAATGTATTGAATGCCACTTGGCTCAAGGAAAAGGACATGTAAGATGGAGTAAATTCCTTGTTGGATGTACATGTCAACTTGTATTTTTGAATTCAAACTTGGAGAATATTCCCAAAAGATGCCTTGTTGAGGAAAATAGAGATTTAATAAATCAATTAAATCTATTTTCATGTGCAAATGGTAAAAGTTGGAGGATGGGACATGAGAGGAGATTAAATTAATCCAAGTTAATTAATTTAATGAAGAGATTAAGTGATGTGACCTATTTGACTTAAATTTGTGGATTTATTTAAATCAAATATGAGAGGAATGTGATAAGAGATTAATTAAATAAATTTTTTGATTTATTTAATTAAAAGAGATGTTTGTTAGATTAAACTAAATAAGGTTCTAATTTATTTAATTTAATAGATAGACTTTAGAGATTTAATCAAATTAATTATTTAATTAAATCAGATAATTAGATCAAAATGATTAATTTAATTATTGAGAAGCGGTGACTTAATTAGATAACTGGTTTATTTAATTAAGAGAGGAATATTGATGAATTTAATCAGATACGGGTATTTGATTAAATGGTTAGAACGAAGGATGGGTTAGAATGAAACGATGTTAGTGGTTAGGATCAGATGCATAATGTCAATTGGTACATTTTGTGTCTACATTTTGCCCCTTTTTGAAGCAATGCACTTGTTGTGTTGGTTCAAAGAATAAACGATCTCGATCAAAGCCAAAAAAAAATTGTTTTTTTAAAAATCTTGCCCCATTGCTGCTTGGCGAGAGAAAACATGCCAATATATTGCCCCCTCAAGAGATTGGACGAAAATTTCAATTTTTGGGTAATTTCGCGAAAAAAGAGGACAAGGTGCCTGATAGGTCTAAAAAGGCTCCAAGAGGCCAAAAACATGTTTAAACGCAAAAAAATGATGTAAAACAGGCCTCAATTGGACAAAAACAAGCTCAAGGGTTCAAAACCCTAGTAGGATAGCTAATTAGGGTGAAAAAACCCTAATTTTCAAGCTTAAAAAGGCTCTGAGGGGTCACTTTCAATTCATTTACAGCCATCTAGCAACCTTGAGATTTGAGCTCTGACCTCCCGATGATATGGCGCAATGACAGCTTCCAATGCACATTTCCAACCGAGTTCGGACATACCAGCGGCCACTCGGCATTGGGGCACCAGTAAGTGATCCTCACTTGAACTTTATTTTTTATTTTTAGCATTCATTTAATGCTTTCAAAGTCAGTCCTTCTATAGTGCGCTATATAGCGCCGCTCAAAAATTAAACTGCACCGCGGCGGTGGAGTTTGGATTTTGAAAACTCTGATGTTGACGTCATGGCCTGTGGGGTCATTTCTAAAGTGCGACGCAATGGTTCTTTAGTGATAGGAATTTTTGCAAACTGTGCCACTGGGAAGGAAAGTGCACCATGATGATGCACTTCCGGCCTTTTTGTGCCCTAGCGTCGTAGTTTGATAAAAATAAAATTGTGATGCCTTCACAGATTGTGACACTAGAGTTGTTTCTTGGAAGCTCGACAATTTTTTTTAATTTTTTTTAACATGATGACTCTTCCTGATGCAGGACACGACGATGGAGCTCTACTCCTGAGAGCACAGGTCGCAGGATCTCTTCGGTTACTTGCGGGACCTGAGCGATAGAGATCAGGATCGGCTACGAGATATGGGTTTGTGGCACATCACCTACATAATGCCCATTCACACCCACCTTGGGATGATGTCAGCACTTGTCGAGAGATGGTACAGCAAGACCTCTTCCTTCCACCTTCCCACTGGCGAGGCCATCGTCACCTTGGAGGATGTTTGGCACATCTTGAGATTGTCGATTCATGGTCGGCGTGTTATTTTTGATATAGATGAGGGGCAAAATTCCTACCACATGGTCCTTGCCACAAAGGACGTTGTCATTTGTGAGGGGTAGATCGAGCTTGAGTGACACAGGGCCCTGACACCTCCCTTCCACTTGGTTGTTGCGGTGATTATTTCGGGTCTCATTGCCCTAGATAGTCAAGGCCGATATTTCAGTCCTGGTTGGAGACTCTGCTAGGAGCACATAGTGGTGTGTGACATGCCTAATCGTTTTGCTTGGGGGCCAGTTCTTCTTGCATCAATGTACAAAGATCTCCACAAGTATGTCTACCTCAATGGTAGAGCACTCAGAGCAGGCATGACACTCCTCCACATATGGGTGTGGGAGCACATTGCTATCCTTTGGCCACAGATTGTTGCAGTTCCGATGGGGCCTGATGATCCCCTTGTATGGTGCTATAGAGGTGGTGTGTCCTTCACACACATAGGAAAGCACGAGATTCCCTATTGGAGGAGGGTCCTAGATGAGATGCAGGTGTTCACATGGTGTCCATACCTTGGTTGGCCTGGATGGGCTGATGATGTACATCAGATTTTCTATTCCCGCCAGGACTGCTTCATGCAGGGGCAAGAGCAGACTATGATAGAGAGATATCTGCCCAGGTGTGTGCAACATCAGTTTGGTGAGCCTTAGTATCGGCCAGATGACTATTATGTGGCCGTATTTTCCCACACCATGTCACAGGTTTCATGGGGTGATACATTCTTGCCTCGGAGGCTGTCAACAGTTTCAAACATTTGGTGGCTCGGCCATGGGCTTATGATTAGGGGCTTGTGGATCCAGGCATGACATAGGCATACAGGGATTGGTTCCAACCTCTCCTTCATTTGAAAGTTCCAGGAGCAGTCCCCAATTGGCGGAGGGTGAGAGGAAGAGGTGGAGGACAAGGACAGAGGGATGGTGCACGACATGACCAACCGATCGGGCCTCCAGTTCAACCAGCTCAGCTAGTTCAGCAATTCAAGCTGACGTGCAGATGCAGGATCAGTAGAAGGTGCCGACAAGTGCACCACCACAGGCTAGGGGCGAGGATCAACCTCAGGTACAACCTCCATGAGCACAACTAGTAGGGCAGCCAGCAGGGCAGGTGGATCCCCGAGATACATTGATTCCATAGTTGCAGGCCAAGGTGCAGAATTTGACAGGGGAGAGAGATCAGACATAGACTGAGAGAGATCAAATCAAGGCCGAGAGGGATCAGGCCATACTATAGAGGCAGGTTGCAGAGCTACAGGAAGCCACAAAGCTAGGCCAGAGACAACATTTGGAGAGCATGGAAGCCTCCTCCTCTTAGGGTACAATGTCCATTCAGTCCTACAGGGAGGCCATCCAAGAGGCCGAGTATTACCGTATGCATTATCATGGGGCCGTACCCAGAGCAACACGGGTCCCAGAGTATTCGCAGCAGACCAGTCACAAACTAGCAGAGAGTCATGGTGACAGGGGCGAGGGCAGCATACAGGGGGGTAGACCTTGATCGAGATGATACTTTTTGTGCCTTATGGGCTCCTTTTTGATAGCCCAATGGACCTTTTCTACTGATTGACATACATGTATAGTGATCCAATTATTTTGTACTATGACAGTTACATTATTGATGATATATATGAGCCGATGATTTTGATGTGATGTGATGTGTATCATTTATTTGTGCATGGATGGATGATTCTATTTCTATATGCTATGCAATAATGTTATGGTGTTATATGATGCTTTTATGGATGCATTTATTTTTGATGATATATGCATTATGGAATGATTATGACTAACAAATCTATATTATGTTGTTGACTTTATGATATGCAGATGTATTTATGTGATGCGTAATGATGTTGTCGTCTATATGATGATTTGAAATGATATGATATGTAATATGCAATATGCAAAATGATATGGAGATGATCTATGGTGTATACGCGAAATGATGTGAATCATGCTTATATATGAAATGATTATGGATGGATGTACGCTTTGCATGTAATGGATTTTTTATGTTTCTATTTATGTTGATGTGGAATGATTTATATAATGAAATGAAAAAATGATTGTGATGATATTTATGAGATGATATGGATAATTAGTGGACGATATAATGCGTTGTAAATGCAATGGTCGTGTTTTATATGATGTGTATTGATGATGCAAATGAGATGGTTTTCTAAGATGCTTAGAATAAAAAATATTATCCTAAACATGTTCAATGATAATGTAATGTATGTGATGCATTTAATGTGATGTAATGCGATATATGAAATGATATGTTAATGCAAAGTGGTATGATGATGTTTAATGTAAAATGAACGTAATGTGTGTGAGTATGTATGCAATGGATTATCTATATTGCTTATGTACTTATTATGTATGATTATGCAGTAGGTGGTAATGTGAAATGGTTATGAAATGTTTATGAAAATGAATGTTATGCAATGATTGATGTGATGAATCCAATGTGATGCAATGTAATAAAAATGGATGTGCTTATCTATGAAGAATGCTTATAATAACATGTTTATATGATGGTGGAAATGAAATGCATATGTTTCCTATATGATATGTTTATGCAATATGCTAATGATTTGTGGATGCAGGATCAATGATGATGATGATGGTGATGATGATCAACTGTCATAGTACCTTGTTAGTACGATGAGCAAGAAGAAATGAAAGAGAAGAAGTCATTTCAACAAGACACAAGATGATGAATATGCAAATGATGATGATTACTTTCCGAGGAGTTGGGATTTTCAAAGGGCCAATTTTCTTATGTTTGATGACACACGTGGTATGATGCATCAAGGTATAGAAAACCAGGATGGCGTTGTACCTAGTGTGATGGAATTTGACTTGACAAACAGATAGGAGTATCCTTGTTCACACCTAACATACAAAAACCTTGCTAGGATGCACTTTAGAAGCTTCAAACACCTCATACCAAAACACGGAAAGGTACAACCTATCAATGCAATAGTCAACAAGCTGCCCAAAACCTCCTCCATACATACCTAACAAAGCAAGTATTCGCCAAGGTTATATTACAAGAACATCCAACAATCACAACCGACAAAAGATAATGATCATTGCCCCATTCCTATTTCTCTAAATCCTCCATTTGGATATCATCGAGAAGTCCTTGGAATGAGTGCAATAAGATAAGTGAAAAGATAAAGACAAAGTAAACATACAAGCTGATGTTCTTCAATATTGCTAACCAAAAGGGGATTTTTTTTAAGGATAAGAACCGAAACTATTGCCAAAAGATAATGCCCATTGTAGGAAGGATTCATCCTAGGAAATGTTAGTGGATGGCGGCATGCCATTTCGTTTATCCTAAGCGTTCTTTGATATGGGACCAATTGGATGATGAGTTATCGACACAAAGAGTTTGACCAACTTGTTTACGTACTGACTTAGACCTAAGACTTGACATTTTGAGTTTTCACTTTTCACCTGCTAGGCTTATTTCTAATTATCTTACCAAAGATTGAGGATGACGATTATTTATTATGAATGATGTTATTGCGGGTGCAAGCGAGATGAGATAGATGGATTTTTTCAAATATTTGGATGTTTTTGGAGTTTTTGCAATGTTTTGAGGCTGTTTTTGGTGTTTTTTTTTTTTTGAGATTTTCAAATGTTTTGATTTTTTTGATTTTCCAATGGTTTGGGGTTTTATGAGATTTTGACCAAGAGACTAACCTAAAGACCTATCCTATGGGCCTCGAGGGCTGATCAAAAAATTATCCTTGCCTAAGTTATATACGTAGAGACCACGTAGTTCGACTGACGACTTGGCCGATTTACAAATGACGATATACATGGTGAGATGTCAGTTTATTATGACGAACTCTTAAAGGACTGTGCTAAGTATCTTGGGGGATGATCAAAGATCAACCTTGCATACGTTCAAGGCTCAGAGACCCGTAGTTCAACAAGATGACTCCGTTTTTGACCTTTTGACTAAATTTTTGACTTGTTTTGGGATTTTGATATGTTTTGATGTTTTTGGATTTTCTGATTTTTGGATGTTTTTAGGACTTGAGTGTACGCTGATCCATCCAGATGAACATACTAGCGTGAAGCAATAGACTAATCTAATAAAGGCAGGACAAACTGACCTTGAGGATGGGCTGAGTAGTACTAGGAGGGATCATGATACGAAAACAGGACCAAGCTACGGTTCAGATGCGGGTGGATGAGTGATGGATGGAGATCCAAATGCGATGGATGATGGAAACGTAATGGATGGAGGATGTAGAACAAGCCATAAAGATTTCGGTAGATGGAAAGTGCTTATTACAAGGTGCTGTGCCGGGTTTCACCAGGTAGCAGCCGAGATGCACTTTGGTGGTTTCACAGAGGATAGATTTTTCCTTTCTTGTTTTCAATCCTTTTCGTTTTTTGGATTTTTTCGCTTTGGATTTTTATTAATGATCGCAGGCGCTGCATTTTACCGGAGTTCACCCAGTAAGCATTTCTTCAAGACATTTTCGATTTTTGGATTTTTGGTTCTATACCGCTTGAAAGATTTAGGCATAAATTTTTTGAGATGAGAGCTATTCATAGGCTCTTGTAGAGGTTCCCCTTCAGGTGTTGATAACTGATATGCCCCTAACTTGTAACTTGCTATGATAACAGATGGTCCCAACTAATTAGGTTCAAATTTTCCTTTCTTTGCCCAGGTTTTGGGACATTCTTCTTATTCTCCTTCAATACCAGTTCTCCGACTTGGAAAGTTCTGCTTTTGATTTTCTTATTATAGCTCCTTTTTAGTCTATTATGATAGACTTGCAAATGATTTAAAGCATCTATACATTGCTTATCTAGTAGCTCCAGCTCATTTAATCTTGATACTCAGTACTCTTCATATGTGATGAGGTTTTGTAGTGATATCCTGAGTGATGGGAGCTCGATCTCAATGGGGAGTACTGCCTCTGATCTATAGACCAGGGAGAAAGGGGTGGCACCGGTAGGTGTGCAGATGCTGGTTTGATAGGCCCAAAGGGAAAGATTAAGCTGTAGGTTCTAGTCATGACCTGCGTCATTGACCATTTTCTTGAGGATTTTCAGAATGGTTTTGTTTGTAGCTTCGGCTTGGCCATTTCCTTGGAGATAGTATGGGGTAGAGAAGCGATGTTGGATTTTGAATTTTTTGCATAAGTCATGGACCTCTTGATTCTTAAATGGTGTCCCATTATTTGAGATAATGGCTTGTGGAACACCATAGCGGAAAATGAGATAGTTCAGGATGAACTTTGATAACTGCTTCCCAATTATATGTCATGGGTATGGCTTCCACCCACTTAGTAAAGTATGCTGTTGCGGTTATGATGAATTTGTGGCCGTTAGATTAAGTGGGCGTTATTTTTACAATCAGATCAAGTCCCCACTACGAAAAGGGCCATGGTGTGACGATGGGATGAAGCTCTTGAGCTGGAGCATGGATGAAGTCCCCATGTTGCTGACATTATAGACACCTTCTAGCATAGTCATGTGCCTCTCTTTCCATTGTGGGCCAATAATACCCCATCCTCAACATTTTCTTGGCTATGGTCATTCCACTCGAGTGTGAACCACAAATATCGTTATGTACTTCAGTTAGACCAGTCAATGCCTCCTCATTGTTTAAGCAACATAGTAGGGTTCCTTCTATGCTTCTTGGATATAGGGTATCTCCTAGGATGAAAAATCGGGATGCCTTTTTGACAAAGGTTCATTTTAGTTTTGAGGGTAAGTCAGTGGGTATGACTTCTATTTGAAGGTATGTGTAAATGTCATGGTACCAAGGATCACCGGGACCAACAATTTCACACACAAATTCTGATTCTGGTACCTCGAATGCAGGCACAAGAAACTGCTCTATCAGAAATTCATATTTTGGAACGTTGTGGGGAATGTCTAGTAAGGATCCAATTATTGCCATGGCATCTGCTGCTCTATTGTTGGTTCTGGGAATCTGCTCAAATGTAATTTCGATGAAGGATTCTTTGAGAGTCTCCACCAATTTCTTGTATGGAGTGAGCTTGTCGTCCTTGGTTTGGTATTCATCATTCACTTGATTTATTATCAATTGAGAGTCTTCGTATACTTTGAGAGCTATAATGTTCCACTGCATTGTTATTTTGACACCTATGGTTAAAGCCTTGTATTCTGCTATGTTATTGGTGCATGGAAATGCTAGTTTGTAGGATCTTGGTATGTAGTTCCCTTGTGGGGTGATAAAGAAGACACCAACTCCTGATCCATGCTGCATGTATGAGCCATAAAAGTACAGTTTCCAATGGTCTGTTACATTGAGATTGAAAATAGATTCATCTGGAAACTCTGAGATGAGGGGATTCTCTGAATAGATTGGTGCTTCTGCAAGTTGATCTGTGATGACTTGGCCTTTGATTACTTTCTGCTCCACACATTCAATGTCATATTCTGATAGTATCATCACCCATTTGGCCATTCTTCCTATGAGCATTGCTTTTGACAGTAAGTACTTGAGAGGGTTGATTTTGGCGATGAGTTTTATTTTATGTGCCAACATGTAATGTCTGAATTTCTGTGATGCAAACACTACTGTGAGGCATGCTTTCTTGATGAATGATTAGTCTAGCTCATTCCCAACCATTGTTCTGCTGATGTAATATATAGCCCTTTCTGTTCCATTTTCATCATTCTGAGCTAGGAGAGCTCCAAGGGCTATTGTTGTTGCTGATATATATAGAATCAATGGTTTTCTTGGGATTGGTGGCATTAGTACCAGTGGTGTCAGTAGATATTCTTTGATTTTATTGAATACCTCTTCACACTTGGTATCCCATTTGTACACTACTCCCTTGTGGAGTCGGTGAGAGTATGGGTTATGTTTGTCTGCCAACTGTGCTATGAATCTTCGAATGGATTGGAGCCTACCTTGGAGACCTCTCAATTGCTTTAATGTTTTTTGTGCCTCCATTTCAAGGATTTATTTTACCTTTGTTGGATCTACCTCGATACCTCTCATTGACACTATATATCCTAGCAGTTTTCCTGATTGTACACTGAAGACACACTTCTTTGGGTTTAATCTAACCTTGTACTCTTCCAACCTGTCAAAAATGGCACTTAAGGTTGCTATGTGATCTTTTCTCTTTCTAGAGTTGGCTA
Source organism: Sequoia sempervirens (assembly GCA_007258455.2). Classification (NCBI taxonomy): domain Eukaryota; kingdom Viridiplantae; phylum Streptophyta; class Pinopsida; order Cupressales; family Cupressaceae; genus Sequoia; species Sequoia sempervirens. Next base: position 278,137,724 of record VDFB02000015.1, read on the forward strand.
GGATATCATCAACATAATCTTCGATCATCTTATGGATCATGTCATGGAATATCAACGTCATGGCCCTTTGGTATGTTGCTCCTGCATTCTTTAAGCCGAATGGCATCATATTCCAGTAGTAAGTCCCCCATGGACAAGTGAAAGCCATCTTATGTTGGTCCTCTTTAGCTATCACGATCTGATTGTACCTTGAGAATCCGTCCATTAGTGACAACATTTCATGTCTGGCTGTCATGTTTACTATCATGTCAATGTTTGGAAGTGGGAAGTCATCTTTCAGACATGCTTTATTCAAGTCTCTGAAGTTCGTGCAGATTCTAATGCCCCCATCGGGTTTTGAGATAGGTACCAAGTTTGACACCCATTCTGGATAATCTATCGATCGGATGAATCTTGCATCTAATAGCTTTTTTAGCTCCATTTTGACTAATAAGGTGATCTGAGGGTGCATTTTTCGAAGCTTTTATTTAACAAGCTTTGCTTCTAGGTATATTGCTAAGTGGTGTACGATGACCTCTAGATCAAGCCCATGCATGCCAACATAGCTCCATGAAAATTTTATCTATCTCTCTCTTAGGAATGTTGCTAGGAGTTCTTGTTCCTCTAATAGTAATGACTCTGCATAGAATGTGATGTGTGGGGTTTCCTTTGTTCTTAGATTGACTGGATTGCATCTTTCTGCTAGGACGACTGATTTTTCTTGATGAAGAGCTCTAAAAGGAAGATTGAATCCCCATCCTTGGATGCCTTAGAGAGGTTTTCACCGTTGGATGCATCCTTTCTTTTTACTTTTTTGTGGTCAGAGAGTGCCACAGTGTGGTTTTCACTCAAGGACTTGGATATTATTCTTAATTTTTCACTTTTTTGACTAAGGGATTCAATCATTTCCCCATAATAGGCATGTGTATCTAGCTCGATTATGAACCTTGCTTTGTGATCCCCAGATGGAATGTTATCCCACAGTCCCATGAATTCTGAGAGTGCCTCATCATTTTTGAATGTATCAAGAATTGGCACTCCTCGTTGGTCGTAGTCAATGAGTTGGGGATATACTAGGTGGATCTCATGATTTTGGTGGTTTGATTCAAAAGATAGGGTGCTAATCATGCAAAGAGTGGTATCCTCAAATAGCCTAGGTAAGTTGGTCATGGTATCCTCGTCATCACTACTACTACAAACGTCGGTTATGTCAAATGTGAAGTTATCTATGGTGCGACCTATAGATATTGGTAAGCGTAGTTCTGCTGCAATTAGCTGAGGAGGATTATTAACCCTTCTAACTAGAGGACTTCAGCCATGTATGGTTATACTCAGAGGGGTACATCCAAGGCCAATATTTGTTATTGCTCGCGTCTCCGGAATGATAGGTATTATAAGCCCATTGTCATTTCTCCCAAGTCTTTGGTTTTTGTCATAGCCCATTGCGAGCATCATTTGCAGACCCTTGCTTTTGTCATCCATTGGTAAATCAACTACTAGTCTTTCATCTTGATATAGCATATGAGATGGATTTGCCTCAATAACTTCTTGGCCAAGATCTCCCCAACTTGTAAAGTTGGGATAGTCTTCAGGAGACATTTGGGATGTGGAGGCTTCATTTATTTGTGGATGTCCCTGTGATCTAGGAGATTGTGGTAACTCTCCTACCACAAAAGCATTTTTAGGGATCGTGTAGTTTCCACAGCCGTTATCTTGGATGATGACCTTAATGTTAGAAATGGTAGGGATGGCAGGAGTGGCAGGTGTCTTTGTCGTAGAAGTGGATGTGAGAGTGGCAGGATCGATGTATGGTGTAGATGGGCCCTCATCATTTTTTGGTACTTGGGGGATTTTATAGTACTTTTCTTCAAGGATTTTGCAATAGGAGAAGGGTTCGAGATCTCCATGGATGGTAACTTCTTGTCCCTCATGTGTGAATTTCACACATTGATGGAAAGTTGACGCTACTGCCTTCATTGCATGAATCCATGGGCATCCTAGGAGGATGTTATACAGAAATTCGAGGTCCAAGACCTGACAAGTGGTTTCCATGATAGCATTCCCTACTTGAATAGGGAGTTTGATTGTGCCCTGGGACACTCTTTCTTGATCATCATATGCGCTTATTGTGATACCCTTTCCTTTGTCGATAGAATCTTCTAAGATTTTTAATTGTTTGATAAGCTTGAGCGAACAAATATTCAAGCCTACACCTCCATCCACCAAGAACCTTTTGACTTTTCTTTTCTATAATATGACTTCTAAGTGGAGCACACAGTTGTGAGATGGTTGAGCAGGGAAATCCTAGTTGGAGAATGTGAGGAGATTTGGCGTAATGATATTTCTGACCATAGCTTGGAATTGTTCCGCATCAAGATCTACGGGGACAGTGGATGAAGCCAATGCTTCCTCAAGTATTTTCCTATGGGCAGATGATATTTTTAGCAACTCCATGATGGAGATTTGTGCTGGCATTCTTTTGAGCTGATCTAGGACATTGTAGCCATTGGGGACAGATCTAGATGTAGGGACTCTATTTGGTTGGGATGATCCTGCGATGGTAACTTTTCCGCCTCTTGTGGTGACTCCACAATCGGCATGGGTGCCTTTGATGGTGATGACTATGCAATATTCATCTGGGGAGGCGACGACAGTTTCATACACATGATTCACATTTGTGTGGGTGCCTTTCCCCTTATCAGTGTTATTATTATTCCCTTTATTGCCATGATTAGGGATCAAATTCGTGTATATCTTAAGGTCTTGGTTTTCTGTTGGTTGTTCCACGTTTATAATTATTTGATCAATGAGATCTTGAATTATGTTTTTTAGCCTCATACAATTGTTTGTGGTATGCCCTTTGATTTTATGGAAGTCACAAAGTTGATTATCATTATACCAAGGAGGTTTCACATCTGGTTCTTGGTAATTCTCATAGGTGGGATCTTTGATGAGTTTTTCATTTATCAACTTCTTCATGATGACTTCAAGTGGTTCCTCGAGAGTGGTGTAATTTCACTTGGGGTAATTCTTGTTCCATTGGGGTGGTCCCCTTTGATCATTGAGATTATTGATTATCCGGTTATTGTTCAGTTTTTGTATTGTCTGATGATTGTTTTGGTGTTGGATTTGGATTTGTGGTGCGGGTGTATTTTGGCGAGGGGCATTGATGACCACTTTGGCATCAATGACACCATAATTAGCAACATTTTTGTTCCTTGCCCATGTGCGAGGTTTATCATTGTAATTGGTGAGTGGGCGGTTGTTTTGTTGTTTGAGGTATGAAGTTGATCCTGCGGGTTGAGTCATAAGGGCTCGTTCGATGCTGAGCGCCTTGGAAATCAACTGGTCATATGTGGTGATCCCTTGTACCTTGAGATCAAATTCGAAGAGGCTGTCAAGGTTGGATATAATGGTGGAAACTTGTTGCTCCTCGAGCATGGTCCACTTGCTCCGATTGGCCTTAGATCACCATCGTTGTAGGAATGAAGCGAATGATTCATTCTTTCCTTGTTTTAGAGCTAAGAGTTCTTCTAGACTAACATCCATGGAAATGTTGCATGCATAATTTTTAATGAATGCGTCTATAATTTCTTGGAATGTTCTGATGCCTATAGGTAGGCGAGAGAATCATTCCATAGCGTGGCCATCCAAACTCCTAGGAAATAGCTGCATCACATAAGTATCGTCATATGCGACTTCCATGCAATGAACCTAGAATTCCCTGATGTGATCTTCAGGGTTTCCCGTCCCATGATATTTGTCAAACTTGCGAATCTCAAATCCCTTGGGGAATGGTTTCATCACAAGGCTCCTGTCAAATGCATAGGGACACAAGTTGCTTGGTGTTTTTGTGGTTTGCCCTGATTGAAGATCGAGAACTTGTTGCAAGAGCAACCTGATTTGTGTCGTTACGTCATTTTGTGGATCAGGGGGTGGGATGAAGGTGTTATGGGGTGTTTCGATTGTGGGTGTGATGGGTGGGTTGGTTGGTGTGTTATTTGATGGTATTTGCACATTTTTCTGAGCCAGGTATGCTTGCACTTGCTGCTGTATGAACAATGCTTGTTGTTGATCTTGTTGTTGTTGTGCTAGGATTGCTTGTTGTTGTGCTTGTTGTTGTTGTACTAGGATTTCCTGTTGTTGTGCTTGCTATTGTGCTTGTTGTTCCAACAATGCTTGTTGTTGGGCTTCCAATTGGGCTGCTTCTTGCTGCTCTTGATATTGTTGTATTGCTTGTTGATATACTTGTAGTTGCACTGCTTGTTTTTGTGCAAGAATTTGTGCTTGTGCTTGTGCTTACTATGCTTGATATTGGGCGTGCGCTTGAGCTTGCGCTATTTATGCTTGGGCTTGGGCTTGTGCTTGTGCTACTTGTTGTTGTAATAGAATTTGGGCTTGAGCATCCTTTTGTGCTTGTAATGCGACTTGGGTTGCTTGAGCAACTTGTGCATCTTGAGTGGCTTCTTGTTGTTGTTGTTGTTGTTGGAATAGGGCTTGGGCTTGTGTGGCCTATTGCGCTTGTTGTGCAATTTGGGAAGCTTGAGCATTTTGCACTACTTGTGCGGCTTGTTGGGCAGCTATTTGTGTGTATTTTTTATTTTGCACTTGCAGGAATGCCTTTTCATAAGTAGCTTGGTGAGTGGCTTGCAATGCCATGCTGTATTGGCTTGATAAATTGAATTTTGGTGGTGATGGGGGTGGTGGTGGATTCAGAATGGCGTTTGTCGTGGTGGTGAGTGGTGATGTCGTGTTGGTGGTTTGAGTGGTGGATGGTGTTGTCGTGTTGGTGGTTTGAGTGGTGAATTGTGTTGTTGATGTGGTTGGTCCTTGAGAGACCATGCTTTGCGATATTAGGGGGTGGTTGATGATGTCATGATTGCTTGCGTAGTTTTCATCCATTGTTGTGATATCGATGACAAGTTTTGGGAGTTTGGCATGATGTTTTGATTGGTGTTTGGAATGTTGGTTTGATTGATATTTGGTAAAGTTGGAATCCCTAAACCAAGTAAAGGTGTGGATAATGGTGGTAATGGTGGGAGGGGTGAAAATGTGAGGGGTGTGAGTTTTTGAGAAAATGATGTGGTGTCAAAAATTCCCCCAGGTTCGAACATGTCACCTTCCTCTTGTGAATTTGTGAGGAGAGAAGTTTGAGGTGTTGCGCGAAAGGATGATGATGATGGATCATTAAGATTATGGAAAGTGAGAGGAACATACTTATGTAATGGATTTTGGGGTATTTTTTGTTCCAAAATGGTATTTTCCTCCAAGTCTTGATTATTAACAAGGGTGTGTGTTTGAATAGCATTAAGAAATGCCTTTCCCTTATTGAAATTAGGTTGAGTTGGAGCAAAAGATGTTGTGATTTGTGGAATGTTTTGAGTGATGCTTTGGGATGGGGGTGTAGATGAGATGGGGAGTGTGGATGAAATTAGACCCATAACCTCCAAAGATGGTTCCACTATGGAGCTTACTTCGAAATTAGAAGGTAATTTGGCCCCTTTCTTTGCTAGTTCAAGCATGTATAGTGAAGGGTTAAGCCTCGTCATGATGTTAATGATCTTATGGTTTTCTGGATTTTGGAGCATTTCGGTTATTTCTTCATGCGACATCCCAAAGGTAGGATCTTCTCCTTGGATTTCCTCTTGTGGGTTTTGTGATGATGAGATAGTCAAAGGATTGTTTGATTCGACTGGATTCATTTCAACGTTCGTTTGGCTTAGGTCACTTGAAGCGGGTGTTTCTTTGTCGGCTTCCATGTTCTTCTTGTATTGAGATCTAGTTTGAACCATAAAACAAGGATCAATTTTCAAGAATATGGGAGGTGAATCTCTTATTCTTTGGATTGATCTTTACTTTATGCACAAAAGAGAAAATTTTAGGATATCTTCATGATCAAAAGGTGATATGATGATGATGAGATGGATGATGTGGATGTTTTGGTCTTTTGATAAATCTTGAGGGGGATGCTAGACTTTTGAGACATTTGGATATGTTTTGGATTTTGATTTTGATTCTTTGGATTGCCCTTGATTTGATTGATTTTGGTTTGCTTTGATTTGAACAAATAGACCCTAAGATGTTGGATGATTATCTAAAGGGTAGATTTTCTCAAAGGATGATAATTTGAATATGTGTAGGGAGAAGGATGCATCTACCCACACCTATTCAAACAAGATGATAATTTAACCAAGTATATGAAGAATGATGCATCTACATATACCTAGCTAGATAAGATGGTTTGATAACTTTGACTAAGTATATGCAAAAGGATGCATCTACACATACCTAGCCAAAGATGATTAATAAAGATTTCAAGGATTTTGTCTCAAGGATTTGATGATTTTGATTTTTTCCAAAAAGCCTAGCATGAAGGATAATTTCAAGATTTCTCAAAAGGTGAAGATGAGATGATTTTTGGTTTGATGTTTGAAGGATGGGTGAAAAATATTTTGATTTCATTTGATCCTAAGATGAACCTAAAAGACACTTTGTTTACCCAAACCTCGGTATTGAAGAACATGCAATGCTTCTATAAACCTTTATAACCAAGAAGTGGTTCAATTTGAGCATACATTTCTGGATTTTGAATCAAGGACTTTCATTTTGGGATTTGAATTTATTGGAAATTGTGAGGTTTCAACACATGTGAGAGTTCATTTTGTTATCTTTGCTTAGTGAGTTTATTTTACCACAAACATTTTATTTGATTAGGTTTCCAAACTAGATGTCCAATGTATTAGTTTCTTCGAATCCCACAAAGTATGTTATGTGGAGATTTGATGAATTCAAGGCAAGGGTTACCTATTGTTTAACTTTAGTAGACAAATGGAGATGTAATCCAAGTGTTTAGAAACCTCTAAGGATAGAATCCCAAGGGCAAGCAATAACATATGGATTTTTCAAGGATATTTGTCTCCTAAAGGGTTTGAAATTTTGATGATGTTTTAAGTGTTTGTTTCCAAGAGGTTTTCGAACAAGGAATTTTGTAACCAAGAATAAGTACAACCCTATGGATATAGAAGACAATATTTGTTGAGTCCCCACTTGGAAAAGTCCAGCTACACTTATATTTAGTGAATGGTTAGATGCTTGACCCCACTGGCTCCCCTCCACGGCTCATTAATGTCATTCAGGGCAGCCAAGCATCAACACCCATGAAACTCCCATGGCATGCTTTCCATTTCTACTAAAACACCGTAAAAGTGTGGGGTAGCTTCAGAACGACCGTTCTTGCACCAACAAATAGATCAAGGATTTTGGCAATTCTAAAACATGGGTTTTAATCAGGACTTTCCGTTCATGGAGATTGACCCATACGACAAGAGTCCCTTTTCAGATCCATATCGTCGGAGCCAACCGCGTGATATTGGCGTTTATTCCAATACCCTCATTTATATCCTGGTTGGAAATACTCTTGGCTTTAGAGTGTTACCGGTTGAGTAGTTCCCTTGGGTGAGTACTTTTTCCCCAAGGAAGACCCTCTAAGATAAACAAAAGTGAGTAAAGATGATATCCATAACTCAATCAATCTTTGTTTGCAACACAAAGAGAGAGAATGTACGTAATAATGCTCTACTCACACTCGCACAATGTTTTGTTCAATTTTAAAGCCAAAATGAAGTGTGGAGGTGATTGTTTTATCTCAACCTAAAATCACAAAAAAGGCCTTTTGATTCTCAAGATCGCTATAAAGCGCTAGAGAAGCGTATACGTCCTCTTTCAATGAAGTTAGTTTAAGTAGGCCATTACGAAGACAAAGTTGCACTTGTTCATTTTAGATCCACAAAGCAATTGTAAGTTCTTTTCAAAGCACCAAAGGACACATGAGAGTTGTTTTGTTCAATTGTTAACCAAAAAAACAAACTCTAGTAAGTTATAGTCCTAATGTTCATTTTAAGCCTTTGAAAAAATTGAAAAGGTTCTTTTTAAAAGCGCAAACAAAATTAGTGTCCTAAGCAAAAAGGAATAATAGTTTCCTAAGAGTGTTAAGCAACCACTAAAGTGTTTAAAAACACTTTGATTTTGTGAAATACCATCATCATGCTTCTCCTTCTTTTGTTTTTTAATTGATCCAACCTACAAGAAGGAAAACCAGTTAGATTCTGCAAAACATAGAGGTTGAAAAGCAGAAAACAAAAGATAAACTTATTATTTGACAAAAGGCATGTGCTAAAATGAAATTTCAACTTTTTACTCCCTGTCAGCGGCATAACCCATGACTGCGTCATAGTTTGATTTCTCCATTGGTGTTGTATAGCACCGCTTACTAGTCAATGGTGCTCTGTACTCAGACCAGTGAGCTCAAATGCGTCGCCCTTTTGCTCAGCGGTGCAGTTTGATTTTTTTGAAAATACCCGCGGGTCAGATTGGTCAAGCGACGTAGTTTGAAATTCAAAATCTTGGGCGGGAAGAATTCAACGTCGTAGTTTAAATTTCTAGTGGTGTTGTATGGCGACGCTGGAGAACCAGCGGTGCTGAACTTGTAAACAAAGAAAAATGTGTGAATTTGCTAAAATACATGATTGAATCGTAAGATTTCCCTCCTTTTAGCGCCAAATGTGAGAACCCCAATCCCAATACTTGCAAAACAATAAGAACAAACACATTAGATGGTGAAATGAAAGCAAGAACAAGGATTCCCCATGAAATCCATTCACAAAGTTCAAATTAGGAAAAAAGCAATGAAGAACACAATGAAATAACAATAAAAGAGATTGAATCCTAATTAAACTAGCAAACTCATGATCCCATGGGGGAATTGGTGCCAATTTGATGTGAAAATTGGCCCTTTCCCAATTCCTATGATGCAAGATTGATGTATTGTTGATGAATGATCCACTTTGATGAAGGATGGTGAGTGCTCCAAGCTAGAAACCTGCATAACCTAGCTAAGAACTCAATGGTATTGATGAACATGGCTAAAGATTTGAGTATAGTAACTTTGCATAAATTGTGGATGATGAAATGAGGAGATTAGCCTCTTATTTATAGAATGCCAAGATGGATGAATGTCCAAAATTGAGCAATGTGGGACTAACATTCATCCAATGGAAAGATGCCACTTGTCAACCTATGAGTGGATGGAGGATGTGCAAGTTTTGAGGATTATGCCAATAAATGCCTATTTTTGAATTTTGAATTTTGTTGAAATGACATGCAAGAGGAAAGGAAAAATGTATTGAATGCCACTTGGCTCAAGGAAAAGGACATGTAGGATGGAGTAAATTCCTTGTTGGATGTACATGTCAACTTGTATTTTTGAATTCAAACTTGGAGAATATTCCCAAAAGATGCCTTGTTGAGGAAAATAGAGATTTACTAAATCAATTAAATCTATTTTCATGTGCAAGTGGTAAAAGTTGGAGGATGGGACATGAGAGGAGATTAAATTAATCCAAGTTAATTAATTTAATGAAGAGATTAAGTGATGTGACCTATTTGACTTAAATTTGTGGATTTATTTAAATCAAATATGAGAGGAATGTGATAAGAGATTAATTAAATAAAGATTTTGATTTATTTAATTAAAAGAGATGATTGCTAGATTAAACTAAATAAGGTTTTAATTTATTTAATTTAATAGATAGACTTTAGAGATTTAATTAAATTAATTATTTAATTAAATCGGATAATTAGATCAAAATGATTAATTTAATTATTGAGAAGCAGTGACTTAATTAGATAACTGGTTTATTTAATTAAGAGAGGAATATTGATGAATTTAATCAGATAGGGGTATTTGATTAAATGGTTAGACCGAAGGATGATTCAGGATGAAATGATGTTAGTGGTCAGGATCAAATGCATAATGTCAATCGATACATTTTATGTGTTTACACTTAGAAAAACAAAAATATTTGAAAACTTGAAAGCCCAAAAAATTAGAAAACATTCAAAAGACCAAAAACATCAAATATCTTAGAGAAAAACCCTAAAAGGCCTCAAATAACCAAAAACCAAAACATTCACATAAACATTCAAAAAGATTAAAAACAACCTCAAAACATTTTTCAAAACACCAAAAACATTGAAATATTCCAAAAAACCCAAAACCATTCATCTCATTTTGCTTTCATCCACAATAAAATTTCATCCATAATAAATCAATTGACATCTTCAACCTTTGGTAAAACAAATAAAAAACAAGTATCGCAAATCGTAAAGTGAGAACCCAAGTGTCAAAGTCTAAAGTCTAGATCATAGGTAAATGAGTCAATGAAGTTTGTATCAACAACTTATCACACACCTAGTCTTAGTAAAAACAATTGATCAACAAGTCCTAGGATGTATGCTTCCTACAATGGGCATCAAAATCAGAAATCACCTTAGCTATGTTCAATTGGCAAGAGGTATAGATAACACTAACTCTTTGTATTTAATCTTTTCTTATGAATTATTTTATTGACCCATTTTGAAGACCTCTTGATGATGTCTTAATTATTTAGAGAGAAAGGAATGGGGCATCGATCATTATCTTCCATTTTTGTGCTCGTGGGTATTCTTGTAAAGTAATATTGGTGCATACTTGCTTAGTTGTGTTTGGGGAAGTCCTTTGGAGTAGATTGTTGACTATTGTGTATGCTTTGGTCTGATATGTTCTAAACTTCTAAACTATATTCCAACAAGGTTTTCATATGTCAAGGTGTGAACAAGAACTATCCTATCTATTTGTAGAGTTAAATTCCATGTCACTAGATACAACACCATCCTAGTTATCAATACCATGATGCATTGTGTCTATGTGTTATATCAAACATAAGGAATGACATAAAGTCCCAATCCTAGGATATGAGCGAAATCATCCATCTCATCACCATATCTAAAGTCTCGGTGGATCATGGGCTTGTTGGAATTTTGAATCAATCTCAAAATTAATGATCAAATTATTTTATTCTTCTATCTTCTTGTCACGCTAACTTGGTATCAACATCCATCCTACATGCAGAAAATCACCAATATGCATACATCTCACCTCATCACAACATATCATCATAATAATGGCAAACATAATCTGTTGCATCATCATTATCATTTAAGTTGTTTTGAAAAATATAGATTTGTTATCCTAAGCATCTTGAATCCATTACATAATCATTCATAACATCCATAACATAAGCATCATCCATATATATCCATCCACATACATACATCATGATATCATAAATCGCATGGGAAAAGTACACAAAAAGAAATACATTCATCCATACATCTTGCATACACATACCATATCATTTGCATATCATAACATGTCATAGCATATCATAAAAGGATACCGAAAAAGAAGGTAGTGCATCCGTTGCATTACATCCATCTCATATACATTGCATATCATAAAATCATCACATCACATAAACATAAATAACAAGAAAGTGCATCCATCACATTGCATCCATACATAATCAGAACACATAATTATAACATCACATCGCATCATATGCATCCATACATCCATCGGACATGAAATAAAAGCACATCAAATCATCTGAACCATCTCATATATATGTCAAAAAATGACCATATCTGAATTAGTGTGTATGAATATCATCAAATGTACAATATACAAGAGGCTATAAAAAAATGAGCCTATAAATGTATGTATGTATAAATAATCAAGATGTATATCAAAAAGGTGTCTAGAAAATTGAGGAAGGGTCTATCCTTGGTTGCCTTTGTCACCATCTCCAGGCTGCTCTAGCTTCCTGACCGAGGTGGAGGAACTTGGCTGCATTTGGCTCTAGTGCTGAAAATTGGGTTGTCAATAGCATGGTGGGACGTCTCTGTAGTACAATATCCACCAATATGCCACCTCCTCCCTCGTTGAACCATATAGCTGCACTAACACTATTTGTCCAACTAGCCCTTGTGCCTGATGAGACTATTGTTGGGAGACAACCTCAAACTATTGTTGTCATCTGACCTCCTGTGCTAACTGAACATCATAAGTCTATCTAAGTTGGTGCTCATGATCTCTCTCTGTTGTGACTTCTAGAACCTGCTATCGAGCCTCATCCCACTTAGTTGTCACAACTTGTAGTTGTTTTCTCAACTATTGTATTTGTACATCTCTGGGATATGGCCTCAGAGGTGGCTATTGTGCTGGTGGTTGTTGTATGGGTGGCTACAAGTGTAGTGGAGGTGCACCGGGGACCTTTCCATCATGTTGTTTCCTAAACTAGCCATCTTGTCCTCTGCCTTGCCCTTTTCCCTACCCATCTTGCTATTGATATTGTCCTTTTCCTGCCCCCTCCCTCTCGACCTCCCTCAAGGAGGAATTCCCACTAGATCTATAAGTCTAGGAGGGGGCACAAAATAAGCATCATATGTAGGTGTAGTTTGAGCATCGGCCTACCCCTGATTGTAGGCCCATGGCTTGGCAACCAATTTTCTGAAATCCTCAACCTCCTCATGGGGTTGTATCACTAGACCCCAAGTTGTCTCTCGAGCTGATCTCACAAAAATAGCTATGTAGGCATCATCTGGCCTATCGTGTGTCTCACCAAACTGACAAGATACCCTATCCAACAGGTACCGCTCGATCATCATATGCTCTTGACCCTGCATATAATGGGTTTTGCAAGAAAATAAGAGTTGTTGCATGTCGTCATACCAAGCAGGCATCTGCAACCATGGCATCTACAACCATGGCCACTATCTGAAAACTGTCATATCATTGATAACTTGATGCCAATAGGGAATACCAAGCTAACCTGTATGCTACAGAGTGATAGCCCCACTATACTTATAGACCACTAGATCATTTAGCTCCACGTCCACCATGTGGACAATTGGTTAGAGCACAATAATATGCTCCCATGCCCATATGTGCAAGAGTGTGACTCTTGCACCAATAGCTCTACCATCATAGTACACAAATTGGTATATATTGCATATCATGATAAAGCGAGGCCAACATCATTGGTCCCCATGCATACTGAGTCATCTTGAAAATCATCTAGTGCCATGCTAGCCCCCATCCAAGATTGAATCCCTTGCTCCATCGGTCTGGGGCAACGATGCCTAAGATCACTACACCCACTAACAGTCTGAAAATTAGAGTCTGACCTTTGTACATCTTGAGGTCAATCTATGGGTTCGCTAGGACAACAATGTCCTGACGAAGAGCCTCATAGTCGAAATCATATCCTGCATCATTATCATAAATCACATGGTCTCCATGTATGGGAAACCAAAGTATTTGCCATACATCCTCTAGCGTTATTGCTGCCTCGCCAGTGGGTAAGTAGAATGACGAGGTTCGCTATGCCATCACTTGCATAACACTATCATCATCGCCAAATGGGTCCTCAGAATAGGTATGTATGCAACATACAATAGGGAAATCTCACCAAGATACTCATGTCGAAGCTCATCCAAATAATCGAAAGAAACAAGTAAAGTAGGTTGATGCTCGCATGACATCAAGGGCTGGATGACCACCTGCATCCATGAAGTGCACGACATCAAAATTTGGCTCAAATCGATTAAGTTTGGAAGCTTTTTACCCCCAAAATGACAAAGGTGTCATCATTTACAAAGGCATCACCATAATTCAAATTCCAAACAGTGACGCCTGGTGCATCCAAATTCTAAATTGCAACCAGTGTCAATATATACGTTGGCGTCACAACTTGGGATTTGGAAACCCTAATTATAAATTGCAAATTGATTAAAGTATTGCTAATTACAACTGCATCACCAAAGAAAAATAAAAACCCTAATTTCAAATTGAGAGGTGTGTTGCCATTCACAATGGCATCACTAAAAATCTAAAAAGCATCGTTGAGAATCTAAAAAGTGTCACAAAATAGCGACGTCGACCTAGACCAATTTTCAAAGCCTAATAAATGCATCAAAAAGTCAAAGTACAAGTAAATTTTTAGATTGCGTACCATTGGTCCTGTGCCTGGAGGCCTCTGGTACTCTCGAACCTAGTGAAATTTGTTGTGGAAGCACATGTTGCGCCATCTCATCAGGAGGTCAGAGCTCAAAATGTAGCAATTCTCTCAAGTGTGAATGTAAAATGAATTGAAAGTGACCCTTTATCACATATTTAAGCCTAAAAATTAGGGTTTTTTCCCTAATTTGAGAGTGCAAGCTAGGGTTTTTTCCCGTTTTACCTACTTCCACACTTCACAAGCTATTTTATGTTGTTTTTGGTATTTTTGGGGCATGTTTTCACAACCTGGGGCATGTTTTGGCACTTGAATCAATATTTTACCTTTGTCAAGAGATCAACCCAAAATTCAAAATTTTTTCCTGATCTCTCGAGGGGGTAGAGAACCAACTTATTCCTTCTGCTGGGGCAATAATGGGGCATCCAAAAAAAATCATTTAAAAAAAATTTGAGCAGCAATTTTAATCTGAAAACATTAGTCTTTGAAACAACGTAACATGTACCTCTCTTCAAAGAGGGAAAAATGTACACTTAAAAATATCCTAAATGATATCACACACTCGAATATAATATACTAACATTGTTTCATCCTAAAACCCATCATCTTTTGGCTTAATTGATTAAATTATCCTAGCTATTTAATTAATTGCATCATTTTCACCTATTAATCTAATTAGGTTAATTCCCCCCCTTTCATTCTAACCTTTCATCCTGTTAAATTGGAAAAATCAAAATATTTAATTTACACCTTAAGTCCTCTCATTTAATTAAATAATCTTAATTATTTAATTAAATGTTATTTTAACCCCTTTTGATTAAATAAGTTGATTATTTAATGGATATCCTAAATTTCTCTAATTTGCATAATTGAAACTTTGTTTTAAATATCAAATTACTAATTAATTCCAACTCCCCCACTTGCAAGGGAATATTCCTTGAGAATATTCCTCCTTTGCACATTCCTTCAAAAGGGGAATATTTGTAAGGAAGCTAAGGTAGCGAAAAAAATTCCTACACTAATCTTGAGAGGAGAATAATGCAAAACTTTTACAGATCTTTAATAGTTACAAAAACTTAAACAAAAATAAACATAAATATCATGCATACAACGACACAGTGATTTACGTGGGGAAAACCCTTTTGGGAGAAAAACCCCACAATCCAAAAGCTGCCCAATATATTATTCAATAATCAAAAAGTTTATAATATACTTGTAGAGCAAGATTTTCATAGGAGTATCACCACTATGAGATCAAGAGACAACACGACTGCTACTAGAATCTAAGAATACATCACTGTTTCTCTCTACCATAGTCATAATACAACACCCTCATAAAATAGGATTGCATTATAGGGCAAGACAGGCCAACAAAATATCCATCATTAGATCTAAAACCTAATAATTAATGGTCTAGATTTACAATGTATCATTTATCTAATGTATTTCAACCATTTTAGAAGTTTCATCAAAAAGTTAACAAAAAATTGTTCACACACATCCCACTCTCCCCCCTTGCTGCCATTGTATATTACACCTATCAGTGTAACTAGGATATATATATATATATATATATATATATATATATATATATATATATATATATCCTATCAACAATAGCCATTATATAATTGAAAGGTTGAGACATAATTTCCCAACAAATCTCCCACTTTTTGAACACCTTGCAAGAGCAATGGGAGGGAGTAAACATTGTCTCTTAACTGCTAGGGGCCAAAAGGTCCATAGTCTCTGAACACCATCTGAAATTCTCTATGCGCACATGATTAGTTAAAGAATAAAAAAAATTCATCAAAGTCTCTACCTTAACCAGCTTCACCCTTCCATCTTCGACCATATCTTGAACAAAATGATACTGTATATCAATATGCTTGATCTTGGCATGAAATGTCGGGTTCTTGGCTAGACATATCACACTTTGACTGTCACAATAAATTTTCACCACACCTTGTTTTATTCCAATATTTGAGCATAGTCTTTTAAGCCAATTGGCTTCTTTACAAGCATGAGTAGCTTCCATATACTCTTCTTTAGTAGTGGACAAAGGAACCACAACCTATTGCTTACTTATCCAACTGATTGCACCACCAAATAAAGTAAACACATAAGCACTAGTGGATCGTCTGCTATCAACATCACTTTCCAATTTGAATCCACATAACCATGAATATCAAGGGAAATTTCGTCTTCATTCACATTACTATGATAGCATAAGAAATAATTTGAGGTATTGAGAAAATATCTGAAGACCCTTTTAACTACATCCTAATGAACTCTACCAGGATTAGACATATATCTGGAAAGAAATCCCAGTGCTTGGGCAATGTCTAGTCTAGTAAAAACCATAGCATACATCAAACTTCCAATTGCACTCTAGTAAGGCACTCTGCTCATGTCTTCCATCTCTGATAGAGATGTTGGACAATTTGAAATATATAACTTTGTTCCAATAGAAAGGGGAACACACAATGGTCTACAATCCTACATGTTAAATCTTTGTAAAATTGAATTGATGTACTTACTTTGGCCAAGCCATAGCTTTCTATTCACTCTATCTCTTTTAATTTCCATCCCAAGAATGTTTCTAGCTGCACCAAGGTCTTTCATTTCAAATTTGGTAGCAAGTTGAGATTTCAGGTCTGGAATCATACCTTTCCCTTTGCCAATAAATAGCATATTGTCAATATATAATGCAATAAATAGGAAATGACCACCATCAATTTTATAATGAACACAATGATATGATTTAGAATGCTCAAATCCCAAACTCAACACATATGTATCGAATTTTTGGTACCACATCCTAGGACTTTGTTTTAAGTCGTACAAAGATTTCTTCAATTTGCAAACCAACTTACTTTTACCTTTCACCACATAATGCTCTAGCTGCATCATATAAATTGTTAGAGTAATAGGTTAATTACTTAATTAATTTAATCACGTTGATTAATTAATTAAGTCACCTTTTACTTTATTTTCACTTAAGCTAAACTTAGGACCTTTAATAATTACTTTATTAAATCCCAAGGTTCACTTTAGGGTTATTTGCTTACAATTGTTCATTGGGATCTATGAGGTTGGATTTCAACTTCTACATAAATATCCTCCTCCAAGTCACCGTGAAGGAAACCAATTTTCACATCCATTTTCTCAACCTCTAATTCATAAGCAACAACAATTGCAAGCAAAAATCTAATGGATGTCATTTTTGCAACAAGAGGGAATATCTCACCATAATCAACACCCTCTACTTGAGATTAACTTTTCACAACCAACCTTGCTTTGTACTTCTCAATACCTGCATTTGAACCAATCTTCTTCTTGAACACCCACTTGCAACCAACAAGTTTTCATCCTTCAAGAAATGGTACAAGATCCCATGTATCATTCTTTTTCAAAGATGCCATTTCTTCATTCATAGCAATCTTCTAGGATTCTGCATCATTCATACCTAATGCCTCTTCTACAGATTTGGGTTCATCCATGTTAGTATTCAAATAAAAAATACATCTCCAATCATTAGGTGTATACCTTTTAGGTGGTTGTTTATGCCTTGTAGACCTACAAACATGCTGATTTGGAGGTTCTTCCTCCTCTTCTAAAGATCTAGATCTAGATGAGCTCTCCTCAACTTCTTTTCTATCCTTGGGCCTCGATTCAACTTTCTTAGGTGTAGAAGGAAATTGATTCACATCTTCCTATTTACTTTATTTTGGTTGCAATGTAATATAAGAAGGCTTAGTTTCTCTAAAAATAACACTTCTACTATATATTACCCTTTGTGCAACAGGTTCCCAAAGCTTGTATCCTTTCACACCATAACTATATCTGATGAAGATACATTTCACAACCTTGTTCTTCAAATTTTTTTGCTTCTCCTTTGGCACATGGGCATATTCCCTGTAACCAAAAACTCTAAGATGTCTTAATGAAGGATTGCGACCCGACCATGCCTCTATAGGTGTCTTATCAACAAGATCTGATGTAGGAGACCTATTAACCAAGTAATAGGCAGTGGCAACAACTTCAACTGAAAACCTTTGATCTAGGCCAGAACCACTCAACATACTCCTAGCCTTCTCCACCAGTTCCCTATTCATTCTTTCTACAACTCCATTATGTTGTGGAGAATACAGAGTTGTCTTCTATCTATGAATGCCACAATCTTTATAAAATCTATCAAAATAATTAGAGAAAAATTCACCACCATTATCAGTCCTCAAAAATCTTATTTTCTTTCTAGTCTACAACTCAACCATTGCTTTGAATTCTTTAAATTGACTAAAAAATTCATATTTACTCTTTAGAAAATATACCCATGTCCTACTATAATCATCAATAAATGAAACATAATATGTGGATTTACCAATCGAAGGAACATCTATAGGACCAAACACATCAGAATGAACAAGATCCAATACACCACAAGATTTATGAGAACTCGAGTAAAAATGAACGTGGTTTTGTTTTCCATAAATGTAATGCTCATAGAAAGCAAATTCAAGATTACAATCAGACAAGCCTTCAACAAGGATTTTATTTTTCAAGTTCCTTAGACCCTTTTCTCCAATGTGGCCAAGTATTTGGTGCAATAACATTGTTTTCTCTGCAAGTAACTTTGTTTCAGAAGAAAGAGCACCCTTGGGTACCCAAAAACCATGACCATCTCCTAAAGGTGAAACCTGCACCTCTTCCAAAGACTTTTTTTTCACAAATGTAATATTGCACTTAACAGTGCATGCATCCAACTTATACAATGTGCCATATCTAACACCTTTATAAATCACCATAGCACCTCTAACCATCTTGCATCCTACATCAAAAAATACTAACTACACACCCACATATATTAGTTTGCTTACAAATAACAGATTTTGTGCTAATCTAGGGATATGCAACACACCATTAATCCTTTTTATTCAACCGTCAGGAAACCTAGTTTTAAGTTTACCACAACCAATAATTTCTAAATGAGAATCATCACCCAAGTACACCTTACCTCCATCAAATTCTTCATATTAAGAAAACCAATCTCTATTAAAGGTCATATGGAAAGATGCACTTGAGTCAATTAACCATGCATCATTACCTGCACAAGTTACCAAAGCTATGCTAATAAATGTGTCACCATCTTCTTTCTTAAACTCAGAATCAAAATCAAATTTCTTCTTTTTCTTCTTCTTTTCTTCTTTGCATTCCTTATGAAAATTCCCAGGCTTATCGCAATTCTAGCAAACAGCTTTGAACTTTCTAGGAGATTTAGATCTCCCCCTGGACTTGGATTTGTCATGCTTCTCATTCTTCTTACCTTTTTCCCTAGGTAGTCCATGAACATTTAGAGCCTCCTTGGAAATAATGGATACCTTCCTCCTCATCTCTTCAGAAAGAAAATAACCCACCACATCTTCAGTCTTCAAAATAAGAAAACTACTCCCAATAGCCATAACAAGAGAATCTCACAAATCAGACAAAGAACAAATCAAGATATTACATTTCTCCTCCTTGTCATTTTGAAACCAACTGATTCCAATTGAGCCACCATCATATTCAATACTTCTAGGTGGTCTGTGATTTGTCCACCCTCTTCCATTCTCAAGGAATACAACTTCTTCCTCAAGAAAATCTTGTTCACTAAATATTTGGCCCGATACATCTGACCAAGCTTCTTCCATAGTTTTTGTGCAAAGGTATCCTCATGGAAATTAATTAAAATAGAGTCTTCCAAACACAATTTGATTAGACCCTTGGCTTTATAATCCATAACATCATATTGAGCAGCCTGAGTAGGATCTGTAGGCCTTGAAACAATCTCATCAACAACATCCCAAAGATCTTGACCTATCAACAAATCCTCCATCTTTAGCTTCCACGTTTCAAAATTATTTCCAAAAAAATTATCCACCTCTATTCTCCTTCATGAACTTTCCATCTAAAAAAATCTTGTAACAAGATCAGAAAGTATCTTCTACACAAGTTGCCACTCAAACCTAGATTAGTCCAAAAAACCCAACAACCCACAATTGAAACCAAAGGTGATCAAGCTCTAAAACCACTTGTAAGGAAGCTAAGGTAGCTTCGGAACAAATTCCTACACTAATCTTGAGAGGAGAATAATGCAAAACTTTTACAAATATTTAATCTTTACAAAAACTTAAACAAAAATAAACATAAATATCATGCATACCACAACATAGTGATTTACGTGGGGAAAACCCTTTCAGGAGAAAACCCCACACTCCAAAAGCCACCCAATATATTATTCAGTAAATCACAAATATTACAATATACTTGTAGAGAAATCTTCTTACGAGAGTATCACTGATAGGTTGTCGTTAAGTCCTATCACTTTAGTTGAAAAATGCATCAAATGTATCGACCGAGTAGTGTTTGGAGGATATATGCAATAGGAAACATCTTGACTTACTCTGTCAGATTTTTTGACTGCTTAGAATAGTTGAAAACAAATATTAACTAAAGGGCCTTTAAAGTAGAAAGTGTAAAGTTGCCTATACTAGAAAGCATGAAATTATTAAGCTAGAAAGAATAAAATGATTAAACTAGAAAGCATGAAATGATTAAACTAGAAAGCATGAAATGATTAAACTAGAAAGCATGTAATGATTAAACTAGAAAGCATGCAAATTACTGAGAAATAAATGCTTGTAATAAGATCATAACAACCATCAACTAACATCTAACTATTTACACAAATCAAAATTAACAACATACAACTGATGAGCAGAGTGGGTGCTCCATAATTTCAGATAAACAGAACCAAAGATTATAAACTCAAACTATAACCTGCAGGAATAACTTAATAGAACTCGACACATACAAATCACATTCATTCACATTTATCATTTACAGAATAAAAACAATAGAATTGAAAATGAAAATACTTATCTATCTATTCTACAATTCCCTCGAGTGGCCAACTCTTGGTACTACTATGCTTAACTCAGATCACATGAACTTCTGTAACTTCAAGATTAATCCATCCAAGATAATTCCATCGCATAGTATTAATAACTTAGAATGAGACTGGAGCAACTTATTTTATTCATATCAGAAAAGATGTAACATAAAGACATAATTCAAAAGTACATCATGATAGCATAATGATATCCACTATGCATTGTTTCTGACAGTTACATATTTATACAAAATTTCTAACAAAATCACTAACAAAATCCTATATTTTAGATGGTGAAGATCACCAATCAAAAAATTATTTAACAAAATTCAACTAACCACAAACTTAGGTCCATAACATAAAGCATTTAAAAGGCTTGGAGAGGAGCCATAAATTTTGTAAATAGAAAATAACAGAAAGCATTAAAAGACTCATCCACTATGCACTTCCTAAAATTTCGGTGCCTAGACTTTCAACGCTTGTCTTCAATTTCCTTGAAGTCTGCTTTAAGATCCACTTGGTTGAGCATAATGACCAACTATGCATAATGACCTGTATAATACTAAAAGCTATATCATTAGTTAGCTTATTTCAATCAATTTTAGGAAATAAAGATCATGCATTTTTTTACAAAAAGTAAGCAATTACTAATCCTAAAGATAAATAATTGGCAGGGTAAAAGTGATTAGAAGAAATAAGGAAGGGTATTTGGCTTAGTATATTTATGAGGTTATTTTTACCTCATCAATCACCACTCAGAGATCAAGAGACAACATGACTACTAACAGACTCTTAGAATACATCACCATTTCTCTCTATTGTAGCCGTAATACAGTACCCCCATAAAATAGGATTGCATTCTAGGGAAAAACAGGCCAACAAAATATCCTCCATTAGATCTAAAACCTAATAATTAAAATTTTAGATTTACA
Organism: Sequoia sempervirens; assembly: GCA_007258455.2. Taxonomy (NCBI): domain Eukaryota; kingdom Viridiplantae; phylum Streptophyta; class Pinopsida; order Cupressales; family Cupressaceae; genus Sequoia; species Sequoia sempervirens. Next base: position 278,159,461 of record VDFB02000015.1, read on the forward strand.
ATGTATCATTTATCTAATGTATGTTAGCCATTTTAGAAGTTTCCTAAAAAATTTAACAAAAAAATATTCACACGCATCCCACTCTCCCCCCTTCCTCCCATTATATATTACACCTATCGGTGTAACTAGGAAATATATATATCCTATCAACAATAATTTTTATATAATTGCAAGGTCGAGACACAATTTCCCAACAATATTCTCATGGAATATTCTTTCCCTCTTCACTCATTTTAAAAAATGAATATTCTTCCTTATAACAAACTTTCAACAAAATTCTTGAGCAAGTTTTGAAAGTTTGCTTCTTTGCATGATTGTGAGCCCTTGATTAAATATCAACTTTCATTTTCAACCCTTGATGGGAATCCATTATCCATGCCTCCATCTTCCTTCCATTCATACCATTGATTGATTCTTTCAATCTTGACCATCAACTTCTTTTTTCCTATTCTATAAGTAGACCTTGTATCTATTTAATAGGGATCCATCTTTTGATAACAAACTTATGCTGTTAAAATCACTCTCATTTGCATCCACATTTAACACATATTTAGTATTTTTCATTTAAATCGTGATCATAGTATCTTAGAGCATCCATTTATGGCTTCCATGGTAACTTATTTGCATCCATTTCATATATTTTAGAATTAGGACTTGCATCTTTAAATCTTGCATATATTTAGAATAGATTTGCACACATTTACATCGATCATCTTAGATTTTATCATGTTAATCTAGTTTTAATCATGCCATCATTCATCTTTTTCATCAGTTTCAATCAATTTTAATCAATAGAATTGATTGGAAAGACTCATATTATCCAATGGATTGGGAAAGGGTCGCCATTCCACATCAATGTGACACCACTCCCCCAATAGGATAAGTTTCAATTTCTTAGAGTAGATGTTTATCAATCTTTCATGTTTTAGAATGATAGTTTTAATGGCTTCTTCATCTTTGTTTACATTGAATGATCTTATTGGGATTGATGCTTAGTGGTTTAAGTATGCTTTGAATTCATATGGATCAAGTGTAGTTAACCTATAGTATGTCATCAAGGTCACACTACTAATCAATATTTGATAATGGATGTGTACTAGTATTATGCCCTTAAATATATAACCCTATATATGCAACTTGAAACTTTTGGCATGCACTTTGATGGGTATAGGATATTATTTGAGATTATTTTCCTTAAAGTTCTAAAATTGGAGGATTAGATCAAACCCATAATCTAGTCCAAAGGATGAGATCATAGGTACAATCTAGTCCAAGGTGGAAAACTTCCTAGGATCAGGTCAGATTTGGTTTGAAGTGGATAATTTTACATTATAAAATGTCAGATTTAGGGTTAGGGTTAGTGAATACACCAAAATACCTAATATGTGTGATATAATCATGCATTGAATACATCTACATAAATGGACATAAAGTATAGATTTGAAAGAGAAGAATTCATCTTCTACATTTTACCCCCAATTTGATATGAATGTAAAATTAAGTGAGGAAGTATTTCAAAATAAAGAAAAATAAAATTACACCCATGAAAAGGGATATGGATATTTTATAATCTAGAAAACTAAATGCTAATCCACTAGAACAAGAGTGTGCTCTTCTTGTTCCCAATATGCACTGTACATACATCAAAATTGTAGCAAAATTACCAACTTGTGAACTAATCGTATACTAAATTTAATTAGTAATAATACCTCCCACCTTAATTTATGTGAAATATGGAGTTCCTATAAATCAATGAGAGAAGATGAAAATACATTGTGATTAAAAATTAAGCATGATATATAAAATAAGTTGAATAGAAAATTTGTATTTGGGAGATACATACATGTGTAGTTGATTAATGTGTATGAAAGATGTGAATGGAAAGATGACCCAAAATTACCCCCTAACAAGAGAAGCATGGGTATATAAAACCTTCAAAAATAAATTATATGTTGTTCCCAAGTGGTGAGATCAAGTCAAGAAACCAAAATAACATGAACCTCACATATTCTATAATATGTAATATGTTATAAAAAGAGATCAAGGGTAGACATATGAAAGAGGTGAACCAAGAATATTTATGTACTCAAGGGGTAATAGATTTATATCAATCAGACCAAAAAATATTCTATGTGAATTAGTCTCCCTACGCAATTATCCTCTATGATTCTATGACACACAAATTGTTGAACACTTGGAATACTGAGAGGGAGGGTGAATTAGTATTCCTTAAAACTCATTCACTTCATCAATTTAAAAATCCATTCAAAGAATCACATTAAACTTGCAGTAATAGAAAGGAACTTATAAAGCATGTATCACATCAAGGAACACAAGAACACCATATTGATGTGGAAAACCCTAGAAAGGGAAAAACCATAGTGAGGATTAGCTCACAATATATTATAACCAGTTACAATGGAGATTATAGAATGGTGGACTCACTATCTAGAAAGAAAGAATGGATCACTTTTGGTAGCTCATTTCCAAGGGCTCACTACCCATAATAGAAAATATAGAGGAAAGGGGGCTCACTTCCAAAATGAGCTATCAATAATGGATCTACAACATGTTGAAGATATAGTTCCAATTAAGCCCTGAAAAAAATAACTTAACAAACTTCATACTTCACCACTACACCTTTCTCACTTCACAATATGCCATATTTTGTATACACAAATTTCTCTCACATCTCATACATCTTTTCATACTTCTCACAATGAATCATCCTTGCATATATATCACAACCAACCAAAACATCAATTAGGTTGACCTAATTGCATGAACCGTGTACCACATAATATGTTGGCTTAAAACTTTAACACACACACCTTGTAGAATAAACTAAAACTGTACAACACCAAAATAGTTTAACATGACCTATAATCACTCCCATAAATATGATCCTTACATACTTCAACTCTACACGACCCCAAAATCCTTAGGTCGGCACCACATAGCAAAACTAGTGAAGCAATAGTTGAATGAATCAATTGTTCATTTACAAATTGACACGTGGACCACCAAAACACTTGACACTTAGGGCACACATACTTGTGATATTTGTAAACACTTCCTCAAAATTGGATAGCATAATATTCATCTGTGGTGGAATGTGGAGCATTCCAATATACACTTTGCACCAGTAATATTTCCATTATAGAGCTTGATACTCTGTCAATATTATCTTCAACTGTGGAAGACATACAACCTTAAAAAATTTGATTTAAACACCTTCAATACACATCATCAACACCTAAAAACCACATGACAAGATATTACATAGAAAAGCAATTTGGACCACAAAACTAGTTTACTGTAAAATTGAAATTGCACAATGAGACAACCAATTATCCACACCATTTGGTCTTCTCTGGACCAACACTTCTACATTTCTACAATGGGTTGAAATCAATGACAACACCATACACACCCAAACATCATCATGCTCATTTTTCCAATGATCTCCCCCTTTTTCATTGATAGTAACACACTCTCACTCTCCAAAACTACTCAAACTACTCCATCTCTCTCCCCCTTTGAAATCAAGGGAAAAGGGTGCACTATATCACTCTCCCTAGCTGATATATATACATGAAAATATCTCCCCCATTTTTCTTCTCTCCTATACTCAACATAATTCTCTAACAACCTATCCCTTAGGAAATATTTGCATCAAAGTGGTTTCCCCTAACAATGTTATTTGCCAAAAAAAAAGACAAAAATTGTAACGCAGAATAATCAACTACTTTTGTATATATAAATTGAAATTAAAAAAACTACATAAAAAAACAAAAATGTACACCTTAAAATATCATACAATAAAATATCCTTGTTGGAAACCTTTAGTTTGGCAAGGAGTGCCTTAGTCTCTTTTAGCTACCTCACAATCCTTCTTAGCAAAGGTAAGCAAGGAATTCTAACTTTCATACTGTACATGGAGGTCTTACCCTTCTTCCAAAGAACTAGGCACCTGATCCTTTTGTGTCACCTTCTTCATAGTAGAAACAAATCAAATTAAGGATGTAATTCTTGCACTTTCCAAATATCTAAGCTGACTATATTGCATTATGATCTTCTCTTTTTGTTCTTGCAGTAGGAAGAAATGACCATGCATATTTTCAATTGTTTCCCTTGTTGCACCATTTGCATCATTTGTCAGATCATATGCACTGAAGGCAGATCATATGCACTGAAGGCCTGGGAAATTTGTAACTCAATTGATTCCATTTGACCTTTTATGCTCCTCATAGAAGTAGGCCATTTCAAGTAAAACTTGAACAATACTTTAGCTTCTTCCAAGCATTTTTGTACTTCCTTCAAGTTACCTTGTAACTTGCCATGTGCTACACTACATTTATAAAAAAATTCTATCAAACTCTTTTCATTGACCTTCTTTTCCATTTCCTTCTCAAAATTTTCTTCTAAAACAATAGAATATTCCTTAAAGGAATCTAACAACAATAAATTTTGTACACTAGACAGGGAATTATCAATAGTTGCTTTGAGAATGTTGTCCTGTAACACCTTTATTACTTCTTCTACCATTTTTGTGTGTTTAAGGTATTTCCTTCCTTATGGAGGCATGAAAATATCACCAAGTTGTAACTTATGCAAGGGAGAAATCTTATCCATATTTACCTATCCTTGATGCATTGGAATCTACATGAGCTATGCTGAAACCACTTGTTCAAACTGTAGCTACATGTCTAATAAATATTTTAAAGAATCTCCAAAATCTCGAGAGGATTCACCAACGGTTTTAGCACTTTCTCCTTCCTTCTTCTCACTCTTCTCCTTATCTCCACTAGCAAAACATTCTTCAACATTCTTTTCTTCTTTTGTAGACTTCTCATCTTTTAGAGGATGCAAGTTTTCTTCTTTTTGTGCCTCTTTCTTCTTCAAGACTTCTTGTTTACCTTCTTCCCTCTACTCAACATCTTTCTCCATATGGACTAGAGGAAAAATCTGATCATTTTGAGCTTCATCTTTCTCTGAGACATTCTCTTTATCACCTTCCTTTTCTTCTTCAACAACATTCTTCACATCCAAAGGGGTATCATCTAATACAATGTCTTCTTGACCATCCTCATGCTTAGGTTCATGCTCATGTTGTCCAATATTAGGTTCATTTCTTTTCGGGATAGATGTGTCGTGTTGCATTTGATCTTCACTATCCGGAGACATTCCCAACTCTTTAGAAAGTTCTGCAACATTTTGTACAGTCTCATTCCCCAATCTTTCAATATATTGTCTCTTCTCATTAGAGTGCTGACTCTTTTCTTTGTTATGAATTTATTACTATACAAATTAGACAATTTACATTTGTATTCTTGAGATAGTGGAGAACCAATCTTCTCCAAGGAAAACTCCTTTATCTTTGCATCTTCTTCAATGGCTTCTTGCCTTCTTGCAGTCAACATATTCTTCATATCATCAAGCAATTTATCTTCAATATTATCTATCCTAGTGTCAAATTTTACCATGTATTTGACTATAGCTTCTTCAATTATTGCATTGTCCTCATCATTAGCATCCTGATACATTTTAGTTATCTCTTCCAAAAGACCAAATTCTGAAATACTATTAAACAGTGCTTAAAATTTTAAGGGGCTATGTTCCCTTATCAGAGGAGCATTTTCTTTCTTCTTTCCCTTGCCTTTAGGAGATTTTTTACCTTTTGTTGAACTCTTTTTTGTTCTCTGAAAATAAAAACCTTTCTTTTCTTTCTCTAGACTTGTTCTTCACTTTCAATGTCAACTATATCCACTTTTTTCTCTTTGCACTTGTCTCTTCCACAATGGCTTGATACTTCTTTTAGATCAACTATGGTCCTTCTTCTACATCTTCCTCATCTTCAAAATTAATGTATCTCTTTTTGGTGGCCTTTTATTTTCTTCTCCTCTAAGGAGGCATGTTTTGCATAGGGGGCCTAATGTTTCTTTCTTCTTTGAACTTCTTGCAGACTTTGTTCTAGAGGTCTTAGGGATAGTAGGAAAGGGGGAAGATGTCTGAACTGATCTTCTTGTACTCAAAGTAGCCTACAAAGCAACAATAGTGGCTTTATATTTCTCTGCAAAACCCTTGGGAGTGTTCACCATCTCTTCTAACTGAGGTTTCATCTTCTCAACATTCTTATCAATATTTCTTGTTCTTTTTTAGATTTTCCTGACTGAATTTCTTTGCATATGTGCCGAATCTATCCACAAATGGATCTCTTTGCTTGCTCAACACAACTTCTGAAAAACTAGTAATCTCTGCTTTAAATATCTCATATCCAAGCTTTGGAATCCAAACTATTCTAGGTTTAATTGCTTAAATAATCCAGTGATCTCTACTAACCATGAAGGTTATATCATTCTTATACTTTTCAACTACACTTGTGAGAATTTTGTATCTTTCTTGCATTCTACAACATAGAATTATGGGTTTCTAGGTTTCCTAACCTTCTCAAATGATCTCTTATTTGCAAAATAATTGGAATATTATCTAACCATACAATGTTCTTTGCTCTAAGAACTTCTCTCAGAAATTAAAATAACAAAAAGATAACTAGGTTACCATACCAGAAGGGGTACCTTGATTCTTTGGTCTTCTGTAGATTCTCCATCAACTATTATCTTAGGAACTCATACAAGTCAATTTCTTCACCTCTCTTCACCATCTGGTAAGTTGTGTGGATTGTAGTGGCTGACACAGAGTTCTCTCTATTTTTATAAAAAAAAAATTACCCAATCATCATAGACACATACCTCATTGATGGATCATCTATATCATTCATTGTTAGGGCTCGTTTTTCAAACTTCACACTAGTGAGATTCATCACCACATCATTTTTCATAGCCTTTATTACTGGAACTGGTCCATTTGAGCACACACCTATAACAACCCTAATAGATTCCTTGTTTATCATGTGTGGCATATCCAACCACATGATTTTTTTTTGAACTTGACTCAACACATATTTAACCCACTCATCCTCATAGTAGAAATTGGGAAAGTTATTCCATACATCTAATTTCTTCTTCGTTAAGCTCTCATATTCAAGTTTTAGTTCAAAATCATCTCTATTAAACTCATTCACCCAATATTCTGCCATCTTTAGATGATCATACTCTTCCATTTTAGTATGAGTATAGATTCACACATCCTCTGTGTGCATCACACCATATGGAACCCTTGAAAATGCACCTTCAAGATCTAATTCTATAGATTTGAATTGGTGCTTCTTAAATTTAGGTCTTGGCCACTCCAAAACATCAATAACTTGAGGAGTAAGCATCTTCAATCTTCATAGAACTAGGGTTTGCAAGAAAAACTAATAAATACCTTTGGAGTTGATCGGTAGGGTTTCAAATAACACTTTAAAATCGCTTCAAATTGCCTTTACACTACTCTCCACTTCAATTTCTCAATTAAAAATGACTTTAACATATTGGAAATTACATATAAATTCCTTTCTAGTGACCTAATATACATTTATTGCAGAGCTAATGAAGTTAGGTAAAAAAAGCTAGAAAAATTTCACTATCATCACAGACACCTTCAATCACTCTACAAATCTCCACAATATAATATTTATCACTAGAGATACCACAACAGATCAACCATGTCAATCTACACATGTACCGATGTGATGAGGATATCAACACCACACCTTTGGCAAGGGAATTGAATGTTTTCTATTAAAACTTCCCCTAATCCAAAGCTCTTTATCTAGTTTCTAGAGGAAACATCTACACTAGGGGCTGGCACAAACTCTCTCGTCACTTCACTCTCTTCCTTTTTCTTCCATGCCTTGTTCATTTCCTTCTTAATCTCAACCAAATAAACCTTCTTTACTGGATTAGTCTTCTTTTGTGAAACAAAGGGTTTCACATTCTTGCTTTTGTTAAACTTAGCTATGTGTCCTAGTTTATTGCAATTATGACATATGACACATTTTTTCTGAATAGACTTACTTCTTGACATTTTATATCTTCATTCAAAAGACTTGTGCCTAAATCCATTGCATGTATAATAGTAACCATTGAAATATTGAAACATCATACCATTATTGTAACCATTCATCATCTGATTTCTGCATTCACTAGCTTTATGACCAAATCTATTACATGTAAAACACTGATTGAGAAAGGTTTGAAATTTTTGTTTCATTTTGCTTCTACACTCTTTAGGTCTCAAAAGTGAAGGATTTTAAACCATAAGAGGGTGCTAGTATCTTAATACACTTTTGTCCAACGAATGAGGTAAACAAGGATGATTACCTCCTACACTTCAGGCTCCACCAGACCTAGGTGGGTATACCTGGACAATAGGGAAAATTTAAAGTTGGATGTGGCTCCTAAATTGGGTAATCTACTCACTATGGCACGTGAGGGGGGAGTAGATGTAGAGCTTGATAGCTAGTTCCTACTGAGAGTATTTGAAGAATAAAGAGTGTGAGTTGTATTTATATAAAATTTCCTAGATATGACCAGTGCCTACTCCTAGTGGGTGGATGGAGTGAATGGGTGGATTGTAATTATGGAGATAGATTTGTAGGATAAGTAAACCTATTATTCAGCTTAACTCGAACTACTGGGCACTTGATATGTATGCACCTTGTGCAGACGTGCAATCTTGTTTATTACAATGCTCTTCTTTAATAATCAAAGTGATATCCCCTCAAGTTACTATGAAAGCATGAAAGGAATTTTAATTCTTAAGTTAATGGAAACCAATAAAACAACTTCTTTAAAAGGATTTTAATCCTGGGCAAGAAGCAATTAAAGCAAATAATTTTAAAAGATTTTTAATTCACACCAACCAAAAACCATTCAAAGCATCCACACAGTAACAAAAAATGTGTCCTGATAAATCTTGTAGACTTAAATAACTTGAAAAGACCACTTCAGAGACATCAAAGTAATACATAAGCATGAAAATTGACACAATAATTTAACATTGAAAATGGATTATGAATTATAAGTAGTCTACTCCACTATATTGCTTCAGAAAATAAGTATTTATAACAAAAGTTTTTAATATGATATGGATGGGTCGATTGTGCAATATATCTACTAACTAATTCCTACTTTGATGGAATATGATATGATGATTATTTCAAAATCAAGAATTGGTTTCCCTATTTGTACAGGAAACAACAAGCTTGAGGGACATTCACAAAAAGCTACACCACTTCATAACTAAAACATGATAAACATAAACATAAAAAAACATTGAGAGTTTGTCGGTGGATGCACCATAGTCTGTTAATCTCCAACAAGCGCCTGTGATCACCAAAGACCTATTCAAGGCTCATGCTCCATGATAGTGGATCAAAAACCACAAAACTCCAATCCCCATTAGTCCCTTTTCACTTGGCTTATGCAATAAATAAGTTGACCTTCGACAAGTTTTTAATGTACCCACTCTTGGTGTGAATGTTAGCATTATGTATAATATCCTTCATTGCATATTCTAGTTCAAAAAAAAAACACTTGAGCAGTTCAAGTGTTTTCTTAATCACCTCATCTTCATCATTGACTACATCAAGAACGCTTTGAAAATAATGGGCTATCTCATACTTCCATGTATCTCGATCTTTCAAATCTATTTCCTCAAAGAAGTTGGGCAAGGCCATACTTAGTGGCTGACTAAAGTCACTTAACTCCTGTGTCAAGATGTGATGGAAGTTTTCATGTGATTTCATGAGCTCTTGATATTCTTGGAGCATAATATTGTTATCTACCTTCTTTGTTATGATGTGAGAATCTGCTTCCTTCATTCTATCACACAATTTGTTGTGATCCAATAGTGTTGCATATGTTTTGTCATGAATATGCTAGACCTTTTTAGCATGCTTATACATATCCTCGAACCTCATGCAGACTATCTCTAATTCCATTTCAAAGTTGGTGGTCTTGATATTTCCTTTTAATTCTTCTTGTTCCTTTTCAACTTTCTCATATATATGTTTCCAATAGGTGGTCTCTGACATTGATTCTAGCACCTTTCTTTCATGCTCAACTAGTGGAGAGTAAAGCCCTGAGGAAGAAGGCAGTCTATCTTTGTAATTGATCAGCTCTTGTTTTAACCTTTCATTCTCTTCTATCAATCCCTTGTTATTCCTTACCAATTTTTGAATTTGAGCCTTGGTGAACTTGGCCACATTTACATTCAAGTCAGCAATTTCCATAGAGTCCGTCTCCCCTACTCTTTGCACCAGAAGATGTCAAAAAAATTTGATCATGATGAATAATGGAAGGCCTTTTTCCTGGTGGATAAAGTTCCCATATTTGTAAAGTAGTATTATCAATATTATGTCCTAATCCAGTATACATCTTATCACTAGCCTCATATGTCAATTGCAAGGTTTTTTCTTTCTCTTCAGAAAGCTATCAAACACAATGGCTAAACTGATGTCCCACCCTAGAAGGAGCATAACCACAACTTATTGCAATAATTATCTTCCTCTTTCAATAGTCATATTCTTCATTTCCTTATCAATCTCATGTTGAAGCTCTTTTAAGGTGTATGCTTCCTTTTTAGGGTCAATGTCTCTGACTGACACGATGTCTCACATCATTAGATATCTCATTTCACATTCCTTTCTAGTGGAATTTCATATTGGGGAATAATAGGATTGTTGATCTGTGTGACCTCTTCCTCCCCCTCAATATCATCTTCAATCATGATTGGGGTGTCAGCTGAGAAGCTTACCTCTGGTGTAGGTTGTGGTGATAGATGGCCCAATGGTGTTATATTCTCTACTTGTCTCCTAGAACCAACACCTCTTCTCTTCTCAAATGCTACCAGAGGTACATCCTTTATTAGTTCTTCTTCATGCAGAATTAATTATTCAATTCTTTCCATGTGATATTGAATTTCATGAAAGGCTTCTACATAGGATGGGTTATTATTCATTCTCCAAGCCTCAGCCATAACAATTCTATTGTAGGAATTCATCCTCATTATCACTTGATTTTCCTCATAGTTCTTGATGACATCATCCACATGGAACTCATGCTCATATCCTTTCATTTTTTGTGAAATATTGGAATCATAAATGAAGTGCTTAGGGTCAATTTTTTTTCTTTTGTTTCCTACTGGCAAGCCATAATAATCTAGCTTGCTACCAACCAAAGCATATCTTGTATCAACAATAATGGTGAAATCACCAAAAAACAATGTAGAAGGCATAAAATTTTGCCTTCCATAGCTTTTTAGATGCATGAAAGCTGAATAAGATAGTTGTCTTATGATCTCAAGGAATGCAACTTTGTTTGGAATAGTTTTAGGTAGTAAATATGGGGCTACCTCAAATCCATATACTATGATAACAGTACAATCTGCAAATGTGTACCAATATCCCCAATTGTGATTTATTTTCCATCATGATCCTTCTCCTTTGGTAGGAGGAACCTTTGTATTTCTCGGGATAAATTATAATCACATTTGTGGCCAAGCAACTTATATAAGGGTTTGACAAAATTTTCTTCAAAGTACAAGTAGTGGGATCTCCCACACCTACTGTCCCATACGGATGTCTACATTTTCACTGGTCAAGAATTCCCATCACTATCTAGATCTTTTATTCTCAATTCTTCTCCCCATATTCCCATCACTTTCCCTTCATACAATATCATGTGCATAGGAAGTAAATAGTGTGTTGGTGATTTTTCCAGCAAAACCGAAAAATCCTCTAAGAATTAGCCAACTCCCATGATGAAGAACTATTAGGTTAGTGGCCAACACAATGATCATAGGATTTTAAATTCCGTACTCCTTCACTTCAAGCTTTGTGAAACCTAGGAGGGTAATCCTAATTGCATTTTCATGCAATATAATCAATTAGACGTAACACATGTATACACAAATTAATTCCTTTCTATGGCAGATGAAATCACTTTTATTGAAGATTTGGCAGATTTTCAAATGAAGGACTAGCTATCTGCTAGGAATTAAGATTAATTCCACTTCTACTACCCTTGGAGAGATTTTCTATTTTGGGTATTGTTCTTCTCATAAGTCTAGAGCCAGGAACACTGTTTTTTCATCTTATGCAATATTTTCTTATAGAACGACCAATGTCTAATCAATTGGAGCAACAAAGTCAAGTACACAAGAGGATCCATAATTTACAAATTACTCTTTTAAGGGAGAAATAAACTATTTTCATATTGCTTTGCATTATGAAAACTTACTATGCAAGAAACATTCACTTCTTAGTAATCCTAAGCCATTCCTTAGAAAGTTTATAACCCTATTCAAGCAGTTTAATTAATTCCTTGAATTAAAGCTGAAAACCGAGTAATACATTCAAATGGAATATTTGAAGACAAATGATAACACCATTGGTATTTCTCATTCATAACTCCATAATGAACATACATAGGAGAGTATAATTTTTTTGACTAATATTTGTTTCAATATCAGTAATTTCTATAAAACTCATTTAAGATCATTACATACATGATTTCTTCTCCAAGACAAACTACTAGCCTACTTCAAAATTCTATTCTAAGTTCCCTTTCTAAACTTAGCTTTTACCTAGAACTCTATTAAGACTCTAGAATCCAACCTCTGTAATAAGCCCTAAAATCCCCTTTATAGGATAAGGGAGCAACAAGCATCAGGCTTAATTACATTTACATTTCATTTCATTTGCACCATAATTTGAGATATTATTAGTTTGTTACATGCAATTATTTGAGGAAAATGGAAGAGTGAAAGACCACATTCCACATTCCTTGAATGAAGACACACCAGCTCCTTGAAAAGTAGAGTTTGTTGTAACCATGTTGAATCCTCATCCTTGTTCACCAAAGAAGATTCTCCAATAGCAACTCCAACACAAACTTGTATATCGTCTGTAAACAACATACACACTACCAAGGTTAACCAGTCTGGCACTTCTCCTACATACCAGCCTGAAAACTTTCCACCTTAACACAAGAAACAAGGAATCATATGAGTATTAAATAGGACAATCCTAATAGAAAGGGCATGGTATCATAAAAAAAAGAGAGGGTGCAATCATCATTCTGAGTCATCAAACTCAAAGGATATTTTTCCACATTTTACTCATGGTGGGACTAGAGAAACTGTCACCACCTCATTATCAGGATTCCTCGATAGTACTAGGGAGAGGGGATAATAATCACCCTCTGATTCAGTGTCACCCTCATTGTCTGAAGGGTTATTAAGAACCTCACATGGAGAATTGCATTCCTTTTGATTGGTCTTATAATTCTCACTCTCCATCCATGCCCTTTTCATACTTCACCATCCTCTTCTCTCTATGTTTGACTAATTCTTCTAAAACTATTTGCTCTCTCGGATGGTAATTTTCCTTGGTACTATACTCCTTGAATTTCCCTAACCCTACTCTTCTTTTTGGCATATCAGGAACTCCATGTATTCCACTTTTATTCTCAAGAACTCCCTTAGGCTCAAACAAACTCAGCCCCTCAAACTCTCAAATCATTGCAAAATGAATTATGACATGGAAAATCACTCAAGCAATCTGCATTAAATAGGAAATTTGAAGCATGCAAGATTAATGACTCAAAATATCCTTATGCGAGCAAGTTGATAACTTATAGCTCAAGACTGACTCTAAGCCATTGCTTTTAAAGCACTTAAAACTTCATCCATGGAAAACAACAACTCCAGCTCAAGTGTTGTGATTTTTCAATCAACATGTATCGCCAACCTGATCTGTTCCTTCATTAATATCGGCGAAGTACACAAGACAAGTTTTTCTTAGAGGGAAACCTTCTTTATACAATTCATTACTTCATCGCTTATCCTAAATTTTGATGAAAGCATTTATGTGGTGATTCTCAGTCCACTAGGTTATCCTGCTTTAAAAAACTTTATCAATGGTTCCTCAGTCTTCTCGTTGATTTCCTTTTTGCTTTATGCTAAACCTTCAGGATTTTTCCATGTAGTGACCATTGCTCATCATTGATCTATTTTGTATTTTCCCCACTCTTATCAGTGATGTAGACATTTTGGTGATGATCTTTAGCCCTTGGTTCCATAGCCTGACCATTTGTCACACACATCCTCTTGTCATGTATCGCTAATTCAAACCTTGTATTGATGCTTCTATCTATGATAGGAAATGATGTGATGGAACTAGCTTTCGACACGTGCAACTTGCATTAACCAAACATCACAAAAGACATCGCTCATAGGATCTTATCATTTTATTGAGAAAAATCCTTTAGAGAACATCCATCGCTTATTGCCAATTTAGAACTCAAGTTCTAAAAAAAATCAACGTTGAGTGATGAAGTTATAACATAAGGTATTTCTTCATCTCTAATTCTCCTCATATATTTTGCAAGCAATTAGCGATAAGAATATTTACAACTTTCGATGTCCATCGCGTATCACTGATGTGAGATTTTACATTCAAAACGTATCTACGATCAAGCAATCACATCGCTCATCGCCATTCCAAGTTTATGTTGTTATGACCATTAGTGATGATCGATAAAAACATAAAGACAAAAGTATCACTCATCGCTATTATAATTTCAAAAACTTAAAAGCCATTAGTGATGAGAATTATTAAAAGGAAAACATCAATCCATCGCTTATCGCTATTACAATTTGTGAATAAATGAAAAATCAGCGATGAGTGATATAGCATTGAAGGCCATTAGGTCATAAGTGGGAATCTTTTAAGCACGTGCTCATTAGTTTGTTCTTATGAAGGAGACTCCCTAGGACAATAATTAACTCGAAAACCTATAAGTTATAAAATGCAAAGAGTGTAAGGGCTCAAAGATCCTTACCCAATTTTATAAAATAGAAAGGTCTGAACCTAGGCTAGAAGGGCTAGTTACTAGGTGACAATGAATGACTAAAGATACATTAAAGTAACTAGAAACAAGTAATAGGGAGTCAATGGCCCAATAGAATATTATAAGCTTTTGTAGATAGCCACCCTATATCCAAATGCAATAAGGGTTTTAACATGGAACAAGGATTTTTTTTTTTGAGGGTTCCATCATAGTGTTTGAAGTTGATAGCTTCACTATTGTTCTTGATGGTATTAAGAGAATTATTGATGGATTCAGATAGATATTCTACATAGTCATAGGGCCTGACATCTTGGCTTTGAATGTTCGTAGGAAGAACCATGGGAGCTATAGTCATATTAGTAGGGGCATCAAATCCTAGTACTTGGCTAGTTGAATAGTAGGTATATTTATAGTATTCTTCAAACAAATCTATAGAGAATGGGGGAATTTCATCACTAGAAAACCTCCTAGGTTGATTTCTTGGACCTTTAGGCCTATGAAGATGCAACTTCCACCTCTTATAGCTTGTATCCATATTGCGATATTCTTCCAAAAAATCTCTCATCCGCAATTTTGTTTTTAGGGAAGTATCTAATTGAAAAACCATACAGATATAGTCTCATGTATAATCGTGAACCATGACCCATCATGTAAGTGAATTGACCTTATTTTTGGATTGTAATTCCTTGAAAGTGCTTTAATTAGTTCTATGGTCACGAAAACATTGGGCATCACAAGTTTTCCTAGATTAAAATTCCATGGGTTTGAAACTAGTCTATGTCTGTACTTCTTCCTATAATTATAAATGAATAAGTCATAACCCTTGTGTAGAGTCCACACATCTCCAAAATTCTTGTTTTTATCTTCCAAATTTTCACATGATGGGTTTAATTGAGTTTTTCTTTTTGATTTTGGCCTAGACTTGGGACACTGGTCTATTAAATCTCGGTTTAGAGGCCTATTCTCTATTTTTTCCCTTTTTTTCCTTTGTTTCTCTTGGTTTTTATCCATTTTAACCCTACTTATGTTGTACTTCAAGCTATCTTTTGAAAGAAATATGTTCAGCTGAGCCAAGGTCACTTACTTGAATGAATGCTACAAATTCTGAGTTGCTCGCCATTGTCCAATTATGTCCTCAAAATTTCTAGCCACAATTCACAGTTATTTCTGATTTCTTAGAGGCTGTATTTATCAAAATTTAGCACGCCCAAGCCAACTTTGGTTCATAAATGGAACTCACACTAGCCTTCTAATCAACTTGCACATTAATAGCAGTTGTCTCTTTGATGACTTCATCAGTCAAATCAATCTGATGAACATTATTTCATATTTTTTTGAAGAGACTTTAATCATGATGCCTATTTCTCTCTTTAATGTATCCTTGACCATATTTTGAGAAATTTCTAGGAGACATTTAGATTTGTCTCTTCGATGTTGCAAGGTCTCTTCAATATTTACATTTTAGACTCTTCCCTTGTGGATCCCTTTGGTTGATGAGATTGGTGAATATTTCTTACCGACAAGCCTATGTCTCCTTGACATACCCTTATTTCTCCCTTGAACGGTATTACTTTCTAATAATCTCTATGAGACTTTGTCATGTCGATGAGACCCATGGTCATGTCTCTCTGATGTCTCTTAGTCTCATTGATAGTGTGTGTTGAAATATGTGTCAGAGTGTCAGGGAAACTTTTGATAATGTCTACTCGATACTCTTGTGTCTCCTCGATATGTCATTGTTAGGATGTTGATGAGACCTTGATCAATGTTGGTTTGATGTCTCTATGATTTTTCTCCTTGAATGTCAAAGAGACTCCCTTACTTCTCTTCTTGATATATACAGATGTCTCCTCGACACTATCATTTATCCATGCTATTTTACCAGTGATTTACTAGTTATTTTATGATAAATTCTTGATGTTCGAGAGATGTTTTTCTATTTCTTGAATGTTGAATACTTCACGTGATTTTTTGGTGAGACATGTTAGATTTTCTCCTCAACATGTCCAAGTCTCTTAGACATATCTTTCTTTAGGCTGGCGAGAAGACATTTGAATATGGGGTAAAAGCAAGAAGTTGGGTACACGAAGAGGGGAAATTTTGGGCAAAACAAAAAGTTTCATAGGAAATGTGTATGCATTTTCAAAAAAATGCGTATGTGTTATGCATCGGGTACCCAAGCCTAAATCCGAATGTGTACACATTTAGATTTGGGTATGCGAACCAAAAACGCATACGCGTTATGAAATGCGTATGCATTTCAAAATGCATACGCGTTTTGTGAAAGTATTTTTTTTTAATAAGCGATTGTATTTCATTTTTCCTCACCATTTTAGTTTGCGCCAGAGAAGAATAGAGGAGATCACGTATGCATTTAAAAGGCCTTGATTGAAGAAAAATTTGACTGCCACCTCCTCCCATCAACACAACCGATCTCATCGACCTCTAGGTTGGTTGAATTCTTCCTTTTTTTTGCTTTATATCTTGTTTTTTTTTTGGTAATTAGTATTGAGTTTTTGTTTATTTAGTGTGTTCTAGTTCAATGTTTTATAGTTTTTAATTGCATTTAAAAAACCAAAAACGTCAACAAAACAAAGAAATTTAAATTGTAAATTGAAAACCATAAAAACTAAACCTAAATTGGACACATTTAACTTAGAAATCAAAACCCTAGAAACCCTAGGTTAGAAAATTTACATAGGTCCTTAAAAAAATAATTTACACAGGTTAATCCTTGGACCTAAACCCTAAAACATAAACCTAAAACCCTATTTACCCTAATTTACGTAAACCTAAAATAGGCTATTTACCCTAAAACGTAAACCTAAAACCATAAATTAGGGCTCCTCAAGGAGGTTTAGATTACATTTTATATTTGACATAACCTTCTTTGTATGATTTTTACTCTCACTCATGGTTCTTAGTTTATTTAGGGTGGAAGTGATGAAAAGTTCAATATTAGGGGCATGTGATATAATAGAAGAGGTAAAATAAGGATGTGTAGTAAGATTTGATGACATAACGTGTAGGAAGGGATCACAAATTATAGTCCATAGGTTAGGTACACTTTGGTATGTCGTTGGTGATCCACACAACTACCAATGAAATTTATAATTGACTAATAAAGGAGGTACAAACAATCGATGCATAGATCTATATATTAACCAACAAATTGATTTAATTATAATATGTTCACATAATATAAATTTGATAGCTAATTTTATCTCAAAAAACTTCATGATTGTATAATTTAACTTGAGAAAGTGTACCAGTGAAGTAAAATAATGTACCTCATGTGAAACTAAGTGCTTGATTTAATAAGTTCATATATGATGATGCTAGTTGATATGAGCATGTAATCACTCTATATCAATGTTGTTAGCTTATATAATGTATGATGTATTCTCTTAAAAAACATAGAAATGCAAGTCATACTTGTTAATCTAGACTATGTGCAATATGGATAGAGCTAGACACATAAATGCTATTAAATCAAATAAATATTAAAATGTGAAGCATGACTGATTTCTACCCATTTCTCTTATTTGGATGAGATCCTTTGTGAATTATGTAAGGATAAATTATGATCATATTTAAGCCTTAATTTATAGGATTTTATTCATAAGATCTATAGGTTGTGTGTAATATAATTCCTATTTTAACTCTTATGTGTAGTGGCATTGTTCTATATTAGGAAAACTAAATGTTGTACTTTCTCTAAACTAGTGTATGAAAGCTAACTTGTAGCATGAACATTTCAATTTGGAAAATTCAAATTACTTTTTTGAGAAACTTGATGATTCATAAATGCAAGTCAATTCTATAACCAAAGGTTTATTTTATAAGATTATTTATTTATTGAATTGATCAATTGATTCCTCACTTAGTGGCAGTTAGGTTCTTTTTTGAAAACCCATGCACGTCTAGAATTTATATAAATATTCAAAGGAAGAGTCTATGCCATAGAAAATTTTCAAAAAATATATGATTAGAAAAAAAATTGAGTCTAAATCACTTTAGATCCCCTATTCCTTTTTAAATCATCCAAGAGTGCTTAGAGGTCCAAATAGGTTCAAAATCCATCATAACTCAACAACTTACTTATAATTGAAATCTAAAATTCCTAATTGCTGATATATTGAAGCTATTCCTAGAATGTCACATATTTTATTCAAAGTACCAAGTTTAGGTGGTAGGGTTTCTCATTTACTTGTAAAAATTTATTCATGTGTCTTCTATATGTTTTCATGTCATAAAATATCTAAATCTAAACCCTAAACCCTAATTTAGCATTCATTTTGTTGGACCTTAAAATTAAATTTTGTTGCCTTAGGCAACTCCACCAAATTCTATTCCCTTAAGCCATGAAACATTTTGTCCTAGTCCACCTTACTAGACATAGATCCCCTTAAGCCATCTTATCACCCTAAATCATAAATCGATGTCTTAAGGTGTCCTAATATGACATTTCTTAAGGGGATAAAAGAAGTTCTCAAAATATGGTGAATAGAGCTCAAGCTCATCTTTGCTTATTTTGTACATTGCAATTAGGTCACTAGCATATATCTATGTGTCCCTTTGAATGTATTCTATTAATTTTTCATTCTTATCTTTAGTATTCTTTGAAAACAATGAATGAGATGATAAATTTTAATGTTAGTGTTAAACTTATAATTTCTTCTTAACTACTTTATCCCACTATAGAGATCTTGTGTCTCTTATCATGAAATTTGAAAATTTAGATAAATCAATTTATGTCCTCGGATTTAATTAAATTCTATGTCATACTTGATTAATGCATCTATTCATTTTGTTGTAGGACCTTAAAATGAAATTTGGTTTCCGTAGGCAACTCCACCAAATTTTATTCCCTTAAGCCATGGACCATTTTGTCCTAGGACCTTACTACACATAGATCCCCTTAAGCCATCCTATCACCCTAAATTGTAAATCGATGTCTTAAGGGGGAATTTGACATTTCTTAAGGGGATCAATTTGGTGAATAGAGCTTGGTCACTCATATTTTTTTATATTTCATACATTGCAATTAGGTCACTAGCATATATCTATGTGTCCTTTTCAATGTCTTCTATTAATTTTTCATTCTTATCTTTAGTATTATTTGAAAATAATGAATGAGATTAAATAAATTTTAATAAAACCCCATAATTTCATTTCTACCCTTCATATTAACAACCCCACACTAGACTCAATTTAATGTGTGTACATGCTATGACTTTTTAATGTTATGGATTTTATAATGTTATAAATCAAATGGTCTTCAAATGAAATATATTTTGAATTTGTGCATGTTCAATGTGATTTTTAAATAACTTTCAAATTGTGTGCATTATTTAATTAGTTTGTTGATATATATATTTTAATTGTTTAACATGCAGTTGCCATATCATTGCTCACATGGATCCAATGTTTAATTTAGAGGATTTTATTCCCAATCAAGAAATTCCTATAGATCCCATACATCCCAATCCACCACATGAACAAAACCCTAGCACACCTCCACATTCTCCACCGCCTAACCCCCCACCCCCTCCTGTAGTTGATGAAGATCAATTAAGAGAGAATATTCGAGAAAAACTCATTGTCATTCAAGGAAATATAGATCTCATAAAAATGATCCTAGAGTCCCTCCCCATCTTGTATGGTTTGCATCTACGATGCAAGCTATTGTCGATTCTGTTCGATCTATTGATGTGGACCTAGTTAGGTTCCATCAATGGAGAGAAGATAGGAGACAATTCTATGTAGATGGATTGTCATATAAAGAAATCAATGACTTGAAAATTACCAAACAACTCATTTTCCAATATTTTATTAACCCCCAAACAAACCAACCCATTCCACCCACGAAAAAAATGAATTTCAATTTTATGGTGTAGGAACCCGCAGATAGCTGTGCATTTTTGGGATAGATGGTGGATGGTGTTTGATAATCCACTACATGGTAACAATGAGGTGCCCTTATACTTTTTGAGAAAGTTATGGGTTGAGTTTGAGTTGGGTAAAAAACCCAATTATTTTGATATGAGGTCATTTCAGGGAGTTGGGCATGGCATGCCCTAACATAGACTAGGAGCATGTGTTGATCCTCATCGACGTCCTCCAATTGCTCCTATTGTTCCTTCTCCTTCTCTTGGTGTTCCCGCTGCATTTTAGCAGTAGACCATGTTATCGACATTAGGAGAATTGAGTTCACTTTCAGGACATCTCACTCAACAGACTACACACGTGGCCACTGAAGTGGCCAATAGAGAGCATGGAGGCTTGGGCTATAGGGATACTTAGACATCCACTTCAGGTGACACACATGCATCTAGGATGGGGTCATACTTGAATTTACTATATTCTGAGGATCGTCCTACATAGGTATGCTCATCTTTTGAACTTAAATTTAATTCAAGTTTGAAATGTGAAAAATTCACATAAATAATAACATCAAATTATATATATATAATATAATATTAATTCAATAAGTGTTTGGTGTAGACGCATGATCACGTGATGCCTAAAACTCAATATGATCATCGTGTGTATATGTCGAGTGTTGTAGATCTGGGCTCACCTTTTGGATAGGTACTTGAACCAATATATATTAAATAATTTGTGTGGATATATATCTAATTTAATTTGAATTTGTACACATGTGTGAATTGATATATTATATCTAGATGCAGGGAGGTCATACGATACCTAGTACTGACCAACCACAAGTTATAGTGGCGAGTGCTCCTGAGACATCATTAGCTTAGGTGTGTGCTTTCAAAATTTTGTTAATTTTAAACTAAATACACATCATAGATCTAATTTATTTTTTTCATTTACATACACATGTGTCAATGATCTATACGAACTATTGTACATCTATATGCAAGAATTTCATGAGATACCCATGGCGGGCCGCGCACCTGAGAAATCATCGACATTTATGCATGAGCAATCTCAGGTGCGTGATCATGAGGTCATATCATTCGAGGTTGTAAAATTTAGTTTAAATATCCTATACAATTTTTACGGACCTTTTAAATATATATATATATATATATATATATATATATATATATATATATATATATATATATTTGAGGTTTTCACATATTCTTTGCTTTATATGAATATGCAGGATATAGTAGATTAGGCATTTGCATCTTTTCAAGTGACAGTTATGCTACCCGTTGAAGAAAATGTGCCAATTACAGATTCACATGATCATATGGTAAGTTATGCATACTAGAAATCATTTTTACTATATTTACTAGATATTTAATTAAATTTATTTTTATCTAAAATTTTATATTTTCAAGTTTAAATATGTTTAATTATATCAAAATTTCTAAATAAATTTAAATCTAATTTCAAGTTTCTTGTACTCTTTTATAGCATGATGTGGCTACATCTAGTCAACATGGAACAAAGAGGAGACTTGATTTGACCAATCAGCCTGAAAGTGAGATGGTTTTATATTTTATGGACTATAGATCTCTAGTTTTATTTAAATATATGTGTTGGACTTGACATATAAATTTTATAGACTATCTATCTCTAGTTTTGCTTTGAACATGTTATTATCATATTTGTGTTTATTTATATCAGTTGACTTTAATATGATGATTATATATGCAGTTAATTATGATATTGTGTTATGCTCATTTTCATGATTATATGCACTCATACATATCTATATTTATATTTTATCTAATTTTCAAGTATTACATGCACTATATAAATTCTTATCTAGAATCAAATTTAATATATATAATTTATCACATCGTTAGGTGACAAATTAAAACATTCCTTAAATAGTTTAGATCATATTCATAATAAATTAAGGGTAGGTAATTTTAACTATTTTCCATTTAGATAGCAAATATTTTAATCAATAAACAAAAAAACTATCTCCTTGTATGTATAAAATGTATAATCTATACAATTGAATAATTATATAAAATGTGGTAAATACAAGACATGAAATGTATAATCTATAAAATTGGAACAAGATATTTAAAAAGTGACATCGAACAAACATATATAATGTATATCAAGATGTTTATTACAACTATATAATATGATGAAACATATATGTGCATGTAGATACAATTAAAACTTATCAAATTTTAGGTGAAGACCAAAAATTGATATTTACATAGTCTCTTGATAAAATAATTTTTCAGTTCAACAATCACTTCGTAGACCGACTTGATGAGAACTTGCAAAAATAATTAATGTAAGTAACTACATTTTTTATGAGTCATTTAATAAAAAAATTCATGCAAGAAAAGAACAGTATATAGTAAATTCCATACAAATTCAAAATATGTTTTCCATAGGATGGATTAAGGGGACCTAAGAGGATATATAGCTTAAGGGGGGTCTTAAGAGAATTCCTTAAGGGGAGTTAAGAGTATGGTTTAAGAGAATGCATCTCATGAACCCTAGGATATGGCTTAACAGGTCCTAAGAGGATGGCTTAAGGGGAATTATGATAGTCCTTTAAGAGGATGGCTTAAGGGGATGTAAGAGGGTGGATTAAGGGGAGTTGATAGAATGGATTAAAGGGATGTAAGATAGTGGATTAAGGGGATGCATGTCATGAACCTTATGATATGGATTAACAAGCCCTAAGAGGATGGCTTAAGGGAAATTATGAGAGTGACTTAAGGGATGCAAGATTATGGATTATGGGGATGTAAGAGGATATGACTTAAGGGTCCTTTAAGAGGATGGCTTAAGGGGATGCAAGAGGGTGGATTAAGGGGAGTTGATAGAATGAATTGAAGGGATGCAAGAGGGTGGATTAAGGGGAATTATGAGAGTCCTTTAAGAGGATGGATTAAGGGGATGTAAGAGGGTGGATTAAGGGGAGTTGATAAAGTGACTCAAAGGGATGTAAGAGAGTGGATTAAGGGGATGTAAGAGGGTGGATTAAGGGGATTTGATAGAATGACTTGAAGGGATGTAAGAGGGTGGATTAAGGGGAGTTGATAGAATGGATTAAAGGGATGCAAGATAGTGGATTAAGGGGATGCAAGAGGGTGGATTAAGGGGAGTTGATAAAATGAATTAAAGGGATGTAAGAGAGAGGATTAAGGGGATGCAAGAGGGTGGATTAAGGAGAGTTGATAGAATGACTTGAAGGCATGTAAGAGGGTACATTTAGGGGATTTGATAGAATGTATTAAAGGGATGTAAGATAGTGGATTAAGGGGATGCATGTCATGAACCTTACGATATGGCTTAACAGGCCCTAAGAGGATGGCTTAAGGGGAATTATGAGAGTGACTTAAGGGATGCAAGATTATGGATTATGGGGATGTAAGAGGATATGACTTAAGGGTCCTTTAAGAGGATGGCTTAAGAGGATGCAAGAGGGTGGATTAAGGGGAGTTGATAGAATGACTTGAAGGGATGCAAGATGGTGGATTAAGGGGAGTTGAGAGAATGAATTTATACTATCAATTAAATGTATCTAGAACTATATATAGTTACCTGTCTCTAGATTTGAATTCCATTGTAATATATGTGCATCTGCTCTCTTTTTTGTAAAGAATCTAATTTTGGGAGACCTAAAACAAAAAATGATATAAAACTTTAATTAGGAAATGATTAAATACAAATATATATATCAATTAACTATATAAACAACTAGATATACTTACCAATATTTATTTACTCTATTGTACCATCTACATCCACTCTTTTTTTTAATGCATCTATGATTGTCTCATGATCATCCATTGAAAGTGTCCATAAAACTTTATTAGCAGGCCTCCCTTGATATCTAACTAGTTTTATATTGGTTGCCAAAATCAAATGTGAATAATGTATAATCTTCTTGTGTCTTTCATAATATTCAAATGCAGGCAAGCCATTCTTTCTTCATCTAATATTTTCAAAGCCAAAGCCAACAACAACCACTGAACCAATTGGATACTCAAAGTTGTCATCATCCACTCTAGGATGTACCAACTTATGTTTTCTCTCAACACATCTAGCCAACCAATAATTTGTCTCCTCTTCATTCCCCTTAGGTGCAACAACAACATACACATGTCCTACAAAAATAAATAAAATTCAATAAAGAGTGACTTATATTTAATTCACATATAAACATGCATACATACAAAATTCAACTCAATAAATAATGTACCTTCTTGTACAAGATCTGAAACACGATCATAATCATCTTATGCGAACACTTGATTATCTTCAATTGTCGTTCCATGTTGAACATGTGTCGATGTAGGAACTAAGGCTCTTTGTTGCCATTATTCGACCCATTCTATATTTTCACATGCCTCCCAATCACCTGCAATACAAAATTGACAAAAGCAAGCCAACTCCCTTGTCCATATTGTCCATGTGTTTGCATTCAAAATCTTTAAAAAAATTCCATTTTGCAGATCCATTAATTGTTTCACAATCTTGTCGAGAAAAAATATCATTTTCTTCAACTAACCAAAAGAAGCGTCGAATTATTGAGCTCTCACTTGTTCTTGTAGATAATTTGGTATTGCACCAGTCTACAATTTAACGTGCATCTCTAAATTTCGTAGCATCCTCAAATTTTAGTTGCTCTCTAGCAAGAGCTCTTTTCACACATGCACCTGCTCCATTGTGTTCTCCCTTACCATGACCAACTTCAAAAAAACTCCATATGTGTTGGATATTATTTTCCTTATGAAATCTACATAACCAATAAAACATTCTAGCATTTTTCAATTGACCCGTGCAATTATCTGACCATATGAGATGTTCTAGCATTTGAATTCCTCTCTTTTAAATTTTTATAAAATATATCAAAACAATATTGTACAAACTCAGATGAATGTAATCGATTATCACTTACATAAAAATGGTACTCTCTCAAAAAAATTCTATTATCTTTTGTACTATCTTCTGCATGTCAATAAACAATGTGAACAAATATAGCTACTTGCACTGAATTATAATACTGTGATTAAATTTCTTCTTGTGGAGAAAGAGTATAATTTTCAGCAAAATCAATAATTGACAATATAGTTCCAATTGGGAATGTGTTTTTACATAAACAAAATTGATTATCAAGCCAATTAGCATTATGAGAGTGTTGAACATATTTAGGTGCAAACTTATCTTTAAATTCATTAATAAAAGCATGCACACTAATTTTTTCCACAATTAGCTCAACATGTTTTCCAATTTTTCCATCTTTTAAAGAATACCCATTATTTTTAAATTTTTTTACATCCACTAATTGTTGTCCAAATTCATCTAAACTACTTTCATGCATAAATTCTCCTAATGGTGAAAAGTTACCACATCTATCACATTCTCCAGAAATGCATGCTTTTAAAAAAAATGAGTTTCCATTTAAAGAGGGATAACAAAACAAACCTACTATAAAATATTTGGTTCTTTCAGGTGGCATATTAATGCCACAAACGTCCTGCATAATTTGGTTAGCATGCGAAGTGCATCGTATATATCGAAATATATCATAATAATAACAAAATTGTACATGATTCTTACAACAACAAGAGATTCACTGCTTATTAATTCTAACATACCAAGGTTTACACTTTTTGAATGATCTTTGACTTATGTTAATATTCAATGGTAAGATTGAAGCATCTAATTTTTTTTTATATAATTCAGTTTGAGTCATATCTAAGAGATGCTTTGGATGAGGTTCACGAATTTTGGAACCCACCCTTAATTTTAAGACATCTCTAATGTTAGGTGATACTCTTGTATTATCATGCCAAAATTTATCGATTAAAGATTTAATTTCATTAGTTAATTTCATGTTTGATCTTGGGAGTCTACCACTAAAACTCCAACATTGATTAATAGGATCTTTTTCAATACTTTCTTTCTTTTAGCAGCTCTTATCAAAGTTCTAGGATTTACTTTTACAAATTTACTAATCTTACTTAATATTCTTTTATTTGAAGTTGTTTTATCAACTAGAGCAGTTGTTATTGCATGACAAGCCACATTCTTATCTTTCAATTGACTTTTCTTACCAATAACATCAATAACATTAGCAACACTAGATATGACTTGTTCTACTGAATCATCTTTCTTTATTGATTTTACAAAAACACCTAATTTTTTCATCACTTTTCTCATTTTCAACATTCTCATCAATTGCACCATGAGTTGACATTGGAATCCTAATTTCTTTCTATAAAAAAACATTTTATATATTTTACTTCCATAATTTCTAATTTGTCTCAAAGAAACTTTACCACGAAGGTTATCTAGCACATATGTTTCAATTGTAAAAAAAACATTTTCACCTTCATCCATAGAAGGAGTTTCATTTTCATTCACACAAGGGGTTTCATTTTCATTTTCAAATGTAAAAGGGATTTCATTCTCATTTTCATCAATATGAGGGATTTCATTCTCATTTTCATCAATATTAGGGATTTCATTCTCGTTTGCATTCTCATAAGATATAATTTCATCATTTTTTTGTTTCCGCATTGTTTCAACCCTAATATTATTGATCTCATCAATGGTGTATCTAGCTTCATCTAAATAAACAATATCAATATTATCAAAAATTGGGTTTGAACACATACTTGGATAGATTGTTTGAATAGGTGCATTTTCCATATCATTGGGAGGTGGATTTGAAGACATACCCGAAGTTGTTTGCATATCATTCAAAGTTGAAGTTGAAGGCATAGGTGGGTTTGTCTCCGTAATTGCATTTTCTTCCATATTCACCATCTCCACATTTCCATCATCTACATTCATTTCATCATTAATGGCTTCCTCTTGAACATTCTTGGAACTAGATGCTTCCAAATCTTTCATTTGATGAATCCTTTCTCTCCTTTCCCTTTGTCTTTTTGCCTCCTTATCTTTATTTGCTTGAATTTCTTCGGGTGTCATTAAATTTCTACATATTTTTTTTTGTCTTTTCTTATCACCCATGGTTACCAAACACTTTTTGATTAAAAAAATATTAATTCAAAAAACCTATTTTCAAATTACCACCTCCTTCAAATATTCAAATTAAACTATGTACTATGAAGATCATTTTTTCTATAAACTCTGAAGTACAAAAACATCATGAGTACATCCAAAAATTCTCTTTTTCCAAATCTTCTTCTAAAAATTTCTTGTACTTGATTCTGCTTCAGAAAATTCAACTTGCACTTTGTCTCTTCCAACAATTTGAATAGAATATGCCCTGCACAAGACAAATTTGCAATAAAAAATGCAGAAAATGACACTTTCAGACCGTACTGCAGAAAAAGAATGTTGTAGGAAAATTGTGTTTTACCAGTATTTTATAAATTAGGGAAAAACAACTATATTAGAAATGCGTATGCATTATGTTCCAGGAATGCCTACACGTTTCATAACACGTACGCGTTACTTTTACCCAACGGGTAAATAGATAACGCGTATGTGTTATGAAATTCGTACAAGTTTCATTTAAATAACACGTACGTGTTATTTAAAAGTTGAATTCCCACACCACATCCAACCCTGGTTTTAGGCTTGGGAAATGCTTGGCAATCTAAGCCTTAGCCTTTGCCCTGCAACTAAAAAATTAAGGCAGATTGAAGAAGAATGTCCAACTTTGACAACATGGTTGATGGACTTCTTTTCTGAATCAATCTATAAAATTAAAACCCATTAGAGAATACAATGTCTAATTTTCAAATATATAATTTTTATTAATATTGGATTATGTTTGCTATTTTTTAATTAATTTCTAAGCAAACTAGTCCTTAAACTTGAAATATTAGACTTTTTTTGTTTTTTAATAACTTTTTTTGGTTAAGTTTTTTGTAAAAAAAATTATATGGCATGAAACCTCAGAAAATTCTCTACACAATGAAAAAAATAGTCAAAAAATGTTTAGTTTAGGTCCAATTATGTTGTCTGCACACGTTGATTTTTTTTAAAAAAAATTAAGGCCAATAAATTTTTTTTAAAAAAATATTCAACCAAAAATTACAAAAAAAAATTCCAGACCAAACTTCATGTTGTTAGCTCTCTTTTCCCAAAAGGAATTAACAAAATACTTTTATTTGTGTCAAAAAGTGTTGTCCGCACATGTGCTTGGTATTGTAAAAATCAGGGACTTTTAAAAAGTGGTTTTTATAGATCCCTATCAAAATTTAATTTCTATAATCTGGGTATTTGAATAATTTACATATTTGGAAACTAGATTCAAAATTATAAATTTCATATTACTAACTTTTTTAAGATTCATTGTGTAAGTGCCTCAAATTTTCAGTCCAAGTGTGACAAATTCTGAAAAACAACAAAAACACTTCCACTTTTTGAGCTTTTTGTGTACCCAACTTCTTGCATCAACCCTATGTCTCTTAGAAATTCAGAGGTCTCATCTATATTTCTCATCGGCCCTTCCTACTCATGTCGAAGAGATTATGGTGAGACTCACTTCGATATGGCATTATCTTGGTGACATGCCATGTGTTGCTATGGGAACATTTCAGACAGGGAATTCACTTCTGTGTTATGATCAAAGGGCCTTATTTGGTGGTTTATATATGAGGATTTATTAGTGTCAGCCAATATGAAATGGAGATGGAACATATGGTGAGTGCGGTAAGATAGGTGAAAGTGGAAGTATGCAAAAATATCCAAGATGATTTTTTTGGTTCCAACAGTGGCTCCAACTAGGAATGAATGAGTGTGAGGTCATTGTAAGCATCCAAAAATGATCTCTAGGAGGTAGACCATGAATGTGATAAGATGGAGTGGGAATGAGATGAAAACCTAGAACTAACGTGCATGGAAAATTATGTTTTAAGAACTATTTCAAGAATTGTCCATGCACTAGCAATTCTTGACCTTCTCCTAAACTACTATGCATGGAAAATTAGTTTAAGAAAATAAGTGCTTCAAGAATTATCCATGCACTGGAAATTCCTAATCTTTTGTTGACATATTTTGTAGATAGTAGGAGTCTTCACCTCCTTTTTCGATAATGACAAAGGGTCCTATCCAAAGAGCTTCAAACTTTCCATGCTTCCCCTTATCTTGACACTTTGCATTCCATAATAGGACCATATCATTTTCTTCAAACTTTCTATCATTTTCCCTTTTGTCAAATAAATATTTCATCTGTGATTGCATCTTTGTGTTTTTCTCTTGGGCCAAACTTCTGATTTCATCTAGTTCTACCAATTGTTCTATTCTATCCTCCATAGGTTCAAAGATGTCTAGGTCTTCTTGAAGTATGAATTTGTATGTAGGTAAAATATTTTGCATATGCATTCTATCTTGTGCCCCATAAACAAGTTCAAAGGGTGATCTACCAGTTGAATTCTTCATAGTGATTCTATCTGCCCATACTGCCATCCTTAAATTTAGAATCCCATTCCTTTTTGTTTTTTTCCAACATCCTCATAATGATTTTCAGGATACTCCTGTTACTTGATTCAGCCTACCCGTTAGCTTGTGGATGATAAGGTGAGGCATATGAAATTGTAATTCCATATGTTTCATAGAACTTTCTGAACTCTTTTGATCTGAAACACATACCATTATCTGTGATTATCCACACAGGTGTCCCAAACCTTGTAATGATATTCTCCATCAAAAAATAGGTTACAAATTTGCTAGTAGCTTGCTTAGTTGGGATGACTTCCACCCATTTTGTGAAGTAATCAGTTGTCACTAATATCCATTTGTGACCTCCACTGAATTTTTCTAGTATCTCCCCAATAAAGTCAATCCCCCACTGATGAAAGAGAGCTTCAACTTGCATTGGTCTAAGTGGTAGTGCTCCTTGCTATTTCATTTTTCTAGAGAACTGCTGGCAGGCTTCACATTTCCTTACATAGGTGAAAGAGTCATTAAAAACTCTAGGCTAGTAACACCCAACCCTCAAGATATTATGGGTAGTGGTTTTGGCTGAAAAGTGTCCCCCATAGACTCCTTTGTGCATCTCCCTTAATACATGTTTTTCTTGAGATTCATCCAAGCATAACAACGGTACTCCATCTTTGTTTTTCCAATATAAGTCACCATCCATGAAAACATATTTAGAGGTATGTAACTTCAAGGTTCTTTTTTTATTTTCATTTAGGTTTTTGGGGAATTTTTGGTTCTTCATGTAATACATTATGTTAGTGTACCATGTAGTGTTCTTTATGCTCACAATCATGGCTTCCTCCTCCCCTATGTTGCAGATTTGAGATGCTTCAAAATTTGACTTTGCTTTTAGCTTGGCTAGGCCTTGCCCTCTTACCAACTTAGTAATTTGGATCTTAATATCAAACTCTTGAATTCTATTGATCCATCTGCACCTTCTCTTTGTGACTTTTGTTTGTACAAACACATCCCTGACTGCAGCATTAGGGACATATGTAATTATTTTTTCTCCTACCAGATAAGTTCTAAAAGCCTTTATTACTTTGACAAGTGCATATGTCTGCTTCTCTGTGATATCATACTTTAATTTAGCTCCTTGGAGGGACTTACTAAAGAAAGATATAGGCTGCTCATACCCCTCATCATTCTTTTGTAACATTATTGTTGTAATGGTATTGTATGAGGCAAATGAAAAAAATTGAAAGGGCTTATTGAAATCAAGGGATTTTAATATTGGCGCCTCTTTGATTTCCCTTTTTATAGATACAAATGCATTAAGTGCTTCCACAGTCCAATCAATTTTGGCCCCTTTATTCAACATTTTCAAGATAAGTTTGACAATTTCAACAAAGTTTGGTATGAACCTTCTTACAAATTTATTTTTCCAAAGAAAGACTGAATGGCTTTAATGGTCTTAAGAATAGGGATCTTATCTATAGCTTCTACCCTCTCTGAATCAATTCTAACTCCTTCCTTGGACACTATGTGCCCCAATAACTTTCCCTTTGTTACAACAAAATGACATTTCTTGGGATTTAAGGAAATGCCATACTCTAATGCTTTGAGGAAGATATTATCAAGGTGTGCAACATGGTCCTCTCCTTTCTTGGAATATGTAGTGAGATCATCTTGTTATACCACCATTATTTTATTGATTAGATCAACAAAAGCAACATCCATAGCTCATTGGAATGTGGCACCAGCATTTGTTATCCCAAATGGAATCCTTACATACACATATGTTCCCCAAGGGGTGGCAAATATTATCTTATATTGTTCTGATTCCTTTACCTTCACCTAGTTATACCCTAAAAACCCATCCATCATGGACAATAGTTCACAACCAGTCACCCTCTGCAACATGGCCTCCATATTTGGGAGTGGGTAATTGTCTTTAAAGGAAGAGACATTCAAATTTCTAAAGTCTACACATAACCTTATGTCTCCATTCTTCTTTCTGACATGCACCAAGTTAGAAACCAATTTGGAATGCCTGATAGGTTTGATGATACCTCCCTCCCTAAGCTTCATAAGTTCCTCATGTATCTTGGGCTCTAAGGTACAGTTTATTGGTCTCTATTTTTATCTAAAGGGTTTTGCATCAAGTTTAAGTGGAATTTCATGTTGGGACAAATCTTCCTTGTGTGCCTCAAGATCATCATAAGACCATGTGAAGACATGCTTATACTTCCTTAATAGAACAAACAAAATCTTCCTAATTGTGGGGCTTATCTTTTTCCTAATGTATACCTTCTTTGGTGCCAATTCAGTGCCTAGGTTGATTTCTTCAATGTCTTCCCTTCTTACTGGTGTTTGTTTCATAACTGCTCGATCATTCCCATCAAACACCCTTTCCAGTGCCACTAGTCCTTAAGGAATCTTGCTTGACTTGAGCTACACAACTTCCTACCCAAATACAGTTTGTTTTCCATCTACTTCTTCCATGAATACATTAAAATCAATCTCTTGGGCCTCATACTGATCAATGTAATGTAAGAACTTGATTAGATCAGTTTCATCATTAAAAACTTTCCAATTGTAGATGTTATCAAGGATTTTTGGCCCGGTCTTAAGTTCAACCTATGAAATTCATACTAAGGTAAGATCATCCTTTTTCAAAGCTACATTAACCAAGAAATTAACCATTATGTTTTTAGATCTATCTATCCACTCAATGGAGAAAGCATCAAACATCTCAATAGTTTCCCATACAACATTTCTATACTACTTTAGTCTTTTGTTCTTTGTGGTATATTTTGATCTCACTTTTGAAACAATTAACTCAGAATCCCCAAGGACAGTTAATAGTTTAATCCCATGTTTAATAGCCATGTTTAAACCTATCAGTAGGGCTTCATACTCTGCTATATTATTTGTGCACTCAAATGTTAGCAGAAATGAATCCTTGAATGTTGTGCCTTCAGGTGAAATGAAGACAATTCCTGCTCCATTCCCTTCTCTACTGTAGGCTCCATCAAAGTACATTTTCCATATGCCATGTTCATTCTTGGAGACATCCCTAGCAATTGGATCTATGTTTAATAATTCAGAGTTTGAGTGTTCAATTCTAAAACTCCCTAAGTCCACATCATAGAAGTAGTTCATTTGATTGGAATCAAAGAGTTCAATGACATTTTCAGACCTAGGATAATAGGACTTCCTTCCCATTCAAAAGAATCATGGCATAGGACAAGTCTATCTAAACATTCACACCAATTGTTGTTGTCCATTGCCTTCATAGTAACATCCCATAGTAAGGGGGAGTATCTACCACAATAATGTTTGTCTTGTATGTTGCCTTTAGATACGATGCCAATTTTAGTTCTACATCCCATATCACTCCTACTATGGGGACTGATCTATTATCCATGGCATAACATTTCCCATATGTAGTATTCACCCATAAACCCAACTCTTTCATGACAGCCAGGGGCATGATGTTGATTGCTGCCTCTGAGTCAATCATACAATTCTTCACCAGTTTGTTGTTGATCACCAACGTAGTGTAGAATGGATCTACTTGGGAAGGATTCTTTGTGAGTGTATCTCCCAAATATACTTCTGGTGCCTTTGTTATTTCCCTTTCCATAGCATTTACTTCTTTCTTTTGATCCTTCTGTTTCTGGGATGTGTTGGTGATCATTCTGAGGGTTGTATCTCTAAATTCCTCAATCTTCATCAACTCCATTAAAGGGATTGTCATTTTTGTCTGAGCCAATGCTTGGGCCATGTAAAATGAAGGGGAAATGATCCCTTGTTCACCCTTCTCAGTTTTAGTAAAAAAAAATTTCCTTCATTTTGGACTTTGTCATCTTTTAATGTTTTCTCAAGTTCAATGTATGTAGTCTCCTTTTAAACATATTTTTGAGGTTTATTTACTTCACTATTTTTCTGATTAGATGGGACATTCTCCTTTTTCTTCTATTCTTTGATGAACATGCTCCTTGGTGTCCCTTGATCTCCATCTGTGGGCTTATTTCTCAAGTTTAATCTCCTCCATTTTTCCTTAGCTACAATGTTTGTCGTGATAGCCATCTTTTCTTCTTTTGTTGGTGTTCTCAGTTGAAACTGAGGTGTTGTATTGTATGCATATGCTGCTTCTTGTGGATTTTCTTCCTGATCAAAAAACACCTCTTGCTCCATATTCATATTGTACTTATGACTGTCAAAATTATATTCATATCCTTCTTTGAAAGAAGAGTATCCTTCCTCATTTTGATAAGACCTCCATCTTAGCATGTTTTCAGTATGGCCTTCCCTGTCTTGCTCTTGTGACCACTCATCTTGACAAGCTTGAGCCACTACATAATGTTCAGGGTCATGGTGTCTATGGAAAGGTGAACACCATGGTGTAGTGTCTAGTGCATGTGCTCCATGCTTTTTCAAGGGATCAGGAGTCTCCTTCCAATTTTATCTTGCTACTAGTTTTCCATCCTTCCAAGTAGTATTGTAGGGCATGTCATGTAGTCTTGGTCTTTCATTTCTGAATTGATTCTCCTATCTATTTTTGGGATTGTTGGGGTTTTGTGGGGTCCTAAGGTTGTCCTTTTTTTCCATTCATGCCTACAACATTTCTATTATTTTCAATGGTTAAGGCTACCTTTTGTGCTTTAGTCAAACTTCTAGGACACCTGTTCTTAAGTTCATACCCTATTTTTGGATCAAAGGCCTTTAGATAAATACTCAAAGCTATTGGGTCAGTCAATTTGGATCCATGTGGTATTTTATTATAGAGCTTGGAGAACCTTTGATTTAAATCATAAACTAATTCATTCTGGTGTTTCTGAATACTTATTAGTTCATGTAGAGTGAATTTAGGAGCACATTGATTTCCATGTTGCTCTAGAAATTGATTCTGTAAGTTTGTTATAGAGGTGTTTGAAGCATCGGGTAGGCTGTT
This sequence comes from Sequoia sempervirens, assembly GCA_007258455.2. Taxonomy (NCBI): domain Eukaryota; kingdom Viridiplantae; phylum Streptophyta; class Pinopsida; order Cupressales; family Cupressaceae; genus Sequoia; species Sequoia sempervirens. The sequence continues at coordinate 278,194,531 of VDFB02000015.1, forward strand.
GAACCAATCCCTTGATTCTTCAGTTATAAACATCATGAACAACCACATATTAACATCCTCATGTTCCATTCCTATGTCTTGCGCAAAGGCATTGATTTTTTTGATATGTTATTCAACTGTTGTGACATTATTCCTTGTGAATTTAGGGACAATTTTTCTCCAATTTCTATCAATTGGAAATGGATATAGTTGGTATCCTGATAAATCAAATTGTTTTCTTATGCTCATGGGGTTTTGTGGATAAATATTTTGAGGTGGTGGAATGGGGTAATACTAATATACATGTTGAGGTTGTTGGTACACATTTTGTTGGGGATTATGTTAAGGATACTGCTGTGGGACATGATGGTGTGGAATGTATTTTTGTCCAGGTGGTGGAATATTAGTATTTTGTGATAGTGGATTTTGTGGTACATGATGTTGCATAGGATGATTTGATCTTCCAATTGTGTTATGGGGTACTCTTGAAGAACTTGGACCACTTGTATTTTGGGATGACCCTTGTGTATTGGTATTGCTTCCTTGTTTATGAGGTGGGATGTATTTTGGTAGTTTTGGTGCATTAACATCTAATTGGGACATTTGTTGATTCAAATCTAGACTCCTTTTTATCAACTATTGTCTTTTCTTAAGGTCTTCTTCTTGCCATTGTATGTATTCCTCTATTTCTTGAGTGGTCATCCCATCATAATTCTTAACAAGAAAATAATGACTCATGGAGGCATGTTGGGATTCTCCTTCTTGTTGTGATGAAGATATCTTATCATAGTCCCTCTATATTTGATCCCTTTCTTCCTCTAATTGGGAAATAAATTCATCTATTTTATGTGGATCAATGTTGAGGTGGATAGGATGACTATTGTTTTCTTGTCCAAGTGGAGTTTGGGGATCCCTGCACAAATTATCTTCATGGTGTTCTGATCCATGCAATGGGTCAAATTTGCTGTGCAATGTAGGTGGTTGCTCAAAGACACTCTCCTGATCAGTGAATGTCCTATCTGGTTTTTTATATGCTTCTTTGTTCTTGTTTGTGTTATACTTTGAAATAGGGGATCCATGCTTATCTATCCACCTAACATTGTTCTTCTTGGGGCTCTCCTGATGCAAATATCTCCTACCATTCATGTTGGATGATATGGTGTATCTTTGGTGTCTATGGTCTATCCTTTCTGATCTAAAGTTTACTTTATCAGTCATAAAAATTATTCAGAGTCGCCACCTACCTTTTCATGAGTAGGAAAGTTTAGGGTTTTTAGGGGGTCTGTCCTTTTCCCAGCAGATTCCCTAATCTATTACAATTTTTTTGAATAACTCTATGATGGAGGGCTTAGGTTCAAAATTGGCCTGATCCCCAACGAAGTTTCCAATATGTTAGGTCTCAAAAGTGTAGGTTTTTAAACCATAAGAGGGTGCCAGTATCTTAATACACTTTTGGCCCACGAACGAGGTAAACAAGGTTGATTACCTTCCACTCTTCAAGATCTGCTAGACCTAGGTGGATATACTTGAATAATAGGGTAGATTTAAGGTTGGATGTGGCTCCTAAATTGGGAAATCTACTCCCTATGGCACGTGAGTGGGGAGTAGATAAAAAACTTGATAGCTAGTTCCTACTGAGAGTATTTGAAGAATCAAGAGTGTGAGTTGTATTTATATAAAATTTCCTAGATATGACTAGTGCCTACTCCTATTGGGTGGATGGAGTGAATGAGTGGATGGTGATTATGGAGACAGATTTGTAGGATAAGTAAACCTATTATTTAAGTTAACTCAAACAATTAGGCACTTGAGATGTCTACACCTTGTGTAGACATGCAAGTTTGCTTATTATAGTGCTCTTCTTTAATAATCCTAGTGATATCCCCTCAAGTTACTATGAAAGCATGAAAGGACTTTTAATTATTAAGTTAATGGAAACCAATAAAAACAACTTCTTTAAAAGGATTTTAATCTTGGGCAGGAACCAATTAAAGAAAATTATTTGAAAGGATTTTTGATTCACACCAACTAGAAACCAATCAAAGCATCCACACAGTAACAACAAATATGTCCTGATAAATCTTGCAGACTTAAATAACTTGAAAAGACCACTTTGGAGACAACAAAGTAATAGATAAGCATGAAAATTGACTCAGTAATTGAACACTGAAAATGGATTATGAATTATAAGTAGTCCGCTCCATTATATTGCTTCAGAAAATAAACATTTATAACCAAAGTCTTTAATATGATATGGATGGGAAAATTGTGCAATCTATCTACTGACTAATGCCTACTCTAATGGAATATCATATGATGATTATTTCAAAATTGGGCCCTGGTTTCCCTATTTTTATGGGAAGCAACAAGCTTCATGCCCATTCACAAAAAGTTACATTGCTTCATAACTAAAACACGATTAACATAAACATAAAAAACATTGAGAGTTTGTTGGTGGATGCTGTAAGGAAAATCAGATGCGGAAAAAATTCTCCTAACGTCAATACCTCAGGAAAGAATGTAGATATACTTTTAATTTTTCAATTTACAGTTCAACTAAGATGCACTATGAAGTAATAACAGAAACATAGTATTTGACAACCACACATGAACACTAGATATACGTGGGAAAACCCTTATAGGAGAAAAACCCACCACACCAAGAGAAATCACTTTGTATTACAGTAATGGATATTACATACAAATGACAGACTTATCTTTCTGGTGTATGTTTACAGCAGCATTCACCATGCACAATTTGTTTCAGGAACCTTCACGTTACAGTCTACAAAATATAATTCATCCACTGATACAATCACTCAACAATCCGTCGATTCAACCTTCAAACTAACCAACCAATTACAATCTGCAATCACAGAGTATAAACATGGTGTTCCCTGTTTGTCGAACTTCCTCACAACACCATCACAACCGATTGTCTTCCAACTATTTAGATTCAACTTCTCTTATTGGTCCACGAGACTCCACATAGGACGGTCAAACTGTCAACAGAATTCGCACTGTGTTGGCATCTCGGTGAGACACTAACAGTGTCTCACCGATGCCACATAACCTTTATACCGATGTTTCCAAGAGTAACCGATATCGCCAAGACATTCCATCGAGCTTGATGTGTCACACCGAATCACCAAGTAGTCGCCCAGACCTATCACTTTCGCCAGGAGATCATAGCAAGTCACCAAAGGTTATACCAAAGTCATTTGTCATACCGAGCTCCAAAGAATAGTCGGCAAGACTGAACACCTTCGTCGCGAGGTTTCTCCGAGATCTCTATTGTCACCCCGAAGCTTTCAACAGTCGCCAAGACATCGCCCTTTGCTAAGACTTTACTCCGAGATCTCTTAGCTATTCCAAAGACACTTCATCATTGGCAAGACTCACCAAAGTCGCTGGGATTTCTTACCGAAACCACCATGTTACATCGATGACCAACATTCGCCAAGAGCTACACCGAAGACTTCAAAAAGTGTTTCTGTCGGTGAGACCTTCAACGTTCGTTGAGACGTCTTCCCGGGATCTTTGAGTTACCCCAAAGACATCAGCAGTATTCCTGTCAGCAAGACATTAACACGTCGCTGAGACTTCTTAGCGAGAACCCTCAGTTATCCCGAAGACTTCAATACATACGCTATCGGTGAGAGATTAACACTCGCTGAGACTTCTTAGCGAGAACCCTCAGTTATCCCGAAGCCCGTAGTCACCATGAGTCTCCCCGATTTACAATTGAATGGCCTGTCGGCCAGAGGTCTCCCGAGCACTAAGAGGTCATACCAAACACTCCTTGTCACAATGATAGCTCCACAGTGAAAGCATTTGGCAAGACAGAAACAAGGTCACAACGACCTGTTCAAAACAAAATGAATCAAACTGCTACTCGGCCAGACAAGATAGATGTCATACCGACTTTGCTCTAATGGAGGTTTCAGCTTGTATTGTTTGAGGCACATATTTCTAATAGATGCACCATAGTCCATTAATCTCCAGCAGGCACCCATGATCACCAAAGACCTATTCAAGACTCATGCACCATGATCGTGTATCCAAAACCACTAAACTCTAGTCCCTGTTAGTCCCTTTTTACTTGTCCTGTGCAATAAATAAGTTGACCTTCGACAAGTGCTCAATGTACCTACTCTTGGCGTGAATGTCAACATTATGTATAATATCCTTCATTGCATATTCCAGTTCAAAAATTCTTCCAATTAGTTCATGTGTTTTATTAAGCACCTCATCTTCATCATTGATTGCATCAAGAACACCTTGCAAATAATGAGCTATCTCATCCTTCCATGTATTATGATCTTTCAAATTTGTTTCCTCAAAGAATTTGGGCAGGGCCATACTTAGTAGTTGACTAAAGTCACTTAACTCCTATGTCAAGATGTTATGGAAGTTTTCATGTGCTTTCATGAGCTCTTGATATTCTCAGAGCACAATATTGTTATCTCCCTTCTTTGTTATGATGTGAGAATCCACTTCCTTCATTCTATCACACAATATGTTGTGTTCCAATAGTGCTACATATTTTTTTTCATGAATATGCCAGACCTTTTCAACATGCTTATACACATCTTCGAACCTCATGCAGACTATCTTTGATACCATTTCATAGATGGTGGTCTTGACCTTTCCTTTTAATTCTTCTTGTTCCTTTTCAGCTTTCTCATATCTACATTTCCAATGGGTGGTCTTTGGCATTGCTTCTAATACCTTTCTTTCATGCTCAGCTAGTGGAGAGTAAAGCCCTAAGGAAGAAGGCAGTCTATCTCTATAACTTATCAGCTCCTGTTTTAACCTTTCATTCTCTTCTATCAATCCATTGTTATCCCTTACCAAATTTTGAATCTGAGCCTTGGTGAACTTGGCCACATTTACATTCAAGTCAGTAGTTTCCATAGGGTCTGTCTCCCCTACTCTTTGCACTAGAAGATGTCCAAAAATTTGATCATGATCAACAAGGGAAGGCCTTTTTCTTGGTGGATAAAGTGCCCATATCTGTAAAGTAGTATTATCAGGATTATATCATAATCTAGCATAGATCTTATCACCAGCCTCATCTGTCAATTGGAAGGTTTTGTTCTTTCTCTTTAGAAAGTTGTCAAACATAATGGCTGAACTTATATCCCACCTTGGAAGGAGCATAATTTTGGCTTCTTGCAATAATGCTCTTCCTCTTTCAACAATCATATTCTTCATTTCCTTATCAATCTCATGTTGAAGCTCTTTTAAGGCGTATGCTTCGTTTTCAAGGTCAATGTATTTTAGCCTTTCCCTTACCACTTTTCCTTTATACTCATAGATTAAAGCCTTGAATTCAGAGGTTTGAACAAATGTGTCATCTGCAATGAATTCTTGACTAGCATGATGTCTCACATCATCAGATAGCTCATTAGAAGCTTCAAAGGTAATTACATTCCTTTCTAGTGGCATTGCATATTGGGGAATAATAGGAGTGTTGATCTGTGTGAACTCTTCCTCCCCCTCAATATCATATGCAATTGTGATTAAGGTGTCAATTGGGAAGCTTACCTCTAGGGTAGGCTATGGTGATAGATGACCCAGTGTTGTTATATTCTCTACTTGTCTCCTAGAATCAACACCTCTTTGATGAAGGGCTCATAGATTCTTTCATATAGTCATTTTATGTTTAAAAGAATTGTTTATTTTATTAATTAACATGACTGGCAATAGACTATAGACTAATATATTTACTTACTTTGCTTTATGTTTGGCTAATTTGGTAGATATATTTGAGGTAATGCTTTATATTAAATGCATTGATTTTATGATGATATTGATGAGTTAATTATGCAGCTTAATCTTTTATTGTCATAATTGGTATCCTATTCTTAAGGATTTTATTCATAGTACTTAAAATACTGATGAATGATGATAAAGTTAAACTCCCTGTTTAATCAAATGAAGAAAATTGTGAAATTGATTGACCCAGCTGGATGATGAATTGCTAAAGTTTCAAAAAAACTTCTTTTAGTCGGTTTAGGAACTTCTACTCCCAAAATTGATCTGGAATTTCTCTCTATGTCTCTTCTCAGTCCTATTTTAGTTTTGCTTTAGTTTTTTTTAAGTCCTTAGTTTAGATTCCTTGAGTCTTGGAAGTTAACGCCATGTTTTGAATTCAATAAGGATATAGTTATAAATATCCATGTTTAGGATTTAGAAAGGAGTTAGATAATTTTCAACTGGAAACTTGTAATGGTTGCAATACTCTATTTTGCATCCCTATTTGATCAATTTGAATGAAGATAAGAAATTAACTCGAATCACTGTGTTAAGAGATCTCACCGAAGGAAGAGAAGGGCCCATTCAACCAAAGGAATTGATCTTGTGTGGTTTTTCTGAGTTTATTTTGTTTATGTTCATTAATACTAAATTTGGAATGTTAAGTTTATTTGAATCATTTTCAGCAATTGTATTTAAATCACTTTTAAGTTTAGTTTATCATGGTTAGAATAGTTTTTTAGATTCGTTGTAAGGTTTATTGAGTTAATCAGATTTAGATGTTGTTTGTAGGAATTAAATTTGGTAATTATATGTTAAGTTTAATTGAAGCAATGATGGAAACTTATGGAAAGATGAAACTGAAATTTGTTTGGAATTTGTTCATGGAAATTAGTATTTATGTTTTCTAGATTAATCATTATTTCCTTGCACTTTATTTTTGTTTTTTAAAATAATATTTATTTTCCACCAAATCTTAAGATAGATTTCTTTTGAAGTAAATTAGAATTAAATTTGGATTTAATATTCTAGATTAAGAATTAAAGTAAATGTTAGTCTTTTCCATGAATCAATCTCAATCAAGTCAAAGGAAGTCAGAAATAAGTCGACATAACTTTAAATTAAAAATAAGATAGAATTGATCCTTAGGAATTAGTCATTGAAGTTCAGCTCTTGAGAGCTCTTGAAGGAGCCAAATCGACACCTGAAGTCATTGTTTACAGTGCAAAACCCCCCAAAAAGTTTGTGACAAATATCCTTATCACATATAGCTCTGAGACACACCTGGTTCGATAAATAATTGACTAAATAATGCAAGTTGTGACATCAAAGACCTTGCCCATCATTCTTCTCTTCTCAAATGCTACTAGAGGTACATCCTTTATTAGTTCTTCTTCATTGAAAATTAATTTTTTAATTCTTTCCATGGTATCTTGAATTTCATGAAAGGCTTCTACATAGGATGGGTTATTATTCATTCTCCAAGCCTTAGCCATAACAATTATATTGTAGGAATTCATCCTCATTATCACTTGATTTTCCTCAAAGTTCCTGATGACATCATCCACATGGAACTCATGCTCATATCCTTTCAATTTTTGTGAAATATTGGCATCATAAAGGAAGTGCTCAAGGTCAATTTTTTCTCTTTTGTTTCCTACCAGCAAACCACAATAATCTAGCTTGCTACCAATGAAATCATATCATGTATCAACAATAATGGTGAAATCACCAAAACATAGTGTAGAAGGCATAATTTTTTTCCTTCTATAGCTTTTTAGATGCATGAAAGCTTAATAAGACAAGTGTCTTATGATCTCAAGGTATGCAATCTTGTCTGGTACAGTTTTAGGTAGTAAATATGGGGCTGCCTCAAATCCATATACTCTGATAACTGTATAATTTGCAAATACGTACCAATCTCCCCAATTGTGATTTATTTTTCCATCATGACCCTTCTCCTTTGATTGGAGGAATCTTTGTATTTCTGAGGATAAATTATAATCACATTTGTGGCCAAGCAACTTAAATAAGGGTTTGATAAAATGTTCTTCAAAGTACAAGTAGTGGGATCTCCCACACCTAATGTCCTATATGGATGTCCACATTTGCACTGGTTGAGAATTCCCATCACTATCTAGATGTTTTAATCTCAATTCTTCTCCCCATATTCCCATCACTTTCCCTTCATATAGTATTATGTGCATAAGAAGTGAATAGTGTTTGAAGCTAATAGCTTCACTATTGTTTTGATGGTATTAAGAGCATTATTGATGGCTTGAAATAGATATTGTACATAGTCATAGGGTCTGGAATATTGGATTTGAATGTTTGCAGTAAAAACCATGGGAGCTATAGTCATGTTAGTAGGGGCATCAACTCCCAGTACTTGGCCAACTAAATAGTACATGTATTGATAGTATTCTTCAAACAAATCTACAGAGAATGGGGGCCTTTCATCACTAGAAAACCTCCTAGGTTGATTTCCTGGACCTTTTGGCCTATGCAGAGGTAGCTTCCACCTCTTATAGCTTGTATCCATAGTATGGTATTCTTCCAACAAATCTTCCATCCACAACTTTGTATTTAGGGAAGTATCTAATTGAAAAATCATACAGATATAGTCCCATATTATAATCATGAACTGTGACCCATCGTGTAAGTGAATTTCCCTCATTTTTGGATTGTAATTCCTTTCCAGTGCTTTAATTAGTCCTACATTGACAAAAACATTGGGCATCACAAGTTTTCCTAGATTCAAATTCCATGGGTTTGAAATTGGTCTATGTTTGTACTTATTCCTATAATGATAAATGAACAAGTCATAATCCTTGTGCGGAGTCCACACATCTCCCAAATTATTGTGTTTATATTCCAACATTTCACATGATGGGTTTAATTAAGTTGTTCTTCTTGATTTTGGCCTAGATCCAAGACACTGGTCTATTAAATCTTGGTTTAGAGGCCTATTCTTTGTTTTTTTCCTTTTTTCCCTTTGTTTCTTTGGGGTTTTATCCATTTTAACCCTACTGATATTGTACTTCAAGCTATCTTCTAAAAGAAATACATTCAGCTGAGCCAAGGTCACTTGGATGAATGCTACAAATTCTAAGTTGCTCGTCGTCATCCAATTTAGTCCTCCAAATTTCCATCCATAATTCACAGTGATATCTAATTTCTTAAAGGTTGTATTTATCGAAATTCAACACACTTGAGCCAAATCTAGTTCATGAATGGTGCTTGCTCCACTCTTCTAATCAACTTGCACATTTATGGCAGTTGTCTCTTCGATGACCTCATTAGTCAAATCAATCCGATGAACATTATTTCATATTTTGTCGAAGAGACTTTAATCATGATGCCTATTTCTCTCTTCAATGTATCCTTGACCATCTTTTAGAAATGTCTAGGAGACATTTAGATTTCTCTCTTTGATTTTGCAAGGTCTCTTCGATATTTACATTTTAGGCTCTAACCTTGTGGATCCCTTTTGTTGATGAGACTGGTGAATATTTCTCACTGACAAGCCTATGTCTCCTCGACATACCCTTATTTCTCCCTTCGGTGGTATTAATTTCTAATAATCTCTATGAGACTTTGTCATGTTGATGAGACTCGTTGTCACCTCTCTTTGATGTCTCTTAGTCTCATTGATAGTATCTATTTACATTTGCACCAGAATTTTGGGGATACTTTTAAATATGTCTGCTCGATACTCCCGTGCCTCCTTGACATGTCATTGTTAGGATGTCGATGAGACCTTGATCAATGTCTCTATGTCTCGCCAATATTTTTCTCCTTGAATGTCGAAGAGACTCCCTTACTTCTCTCCTTGATATACCGATGTTTCCTTGATATTGTCATTTGTCCATGCTCTTTTACTAGTGATTTACCATTTATTTTATGATAATTTATCGATGTTCAAGAGATGTGTTTTTGTTTCATGAATGTTGAATACTTCATGTGATTTGTCGGTGATACATGTTATATTTTCTCCTCGACATGTCCAAGTCTCTATATTTCTCATCAACCCTTCCTACTTGCATCAAAGAGACTATGGTGAGACTCTCTTTGATATGGCATTGTCTTGGCAACATGCCATGTGTTGCTATGGGAACATTGCAGATAGGGAATTCACTTCAGTGTTATGATCAAAGGGCCTTATTTGGTGGTTTATATATGAGGATTTATTAGTGTCATCCATTATGAAATGGAGTTGGAGCATATGGTGAGTGTGGGAAGATGGGTGAAAATGGAAGTATGCAAAAATATCCAAGATGGATTTTTTTGTTCCAACACACTGTACTGCTCTATGTCCAAATTTATTGTAGGAATAATAGTAACCATTAAAAGATGAATACCTTTGTCTAGCAGGTTTTCTGATAAGAGGTATTTTGAAATCTTTTTTTTGGTTTTGGACTTGTCTGATATTGTTCTTCTTATCATTCTTCTTTTTAGCATTTTTTGAAGTTTGATTCTCCTTTGAACTTTCTCCTTTTTTAAACCATTATCCTTATTTTTCCTTAGACCCTTTTCATTTACAATAATTTCATCAAGCAAGGTGGATCTTTTCTTGAATTTGTCTTCTTGAGTCTTTGCTTTCTCCAGATATGATCTCAAAGTAACAATCTCTTATTCAAGATTTGAACATTCTTTAGATTTATCTTTCAATTTGGCATTCAATCAGTCTTCAACTCTTTTTCCTTCAACTTTCACTTTCAAACTGGTGATTGTCTCATTTGATTGCTTGATTTGTTTATTTGTTTGCTTGAATATTTCTTTAGCTTTCTTGAGTTGTTCCCTCAAATATTTGATACAGTCATCGACATCCTTAATATTCTCTTTCAATTCTCTATTCTTGCATTATGTTTAATCTAGATCATCAAGAGCTGATTTGAATTCTCCTTCCATATTAAATTCACGGTATTCTTCAATAAACCCTTCCAGGATAATCACTTCTAGAGGAATATGATACTTCCTTGTAGTCATGTGTTCAACCTCCAAGATCTACCTCAACGATTAGGCTAATAGAAGGAACCAAGCTCTGATAACAATTTTTGAACACCTAAAATAATGAGAGGGGCGTTGAATTAGTATTCCCCAAAACTTATTCACTTCATCAATTTAAACATCTATTCAAAGCATCACATTAAGCTTGCAGTAATAGAAAGGAACTTATAAAGCATGCATCACATCAAGGAACACAAGAACACTATAACAACCCAAACTATTTACCCAAAAATTACCATTGATTTTTTTCTCCTTCCTATTTTTTATTATTAATATCTTATTATGTGTTCATTCACTTGCATACTTAGGTACTTCTATCCATACGATATAGGCATCCATCCATTTGGGGTAGGAATTCAACCATATGGGTTAGGCATTTTTCCATACATGACAAGAATTCATATATCCATCTAGGATAGACATCTACCGAAATGGGGTAGGCATCTATCCATTAAGGATAGGAATGTGCTCTTGCCAGAGACTTCAACACATCGGGACCATCTAGGTCCTGAGCCACTCACTAAATACTACACTTCCCTTGGAAGTGCACTGAGGTTGTCATCTTTAGGAATATGTAAAAAAAATATGTAGCTTGAGTCCCACCTTAGAATTCAGCCTAAGGCCTCGGGGAGTCAAGCGAATCCATTTGGGATTCCTTCTAGACTATACAAAGAATATATTTTATCTTATTTTTATGTTAGATATTCTTAGCCCCCTTTTGACCAAGAAAATCTCTTGAATTCTTAAATTATATTTTAATTTATCGATATCCTAAACTTTCCCTAAGCCACATCCCTGAATGCTTGAGGTATTGGGAGCATCTTTCATTTCCTAGATTGCCTACATACCCTGCTTCCAAACGGGATCAATGCATAAAATATGTAGTTCTATTTTCTAATCTAAGTTTGATGTGAACTATTATGAATGTGATATATCATTTTCTTACAAGTACTAAATCTAATTTCTTCAATTTTCCTTCAATTTTTCTACCAAGGTTCACTAGTTGATTGGAAGAAAGAGATAACTAGGCTAATAAAATTTCATAAATGATAGGTCCTTAAGTTGAAAATCTTATGCAAATAGTTATTTATTTATTCATTTATTTTCTAAATTTCTTTTAATTTTGAGGGTTACTAGTTTTGAAGTCTTTATACTTTGGTTTGTTTCATTCATATTTACTAGTATTCTCATTAAACTTAATTTATTATTCATCTTGGACTAAGAAATCATTTTAGTTTCATGGATTGAAGTTCAAGGTGTTTGGGTTCTCTATTTCTATATTTCTAATTAATTAATGCTATTTTTACATTTCAAAATATCCATCCAAATATCTAATCTAATTTGAATCATTTTTTGACTATTTTTTTACATGATATTCCAAACACTTCTATTTTTTGTTTGTTTCATAATAGGATATTGTATTAATTTGTAGCAAAATTACAAATGTCTGCTAAAGAAGAAGCCACCATGATTTTCAAAGCTTAGCTACCACCAGACCAACACCATAGAAAACAACCTGACACACCAAACCATCCCCGATGCATCGAATTGGACTTACCTCAAAGCACCATACACCAGACCAATCCCAACGCACCAGACATACCCTAGGAATGATGCATTCAAGCTAATAGAAAAACTAGTTGAGGGTCGATCCAACCAAAGCACTGAGGTGACCAATTGGACAAAAAACCAACAAAATAACATTGGACACCAAAAAGCTAGTAAACCACCCAAACTTACAAAAAACCATTGGCTTTGGTGAAGGTGTTGAATTATGGTACCCACTTGAAATAATCCACTACCACTAGCTGCATTACTTTTTTGGGAAGTTTTCCCCAACTGTCACAATCATCCTGTGCTTAACTAGAGCCATACCCTTTAGATCCAGTAGAAAAGGGTAATACTTGATAAATTCACCCGGTGTTTTGAATAACACCAAATCGCATGGCCATGGGGCCCCTAATCCATGAATCGCCACCTTGAGAACCTCATCCAAACCCTTCAATAGTTCCTTCTTGAATAATTTGCAAACTAGTTCCTTTGCTTCTGCCTTGGACGTATAAATGTCTAGAAGGGAAGCTAGAAACCTTGAAGCTATTTGTGTGTTCACCCTAAAAGTTTCATGGGGTTCGAAATTCCCCTTCTTGGGCACTGTCTTCATGGTGACCACTATCAAAGGGTCAATTTTGAGCAGGATACGCTTAAGGTGTTGGTCTATGACCTCACAGAAAGAATTTTTCACACTTTACAATCCAATTGGATTGGGGTATCTGCATCGAAGCTCACTAGAGTGTCCACCGATATATGCACGACGAACTTTGAATGCTCTACCATTTAGCCGCTATCCACACCAGAACCAGAGATTGAGAAGCAAGAGGAAGGGTAATCGCACTTCAACTTTTCCACCTTCAGGAATGAAAAATTATTAGGCCTTAATTGCTTGTTAATTTATCATGCTGTACAAAGTGTACACACCAGCCTATCTACCACCCAAAAAACCATACATTGCTGCCATTCAGAGGCATGCGTATGTAGTATAATGAAGTGGACTACCACAGGTATAGAAGCATTTGAGTTCATAATTAAACCCAACTCATGATGATACAATCTAGAGGCACCCACTGTTTGGAAATTGCAATATGTATCCTGCTGACAGGCACCCACATCACCCTCTACCACTAGTCCAACACACCACAAAAATGGACTTTAAACAATCTATGTGGAAATTCGTCTACCCTTCCGCCCACCAAACACTTATAAATTTAACTATTATTAATTTTTTTTATAATAAATTTACTCAAACTATTTTAACCATTTACAAATTAGTATCCTAAATATAAATATCACAATTACTAATTTATCTTGCAAGTAAACTTAGTCACTTGAAAATTACTTTTCCCAAATATAAATTTAACTAATATTAATTATTATTTTTTAAAATAAACACTTAAACTATTCTAAATATTTAAAAATTATTTTTTAGATATAGTTTAAATAATACTACAAAAATAAATAGAAAGCTTCCTCTTTATCAAAGGTTTTACAAAAAATTGAGATTTCAATTTATGAAGTGACATAAACCTTATTGTTCAAAAATGATCATCAATGTAAAAAAATTTCATCATGGGATATCTTTATTCAAAAAAATTGGTAGCTCTTGAAACTCCCAAAAGTTGGCTTAATATCCACCAAGACCCAAAGAGTTATAAGGGATTCCTTGAAGTGGTCACCACCACTTGAAAACCTCATCAAATTAAATTTTGATGGGGCTTCAAGAGGTAATCCTAGAAAATCAAGTATTGCATTTGTACTAAGGGACTGGAAAGGTGACTTCATTGGAGCTATTTGTGAATTGATTCTAGATTCTACTAGTAATGTCGTTGAGCTAAGAGCATTAAGTTTAGGTTTGAATTTTTCCAAGAAGCTTTCAATTTCTCAAATCTCCATAGAAGGAGAGTCAATGGTTGTGATCTCATATTTAAACAAAAGTTTCTCAAACTCTTGGCACTTGGATTATATTCTGTCCCACATTCTGAGACAGCTTGAAAATTTCACTATTTTTCAAATTTTACATTGCTTCAAGGAGATTAATTTTTGTGCATATTTTCTTTCAAACAAAGCAATTGATGATGTTATTAAATTTAAAGAGTTTTCAGGTCAAGAGTGTGACCATTTATTTTTGAAGTCTTGACATCTACCTATTTTCATATTATGTGCCTTGTGATCTCACTAGTTTTTGCTTATTGTTGCTTCCATTTCTTGTGACTGGGCTCAATTCATGGTCATTGGTATCATTCATGTAAACCTCCTTATTGGCATCAACTTTGTTCATTCTCTTTGGATGTGCCCTTGTTTGAATTTCATCCCCTATCTTGTTCATTTATTGGGAATGTTGGGGCTAGGTGTTTTTTCAAATCTCAAAGGGTGTGATTTAAAGTCCCAAAATCTTCATACTTTGAAATTACTAATTTTTTTTTAGCTCATTACTAATGGATGATTGGTTGAACATGCCATCAATTGCTAGTGGATGTTATTTATTATGGTGGTCATATGATCATTGTTGTTTCACACCAAAATATACTTCTTTTTGATTGGCATGTGTGATCATTCGTCACCAATTCACTAGGGATTGATAGGTGTCCCTTTTTGATGTTCCCTAGAATGAGCCTGCCTCATCTGGGTGAACATTCTGGAGGGTTTCTTGGCCCCTCCATGGATAGATATTTATTGCTAAAGATTGTTAATAAGAACAAAATTTTCTTTTGGTGGTTGTCAGTGTTGGTGCTAAATTTGGCATATGAATGGTTTTGAAAAAAAAGCATCCTCCTCTTTGATGTTTTCCAACAACTCTTTCTTGTTGATGGACATCAGAGAGGAGAATTTAGTGGAACCTTTGGTGAAATTTGAATCAAATCTAGCAGATTCTTGCTAGCTATTTTAATTTCCAAGGCATGGAAAATTGTATGGAACTTGGCATCAGAAGAATTTTTGATTGTACTTATTCAGATTGTGCCTTTAATGAATTCTTAATGCAAGCTCGTGTGTGGCTCTGCACTGAGTGTTTTGGAAGCCATCTGAATTACCTTATATTTGGATTTTGGATGGCTTCAATCTCACTCATCCTGTGGTTTTTTCTTCATCTAGTTTCTTTGATGTCTCTTGATAGGCTTTTTAGAGTGCTTGTTCCTCCCAGGTTTCATGAAATTCGTGATAATTCTCCAATCACAAAGGAAAAGTTAAGAAGGGCATTCTCTTTTGAATGCAAATAGGTGATGGATGCAATTCAAGTGGTTTTGGGTTTCGAATGGATGGACTTGAACTCTATGGAACTTCCATATGAATTGGCTTCACAGTTTGTATCAAATCTTATGGATGTATTGTGGAATGTGGAAATGATAAAAAATTTAGCAGGTACTTATTTACTTCCGCATGTATGTCCACTTTCCTCTCTTCAGTCGGCTTTAGAAGGCTACAACATCCTTCAAGGTTTGAATCTGATAGGTGGAATCATTTGCAAACAACATGTTTTATCTAATAAACACCTCTCCAGGCTTATCTATGCCATGGCACATGGATTACTCGACTTCCCTCATGAATTGAATGTGTGTCTCACGAGCCTCAAGCTCCACTATGGAAACTATGTAAGTTAGTGCAAGTTCCAGCTCAAGGCACTTTAGGTGGCCTATTCACATTATGGGATTCCAAAAAGGTGTCTATTGTTGAAGTTTGTAGGGGTAGTAATTGGCAGTTACTCAATGTTGTGAGTTTTGACCTCAGATTTAAGTTATTCAATGTATATGGCCAACAACTATGCAAGACAAGAAGAGGTTATGGGATGTGTTAACAAGCTTCATACAAGGTTTTGGGATTGAAAAAGTGATTGTTGCAGGTGTAACATCATGAAAATAAAAGTGGATCAAAAGTCAAACAACAAAGAACAAAGGAAATAGCTAAAACATAAAACAATCTCACCAAAGATCGATGAAACTCCATGGATAACCTTTGTTGTCCTTCTCCATTTCGCCATGACAACATTCTTGCCCTCATATTTTCATTATGTGTGCAAGTATAGCCTTGATAGATGTGATTATAGAAAAATATCAAAGATTAAACAAGTGAGCGCTCCAAAAGTCATACAATTTTGGGAGGAGTTGCAATGATGAAAGTCAGATCAATTTATAGAAAATTGATCATTCGAATGACATGCCGGGATTGAAAGATAAACGAATGATTGAGATCAAAGGATTTGACATGCATTATGATAACTGTTAGTACTGACATGAGTGATAAAAACTAAGAATAGAGATAAAGATTAAATAATGATTTTAATTCAAAATTCAAGGATATTGGATTAAACAAATAAATAAAGATTTATTTACTTAAAGAGAGAAAAGGCCAATGAATAATTAAATAATTAAAATAATTATTTAATTATAGTGGAAAGTGACATAGGAAATTAAATGAATAAACATTTATTTAATTTTAGAAAGAAAATAAGTTTAATTAATGACATAATTAAATAAAATTTATTTAATTAGTCAAAGGGAAATAGAGATGGGAATGAATTAATTTAATTATTCAAATTATTTAATTAATAGAGGATATGTGACTTTAGAAAATAATTAAATAATTAACATTATTTAATTATGAAAATGAAGATTAGAATTATGATGAAAATTAGAGTCGTAGGCCTAGGAAAATTTTTAGTGTCTACAGTTTGCACCTCTTTGATACAATGTTGTTTTATCACGTTGGGTCAAAGAATAATAAATAAAATGCCCCAATCATGCCCCAGTGAAAGTAGGATGAGGAAGAATGATGAGGAAGTAATGATATGCCCCCTTGAGAGGACAAGCGGTTTTGAAGAACATGAGTGTGCTCTTGAAATGAATAAGATTTGAAGGAAAAAAGGATAGAGGAAATTAAATAAGGGTGATGAAGATGTAGAAAAGAAGAAATGTTAGTGCAGAAAGAAGATGAATAATAAAAGTCATGGTTGTTAGTATTAGCAATCTTTGATATTTTTCCAAATCATAAAAGGATTTTCACTTTATCATCATTGGGAAATAACTAATACAGATGGAGAAAGACACCATGATATGACATAGATCAAGGTGTGCAAGGTCATCTGCCTACTAACAATAGACAGTTGTAGACAAGGATTGTCTTAACTCATACTAAGGGAACAATTGCCCCAATATTTTTGTCAAGACAAACCATAGACAACAAAAAAATAAAATATGGGTCATGAGACATCATCGGTCCTCTAAGTCCTTCATGGGACATCCTTGAGGAAACTAGTAACATGAAAATCCATAGTTAAAAGACAGTCGACAAACAACAGTCAAAGAAAATAGAATATTGATACATCGTTGCTTCTCTAAATCCTTCATGGGACATCCTTGAGAAAGCTAGTAATAGGATTCCAATAATAAAGTCAAATGAAATGATATGATAAATAAGCCATAAAGTAAAAAATCCAATAAAATATTTTCCAAAACTTGATATGTTTGTTTGATTGTTTTGATTGATAAGATGATTGATTGATAAGACCTGGTTTCAGGAAAGACACATACTGAATAAGATGTTGAGTCTAGTTTCAATGTTATGACTATCTGTATAAGGCATGACAAAAGCCTGGTTTCAGAAAGACATGTATCGTAGAAGACGTTGAGTCTGATGTCGTTGATGTGATAACCTGTATGAGGCCTTGTTGATTGTTTGACAGTGTCTGTATTCAAGGACTCATCCTGTATAAGACATAGATTGATTTTTATGTTGATATTTGTATTCAGGAAGGACACATCTTGAATAAGATACAGGTTGATTGTTTTGATGATGTTTGTTTTCAGGAAGACACATCCTGTAGCAGACATAAGTTGTAGCTTTGGTAATTTGTTTGATCTGACTTGATGAGATTGTTGACTTGTTGATTCTTAGGATTCTCCATTAAGACCAAGTCACCAATGTCAAAGTTTCTATTCAAGACCTTCTTGTTGTAGCTACGACGAAGATGATTCTGATATGCTTGGAGATGATCTAATGCATTCTTTCTTTGTTCATCTAGAAATTATAGCTCATCTAGTCTTGAAACTTGGGTTTTTGATTTTTTGATTTTTTGATTTTTTTTGTATTTTTGATAATTAAGACAAGGCTCTTAGAAGCTATGCGTAGAACTTCTTCAAATGAAGACTATTAATAAGTGTTGATAATGGTTCTCCTTTAGGAGTAGAGATTTGATGCACTCTTGATCCAAAGGATTTTGTGACAATGTAGGGTCCTAACCAGTTAGGTTCAAACTTTCCTGGTTTCTCTCTTTTAGCTTGATTCTTAGGATTCTCCATTAAGACTAGGTCACCAATATCAAATTTTCTACTCAAGACCTTCCTATTGTAGCTACGACGAAGAAAATTTTGATATGCTTGGAGATGATCTAATGCCTTTTGTCTTTGTTCATCTAGAAATTCTAGCTCATGTAGTCTTGAAACTCGGTACTCTTCATCGCCAATGTGCCCTTTCAAGGATACCCTCAAGGAAGGAATCTCGACCTCAATAGACAGAATGGCCTTAGAACCAAATACTAAGTAATATGGAGTGGTGCCAGTGGGAGTACGGATGCTTGTGTGGTAATCCCATAAGGCTAGATTAAGTTGTAAATTCCAATCACTACCAGCATCATTGACAATATTTTTGAGGATTCTGATGATAGTTTTATTAGATGCCTCTACTTGGCCGTTACCTTGTGGGTAATATGGGGTGGAAAAATGATGTTGGATATGGAACTCTTCATAGAGATGGCATAATTCTTGGCTCTTGAATGGATGGCCATTATCTATAATAATGGATTGAGGAACACCATATCGACAGATAATATGGTTTAGGATAAACTTAGAGATCTATGTGCTGGTGATGTAGGTCATAGGAATAGCCTCAATCCACTCTGTAAAATACTCAGTGGTAGTAATGATGAACTTATGGCCATTAGATGATGTGGGATGGATCTTACCTATGAGTTTGAGTCCCCATTGGGAAAAAGGGCATGGTGACATTATGGGACGAAGCTCCTGCGCAAGTGCATGTATCAAGTCTCCGTGTACCTGACATTGACAAAATTTCTTAACAAAGACATATGAGTCCTTTTCCATGGTAGGCCAATAGTAACCCAGTCTCATAATCTTTTTAGCTAAGGTCAGACCTCTAGAATGGGATCCACATATACCCTCATGTACCCCACGCAAGGTTGCTTGTGCTTTGTTAGTATCATGACATCTCAGTAGGGGATAATCTAAGGCATGTGTATACAGGGTGTCTCTCATGATGGTGTAGTTGGCTAACTTGCAAAGGAATGTCCTACGTTGGTTATTAGAAAGGACAGGGGGTATGATTTTGGCATGGAGGTAGTCATAGATATCTTTATACCATGGGGAATCGAGACCAACAATATCACACACCATCTCTGAATCTCGGATGTCATAGGCAGGGACCAAAAGTTGCTCTACTAGAAACTTGAACTTAGGCACATTGCTTGGTATGTCGAGGAGTGAAGCAATAGTAGCCATGGCATCTACTGCCCTATTTAGAACATGAGGTAGTTGATGAAATTCAACCTTGTGAAAGTACTCCTTGAAACTATCCGCCATGCATTTATAGGGAGTAAGCTTTTCATCCTTAGTCTCATAATCATCATTTACCTATCAGATTACTAGTTGGGAATCACCATAAACCTATAGGTTCTTGATCTTCCATTTGACTGCCATGCATAATCTTGTCACAAGAGCCTCATATTCTGCTATGTTATTAGTACACGGAAAGGAAATCCTGAATGACTTGGGGATAGAATCACCCTGTGGTGTGATAAATAGGATACCAGCCCCTGAGCCATGATTCGTATAGGACCCATCAACATATAATTTCCATGTCATCCCTGTGTCAATGGTGAATATGAACTCATCAAGAAAATATGCAACTAAAGGGTGATCTTCCTTTTTCGGTGCATCAACTAACTAATCAGCAATGACTTATCCCTTAATAGCATTTCTCTCTACGTACTGGATATCATACTCACTAAGTATCATAAACTATTTGGCTAGCCACCCTATTAATGTTGCTTTGCTTAGAAGATATTTTAAAGGATCAATTTTCACAACCAACATTGTTTGATGGTTCAACATATAGTGCCTAAGTTTTTGAGTAGCTAATACTACCGCAAGACAAGCAAATTCAATGGTACTATAGTTAAGCTCATAACCTACCAAAGTCCAGCTGATATAGTATACTGCCCTTTCATGACCTTCATCATCATTTTGTGCAAGCAATGCTCTAACTGATGAATGGGTTGCTAAAATATAAAGAATTAGTGGTCGTCCTTCAATAGGTGGGATTAATATTGGTGGTGTGAGTAGATAATCCTTAATTAGTTGAAAGGCTTCTTGGCATTTACTTGTCCACACAAACGGTATTCCTTTTCTAAGCAAATATTGAAAGGGATGTGTCTTATCTACTAATTGCACTATAAATCTTCTAATGGATTGCAGTCTCCCTTGTAATTACCTTAGCTTACTGAGATTAGCTGATGGAGGCATGTCCATGATAGCTTTGACCTTGGCTGGATCCACTTCAATGCCTCATCTAGAGATGATGTAACCCAAAATATTTCCTAATTTTACTCCAAACACACGTTTCTTTGGATTTAGTATCACTTTATACTCTTCTAGCCTTTGAAATATCTTGTCTAAAACCTGTAAATGATCTTCCCTTGTCAGTGATTTAGCAATAAGGTCATCGACGTAATCCTCCATAAGAGTGTGTACAAGGTTGTGAAAAATAGTAGTCATAGCTCACTGATAGGTTGCTCCAACATTTTTGAGTTCGAAGGGCATGACATTCAAGCAATACATTCCCCAAGGACATGTGAAAGTTGTTTTAGGTTGGTCTTCAGTTGCCATCCCAATCTGATTATATCCTTAAAATCCATCCATAAGGGATAACATCTCATACCCTGTTGTCATGTCTACTATCATGTCAATGTTGGGCAGATGGAAGTCATCCTTAGGATAGTCTTTATTTATATCTTTGCGATCTGTGCAAATGCAAATTCCCCTTGTTAGTTTGGTGACTGGTACCAGATTTATAAATCCAATCAGCATAGTCAATTGATCTAATGAAACCAACGTCCAAAAATTTCTTCAATTCTGCCTTGACTAGTAAAGCAATCTGTGGGTGCATTTTCCTCAATTTCTATTTCACTGGTTTTACACCTAGCTGTAAGGGAAAATGATGTAGTACAAGTTCAAGATCTAGCCCATACATGTTTGCATATGACCAAGCAAAGTTAATCTATCTTTGTGTAAATAAGTTGCAAAATTCTGGCTGCTCTTCTTTTGTCAATGATGCTACAAAATATACTAGTCGAGCATTCTCTTTTGTACCTATGTTAACTTCCATTGATTCTTCAACTAGCATGGGTGAATTTTCCTATGCAATAGGTAGTATGCTCAAACCTCCATCCTTAGATGCCTCAAAGATATTTTCACCTTCAGATGCATCCTTATTTTTTGCTTTTTCATTGTCTAAAGGTGCCTTTCGATTTTCACCTAGAGACTCATCATTTTTATTTTTGTCATTATTTTTCTTATTTTTTCCACTGGAGGGTTGAACAGATTCACCAAAATATGCTTTGTTGTCCAAATCAATGGTAAATCCAGCCTTGTGATCACCACTAGGTATGCTTTCTTGTAATCCCAGGAACTTAGCAATCGCTTTTTTATTCTAAAAAATGTCTAAGACGGGTGTGTCTTGTTGGTCCCAATCAATGAGCTAGGGATAGACTAAGGGCATGTCATCATCGAAGTTGTCAAAGTTCAATGTGGTCAAGGTAAAAGTTGAGCTGTTCATGTAGTCACAAAATTTTTGTACCAAGTCCTCTTTTCTCTTTTGCTTGGATCTAGGTTGATTCTGAGGTGGTCCTAATGCCAAGGTTTGGTTATTTGAAACTGGCTGGTCAGGTTCCCAAGAGGTAGGATCAAGAGATTCCCAATAGTAATGTTTAAACCATTCCTCTTTTGTCATATTCTTTAGTGGACAAGAATTCAATGGATTTGGTGAAGATTTCAACATCAAGTCAAGTTCTTCAAATAAGTTATCAAGGTCCATGGTAGAGGTGGAGGATAGGGAATCCCACTCATATTCATTTGAGTCAGGGGAGTCACAGTAGATTTTATCAAATGGTTTGTCATATGTCTTGATATCTTCTGAAGCACTTACTTCCTTGAGTGAAGGTGATGTGGTACTAGGAACGCCAATATGAATCGATTGAAACCCAAGCCCTAAACCTTTTGGCCATTTAGAAACAAAAATTGGTTTTGTCCTCCCATCTTGATGTAAGCCTAAGCCACTATGTCCATTATATCCTTTGCTCTACATGATTTTTAAACCTTTTCCATATTGATCTATAGGAATGTGAGCAAGTGAGGGGAGTTCTTCACAGTCTTCTCTATACAACTAGGTGGTCACATCTTCTGAATGTATGGATTCTTTTATTAAATCTCCCCATTTTGTAAAGGTTGTTGAGGGAGGAATGTGTATGGCGACCACTGATTGTCTCCTATCTACTGTAGGTAAACCGTTTGATTTAGGAGGAATCAGAGGCTAACACAATAAGATGTCTTCATGTGATATTCTCCACAAACCTTTTCTTGGATTTCAACCCTAGGAGTGGAAGGTAATGAAGGTGAAGTGGATGGATCGACATAATGAGATGAATTGGATGATGAGGCTTCTTGGTTTACAGGCACTTGGCACTGAGGTGTCTCTTGTAGACTAGTGCAATATTGGAATGGATCTGGGTCACCATCTATTGTTATTTTAGTGCCATTGTAAGGGAATTTTAGACATTGATGATATGTGGAAGGAACTACCTTCATGGAATGAATCCATGGTCTACCTAATAGAAGATTGTATGGAAGGGTGAGATCCAAGACTTGGAATTTTGTCTCCATAATTGCAGGACCAATTCTGATAGGAAGTGTTACCACTCCCTTTGATTTTCGTTCCTCATCATCATAAGCCTTAATGACAACACTTTTAGTTGTGTCTACACATGCTTATGAGAAACCTAATGCCTTAATCAATTTTAAAGTGAAAAGATTTAACCTTGCTCCTCTGTGTACTAAAACTCATCTAACTTTGGTTTTGTCAACAAGGACTTCAAGGTGTAACGGGTCATTATGATTTATCTTTTCAGTTGCATAGTCTTGTTTGGAGAATGTGGCATGATGATTATTGGTCAAGTAACCTACCATTTCCTTGAAACTATTGACATTGAGATCATTAGGGATAGTGGTTCTTGTAAGGCCTTGTCTAAAATGAATCAATGTTCAGTGGAGATATGTAACAATTCCAAGATAGAGATTTGGGTTGGGGTCTTCCCCAACTGATCAAGTAATTTATACTGTGACTTGGAAGTTTGTGGTGTCTGCAGTGATGGAGGGCCTTGAATAGTGATCTTGGTTTGGTGAGTGTTAACAACACACTCGAGATTTTTATTTATGGTGATGGTATTGATCTGCTCATCGGTAGCTCGAATATGGTTTATGATTGTGCCCTTGTAATCATGTTTGACACTAGAATAATTGGCCAAAGTATTGGTCTTGTTACTTGAACTGGGGGCTTTTCCTTTCCCATGGTCTTGTAATGGATCCAAAAATACCTTGTGATCAGTGTTCGAAGATGTAGTTTTTTGTCCACTGACTTCAATAATTCTATTGTTGACAAAGTCTTGTATGATTTTTTTTAGTTGACGACAATTTTGTAGGCTATGTCCTTTGGTCCAATGGAAATCACAAAAGGCATTATCATTCCACTAAGATGGTTTGAATTTCCCTGGATCGTATTGTCTTGGCTCTTGAAGCTATATAATATTGTGTTGCAACAGTTGTTTGAATATTGACTCGATGGGTTCTCCAAGGGGAGTAAACTCATGTTTTGGAAATTGTCTCTGTTGTTGTTGCCGTTGGGTGTTTTGGGTAGTGTTGGGGTTTTGGTTAATGGCATTGAGTGTGTTGGTAGAGTGGTTACTTCCTCTAAGTGTGATGATCGGTCTCGCTTGTAAATTTTTAGCATCAACTACCCCATCATTGGTAAAAAAATTATTCCGAGACCAAAATTTGTTTTTGTCATTGGGGGTGTTTTGCACAGTTGGATTTCTATTGGGTGTCTGTGTCTTAAGTTCTCTTTTTTCAATGAGATATTTTTCTAGTATGACCCTGTTTTCCACTAGTTCTTTAAAGGATGTACAACAATGTACCCTTAAGTTACTTCTCAATTTTGGATTGACGTTTTCTTAGAACATAGTGACCTTCTGTTTCTCAGGTATCTCGACAGGACATCGATTGGCTATAGCTCACCATCTCTAGAAGAAAGCGATAAAAGTTTCCCCTTCGTCTTGTGTAGTATGACACAAGGTTGCTATGTTTATTTCATGGTTGATGTTAAAGGAGAAGTTTTAAATGAATTTCTTAGCTAGTTCGCCCCATGATTTTATGCCATAGTCAAGACCTGAAAAACCACTCTAGTGCAATTCCAACAAGACTTCTCAGAAAGAGTCTCATAAGATAGGTGGGGTCGTAGGTGACATCTATGCACATCGTGGAAAATTCCCTTATGTGTTCGATTGGATTTCACTTTCCATTGTATTTGGGAAAGTTTGGTATGACATACCCATGAGGGAAAGGTGTCATGTACAATGATTTATCAAAGGGAAATGGGCATAAATCCTTTGCTGAAAATATTTTCTTGTTATACATAGTCATATTATCCATTTGTGTTTGAAGTGCATGCATTTGTGTTTGTAGGACATCAACTTGAGTTAATGATGTGTTAAGCTGGATTATTTGGATCTATGTACATGTTCTGGTATCCAGCGTTGTGATGGGTTTTGATTAAATGTGGGTATGTAAAGTGGGTTTGGATTCAGTATGTTAGTGAATGGATTTTGATTCAGAATTTGTGAGAATGGATTTTGATTCAGAATTTGTGTAAATGGATTTTGATTCAAAGTTTGTGAAAAATTGGGTCAGTTTCCATATTGGAAAGAGGGCATACCTCCTATCTGTGAAACCCCAATATGTGGTATAGTACTAGCAACATGAACACTAGGTATAACTGTTGTCTATGGAATAGTGCTAGTAACATTGACACTTTGTATAGGAGTCGATGTTCTAGATTTTTTGTTCCCAACAAAAGGGCCGAAGGGATTGGACGATGACACCCCTGTGGTAAAATTTAGCCCCTATGTCGAAGTAGGCATACCAAATGGAGTTGTGTGTATTGTTGAATCACTCTGTGTGGGTCCTCCAAATGGTATAGCAGTAGTCATTTGAGGTACAATAGTACTAGTGGTAATGGTGTTTGTTCCCTGAGTAGATGCAGTCTGTAGGGTATGAATATCAAAACTAGGAGGTAGTTTAGCACCTTCTGCTAGAAATTTGGCTAAGTTTCATTGAGGATCATTTACTAGATAGTCATCTACAAAGGAAGAAAACTCAGGGTCTTGTGCGACAACATCTAGTTCTCCCACTATCACACATCCTTGTGCATCTCTAGTAACAAATTTGTCTAACAAAGTCTTGTGAGGTCTAGATGAGGCTACCTCTGCAAAGGGGTTTGAGAACAAATTGATGAAATCGTTTGGATCATCCATCTTTTCCCTTTCTTTCCTTTTCGATCTTGTTTCAACCATGTAATGTAAGCTCAAAGTGCAAGTGATGCAAAAGCTAAGTCTATGGATGAGTATGAGTCTAATCTATGTTTTTTGGGATTTTCTAAATATAAAGGTTGAATGTATGCAGCTATTTTTTTGGTAATTTCTCTGCAAATAAGGTATGTCTAAAACGACGCTATTCTTGGATGATAGTGTCTAAGTGTGCAAAAATTAGGTGACCAATGGAAGATTCTAAAAGAGGTTATCTATCAGCTAAAGCTTAACCCGGGTTTCAATTTAGTTTTGACAAGGAACCTTCGTAGAACTAGGACTAAAAGATAAGGTGAACTTCCAGACTTGACTGATGAGATGGAAGGATTCATGTGTAGGACAAAAGATATGATGACTAGGTTCAATGACAACATTTTTTGAATCAAAGTTTTATCCAAAGTGTGAAAGGTACCTATCCTAAAATCTGCAAATAGATGATCTCTCTAAAGGAAATAAAGACCCCTAAGATGAAAGTAAGATGTATAACTAGGGTACCTATCGCTAAGATTGAATGATTCCTAAAGGATGTAATCATGCAAATTTTGAGCAAACTTTCTAGTTTCTTTCCAAGAATCAATGAAAAAGGATAAGTCAGATACTGATTTGATTGTTTGTTCTTAGTTTGTGATAGTAAACTCTGGTTTTCTAATACTCAGGAAAATGCGTTGCAGAATTTAACAGTTGTTTTCTTTCTCAGTTGTGGTTTTCTGGTAAATTCAATTTCAGGTGTCAAACACATGTGGTTTTGTTTTTAACAGATGTGACTCAGGGTATCAATTGTGACTCTGGATTGATTAGATGCAGTTTTTCCAAACTCTGTGTACTAGTAAAAGTTCTATGACAGGGGCATATGCATCGTTCTAGAGTGCAGATGTGTCTCACCTATTCAGATGCGTCATAAAATGTAACAAGTGTGGGTTTTCAAATAGATGTGGTTTTCTACTAAGTGGATGCGAGCTATTCTGGAAGATGTAGTTGCATGTTTTTGGTGATCAGTTGCGGTTTTCCAGTGACTAATGATGTAAATTGACTCTATTTCATGATCAATTTTTGGAAAACAAAGACAATCAGAAGACAATGTATTTTCAGTGTGATGATCATGAACATATGTATTTCCAGAAAACAAGTACAATCCTAAGGTTGTCAAGGACAATATTTACTAAGTTCTTGCTTGGGTTTTACCCCAACTACGTTTATTCAAGGTGGATGACTAGTAGCTTGACCCCACTGGCTCCCCTCCACAGCTCAACACTTCATTTGGGGCAGCCAAGCTATAATACCCATGAATCTCCCATGGAATACTTCTCATCTCTACAATGAGCCATAAAAACATGAGACGACTTCACGGGTTTGACCTATTGCACTAGTAAATAGAGGATTTTTGGCCACTAAAAACAAGGGTGTTTAATTCAAGCATTCCGTTCATGGGGTATCATCCATGTGGTGAGAGACCATTGCTTCCCTTCTCGTCAGAACAATACTTGTGATTCTTGAGCTTTCCTCAAGAACCCACTTTTATATACTAGCTGGTAGTTGCTCGGGTTCAGCGTGTGAGCAGTTTGAATCATCTTGGGGTGAGTACTTTTTCCCACCAAGATAGGCCCAATTTATAGAGTCAGTAACTGATTCTCTTACACCTAGGATCACACGAATGCGTAAGGGGAGAGGATACTTCGATATACCAAATCATGAGGGTAATAACAAAGTGTGCTTTCACACCAAACACAGTAGACAATAGTAAATTTTAAACCCAAACGACAATTTGCTAATCTACCAAACAGTCTGTTTCAAAAAATAAAGTCTTCAACACACATCCTGCAAGAAAATTCATTAGTAGTTTTAAGATTAGTCTTCTATGATATGTCCTACAAGCACTATGTTAACTCCTAAAATACATGCTACAAACCAAACAATTAGCTAAAATAAAAATACAATGAAAGACAAAATTGGAAATTGAATCCAAAAATTTCACCAGTCAGATGCGTCGTTCAAAGCGACAGATGCGTCATGAATTTTCACTAGTCAGTTGCAGTTTGATAAGTCACAGATGCGTTGAAATTTTTTAGATGTGTCATTTTCTTCGTCAAATGAGGTTTGTAATATCAATTGTGTCATTTTGTCTGCCAGATGCGTCGAGTCATACGATACTTACAAAAATTGAATAAAATGTCTATGAATTTGCAAAGAGCGTGTCTTCATGTCAGGTTCACCAATGTAACATCATGAAAACAGGAAAGATTAATAGCAAACACAAAGCCTATAAACTCTAATGCAATCTAAAGTCAAACAATAAAGAACAAAGGAAATGGCTAAAACATAAAACAATCTCACCAAAGATTGATGTAACTCCATGGATAACCTATGTTGTCCTCCATTTCACCGTGTTGGTATTCTTGCCCTCATATTTTCAATAAGTGTGCAAGTATATCCTTGATAGATGTGATTATAGAAAAATATCGAAGATTAACAAGTAAGTGCTCCAAAAGTCACAAGATTTTGGGAGGAGTTGCAATGATGAAAGTCAGATCAATTTATAGAAAATTGATCATTTGAATGATAGGCTAGGATCGAAAGATAAACAAAAAATTGAGATCAAAGGATTCGGCATGCATTATGATAACTATTAGTATTGACATGAGTGATAAAACTAAGAATAGAGAAAGATTAAATAATGATTTAATCTTTGAGTTTGATATTTGAAAATAAAAGATTAATGTTTGCATGACAAAGATAAAGATAGATTAAAAGCAACGTTCTATTCGAACACACACACGAAATTTAATTAATTAAATAAAGATATTTAATTAATAAGCATGTAAATGCATATGAGTTAGAACTAGATAACTGACTGGTTATGACAAAGAGTTTATTTCTAAAAGACACTAAGACATTAAATCAGGAGATAACTGACCGATTTAAATAGATCTCGAGTCAAGTGAGAATGAATACTTAGATAACTTAATATTTATCTAAATATAGAAGAATGTGTTAAAAATAAACTTTTATGAATTAAATGATTATTTAATTCAAGATTCGATGTTTAGGGATTAATTAAATAAATAAGATTTATTTAATTGAGTGAATAAAAGGTTAAATGAATAATTAAATAATTAAAGTACTTATTTAATTATAGTTGAAAATATGATAAAGATAAATTAAATAAGAATTTATTTAATTTAAGGAGGATAAAGTTAATTAGTGACATAATTAAATAAAGAACGTTTATTTAATTAATCAAGATTTGAATAAAGATAATATAAATTAATTAAATAATTAAGTTTATTTAATTAATAGAAGAATAAATGTTAAAGTGAATTAATTAAATAATTAAAATTATTTAATTAATAGAGGATTGCATGTAGAAGATAAGATTGACATAGAGTTAGAGAAAATCAAATCTTATCTAGACTTAAGTGATTAATGACTAATTAAATAATAAAAATATTATTTAATTATAAAAGATTGCGATAAGGAGGAATCATCATTTTGAATTAAATAATGATTTTAATTCAAAATTCAAGGATATTGGATTAAACTAAATAAATAAACATTTATTTAATTTTAGAAAGAAAATAAGTTTAATTAGTGACATAACTAAATAACATTTATTTAATTAGTCAAAGGGAAATAAAGATGGGAATGAATTATACGGCAAGCCATCACAAGGTGGATATGAGGTGGCGGTTGGGATGGACACGGTGCTCATGGAAGTGGCAATGCCATGTCACCCCAAGTCTTTTCCAAATAGCCGAAGGGAGGAGATGGGGATTATTTTAAGTTGTCGCTCTTGAAAATAGCAGAAACCTTGGTGCATGTCAGGGGGAATGTATGACACAGAATTCAAAGTGTCGTTAGCGTGACACGTAGGGCATGACAATCATGGAAACGAAAGCTGAAGGGCCGAGTGGCAACTCACTTCACACGAAGTGATAGTTGTATGTAGGCGGAAGGACGAAGGCCGTAGGATACTTTCATGGAAAGGATGATATGCTCGCTCCGCCATTATCCAGATTCATGTGCAGAGGCTCGGCTGAACATCTCACGGGTTTATTAAATGAACTGATGAAGTCATTTTTAAAGTATGGTTTTCAAAATCTGGTATTGTCTTTTATTTCTATGCAGGGAACATCTGTTAAAAGCTTTGCAAATGGCGAGGACATCGAAATCGAAATTCATCATCCATATTTCGGCAGAGGGGTTGGAAAGTTTTGGTGTCGACACACCAGTCTCATTGGTGGCCACGGAGAGGCAGATAGCCTTTTGGGAAGTTACGGACCAGAGGTTAAAGCGAATCCTGCTCGAGGATGATCCGGTGTCAATAGTTGCTATCAAAATGGTTCTAGGCAAAGAACACTTGGAAAGAAAGGAATTTTCCAGAGATAACGCTCATATCTCCTCTTAGTTTCTGGCAGTGCTTTTGGACTTGGACACCCCGAAGTCGGAGGCTAAGGAGATGATGGTGCATCTGTTTCGTGATGACTTGCTTGGAGGTCTTGAGAAGACATTAAAGGCGGCCTTCATAGGCAAAGGAATTCCGCACCCTGCAGACTTGGATCTCCTATGAGAAATGGATGATGTTGTTAAAGTCTTCCCCTTCATCTTAGATATCAAAGAGCCAGCACTGTCGAGGCACAGAAAGTTAGCAGATGTGGCTGTGGATTTCTTGAAGAGAAAGCTAAAGCTTGTGTTGGTGGAGGGGTTGGAGTGGTTGGATGATTTCATAAGGTTTGCAGAAATAAACGGTTTCATGTGAGGCTCGGCCTCTGTGTTTGAATTTTTTTCAAGTTTAATATTTAATAGCTTGTCAAACTCTAGATGGACTTTTAGTATTAGTGGCTTGTTAATTTCATTATAAGCTGGATGAGGCTCGGCCTCCGACCTAAATTTTTTGTATCAATGCTTTTAGTAGTTCGTTCTTTGTTGCTTGCAGTGGGACTGTAAATGATGAAATGATGGAATTTTGTCTTGGATGGGAATTTTTTTGTTCAGCTTGGAGTCCAAGATGGACCTTTTATCCCTGCTTAGCAGATTCTTGTAAACTTCTATAAAATCAATAAAAATACTACCTTGCGTATCAAAAAAAAGAAGAAGATGGGAATGAATTATTGAAATTATTGAAATTATTTAATTAATAGAGGATATATGACTTTATAAAATAATTAAATAATTAAAATTATTTAATTATGAAAATGAAGATTAGAATTATGATGAAAATTAGAGTCGCAAACCTAGGACAATTTTCAGTGTCTACAGCAGGTGATTTCAATGCAATAGTGTCATCCCAAGAAAAACAGGGAGGTATATGTCCACAACAAAAATTAATGGATTATTTTAGTTGCTTCATATCTAACAATGCATTAAAAGATATTTTTCCTCTAAAGGGTAAATTTACATGGACTAACTAGAGGAAATATTTTCTGCAAATTATGAAACGTCTAGACAAATTTTTAGTCTCTTAAGATTAGATAATTGCATCACATAATATGTTTTCATAAATCTTACCACCAATGTGTTCAGATCATTATGCAATCTCTTTATATATTTTAGGCTTAAATCCCTCTGTCAAACATAAGCCTTCTTTTAAGTTTGAGCAAATGTGGTTTAGACACCCATATTTTCTTCCACTTCTTCGCCAATAGTGGGTTAGTGCACCTTTTCATAGAGGCACTAAAATGTTCTAGTTTTATAAAAAGTTACAGTATGTAAAACAACAGATTAAAATATAGAATGTGCAAGTTTTAAAAAATATTTTTTTCCAAAAAGAGGAAGTGGCAAAGGAGTTAGCAATGGTCCATGAATTCATAATTCAACATGGTTGAGATCTAGCTACATATGAAAATAGAAAAAAGTTACAGCAAGAGTGGGAAGAGTTAGGAAAGAGAGAAGATATTTATTGGAATACAAAAACTAGAGAATTATGACTAAAGGATGGGGACCATATCACAAAGTATTTTCATGCTTCTGTCCAAATTAAAAGAGCAGCCCAATCAATATTTTCAATTCAAGATGTCGAAGTAGGAAATCAAATTACAAATGCAGAGGAGATTTAAAATGAAGGGGTTAAATTTTTTAGGAACATCCTTGCCCCTCCTAGGAATGGTCCAATTTAGGAAAATCAAGATGAACATATCTTGTTGGATGCAATTCCAAATACCATCTCTCAGGTGGATAATGAGGGGTTGATGAATCCTTTCACTTTGGAAGAAGTCAGGAAGGTAGTTTTCTCCCTTTCTCCGAACAAGGCACCAAGTCTGGATGGGTTTACAATTCTAGTTTTTTTAAAATGTTGGGATGTGCTGGGTTTTGATTTGCTGCTAGCTATAGAAGAGTCACAAAAGAATGACTTAATGTTGAATAGTTTTAATGTGACAAATATTGCAATTTTACCAAAAGAAAAGGAGCCAAAGACTTTTACAAAATTTAGGCCCATATCACTATGTAATACAGTCTATAAAATTTTCACAAAGGAAATATACTTAAGATTGCAGCATCTTATCCCCAAAATCATCTCACAAGAACAAGGGGGCTTTGTCCCGAGTAGAGAAATAGTTGAGGGTGCATTGGTCACGCATGAAGTACTTCATTCTATTAATTCCAATCATCTATCTTCCTTCATTGTTAAACTTGATATAATGAAAGTGTATGATAGGGTAGATTGGAGTTTTTGGCTAAATTTGGTTTTTGCAGTAATTGGTGCAAATGGATATTATCTTGTTTGTCAGGAGCCAAATATTCAATGATTATCAATGGAACTCCTTCAGGATTTTTCATTGCTTTGTAGGATGTAAGACAAGGAGACCCCTTATCCCCTTTCCTTTTCATTATTACAGCTAGGGATTTAAGTAGGACAATAAAGGAAAACCATAGATTGGGTTGGTGGCAAGGTGTAATTATTCTGCATACTACTATTTCAGTTACACACAATCTCTTTATAGATGATACTTTGCTTAAATATGTGAAAGAAACTATTGCAGAAGCTAGGCAAACAAAAGGGGTTTTGGACTTATATTCATCAGTATCAGGGCAGAAGATAAATGCTCAAAAATCTAAGGTTTATGTCTTCAATACTAAGGCATCCATCAAAAGGAAGATTATTCAGATTTTAGGCTTTCAAGAAGTAGAACTTCCATGCACATATTTAGGAATCCCATTCTTTATGGGAGAAAATAAGTCTTCTTATTGGTCTAATGCCATAGAAAGGATAAAATCTAGACTCTCTGCATGGAAATCTCATCGATTATCACTATCAAGTCACATCTTGTTAGTATATTCTACCTTAGCAGCAATCCCCAATTACTTTATAGTAGTGCTTAAAGCTCCTAAATCAGTTGTTGATCATATAGAAAAGGTTATTAGGGGTTTTTTATGGAAGGGGAATATAGATGAGGGGAAAAAAATCCCTCTCATTTCTCTAGATAGTATTTCTTCTAAAAAGATCAAAGGTGGAGTTGGAATGTACAATATCTCTAAACGCAACATGGCTTTTGGGGGCAAATTGATTTGGAAAATGTAGAAAAAGCTTGATTCTATGTGGTTTCAAATAATGTAGGCAAAGTATTTAGATTCTCAAAATCTGAAAAGAATTTTTACAATATCCAATCCTCCAAATGGACCTACTATGCAAAATTTCATGATGTTTTGTCATAAGGTGGTCACATCTTACTTTTCTTGGGAAGTTCATAGTGGTGAAGATGTTCATTTTTGGAATGACTCTTGGAATGGTTATCCTCCTTTTAGAGATTTTTAAGATTTGTAGTTAGCTATACCAGTTTTGTCTCTTCCATGGGGCACTAGGCTAATTGATTATGTTGATTAAGTAGAATTGGTTTCAAGGAGGGTAAAATAGAAGTATTTTTTGGAAATGCAAATAATAGAAGGTCAAAAGGACTTCATGCATAAGGCCCTAGCTGAAAGAGTGGTGTCATTGTCAAGATCTTCTGATAAGATTGTTTGGGTTCCCTCCAAAGATGGTAATTATTCAATTAAGCAAGGGTACAAAGCAATGCTTAATAGAGATGCTCAAATTCAGTCACAAAGAGACTTCTCCTTTTGTTGGAACAGTATGGTCTTGCCAAAAGTACGGAGTTTTGCATGGCTAGTGCTTTGTAAAAGGGTGTTAACAAGTGAAAGACTTCATAAGTTAGGAATTACAAAATCCTTTAAATGTGTCTTGTGTGAAGAAGTTTTTGAAAATGTTGATCATTTGTTCTTGCAGTCTCAATTTGCTTAGGACTGTTGGAAGTTTGTGCTTCACAAATTAGGTTTTTTAACTCCATTTCCAAAAACAATTTTGGATCTATTTCAAGATTGGCCTGTGTTATTTAAATCCTCCTTTTTTACATTCATTTGGTGCCTAATTCCAACTATAGTTCTTTGGGCATTATGGTGGGAGTGTAACAAACACATTTTTAGAAAGATCTCTTCTTCAATTCAAAATGTTCAGTGTATAATTGAGAAATTAGCTTCAGAAGCAGTTAATGCTTATGTTCAAAATTATAAGAATGTAAGTTCTCTCTTCACGACATGGGATGATAGCATACTAAGGAATTGGAAGGGTATATGTCTTCCATTCAAAGGAAGTTTGCAGCAACCTCAAAAGCCCAAAATTGATAGGGGTCAAGTTAAATGGCGACCTTTGATTTCAGGTTTTCTCAAGTTTAATTTTGATGGAGC
Organism: Sequoia sempervirens; assembly: GCA_007258455.2. Taxonomy (NCBI): domain Eukaryota; kingdom Viridiplantae; phylum Streptophyta; class Pinopsida; order Cupressales; family Cupressaceae; genus Sequoia; species Sequoia sempervirens. Next base: position 278,229,203 of record VDFB02000015.1, read on the forward strand.
TTCGAAAGGTAATCCAGGAGTGTCTGGGGTGGGGATCTGTATTAGGGATTCACATGGGGTCTTGAAGGAAGCCAAGTCAATTTCTCTTTCTGCAGGAACAAACACAATTGCAGAAGTAATGGCGATTCATCATGGTTTGCTTCTTGCGAGACAGCTAGGTATCTCTAGAATTCACATAGAAGGAGATTCATTAATAATTATAAACGCATGTAAAGAGAGATCGTGCTATAATTGGCACTAGGGAAAATTTTAAGAAACCCCCCCTTGGAAAAGGTGTTAAGTCCTGGCGAATATTGTATACTTCCCAATAAAAATATTAATTTTAGTGGCAAATTTTTTTGTTTTTTGGGGAAAAAAAATCTCAATTGGTGAATCTTTTATAATCGGTAGAAGTCTGTGGGAAATCTTGGAGAATTGAAAATTTTTTAAAACCGATAAAATACTTTCATTGGTGATTAAAATCTATTTTCAAACCTAGAAAATATTTCTATTGGCAAATTAAACCTATTTTCAAAACTAAAAAACAATTTTGTTGGTGATTAAAACTTTTTTTCAAACCAAAAAAATATATCCATTAGCAAATTAAACCTATTTTCAAATGCATAAGAAAAAACATTGGCCAATCAATATAACCATGACTGTTCGATGAATTTTTTATGGATGGTTGTAGTTTCCTTCTAGAAGTAAATCTCTAAAGCACTAGATTTTTGAATTGAAACCTTTGGAATAACACTAGAACCGTTAGATGTGGACATGTGGCAAGATCAAGTCTCATCACTTATTGTGGTAATGAACCTGATGGGTTGAAGGATTTTTGCAATAAATCATGAGTGATAGAAGAACTTAAGTGGAAAAATTATGCATGTGCATAAAGTTTGTTTTAAAATGGGGACCGTTCAATGAATTTTCAATGAATGACTATAGTTGCAATTTGGAAGTAAATCTTTGAAGCACTAGACTTGTGAATTGAAACCTCTGAAATAACACTAGAACCATTAGATTTTCATAAATCAATGGTTGATATTTTATTAATTATTTAGGTTTGTTGGTCATCATGCTCTTTTTTACCATTTAATATTGCCTAAGTCAGACCAAAATATTTTATGACAAAGCATTAAATCTTAAGTCTTTAATCTTGAGGGTCGAGTGTCATCAACCTAGTGATGTTCCCATTTTAAAAATAACTTTATTTGCATGTGCACTATGCAACCATCTTGTCATTTGTCATGGGCATACCTTTTAAACACATGTTTTTAAGGATTCAAGTGTTGAAATAAATATTAATTGACACATCAATGATAGTGGTGAATTTAAAAATGATAAGTGTGATGTCATACTCATTGTGTTCGTGCTAACTTCTATATATACTTCACCAACTTGATGTTCTTCATATCATTTATAATATATTTGGCTTTGATTTATTTCTTCTCTATTCTCAATTTAACTGAGATATTATGGAGTCTTCATGGTGTTTCATGCTACCTAGATGTTTTTGGGAGAAAAGAAGGGATGGGGTATACAATAGACAAAAGTTGGGTATGGTTTTTACAATTCCTTGTGTGCAGGTTGAGGATGCTATAAGAATAATTGTGGGTAGGGAATGGCTTCAGAACAACCCTTGTGCTCTATATTCTGAGGTAGCTTAGACTTTCTTTTCCAATTTCATGGAAATTTTGCTCGATAAATATTTGGTGAAGATGCTGGCAATATGTTATTTGTAGCCTTTGATTTACTTTATTTCTTCATTGGAGTTGGCGCTGGAGCATTACAATTTTGAAAGTGGGTTAGCGCCTATTGGTGGAATCTTTAGGAAAGTGGAATTGTATGCTTCTACAGCGCAGGCTCTTGCCTTGGTTAATATGAGATGGGGTCTACTATGTGATATGAAAATTGAATCATTAAAGAGTCTGGAGTTTTGGAGGAAGGTTTTGGGTGATTCGCTTTTCTTCTCTATTGTTAGTTTGTTAAATTCAATTCACATTCTACTCAAACACTCAGTTGATGGCCTCAACTAATGTTACAAAAAAAAATAGTAATGAATTGTGTGATGTGTCACGTGTCTATATTTTATTATACAGTGTAATAGTTCTTGTAATATGTACTTTGTGACTGGTTTTTTGTCACAGTTAGTGGATTTTTTCCTTTTGGCCACGCTGGTTATGTATTATGTACTTCAGTCTTTAGCAATAGCTACTTAAATTAAAATACTTTTCGTGGCTCCATTCTTGTAAATCCTTTTTAATTTGGTCAAAATAAAAATGTGGCTTTTAAAACTAATAGTAATTATCAAAATATATTTCTAATCATAAGTGAGCAAAATTTATTGTGACTTATTAGTGGACATTCATAATGATTAAGGTCAAATGAGACATTTAATTCTCTCTTTTCAATGTGTCAAATTACTCTACCTTTCATTTATTCTATTGAAATTATCAATATTTTTAAAGAAATTTTGGTTGTGGTACTATAGGTGGTGGTGCAGATTAATGCCATATGAATAGCCAAAGTGATTGATTGGATAGCTTTATATTGAAAATTGCATGATGTATTGTAGAATCGTAGATGATAATGTCAATAATCCAGTGATTTAGTGAAACAAGATTTGTAATGATTTCATATCATTTGAGTGGCACTGGCGATTTTGACAATTGATAGCTTATCAACTTCAAGTACAGTCTGCATGTAGCCAGGCTGTCAGAGTCCAAAAATCAATCAAAACAAGCATTTAAATTGTAAATATTAGGCTTAAGTTACATGAATCGATTAAGTTGGTTTTTTGTTTGCGCAAATCGCAATTATGACTATACCCAACCTAACACGTGACACGTGTGAGGTGTACACAGGGACCGGGATGGTAGTGGCACTATTGGTGGCACTTTTGGCCCAAAAATAAGGATAATGAGCACAATTGAATTCATTCATTGAATTGTCATAAGGGTTTTCATTTTGTAGGGTTAATAACTTAATAAGGATTCAGGAAGAAGATGATGTGGTATTATTGGGGATACTCTAAATTCTTCTTCCTTCAGTTATGTAGTTATAGAGTAAAAGACCAATTTCCTTCAAGTTCAAAATGGGTGGAATTGGAAAGAAATTGATTTCATTCACTTGAATTCTCAGATAGGTTTTGAACCAGGATGAGGAGCTCTGATGGAGATAAGTGCTATCCCAGTGCATGGAGGCTCCAAGTATAAGATGGGAGCAATTTTACTACCCCTCATCTTTTGGATGATTTTGATTCTCAAAGGGGATAAGTACATTTTGTATCTTCACAACTCTTGATTCCCCAACATGGTTGGCCAAGAAATCCCCTTGCATTTATTTTCAGACACCATGGCCTACCAGGAAAGCCCCATGCATTTATTTTTAGAGCTCATCTTCTACATGGGAGAAATTTTACAACCCCTCATCTTCTACATGAGTTTGGCTTTGAAAGGAGCTAAGTACATTTTGTATCTTCACAGCTCCCATTTCCCCAGTTTGATTGGCCCCCCTTTCCCCATGCATTTATTTTTAGAGCCCATGGTTGACCTGACAAGTCCCATGCATTTATTTTCAAAGCGCATGGTTGACCCGACAAGTCCCATTTATTTTTAGAGAAACATGTATTACATTTACACTTTCATCAATGGTCCAGTAAAAGTTTGGTGCTTGCGCTTACATTTGTATTTGTACTATGTAATAATGTGACATTATAATTCAGTTGTAATAAAATAAATGGTTGTGCTATTAATGTGACATTGTAATTCATTTTATTAAGGCCTTTGCAACGTTAAGTTACTAGCCCCTTGGCCTTGATGTCAATCCTAGTGTATTAAAGTTTAAAGAAACTTTAAAACACATGTTTATTATTTATATCATAAATTACTCAACCGTTTGATGAACATTTGATGTATGGTTGTAGTTGCATTTCACAATGAAATGCACAAAGTGCTAGGCTTGTGAACTTAAACCTCCAAAATCACCCTACAACCGTTAGATTAAAAAAGATCAATGGTTTAAAATTTGTTATCAATGCAAGAGTAAATCATAAATGGCTTGTTTTAAATGTTGCCATCCATGTACTAATTGTGTACTGTCTAGTCCACAAGTAACACGTAGAAATTTCAGTTTCATTCACTTTAATGTTTGAAAAACCACCACTTTCTATTGCTAAGTAATTTTATTTTGAAGTTAGAGGGTCAGCACATGGGAGATTTCAGTCTTCAGTTTGCTCATTGTAGTGCACCACCCTGTTCTAGGTTCCACAGTTCCGCTTCCAACAAAGCCATTCCAGTAACCCAGTTTCAAGAATCAAAATCTGGGTAAGTTAAAGAATTCTTGCAGCTATGTTTTATCGTTTGACGTTTCTTAAAATATTATTGTTTCAAACTTTGAAGTTTAGGTTTAGGGTTAAGAGGCTTAAGAATTAATAAAAATTAAGGACTACTAGGGAATTCACAATTTCACATTGTATCAGCATGTCTACCACCAATACCACTAGAGCAATGTCGGATAAAAAAATACATTATGCAAAATTGCTTAAAACCCTAGGTTTCACTAATGAATACCATGATATTTATGATCCTGAAATCTATGGTAGGTGTACCTTAGAAATTAAATTTTTATCTTAGAATAAGGTTGCAAATCAAATGCAAGTTAATAGTATCAGTGTGTTGTGGGTAACTAGATTAGGGAACATGATGTTACATGAGGTTTTCCCTTGCCTAGAATTTATCATGGTATGTGCCCTAAATTATGATGATAAAAAAAGAGAGAAATTGTTAATAAAGATAGCAAAGAAGAATTGTTATCCATTAATGTAGATGAACTTGGAAAAGTGTTGGGGTCTACAACCAAAGAATTTGGAAATTTCCACATTGACCTAGAAAAGCTTGCTAGTGATTATGAAGTAGTGGATGAAATGGAGAAAAATTCTTTCTTAAATAGAATAGTTCGGGATAGAAACAAATTGAAAGGCGATCATAAGCCTCCTTATTATTTGGATATTTTTAAACCATGGGTTTAGGATACTATTTCCATGCTATCATTTTCCCTCAGGTTGGATAGCAATTTGGAAGTGGGTGCAAGCCTCCTTGAAATGGTATATAATATCCATTATGGTGTTCCACATGTCAAATATAATTTTATTGGGCACATTGTAGAATCCATGCATAAATAATTTTTAATGATTAAAGGAGGTTCCACCTAGACATTTAGGTTCACAAACTACCTGTGCTATCTTTTTCTATTCAAATTTAGAGGAATGTTTCAGACCAACAAGCTTTAGATTCAGCCCTATAGTAATGTTGAGGAAAAGAAAATGGCTCCAGTCTATGAATGGACCACTGTGATAAGGATGCATGATTCTCGAAGGAACTATAGTCATTTTGTAGGCTACTTTTTGGCTCCATTGCATCAAGCAATTACAAATACTCCAATGCCTAGATTGCCTATGTCATGTAGAAACTACATTCAACAAGGAAGAGAAATACAATTGGTTGATTAGTACTTAATGGAAGAATATACTATGCTAATATTTTATGGATCGGGAGTACAGTCATTCAAACTTCCAATACATGTGACAAAAAAGGTTTTTTCTTTGGAATATGTAAGGCGGATGTAGAGTACTGATGAACTACACTTTATCAGTCAACAAAAGAAAACCTTATTTCCTTCTTTACCTTTTTCATGTGGAGGGATCACATTCAAGATAAAATCATTTAGTGTGGCACATAATCTTTTGAATTTTTTTTTATTTTGATGCTATATGTCACTAGCAGTATGATCCATGTGACACCATTAAATCAATTATTGTGCTCAATAAGAATGCTGCAAGTAGAATTCAACATCAAAATAAACCCTTGCTTGAAAACTTGATAAACAAGGATTCTTGGGATGAGGTCAAAATAGCAATGGAGAAAAGTGCTATTGAGAATGGTATTTCTTTTGAAAAAAAATTAGTAGAAATTATGGCATTTCATCAAAAGACAATTAGGAGGTACAACATTTTTTTATGAAAAAAGTCATAAACCATCTAGTAGAGTAAAAATTCCAGATTCTCTAGAGAAGGAAGTTATAGAAAAAAAATGGCCACGATAAAAAAATACTACCTTTTGGTCTATGAGGAAGGAGCTAGGTGATCCAAGAGCTCTTGCAAAGTATGGAGATAATGAAGAAGATTGCGAGTTTATAAAATTGTGGAATATAGAGCATTTGGGTGAATAAGAAGATAAAGAAAGTGACGATGAATCTAATGATGATAGGGAAGAAGAAAGCCATGTCAATTTCAAACTCGGTTTAAGTGAGGCCACAAAAGAAGCATTTATTATAGGAACATCCATAGCTGAAAAAATGGGTAATGAAGGTGGTCCTTTGGGGTGCCAAAGACAAGGCCCTTGGACAGTAACAGATGTAGAGCATAGAAAACCAGTTGATAAATCTGGCCTTGGGGTTGGAGGTGAAAAAGTAGACCTAGGGCATACAAGTCAATTTGTTAGAGCTTCAAATCCTCATCCTCATGATTAGACACAATCACAAGTAGGACATGCCCATGGTGGAGAGATTAGTGCAACTGGCACTACCTCTGGTGGTGATGGTATGGGTAGTAGTACCAGTAGTGGTCAACATGTGCTACAACAACAAATTACACACAAGAGGACAACAACACAATATACCATAGAAACAAAAAGTGATCAAGGCATACAAAAGAGGCAAAGGATTTTGGCAGGTCCAAGTCACACTACCAGTGGATCCACCACAAAGGAGTTATTTCCAGACACTCCCCCAATACCAGTTAGTTTGGTTGTGACATCATTAGCAATTACAAGTACTCCTATTCCTTCACCATTCAAGCATTCCATTGTTCCTATGTCCTTAGGTTCTAATTACATTGAAGAGTTCAAAAATAAATCAGACATGCATAAAAAAGAAAAGAAGCAACTGATGGAGAGTGTGTCTGTTGTAACTTCAAAGCCTAAAAAAACCATGGTATTACCCACATTTGACACAAATAAAGAGATCATGGAGTACACAATTTTTGTTCCCATAGTACAAAAAAAACCAACAAAACAGATGGCTCCATCTGAATTCCTGGTGAACAATATTCAATTGGATTTTTCTAGACTCAGAAATACTAACAAAACTAATGTATCAAACAAGAACAATGAATTGGTGTACACATAATTGCTAAATCAAGATAGAGAGAAAAAAAGGTTGCAAACTCAAATTGGAAAATTACAAGAAGACCTAGAAAATGAGAAAGCAAAGAGGAAAGCAACATATAACAAGAGCAATGAATTAGAAAAAAGAATAAAAAAATCTGCCTCTACATCAACAAGCAAAGAGGATAAGCAAAATGAGACTCTAGTGAATGAATTAAAGGAAAGGCTAGATGAGAGCAACAAGAAATATGATGAGGAAAAATCCACTTCAGAAAAACTAAGACTAAGCATTGCGAATGAATTCACAATGGGAACAAAAATTGGAGAAGGAGAGAAAAATAAATGAAAGATTGGAGGCAGAGCTAATGGAAGAAAAAAATGAAATTAAGTCTTGTCCAAATAAGTTATCTGCATTTTGTAGAGAAACAATGAAGCATATGAAACAAAAGATCTGGGATGAAATAATGCAGAGGATTGATCATTTGTGTGACATGTTTCAATTGATTGATGCTATCAGACAACATCATAAGAAGCTCAACAAATATTTAATGGACAACAAAAATGTGTTGGCGTTAGAGAAATTAGCAAATCAAATTCAATAAACAGTCTACAAAGCTGGTAAAAATGTTTTGAAATCAAAAGGGATTAGTAATCGGCTTGCTACATCAATGACATTTTCATCTATCACTGAAAAGTGTTTGAGAATGCATGAAACAAAGGAATATTTGCATTTGGCTCCAGATAAGATGAAGAACTTGGATGAAAAGGTAATATACTTCACAGAGCTTGGTTTTCCAGAGGCTTTTGACACAAATGAGTGATTCGTTGGAAAGAATGATTTCAAAAAGAAGATGGAGGATGCAAAGAAGATTGATTTGGACCAGTTTCCTCAGAACCCAAATGTGGTGAACTATTTGGATTCCATCAAACCATTGCTAACCTTGAATGCAAAATTGACTGAAGAATCCAAGACAGGTTCCAATTTGAATCATGAATTGTTAACAAATATTCATGTCAAAACACATCAATTAGAACAAATGAAAATTCCACCACCTGAAGAGTGGAAGTTGCTAGAAAAGGTGATGCAGTGATTTTATTTTGGATAATATGAGTTTCTAAGTTCCAACTCAGCTCTATGCATAGTTGTCTTTGAGCAAGATTTTGCATTGCCAATGCCTCGATGTATTCCTTCGTGTGATAATCAATAAAAAATCTCAAATTTAGACTTCAGTAATGTGTTGATGTTCAATTATCTGTATTATTTATTATATCATTTAAAGAAAAATTATGGTAGTGGTTTCAACTACTAGATACACTTTCAATGATTGATGATGTTCATTGTTGTATATGCTACTAATACTATTGTTAATATTTTATTAAGAATTGAGTTGAGTGATGAATCGCTGAGTACATGTTCAAGTTTTACTTTTAACACAATTAAAATATGAACTATAAGGTGATTTTAATTCCAAGCATCCATAATCTTAGTGAAATTGCATTACAACTCACCCATCAATACTCAATCTCCATGACTACTTATCAGATACACTAAACATTATATGAATTCTTGCTTTAATCAAGGTACTTTAATTGGTTCATTAAACTGGAGCTAGAATTAAAACGTACATCAATGCATTATGATAAAGAAGATTAATGAAAGATCATTGCTCAAATTTCATTAATAATTCATGTAAAATGTTAAATTTGGAGAGACAATAGACTCAAAATAAGGGAGAAAAATAAGCTTAGTTGCTAGTCCTTCGAGTTTTATAACCTTGTCGTGGAGTTCTAAATTTTCATAACTTCCTGATTCCCCGACTTGGTTCACTCTATTGAGAAACTAAGTTGCAAGTCTTTGTTGGTCATCTTTGTAGTCAGTGGAGGATGAGAGAGTTATTTCAATATAGAAAGAAAATGGTAAAGTTCATGCATATGTAATTTTTAAGTTATGGTGTGTGGATTTATTCTACTTTTGCTGAGTAGTTTGTTGGTGGATTATCTATTATTGGAATTGGAATGATAGATTTTTGGTTAGTTTCATTGTTGTGGTTACTATCACTCAAAGTTGTGGTTTTGGTGCTTATCCTAACTTTAGTCGCTAGTCCTCAGAGTTTTATAACCTTTTCGTGGAGTTCTAAATTTTCATATCTTCCCGATTCCCTGACTTTGTTCATTTTTTTGAGTTGCAAGTCTATCTTGGTCATCTTTATAGTTGGTGGGTCAGAGGTTTTGAAAACTTCAAAAATTCAGACTTTGGTTCTAAGGTTCCAAGTTTTATCAACCACACAAAATTATGGACTTATCTTTCCTTTCAAAGGTTTCTTCATCTGACATCTCATTGAATGATATGTACGAACTAACCTTGAGTTGTCTTTTCAGGAATTTCAAAAAGCATGCACGTTTAAAGGCTATCTTTTCGAGGAATGAAATTGAAAGTCTGATTTAATGCATGTCCTATTGAAAATGATGACATAAGTGGGTGGAAAACTTTTACTAAGACATTTATCCTGCATTCTCGTTCTTTTCCAATGCTAGTAATTCTCAAGTGCAAACATTCTATCCTTGTGAATTTGCGCTCATGCAGAGTGGAATTGAAAACAATTGGTCTGGCATTAAACAAACGTCTTGTTGATGACATAAGTTGAGATGGTGAAACTTTTGCTAAGTTTTTTAGCTACATTTTCTTCTTCTACAATCTACTCTTCCAGGTGTTTTTGTGTTTCTTTATGTGTTGTGAGTTCATGCAGTCTAGAATTGGAAATCGTTGGCTTGGCGTAAGGGATATGGAGCTCAGACCTTTTAAGTTAGAAGATTTTTTGGCGTGCCTAGAGAGTGATGAGAAGTCTGAGATAGATATAAAACTATTAGAAAGTAGGCTAGCTCACGCTGGAGGGTTTCCAGAAGCTGTGTTTAGTGTGGACCTAATAAGTGCATGTGTGAGAAGGTGCATTTTGGATACATAAGAAATTAAAGCCGTGGATGGGACTGTAATTGGAAAAATTTCTCCTAAAGTTATTTCCCATGTGTTGAGGATTCTAGAAAGGGAACCTATAGAATACATGTTTGTCACAGTGGCAGGTGAATTGTTCAAAGTGAATGAAAACTAGTGTAATAAATCCATGTCCAAAACCTAGTTGAAGTCTGAAAGGAGAGGTAAGTCGCAACTGTCGACTAAACTCAAAAGAGTGCATTTTAAGGAAGAAATTGTAGATGCTATTTCTTTATTGCACCGCATTGTTGGGAATGCACGAGTTGAGTTATTTGAGGATTGGATGTGCTGGTTTATCTTGATAATCTGTGATGAGAACATTTTCATTGACTGGGTTTAAGTTATTTGCTTCCATTTGAATGAGCAATTAATTAATTTCCATAAGACTACTACTTTATGTATGTGTTTTTGCCTAACATACATTGTATCTAGTTAGGGGTCCTTTTGGCCTAGGTTGGAGCTGCAAGGAACCCCAACCTCTAATATGCATGTGTATAAACACTTTCCTCATTTTCACTAAAAAATTTGGAATAGGTCATTTTTGTCATGTTAATGATGCATTTTTAATGGAGGTCGTGAGGAATCTAGATGGAAATCCAAAAATGTGACTTTCCCTTGAATCAATTTATCTTGTATCAAACTTTGGGAGTTTTATATCCAATTTGATAAGTTTTCCTATCTAAGAATAGGGGGTTTTGAGAAATCCCCATTGAAATTACCTTAGTATCCTATAGATTTACTGATATTTCTAAAAATTTGTTGACAAATGGTCATGGTTAATATTAAGTATATGAGCATGGGGAAATGAGGGTATGTCTTCCCATTGAAGACCCCTTCTTTTATGTGCAAAACAAACCAGGTGGCCAAGGGAGCTGAAGGATTTTTCAATGAATATAACCTCTAGTATATGTCTATGAGAGCTAATTTTCATAGTAAGGGTTTTGTGAAGCAGAATCTCTATGGAGGGAGCTTATATTGGCATCACCCATCTATCAAATATTTCTGGGAAGATTGTGTCGATGAGAACAAAGTTTTGAGAAGAGATTATATAAGGCTAATGCTAAACCAAATACAGGCTTTCAGTCCACCTTTTCAGATTCCTGAAAATGTAGCTAAGCATTCAACAATCGTAGATCCTGGATATGAAAAATTATCTGATAAATCCCACCCTAGGGTTGATTAGAGCTAAAGTCAAATTTTAGATATGATGGTGTGTGCTTCCCCTATTCTTAAAAGAACCCAAGACTGGCTAGATGGGAAATTTCAGCAAGTTTTTGGTCCTATTCAGGAGCCTCAGTCATCACAGAAGAATGAACAGGGGTCTACGCAAGCATCTGGTGCAAGTTTATCATTGGGGAAACCCTCTATTAGGTCCTCTAGTGCAAATTATTAGTCAAGAAGTGATGATGATGGGACAAAATAAATGGTCAAGTTGAAGACCATTTGTGAACAAGACAGTGTGCTTTCGCCTACCCCTAATAAGAAGACCAATCAAGAAAAAGTTGTACCTACAGATTCTTAAGCTATCTTTAAACAAATCATTGAAGATAATATATTTCCTCCTCTATCTAAATTTACCTCTTCTCTGCCTCCAGTTGATAATCCACCTAACACTCTTAATGCTCCTAAGGAAACTATTAGTGGAAATGAAGATTCTAGTTTGGTAGTACCCTCCCCAGGATGGATGAAAAAAGTAATGGAGAAGAAGAGAAAGCATATTCCTATAATGACAGCTAGAGTGGATATAGTTGCAAAATTACTTCAAAGCTCTTCAAAACCTAAGAAAGCTAGGAGGATGTCAAGGATGGTGACTGATGCTACTTCTAGAAATCAAATGTTAGAAATTGTTGAGCCTATGAAGGATTTAAATGAAGATAAAATTATGGAGACAAACTACAAAGTCACACATGTTGATATGGGGCCTCCAACACTAGAAGGTGATGTGTACCATGTCAATTATTTAGTCAATGTCTTGATTAAAAGAGTGAAAGAATAGAAGAAGAAAATATAAAACTGCAATCTCAAGTCCTCGCATTGGGTAACTTTATTTCTTCCATGGCCAATCCTCCTACATCTGATGAAGCCTTAAGTTATCAGGTAGAGCCAGAGGGAATCAATGTGCTCACCATACAAAAAATTAAAAATAATTTGAGCTATTCCAAAGCTACTTGTGAGGGGATCGATAAAATATCTCAAGAGGCTATCTTCTTTTTGAACAAATCTATGCTCTTTTACACTCGAGTTATTAACAAGAGGAAGGAGTTCATAAAATATCAAACTAGTCTCTATGTGCTCCCTTAGGAAATGAAAGAATTGATGTCTATGGATCAAAAGATATTAATTGGTGAGAAAATTTTGAATAATCCTAAGGAACTAGAACCTTCCTAGTCTGATTCATTGGAATGGAAATTGAATATATATGATAATCTAGTGAAGGAAATTAATAAAACACTTGATCAATATTTTGAAATGTTGGGGGAAATTAAAGAAGATTGTCGTATTCTAGGAGTGGAAATTACTGATGCGTTTGATGAAAGGATTCTAGATATAAAAGAGATCTCTCTGAAGTTTAGAGAGATATTCAATAAACAACTAGTTGATCCTGCTATAATGACATGAGAATCCTTCTCGAAACTCAGTGGAATGCAGATCCACCTAAAGTATTATAAATTTGGAGAAGAGAAAATATCTGAGATGTTGGCTGAGTCTAAAATTACTTTGGGAAAATGGAGAACCGGGTTACAGATTACTACAATGCTAGGGAGCAAGGACATATTTGCAATTGTCACCAAATATTGAGATTATAGGTTTAGGATGAGGGCACGGGAAAAGGCGTTGGGACATGAAGTGGTTGAAGTTTTGGAAGGTGAATATGAAGATGAGGTGGAAAAGTGATGCTTAGTTATTTTTAGCATTTCATGATAGTTTCTTTAATTTTAGTTCTTTTAAGTTGAAGACTAATTTAATTTTTGGGTGCGGTTGTCTTCAAGAAACCATTACCATAGACAATTGGTTTATGCTTTAAATATGGGTTTGGCCAATGCATTTAGGATCTTTTGGGAAAAAATTTGGTTTTTCCTCATTAGAGAAAAAACTCTTTTATCCTTTCAATTTTGTTTTATAATTGTCTTTCAATATAGAAACTCATATGGTGAAGTTCATACAGACATAATCTTTGTGTTGTGGTGTATGGATTTATTCTGTTTATTTTGAATATCTTGCCAATGGTTATCTATGTTGGTGTTTTGGATGTTTAATAGATTGTAATGTAATGTTAGATGTATGCATTATCATGTTTTGATATTAGATGTTATAATGTTGGTGAAGGGAAACATGGTCACATCACTCGCTTGCGAGTGCCCTACGATGCTGCAATTTTCCCTTCATGGTGTGATCGTTTGTATTTATTATGCACATGTTCAACCCTATGTTTTTCTGCAGGTTGTAGGTATAGGGCACCAAATCCACCTGATTATTAGGTTTGAGCATGCCAGATCCCAATGGAGTTGTTGTTTTGGAGGTAACACTGGGTCCCCCACTTCGAGCCATCATCCTCGTTGAGGAAAAATCCCTGTTGTCACACCCTATCTGTAAGGTTAGTTTGAGTTTTTTTGTTGATGATGTTGTCATTTGCCTTCCGTTTCGTATTGTGGTTAAATGGTATTCGTTGATATTTTGATGTGATTTTGTATGTTTCATTCATACCTTGTGACTTATAGGAGTAAGTCAGACCTTAGGGGGGAGGATGTAATGCCCCTCTACGCTTCATCCTGACCATGTTGTCAAGGGAGGTTTTCTCTGCTTATTTGAGTTAATTTATTGGTAGCATTTCTTGAGTAATGTGATTTTTGGGAGTCTTTGTTTGTTTATTTCATTTAGGATTGTTGGCCTCCTACAATGATTTCATAACTAAGCCTTTAGATCCATGATTTAGAGACTAGACATCTAACCTGAATAACTATTCAATCATCATGAAGGTGCATTTAACTTGTTAACCTAGGGACATGAACTTTAAATGGGTCAACACAATATGTGCACTAGGAGCTCAAGTATTCATTTCACTCTATAGCTAAGAAACCCAATATTGAAACTAAATTGCTTAAATGGAAATGAAGAAAATGTTGAATATCAACAAACAACTTGAAATGCAAAGCAATAATGAAAATGTGAGCGACAAATAGGAGACTACTCTATTTTCTTTGGCTGTAGGAACAATCACAGAATGGAATTCTAGTGGTTGCAGGAATAGTCGATGTCAGATTTATAAGTACTAACTAGCAAGTAATACTAAACTAATGCTAAACTAAGAAGATGGATTACTCACCAAGTGGGCCCCCTTGGATAAGTATCCTCTAAATTAACAAGAACTCAGATGCTCAAACTTAGAGCTTTATTTTATTCACTGTAAATCATGCATACAAAGAGTAGTGTATCTGTATTATTGAAACTAGAGAATGAGAGTACAATGTCAAATCATTATTTATACTACAACTAAACAAGGCAGTCAACTCCATGACTGAGAGGACGCCATTTAGGGAAAATAGGGGAAAGTGGAGTGATGGCAGTTATGCATGCATAGAATCTGGTCAGACATGCAAGTCAAGCAAAGATCTAGCACAGCAATAACGCCCATGCATGCTTGATCATTAAGGTCCATTGCAAGGCGGTTATGTTCAATTGCATGAAGAATCTTTGCTATCGGCCACCTTTGACTTGGAGCAATTTCTCAACTCGACATTATGGTGCATTCCTAGCTGGCGGCATCTTCCTCAACTTTATGTATTAAATCTCCATGTCAAGGCCAATATGCATAATAACTGCACATCTATAACCACTCTAAGAAACATTCATTAATCACATACAAAATCAATATAGATTACCCACATATTATGCCAAATATCATTAAAGCTTGCAGAGATAGGGTACTATCAAATGTCAATGGTTTGAGGGAAACATTATGCCAATACCAACACTTAAGCATTAAAGTACATGACATCTGTGAGACAATAGACTATAGGTTCTACCCAAGACTAGAACAAAAACTAGGCTCATCACTCCCCCTAACCTAACGTTTTGCTAGTCCTCCATCAGGGGAAGAGTTGTTCTTCAACTTAGTCAAAGTTCTAAAATTTGCAACTGAGAGTTGTACAACATTAGTGGCTGTAGTACGTGAGTCAGGGTCCCAATAGAATCCTCCCAATCTATCAATCGTGTTCCATCTCTACCTCTCTACATCAATGTCATACTAATAGAATCTAAAATTTGGCACGGGCCACATGAGCATGGGTGGAAATTTCTACATCTTTATCCTCAATCTCTTCATCCTTCTTTTGAATTTCCTCCTTCAACTTTTGTTTTTCCTTTTCCATTCTTCCTCCCTTCTTTGTATTTCTCTCCATAAATTCAAAATTGTTGCATGTACTGTAAAAATAGGAGGATTATGAATTCCTACTAGTGTTTTTGTTGATGGTGGCTCCTCAGATGGCACTATTTGCATGGACTCAGGCTATCCAGTTAGCTCTAGCTATAAGCGTGTTGTTTCTTCTTCCTTTTGCTGCAGGGACTCTTGTTCTTGTTGTGGCTATAGGAACTCCTGCTCTGGTTCTAGCTGTTGTTGTAGGACTTCATGCTAAAAGACCTCTTACTCATGTTGTAGTACCTAGTTGTCCTTCCATTCATATTTCAAATCAACTCATTTTAAAATTTCTGACACAACCCAATATGATTTGACACACAGACAATAAGTTCACAAAATATTTGCATCTTTTTCGTTCCCCTCCCCCCAACCTAAATTTGGACATGTGTCCACACATGTGAGATGGGAGTGACAATTGAAAGACAATGATGTAATTTATGTGAATACCTATACTAACGTACAATGATTAAATGAACACACTTAAAAGATGATTAAATATAGCAATTAATACGCACATACCTAAATGTGTGGAAGATTTGCTACAAAGACCATGGATAAAGTAACACTTTCCTTGCTGGAAAATGAATTGAGCAATAAATGAAGATGAAGTGGAAGAGGTGAGGTGGAATGAAGCGATGGAAGAGAGAGAAAGATGGTGATGGATGGGTGGATGGGAAAATGATGTAGAAATGGACTTCTATGTAAGTGAAAGTTTTTATTATGAAAATTACGTACCTCAATTAGGTTGAAGGAGGGACACTAGGTACATCACCTTTGGCTACAAGAAGTTTTGAGTGTTGGGTGAATTGTTGAAATAACTTTTCTTTAGAAGCTGGTTTATGGTATAATCTGAGGTGATGACCATTGACAAGTAATTTGAACCTGACAAGGTCAATGGTGGTTACTTGAACAACTCCATTAGGAAAGACCTCAACAACTTCGTATGGTCCTAACCACCTCTGCAATTTTCCTACATTGTCCTGGTATCTTGAATCATAGAGAAAAGCCCAATCTCTTGGTTTGAACTTCTTGTCCTTGATAAATTTGCCATGCCACTTGATTTATTGATTCTGCAGTACTTTTGTATGATGTAGGGTTTCTCTTCTTATCTCATCCAAAGCATTTAACTACATGATTCTTTCTCTATGTGCTTCAGAAATATCCATCCCTAAATCCACTACAGTTCGCAAAGTTTTATGTTTAAATTCAATTAGCATCATAGCTATCTTTCCATACAACTCAAATGAAGTGAATCCTGTAGTTGTTTTCCATGTTGTCCTATAGTCCCAAACAACTTTTGGTAACCTATTTTCCCAATCTTTCAAATGGATAGCTATTTTTTTAGTCAAAATGGCTTCAATCTCTCTATTTTTCACTTCAACTTGGCCATTAGTCGGGGGTGATAAGGAGTAGACTTTTTGTGTCATATATTGTACTCATTCACTAGTGCTGCAACAAGAGTTGATGTGAATTGTGGCCCTTGAATAGTCACTATTTGTCTTGGAACTCCATATCTTGTGAAAATCACCTCATAAAGAAACTCTACAACCTTGTTATCTATTGCATGATTCATGGTCTTAACTTCTGCCCATTTTTTTACATAATCAATGCATACCAATATATAAGACTTACCTTTTGATGGAGGGTAAATTGGTCCCACAAAATCCAATCCCCACTTTTCAAAGGGAGTGATTACTATCTGAGGGAAAAGTGACATCTCATCAGATCTGGTTGGTTTTCCCATTCTTTGACATCTGTCATATTTTCTGGTATACCTCTTTACATCCTTGTGGAGTGTTGCCCAATAATACCCTGTGTTCAAAACCTTCATTGTTGTCCTATTGGCTGCAAAGTGTCCTCCACATGGTTCATTGTGACATGCATGCAAAATTTCATATGTATCATCTTCTCTCATGCATCTTCTCATGACATGGTCAGGTCCAGTATAAAACAAACATCCAACAATCTAAGAGAAAGGAAAATATTTTTCAATGAGTGCCCTTTTCTCTTTTGGGGAGAACTGAGAAGGAACTCTACCTGTAACCAAGTAATTGGATATGTCAGCATACCAGGCTATTTGTACACTGAGAGAGAATAAATGCTCATTAGGAAAAGATTCATCTATAGGTTGATTGTCTTCTGATGTAGTTAGCCTTGAAAGAAAATCTGCAACAACATTAGCCTTCCCTGGCTTATCCACAATGGTTATATCAAAATCCTACATCAACAATACCATCTTTCTAATCTACCTGTGATCAAAGGTTTATTCATGGTATATCTAATGGCTGAATGATTAGTGTGCACAAAGATTTGGAAGCCCTTTCTATAATGTCTAAATTTGTTTAGTGCATAGATTACGACCAACATCTCTTTCTCTGTCACTGTATAATTGAATTTAGCTCCTTGCAATTTTTTGCTAAAAAAATAAATAGCATTTTCAACAACTTCCTCTTTCTATCTTAAGACCGCTCCTATGGCATAATCTGACGCATCAGTGTGGATGTGGAAAGGAAGCTCCCAATTGGGTCCCTTGAGTACATGAGCATGAGTCAAAGCTACGTTCAAGTCAGAAAATGCCTTGTCACAAGCTTCAGTCCACTAAAATTCAGCATCTTTAGTGAAAAGGGTATACAATAGTGCTACTACCTTGTTGAAATCCTTGATGAATCACCTATAATATCCTGCATGACTCAAGAAAATCCTAACATCCTTCTATTTTGTAGGTGTAGATAGATTTGTGATTACCTCAATTTTTTCAGGATCTACTTGAATTCCCTTGTGGGAGATGTAGTGGCCAAGAACTACACCCTCTTGCATCATCATCAAGCACTTTTCACTATTTAAGAAAAAAATTGCATCCTCACATCTCAGTAGGACTCTCTTGAGATTCTCCAATTCTTGATTAAAATCAACACCATAAGTGGTGAATTCATCCATATAAATCTCCATGCAATCATGAGAAATGTTTGAGAATATGCTAATGACTACCCTTTGGAAAGTTGCAGGTACATTGTACAAGCTGAATGGGAGTACCGAATAGGCATAGGTCCCCCATGGATAGGTAAATGTGGTCTTCTCTTGTTCTTCTGGTGCAATTTGGATTTGGTTGTAGCCGTTGAATCCATCTAGAAAAGAGAAGTATTGCTTTCTTGCAAGTGTTTCCAAAACTTGATCAATGAAGGGTAAAGGAAAGTGATCCTTCTTGGTGGAAGCATGAAGTTCTCTATAATCAACACAAACTCACCATTTCCCTCCTTTCTTGGGTACAATCACTAATGGAGATACCCACTGACTATCTAAAATGGGGTAGATAAATCCTGCATCTAGCAATTTCTATAGTTCTCCTTTCACAATCTCTCTTAGTGCAGGGTTAATCCTTCTTTTTGGTTGTCTTACTGGAGTGCAATCATGTCTGATATAAATTATATGGGTACAAATTTTAGGATCTATTCCCTTCAAATCATGATAATCCCATGCAAATGCACGCTGATGGGCCCTTAATAGGTTTTCCAATAACAGTTGCTGCTCTTCATTCAGTTTACTATTAACATTCAGATATTTTCCTTCTAAAACCTAGACTTTTGTACTTAACTCCATCATGGTGCTTCATTAATACATGTTACCTTTAGTTCATATGGTAGAAATGTATGGAACATACCTGTTGCTGCAAGAAGTTTGGTTGTAGGAACAGTGGTTGGAGGAAGAGTGGTTGCAAGAAGAATGTCTACAGCAATAATGGTTGTAGGAACAGCAGGTAGAAGTGTCCTAACTGAAGTAGAAGATGATGATTCCTCCACTTCATAATGGTTCTGAATGAGATTAGCTAACACTTCATCCTCATCTTGAAGCTGCATGAAAGAACTTTTGCCTAACATCATAAGTTGTGCCACAAAATTAACTTCCTTTTCCTTTTAACCAACCTATGGCCATACAAAATCTTTCTCATCATGAGATGGCTAAGCAGGTGGATAAAGAACAAAAAAATTAGTATTACTTCCATCTGAAATGGTCATGTCACCTAACAAAAATCCAATGTATACATTTTTAGTTGCCAACCAAGGCCTTCCAAGAATGATGGGATACCCACCTAGTGTAGCCTTAGGAGAAAGAATCATAAAATTTGTTGGGTATTCCCAAGAGTCTAGAACTACCACAAGGTCCTCCATTGCACCATCAAGCTTAACAGTAGAGCTATCAGCAAGTTGTAGAATAGTAGGAGTAGATATCATACTTGCAATGTTTAGTTGTTGCAAGATGTATTTGGTCATCACATTGATTGCTACCCCTAAATCAATCAGAGTATTCTTCATTTGGATCTCGTTTATGACAACTACTACTATAGGACTGCCTAGGTCATTATACTTGGGAATAGTCACTTTTCCTAGCATGATATCAGCTAGCTAGCCCACCACATGAATTGTAGTTGGGTCTCTCTTCTTCCTTCCTGGCTTCTTAAGACAAGCTTCCTTGATAGATTTGTCATAGATTGGAACATCCTTTATGGCCTAAAATAGGGGTATCTGAACACATATGTGCTTTAGCTAACCTAGGATGTCAAAGGTGGTATCCTCCTTTTCTTCTTTCTTCTTGGCAACTTCCAATCTCTGAGGGAATGGTGGTTCTTGTTCAATTTGCCTGGCTTGAACTGGTTCAGGATTGTTAGGTACACTTGGTTAAATAGGATCATTCAGAGGCTCCTCCTCCTCTTCCATAGGAATTTTAGTGATTTGATTCACCAGAGTATGCAGGCTATTGTTGTGGTTTGTTATTAGGATTGGGTTTGGGCTGAACTAGTAGCTGATTTGGTTTAGGTACATTTATATTGCATTAGCAGAGGCATTAGAGCAAGGTGTTGGGGCTGACAGTGTGGTTGCATGTAACTAGTTGTCTAGGTAGGCCATTTTTGTCCTCCTCTCCATTGATTTTTTTGTTGCAAATTTCCTGGAGGTGGTTTCCAGTGCCCCTAAAAATTTACGCCAATGAGGTTGTTTCCACTAAGGTGGAAAACTATGATGACTGGGCCAAGCATTTGGAGGGTTACTCCAAGGTTGTGGTGGATATCCTCCATAACTGGGTGGATATGGGGGTTGCCATTGGTTACCAGATGAATAAGAGTTAAAATATGGCCCACCATAGGATAGTGGATTTGGTGGCATACCTTGTCTTGGAGCCCAAGGCTTCCTTTGTGCAACATAGTAGACTTGGTCTTCTTCAATCTGAGTTGGCTTGAACTCAGGTGAAATTTTCCTACTTTCCAGGTTAGCTACCATCTTACATTTGCAGTCCTTCTTCTTTTGTCTATAGTAAGGACATACTCTGTCAACATCATCTCTGCCTCTTCTCCCTTCTTTTTGGCCTGAGGTGTATCTAGTTGAGTAGCTAGATTGTTGATAATATCTTTCTTGAATTCTTCCAGCAAATGAGTGATCTCTATTCTTGAAACTCCACCATTAGTTGACTTACCCATGGAAGATTGATAAGCTCTCCCTTTATTTTAAGTTTCCCTAGAGTAATTTTGGCATATCTTCTTGATATCCTCCCAAGGAATTTGGGAGATATCTCCTCCTACCATGAGGTCAAAAGCATTAGTGAAACTTTCATTGATGCCTCTGAGGAAAAACAACTTTTGTAAGTCCTCATTAAGTGCATGGTGTGGGGACTTTTGTAGGAGAAACATGAACCTTGCAATGTAATCTTCTAGCTCTTATCTTCCTTTTTCTGCATCCTAAAAATGTCACCTCCTCTCATGTCACGAACCCTACAGTATTCCTTGTGCTTCTCATGGAATTTTGTCTTCATGTCTTCCCAAGTTTCCACAGTATCCTTTCCTAGACTCATGAGCCATCTTAATGCAACCTCTTTCAAAGTGGTGGGAAATAACTTAAGCCTATGGGCATCAGTTATGTAATCTTAACTCTTGTAGATTATGTCAAACTCAAATAAGTAGGTATCAGAGTCTTCTGTCACAAGTCCATAAAACTTGGGGAGTGTTGAGGCAGGAATGTTCTTGATGTTTTCAACTTCATTTTGATGAGCAATGGGGAAAAGAAAATCTGGTTGGTTTTGTCTATTCCTATTTGCATAAGTCATGCCTACTTGATGTGGTTCTAAGAAAAAGGGGTTCTCAAGCTTATTTTGATCTTCCGAGGAGACTTTAGAGCTAGTCAGATTAGGATATGCATCAACAAATGGGTGTGGATCTTTGTCTTCCTCTTCTTCTGGTAGATTTTGGTACTCAACTAGCTAAAATGGATGAGGATTGTTAGGAAGAAATCTCCCATAAGCATCTCTTCTCCTTCCTCTATGCATGCAATATCACTCACTATTAGTTAGCTCACACAAAGAATTGGTAAAGAATTAGGGGGTTCATTATTTCCTAAGCAAGGATATGCTAAGAACAACTTTCAAAAACACTACAGCAAGAAAAACTACCAATGACTCCAAAATACTTCCTAGCTGAACACCATCCCCGACAATAGCACCAAAAATGTTGGCCTCCTACAATGATTTCATAACTAAGCCTTTACAATCATGATTCAAAGACTAGACATCTAACCTAAATAGCTATTCAATCATCATGAAGGTGCATTTAACTTGTCAACCCAAGGACATGAACTTGAAATGGGTCAGCACAGTATGTGCACTAGGGGCTCAAGTAGTCATTGCACTCTACAACTAAGAAACACAATACTGAAAGTAAATTTCTTAAAAGAAAATGAAGAAAATATTGAATATCAACTAACAACTTGAAATGCAGAGCAAGAATGAAAATATGAGTGAAAAATAGGAGACTACTATGTTTGCTTTGGCTACGGGAACAGTTAATGCCAGATTTCTAACTAAGTACTAAACAACAAGTAATACTAAAATAATGCTAAAATAAGAAGACAAATTACTCACCAAGTGGGCCCCCTTGGATAAGTATCCTCTAAACTAACAAGAACTCAGATGCTCGAACTCAAAGTTTTATTTTATTCACTGTAAATCATGCATACAAAGAGTAGTGCATATGTATTAATAAAACTGGAGAATGAGAATACAATGTCAAATCGTGCAACCTCCTAAAGAAGGAGCGTCAAATCATTATTTATACTACAGCTAAACAAGGCAGTCAACTCCAGGACTGGGAGGACACCATTTAGGGAAAACAGGGGAAAGTGGAGTGATGGTGGTTACACATGCATGGAATCTAGTCAGACATGCAAGTCAAGCACAAATATAGCATAGTAGTAATGCCCATGCATGCTCAATCATTAAGGTCCATTGCAAGGTGGTTACGTTTAGTTGCATGAAGAATCTTTGATGTCGGCCGCCTTTGACTTGGAGTGATTTCTTAGCTGGACATTATGGTGCATGCCCAACTAGCGATGTCTTCCTCAACTTGGCGTATTAAATTTGCATGTCAAGGTCAATATGCAAAATAACTGTACATCTATAACCACTCTAAGAAACATTCATTAATCACATGAAAAATAAATATAGATGAACCACATATTATGCCAAATATCATTAAAGCTTGTAGAGATAGGGTAATATCAAATGTCAATGGTTTGAGGGAAACATTATGCCAATACCAACACTTAAGCATTAAAGTCCATGACATCTGTGAGAAAATAGACTATAGGTTCTACCCAAGACTAGACCAAAAACTAGGCTCATCAAGGATGAAGCATGGAAATTAAAGGCTTAAGAATAAGTTAATAGAAGATTTTACATAATTGAGTAATAGATTAAATAAATATTATTAAAGTAGTTAGTTAATTTTAACAAATTGAAATTTTAAATAAATATATTAATTTGTGATGCTAGACGAATAAAATTAAAGGAAGAATTAGACTAATAAATAAATATTTTCAAGCAAATCTTCAGTGTGTAAAATAAATAAAGATACTTTAGTTAATTAATCAGTGGTGGTGTGGTGGTAAATACAATAGTGAAAATTATAAAATAAAACAAAGTGAAGTAAATGCGCTTGGTGGGGAAAATTAAAAGAAAGGTAAATAAATTAAATGGGGAGAGAATAGTTATGGGGAGTGGATGAGAATAAATGAATTAAGTAGTGGAAGTTAACAAAGTGAGGGGAAATTGGTTTATTCTCGGGAAACTTATTGCATTTTGGTACAGAGTTTTGGGTTCTGGTTCTAGAAAGAAACTAATTCTTGTGTCTATCATGAACATTACTGGGTTATTGGAGAATTATTGTCAGTACTACGAAAGCTGGAAAAACTTGTTGGGAAAGTTTGGGAAGAACACTGCATCAATTTGCAGCTCCATCAAGCAAATAAGCTAGGTTTCACTATAATCTTTTCTTGTGCTCATCTATTTTCAACTCTGCTTGTTTTTTAAGCTCCATGCTGTCAAAAATCTGTATTTCTTTTCCTGGAATTGATTATTAAATGTATATATATTCTCCTTAGATTATCCCCAGTAGAGGTTTCACACCTATGTTTGTATGTTTCATGATTGTTGGTCTTTCTTTAGCAAACATAGCTCTTTCGTTCTGAACTCTTCTCATTCAGCTAGATTGTTGTTTATAATCTGGTTACATGTATTTCCTGAGTAATATGATATCGGCCTTATAGAATTACCAGTAGGGGCTTATGAAAACAGTGAAGAAATAAGTTGGTTTGACCATGCGTAGGAAAAAAATTTCATGAAACAAGTTCTCCCTCTTCAGCATGGCTCACTCTGTCTTTTCAGGCCTTTCCATTATATTAGATAAATTAGAATTAGCTTACTCTAGTGTAACCTCCATTTGGTTGATTTGAATCTTTCTTGATGGTGGTTGTTGATTCATGCATTTATTTTGCATTGTATAATGTCACCTACTCCAGATCATAGTCGTGTGTTTCATAAATTGTTGTGTGCTTAGATTAGTCACCTTAAAATGTGGATCGGCTCTATGTGATTTGCCTTCTTATTTGATGAACTCTTGGAGTAATAACCATAAATTTATTTGAAATCTTGATTTAGCCTTGGCGTATCCATTTTATCTTGAGTTTTGAGCTTCTTTATTTCTCACATCTTGGAAGAGGTCGATGGGAAATATTATTCCTTTGTGTTTAATATTGGCGGCCTATACAAAGTAGTCATCTTAAACCATTGATATAACTGTCTCTATAGTGATGTTTGAATATTAACTTCTGTTTTAAGTTGTTGTAACTGAATTTTTTCCCTGATTCACCCATGTAGCTCTCTTTTCTTTTCACAATCTTCTTGTTTGTCACACTCCTGTGGCGGCTGCATAAAATGGAACCATATACTACACCACCCTCTCTTGAACATTAATCTCCTTGATTCTATTGTAGCTGCTACATTTGAAACTAAATTATTGTCACGTTTAAATAAACCCCCTGATTCCATTCACAACCTATCATAGTGGCAACACTTGAACATATAAGGGAGTGGACGTTTAAATAAACTCCTTGATTCCATTGACAATCTCTCATAGTGGAAGCACTTGAACATGGTAGGGTGTATAGATTTAAATAACCTTTGAGTCTATTGAAACCTCTCATAGATGCAACACTTGAACATAAAAGGTTGTAGAGGTTTAAAATACCTTTTTGATTCCTTTGGAAACTCGTCACATTTGTAGCACTTAAGAATATAATGTTGTAGACGTTTAAATAACCTCCTTGATTCCATTGTTAATCTGTCATAGCTGAAGCACTTGAACATGTTGATGATGTTTTTTGCACAACAACAACTCATACATAATATAATATCCTATCTCTCTTGAAAGGTAAATCTCTATCAGCAAGCCTCAAGAGATAACCCCAAGGTCTCTAATGTTAGGTCTTGACATTGCATAAACAACTCAGTGATAAATATGAAAATGCTGGTAATCACAAAGGGACCTTACTACAAGAAAATATTGAATCTTTAACTTATCAAATCTAGTAATATGATGATACTTCAATCCAAAATCTAACCCAAATGATAAAGAAATAACAAAATATTAGGGTTTTAGAGAGATGTCTAAGATTAAAACTACTCCTAAGATTAACAATGAAAATGATGAAATACTTGAAATGGACCAATCCCTCATAAACTAATTCCTGCTTAACCCAGATGAACTTGTAATCTCACAGAAACAGTGCAATCTTCTAAGGTATTAAGATTTTCAGATCATGAACATTCATCCAATACAACCCAATTGCAATTGAAATGGATAAAATTCACAATTGAACTAAGCACAATGAACATAAAGGTCTAGGCTAACTTTGCAAAGCAACTAACAATCAGCCAGCTGCAAAAAGTATGGACCAGGGATTGCTGCAAACACTTCAAGAATCAAATCATAAACACCATTGAATCATGTCTAATTCTAAATCTAACATACATCTAATAACCTTGAGAAATTTCAAAAGATAGAATCACATGAACCATGCAAGATAAGTCAACACAAAAGAGATCACCAAAAAATCACAATGCCTTCAATTGTATTGAATCATCCAATATCAACAACAATTCCAATGTTCTGTGTTACAACATTTGCTAAAAATGAACTAACTTCTAACTCTACTCTATTGTCTAGTTCGCTCTTGTATCAAAAATATCTATCTTTTTTTAATCTCTATCTATATATTACAAATGAGGCGGGATGCCAAATTTATAGAAAACCCCTAAAGCATGTCAGCCTAGCTAGGGTTCACAATAATAAAAAAGCCACAAACAAGTCAGCCCAAGGAGAATTCGAAATGAGATAAAATTGTATTAAATGCATGAACTCATCCAAGTCGGCCTGGGATCTCCAATATAATTCGAACCAATGCATGTGAAGGAGAAGGAAAATAATAGGGAAGCACAAATTTCAATGTAGCCCTCTATTAACTGCTTCCTTCTATCTTTATCTATTTTGATCTTGCACCTTCAAGAAGATTCCATCCAAGTCGGCCAAGAGTGGAGTAACCCACACTTTAAATTTCTTCTCCAGGTCGGCCACAGGTGAATTAATAAATAATTTAAACCATCCTTCAATCGAACTAATCTCCTCCAGAGCCTCCTTGATGACCCTATTAAATTCATCCTGCACTCAGCAAAAACCACCATCAATAATATCCATTATAACATGAAGATCAGAATTATCCCATCACCAATAATATATTCATCATTCAAATAAATCTGAGCAAAGATCGAAATCAACCCCAAAATATCGCTAATGCATAATTTCTACACAGTTCAGGATTTTCACCCCTCCACAGAATCTAGGCCAGAAGGGAATTTTGCGAAAATCTAAGCCAGGTGGATTTTCCCGAAGAAGGCACAAATATCAACAATTGATCATCAAAATGAAGGAATGATACATAAAACATTGTATAATTTATCAGTTAAAAGCATGGAATGCTAAGCATTTATCATTAAATTCATCCAATTCACCCAATCTCGAAGTTCCACAACACTTCCCAGAAAATCTAGAAAAAATCCGGTCGGACCGAAATTCCATGAAAATAACAATACCATATGAACTTTGGGGAAATGAGGGGAAGAAGGAGAAACCGGGAAAATCCAGGATTGACAGAAATCCGCGAAGAAGGCCGGATTCCAGATTTTCAACACATTTTGGGAAAATGGAGGGGACAAGGAAACTCGGGGAAATCCACCAGCGCAGGAAAATCCCGAAGCTGAAGGAAAACCCGAATATCAGAAATCTCACACGATCTCACTCAAATTGATTGAACGATCACAAATTTGAGGACCTTGGGTATGGAACCAGTTTAACTTGAACCTCCTACAGATCTTCCTTGAATTCTAGGCTCACTCGAAAGAAAATTAAGATGAAATTGTGATGCCCTAGGCATGAAACCCTAAATTTTGACCATTAACACACAGAGAAAGCTTGGACTCAGATAACTCGACCGCTCGGTTCTCACAAAGGTTATTTATGGTATACAAGCAAGCTATCCCTGGATCTGAATGAAAGAATGAACTTGAAACTTACTTGGGAAACCATAAATCAGACAATATCACACAACCCAAGCCATGAAATGCCCAAACATACAGGTATTCAAACTCCAAGAAAATATATAACGCCAAACACTACTTACATTCATCAATCAAAATCAAGGCAACATTTACATACCATTTGATGAAGTGGAAATTGATCTCAGAAATAACAAATGTCAGTTTATTGGTGCTCAACAACGAACAACAACGATAATGCCCAGGAAATCACCACCAAATCCAACAATTTGCAAACCTAGCATGCCAAACTCAACCAAGCACCACAAGATTGAATACCCCAACTCAAGAGAACACAAATGATAAAGCATAACGGCAAGAAAATCCCCAAAAATCATTTAAATTCGAAAACCCGACGGCAAGACAGAATTTCGGAAAATTCCGGTCCAGGCGGAATTCTGTGAAGAACCAAATTCTTTGAACTGAAGCACTGAAACCCTTTCGCCAGAGTTTGAGTGAAATCTGGGAAAATCCAGATGGGGCAGAAAATCTCGAAACAGAGCAAAAACCCAAACTTTTGCTCAGAACCTAGATTTTAAATATGCAACTTAGGGGAATCACTTAGGCAAGAAAGATAAACACTTAAGCTCATGCCAAGGCAAGGTAAATCCTCAAAATCAAAGGGCCAAAACATCAAAAGTGAAAGCGAAAGAGGGTCCATGCTTTCAGCGGGGCGTGTGTGCAAAAATTGCACAACAAATGGTGACTCTGCTGGGGAAATGCTCCAAAGCATTTGATGATGAACAAGAATCATGAACCCAGAATCTCTAGTTTCGACCTCCCTATCAGAAAAACAAATAAAAATGCAAGATTAAATAATCTAAACCAAAGGTGGATTGAACCTTCCATAGACTGAAAATCTAAGTGTGTGCATATGAGTTCATTTCCCTCCTCGAGCTACTGCAGAAACCAAGTTCAATCAAGTCAGGCTACGTAAAGATTCTAACTCCAAAAGCAACCTGGATAGAGCCTCACTACCAGTCAGGCGTCTATAGCCCTAACGAGGTTATCACTATGACTCTCCCGAACATAGCTCTATTGCCAGCCAGGCGTCCATAGCCCTGATAGATATATTCGGATACCCCTGATAAGTTGAATTCATTCTTTTCAATATTTACTCTTTTCTTCTTTTGATATTTCTTTTCTTTTCATTTTTTCATTTCAACCTGTGAACAATGAAGTTCACGCTCAGGGCTGAGAACCACAGTGGCGTTGAAGTAGAAAAAAGATTTTTTACCTGACAAGACCTCACAAGGACCCTACCACAACCTCATGATTCTTAAGATGTATGAAAGATATAAGATTTCAGAATACTTCAAATTCAAATCAAACCAGTGACCCATTTTCCATAAATCAAACATTTAGACTGCTTGACGATAACAAAGACCTCAACCATCCATTCAAGACACAGGATTAAAGTTCATCAAGGAAATACTCAAAAAAACCCTAGATAATAATATATTTTCCATGCAGGTGCAACACATCCATAAGAAAACAAGAAGACCTCCAAAGCAAGAGTAGAGAAAAACACCAAACCGAAAGAAAACCTACACTAACCAAAACAAACAAAAGCAAAGCAGAAAGGGAAACCTACTCTAACCAAAGCAAAACAAAGCAAACAAAAAAAATAGAAAGGAAACCTAATCTAACTATGGATAGGAAAAGAGTTGAAAACAGCTCCAGACTGGAAATAATGCTTGAAATACTGCCCATTGACAGGCAGTGGGATATCCTCCCCAGTGAGAGTTTTCAAGTGGAAAGCATTATCTCCCAGGATCTCTAAAATCTGGTAAGGGCCAAGCCAAAGTTTTTCAAATTTACCATGCTCCCTCTTACGGTCATGGGCTTTATCCTAGTAGAGAACCAAGTCAGAAATCTTAAAGGCTTTTACCTTGGCTCTTCTATCAAACCACCTTTTGAGTACACCCTGATGTTTGGAAATTTTTTCTAAGGCTTCATCTCTTCTTTCTTCAAGGTGTAACATCCTATAGGCAGGCCTCACGCTTGTTTTCTTCATCATAATATTCATTAATGAACTGTAAAGTGGGGATCCTCAATTGAATTGGAAATACAGGTTCTAGGCCATACACAAGATGATAAGGGGAGGTCCCTATGGAAGTCTTATGTCTTGTACGATCTGCCCATAGAGAAAATCTAATTTGAGTGTGCCAATCCTTGGGATTCTTCTCTAGTAACTTATGAATGACTGTTAAGAGGTTTTTATTAGAAGACTCAGCCAAACCATTACCTTGTGGATAGTAATTAGAGGAAAATTTTATTATGATCCCATGATCAAAAGCCCAGTTAGAAAATTTCAATGATACAAATGCAAGACCATTATCACAAACCAAAGATAAAGGACATCCAAAGCGATTGATAATACCTAATTCAATGAAATCTATTACCACTTCAGAAGTACACTATTTACATGCAAGAGCTTCAGTCCATTGTGTAAAGTAATCAATAATGGTAAGAATATACCTGTGACCCATAGAGGAAGGTGGAGTGATGGGACCTATGAAGTCCATCCCCCACTGTGCAAAAGGTTTTACCTCAAAGACCGACTGAAGTGGGAGTACTGCATACTTTTCTCTGGTTGTTGCGATCTAGCACACATGGCAAGTTTTAACATGATTGTGTGTTCCATTGAACAATGTAGGCCAATAATAACCAGCCCTCAAAATTTGATTTACATTGGCATGTGCAGATCCATGATTTTTCTTATATAGAATAGCTCCCTAAGCACCTCAGGTAGATACCTTCATGATTTTTCTTATATAGAATAGCTCCGTTTAGCATGAAACTGACACTCTTTAAGCACAATTCGCTTCTTTGTACTGCATTCAATTGGTCAAGATACCTTTGAGTCAGGAGATAGTGAATGATATCATCATACCATTCCCCAGGAGAAACATCTTCTAGATTGTAATGCTGGGCTGCAAGATCAAGGCCCATTTTTGCCATTGTCCTTGTAAGTCCTTTCCCCCTCACCAACTTCATGGGCTGATTCTCAATATCATATTCTTGTAACATAGTTACCCACTTAGCTCTGCACTCTCCTAGCTCATTCTGCATCAACAACAGCTTGACTGTAGGATCAGGGACTATTGCAATGACCTTGTTTATGAGGATATAGTGTCTAAATTTCTTCACAACCCTAACTAAGGCATAAGCCTACTTCTCCACACTTAGATACCTTAGTTCAACATCTTTCAATGGTGCACTCATAAATGCTATGGGATCTTCATTTCCTTTATTAGATTTTTGGGTCAACATAGCAGCACAAGAGTGGTCAGAAGCAAACGAATATATATAGAATGGCTTAGCATAATCTGGACTTACCAAAACTGGGGCTTCAACAATAGCTCATTTTATCTCTACAAATTCTTTCGTAGCTTTTGCACTCCACTCAACTTTTGCTTCCTGCTTCAACATTGCATTCAGTGGTTTGACTATTTCTATGAATCCAATGATGAACTTCCTTACAAAGTTGATTTTACCAAAGAATGATTGCATTTCTTTCTTGCTAGCAGGTGGCAGGATCTTAAGTATAGCTTCCACCCATTTTGGAACAATGGTAATTAATTTCTCAGAGATAACATGCCCCAGTAATTTTCCCTTTGTAAGTCCAAATATGCATTTCTTTGGATTGAGAGATATACCAAACTCTCTGCACTTCTGAAACACTTTGCATAAATCTGTGATATGATCACCTCTCTTCTTGGAAAATATTGTCAATTCATCCATATAAATGATTATGCATTTACCAATTATGTCCTTAAATGCAATGTTCATGGCCCTCTGAAATGTGGCTCTAGCATTGATCAAGCCAAAGGCCATCCTCCTGTATGCAAAAGTACCCCACTTGGTGGTGAAAGCAGTTTTGTGCCTGTCTTCATATTGCACCATAACTTGATTGTATCTTGAATAGCCATCCAAGAAAGACATCATCTGAGATCCATTGACAATCTGAAGTACTTCATCTAGTGAGGGTACTGGATAATTATCCTTTTCTGATGCTTTGTTGAGGTTACTAA
Organism: Sequoia sempervirens; assembly: GCA_007258455.2. NCBI lineage: Eukaryota > Viridiplantae > Streptophyta > Pinopsida > Cupressales > Cupressaceae > Sequoia > Sequoia sempervirens. The sequence continues at coordinate 278,260,751 of VDFB02000015.1, forward strand.
AATCTACACACAACCTGATTTCACCATTGTTTTTTCACACTGGAACCAAGTTTTCAACCTAGGTTGAATGTCTAATTGGGAATATGATTCTAGCAGACAACAGCTTCTGCACTTCATTTTGAATGATTGGTTCCAGTAGAGCATTGATGGGCCTCTACCTCTTCCTGAAGGGTCTTACTCCTAGATTGAGATGGTTAGTGTGAGTTATGATTGATGTGTCATAGGTCTTCAAGTCTTCATAACTCTAGGATATCACATCTTGATATGTATGTAATGCATCGATTATTCCTTTCCTCTCTTCTAGAGTACATACTTTACCAATGAAGACATTCCTGACATCCTCATGAGCTCCCATATTATACTTTTCACATTGTCCACTGATGGACTCTTTCTTGGCATCTTGTTCCTGATTTCTGACCTTATCCGGATAAAAAATCCTCTCTAACTGCACCATCCCTCTGGGAATAGTATTGGTCTTCAGATTAATTACCCCTTCCAAATCCATCTCTACTTCTTGGAGTTTAGTTTCATCAATAATTTGAGAAGCAAAGACATCTGAGCTTGGGATAAAATCTAAGATATGTGTATCATCTTCAAATACCTATAAATTGGTGATATTGTCAGGTATTGAAGGAACTGGGGTCAGTTCCATCGTAAACTTCCTCAATCCAGAAAGAGACAAAGGTTGCAATGTACTAGCTTCCTGGGCAAGGGATTCAGATGTCTAGTTTTTACTTCGTGGTATCAACTAAATGTTGAAGGCATCAAATCCTTCAATAAGGTCCCATACTCTGTTTCTATAATAGGTCATTCTTCTGTCATGACAAGAGTATTGTCTCCTAACTTGCTTAACCACTAACTCAGAATCCCCAAAGACTTGCAAGATCTTAACCTTTTTCTTTAGTGCCATTAACAGCCCATGGACCAAAGCCTCATATTCCACTACATTATTAGTGCAATGAAATTGAAGTCTATGAGCAGCAAAGAAAGTCTTACCTTTTGGACTGATTAGCTCAAATCCTGCCCCAACTCCTTGCTTTTATTTGGATCCATCAAATCTTAAAGTCCAACAACCAGCAATTATAGACTTCCTTGTTGTATCTCTTTCGTTGTTGTTGCTGGATGGTTCTTCAGAAATCATGACCTTTTTTCCTTTAGGATCCTCTTGGACATTCTAGATATTAATCTTGAAAGTTGGAGTGGGGTCGATACATTGTTGCACTTGCTCCACTGCAGTCTGGCACAAGCAACAATCTAGTTTAGAATGTGAGCCATTATGGACCCTGCACCAGTTTGGAAAGAGAAAATCTCTGAAATTCATTTCCCTATCCAACTGAATATGATCCTCAATGCACTTTTGAATGAATTCCTAGAAATTATCTAGAAAATATAGCTGATTATCTTCAGGATCATCATTATTTTCAACTAGTTCCACCAAGGCTTCAGTACCACTGGATGCAACTGTGAGATTAATAGGCGTTGTGTGGAACATAAGGAATTCCTCTATATTTGACTCCTCAAAAGGGGTTGCAAGCACATAATTTCCCATGCTCACCTCTGTTATCAAAATTTCATTGGAGGTATTTTGATAGTTTGTGATCATGTATTTCATCCTGGGTTCTCTTTCAATTCTAATCTAGTTTGGCACTCCCTTCCAACGAAGCCACATATTAGAGTAATCAGTTGATACATATCCATTCAAGGCCCTGGTAAAGTCTCTTCCCAGAATCAAGCCATAAGCATTAGGTATATCAACCACTTGTATATTAATAACCTGTTGAATCCTAGGATCAGAAGCAACCTGTATATGAATCATATTTCATTCCCCTACAACATTAACTACAGTTCTATCCAATTGCATAACTTTCTTTTGGGAATCAGTAGGAGTAATACCCAAAGCTCTACAGACACCAAAGGGCATTACATTGGTGGAAGCACCTGAATCCAACAAACAGTTGTGCAAGTTCTTACCAAATATGTAGACATAAATTAGGAATGGAGGAGTGTCCATTTTCCCTTGAAACAGAGTTAAGGGAGTATCTACTTGACCAACTTGAGTTTTTTCCTTCTCTTTTCCCTTATCTCCAGGAGGCACATGAACTTGATTATGAGTCTGATTTTTCCTTCCTACCGATTAAGAACTAGATGCTTTATTGATACTTTCACTAATTGATTTATCTTGTGATATGGAATTTGCATTGTAAGCTCCTAGAACTGCATTTCTAATGGTTGGAACTCTCAATAATTCAAATGCAGAGAGGCTTACCTTTAGCTTCTTGAGTTTTTCTGTAACATATATGGCCAATTGTTCCTCACTCAGATCAGCAGGAGTCTCCTTTGGATATTCCACCCCTGTCTTTGCTTGCTTCAACACTCTTTCCTTTTGACATGTCCATATGCCCTTGATCCTTGGATAAATATTTCCTGGACACCTGAGGATTTGGAGGCGTAGTGAAGTTGTTTGGTGGAATGAAGGTGGTGAAGGGGCCTCCAGCCGATGGATGTCTATGCGGCAGGTCTCTCAAATCATACTTCTTGACAGGCCTCTGGAAGGTCTGTACCTCTTCAACATAAGCTTCCTCTTCATCCATGGGACCATTGTCATTTACTAGATTTTCATCAAACAACCATGTAATCTCATCTCCATTGCACACTTGGTCTACCTCTTCCTTCAGCTGGTCTGATTCTTCTTGAGGCACATTTTTTGTACTCTGTGGAAAGGGAGCATGATTTAGTACCAACACTGATGAATCATAGGGAGTAGATGGCACCATTTCCTGACTACCTGCATTATTATCCACTTCATACTGAAAAATTTAAGCTGCTTTCTGAAACTCTTGACAATCTAACTCAGAATGTTGGCTTGTTTTATGGAGCCTACACCATCCTAATAAAGCAGCCTCAACCAAATATATGCCATTAGGAGGCTTCTCTTGATTGACTAGTTGATTGATTGGTTGATCCAATGGGGTAGGGACTCCTCCATTGTTAGGCCTTGTATTCCAAGTCATGTTCTATCTAGGTGGTTGTCTCCTATCGAACCCTTGTCCACCAACTTTCCCTCTATCAAAGTTTTGGCTTGAGGATTGTCCTTTATCATAATTTTGTCCTCTGTCATTATTATACCCTCTGTCATTATTATATCCTCTGTCATTACTATATCCTCTTTCAGGATTTTTCTCCCTATCAAAATGTTGTCCTTGTTGATTTTCTCGACTTTCTCTACTATAATTGGTCTGCATATTTCTTTGAGCAGCTTGCAACTGACTGTTTTGGTTCCTCAAATAAGTTACCTCCATATTCAGTTTCTTCACTTGTTCAGACAATTCATCCAGTCATTCCTTGTTAGGATTGTTGTATGGAGGCTGATTTTCATTATTTTGGGGATATCCTACAATATTGACATTCAGTGATTGGTTTAATACTTCAGAATTTTGTAGATACGTGGGAAAACTAGCCTGAGGCTATGGATGAAGAGGATGATTTACATCTTGCTGAGGGTAGTTGATTGAGGGTGAAACTTGACTCATAGGAGGTCTTGGGTGAGGGACTAAAGGTAACTAAGGTATTGGATTCATGATAGGAGAGTGATTAGCGAGAGCCTGGTTGAGAGTTGGGACTTGTCCAGGGTGAGCAGTGGGTCCTAATGATGGTAAAGGCCTAGACAAATGTTCCCTTAAAGCAGTGCTAACCTTCACAGCCTCTGCGTATGCATCAAGTAGGGTATTAGGAGGGTTGTTTCTCCATTGCATGAAGGTAATTGTCAAACTATCAAGTCCCTCATAATAGACTTCTAAAGTAGTGGCTTCATCGACAACATAGGGGGCCTACAGTCGGGTATAGGCACGATGAAACCGGTTGTTAAAGGACCCTGTTTGCTCATGGACTTCTCTCTTAACATTAGTGAACTGATAGTAGAGCTCATTGGGACTAATGGGAATCCTAAACTTCTGTAAGAATGCAGTCTCCAGTTCAATCCAATGTCAAATAGACCCGACAGGTAAGTGATTATACCAATAGAATGCATCTTCTCCTAAGGAATAAGGAATGAGCCTACATGCTACATCCTCATGATTTATTCCTCTATCCTTAAGGATAGTCTGAAAGATCCAGATGTTTTCCTCAGCAATTCTATTGTGATCATTAACATGGAATTTTGAATAGAAGTGCTCAAGGTTATTGAGCATGACATTGTAATTGGTGAATTTCAATGGAGATGGGTTATTAGCTAAGAAAGCCATTGGTGGAGGTGGGGGTGGTAATGGCTGATTTATGGCTGGCTGAGGTTGTTGGATGGGAATGTCCTCAAAGTCCGATGAAGATGAACTTGATGAAGATGAGAATGATGGAGATGATGGAGGTGGTTGGGTGGATGATGATTCTCCCCTTCTACTAATCCTTCTTGACCTAGTAGGGGATGGTAATTCTTGAAATTCCTCCTCTCCTGGAGTAGATCTGGTTTTTCTTCTGAATCTTTCAAGAGAGATGGCAAACAAAAATTGATCTAGCTTTCTTATTCAGGCCCTCCTTCTCACACCAATCTGTTGATGATGTTTTCTACACAACAACAACTCAGACAGAATATAATATCCTATCTCTCTTGAAAGGTAAATCTCTATCAACAAGCCTCAAGAGATAACCCCAAGGTCTCTAATGTCAGGTCTTGACAATGCATAAACAACTCAGTGATAAATGTGAAAATGTTGGTGATCACAAAGGGACCTTACCGCAAGCAAATATTAAATCTTTAACTTATCAAATCTAGCAGTATGATGATACTTCAATCCTAAATCTAACCCAAATGATAAAGAAATAACAAAAGATTAGGGTTTCAAAGAGATATCTAAGATTAAAACTACTCCTAAGATTAACAATGCAAATGATGAAATACTTGAAATGGACCAATCCCTCATAAACTAATTCCTGCTTAACCCAAATGAACCTGTAATCTCACAGAAACAGTGCAATCTTCTAAGGTATTAATATTTTCAGATCATGAACATTCATCCAATACAACCCAATTGCAATTGAAATGGATAAAATTCACAATTGAACTAAGCACAATGAATATAAAGGTCCAGGCTAACTTTGCAAAGCAACTAACAATCAGCCAGCTGCAAAAAGTATGGACCAGGGATTGTTGCAAACACTTCAAGCATCAAATCATAAACACCATCATGTCTAATTCTAAATCTAACATACATCTAATAACCTTGAGCAATTTCAAAAGATAGAATCACATGAACCATGCAAGATAAGTCAACACAAAAGAGATCACCAAAAAATCACAATGCCTTCAATTTTATTGAATCATCCAATATCAACAACAATTCCAATGTTCTGTGTTACAACATTTTCTCAAAATGAACTAACTTCTAACTCTGCTCTACTACCTAATTCACTCTTGTATCAAAACTATCTATCTTTTTTTATCTCTATCTATCTATTACAAATGAGGCGGGATGCCAAATTTATAGAAATCCCCCAAAGCATGTCGGCCTAGCTAGTGTTCACAATAATAAAATAGCCATGAACAAGTCGGCCCAAGGAGAATTCGAAATGAGCTAAAATTACATTAAATACATGAAATCATCCAGGTCAGCCTGGGATTTCCAATATAATTCGAACCAATGCATGTGAAGGAGAAGGAAAATAATAGGGAAGCAAAAATTTCAATGTAGCCCTGTATTAACTGCTTCCTTCTATCTTTATCTATTTTGATCTTGCACCTTCAAGAAGATTCCATCCAAGTCAGCCAAGAGTGGAGTAACCAACACTTTAAATTTCTTCTCCAGGTCAGCCACAGGTGAATTAATAAATACTTTAAACCATCCTTCAATTGAACTAATCTCCTCTAGAGCCTCCTTGACGACCCTATTAAATTCAACCTGCACTCAACAAAAACCACCATCAATAATATCCATTATAACATGAAGATCAAAATTATCCTATCACCAATAATATATTCATCATTCAAATAAATCTGAGCAAAGACAGAAATCAACCCCGAAATATCGCTAATGCATAATTTCTACACAGTTCAGGATTTTCACCCCTCTGCGGAATCCAGGCTAGAAGGGAATTTCGGGAAAATCCAAGCCAGGCGGATTTTCCTGAAGAAGCCACAACTATCAACAATTGATGATCAAAATGAAGGAATGATGCATAAAACATTGTATAATTTAACAGTTAAAATCATGGAATGTTAAGCATTTATCATTAAATTCATCCAATTCACCCAATATCGAAGTCCCACAGTGCTTCCCAAAAAATCCAGAAAAAATCCAGCTGGACCGAAATTCCATGAAAATAACAATACTGTATGAACTTCAGGGAAACAAGGGGAAGAAGGAGAAACTGGGAAAATCTGGGATCGACAGAAATCCGCGAAGAAGGCCAAATTCTGGATTTTCAACACATTCTGGGAAAACGGAGGGGACAAGGAAACTCGGGGAATCCACCAGCGCAGGAAAATCCTGAAGCTAAAGGAAAACTTGAATATCGGAAATCTCACATGATCTCACTCAAATTGATCGAACGATCACAAATTTGAGGATCCTGGGTATGGAACTAGTTTAACTTGAACATCCTACAGATCTTCCTTGAATTCTAGGCTCACTTGAAAGCAAATTAAGATGAAATGGCAATGCCCTATGCATGAAACCCTAAATTTTGACCATTAATGCACATAGCAAGCTTGGACTCAGATAACTCGATCCCTGGGTTCTCACAAAGGTTATTTACAGTATACAAGCAAGCTATCCCTTGATTTGAATGAAAGGATGAACTTGAAACTTACTTGGGAAACCATAAATCAGAAAATATCACGCAACCCAAGCCATGAAATGCCCAAACATACAGGAATTTGAACTCCAAGAAAATCTATAACACCAAAGTACTACTTACATTCATCAATCAAAAGCAAGGAAACATGTACATACCATTTGATGAAGTGGAAATTGATCTCAGAAATAACAAATGTCAGTTTATTGGTGCTCAGCAACGAACAACAATGATAATGCCCAAGAAATCACCACCAAATCCAACAATTTGCAAACCCAGCGCACTAAACTCAGCCAAGCACCATAGGATTGAATACCCCAACTCAAGAGAACACAAATGATAAAGCATAATGACAAGAAAATCCCCAAAAATCAATTAAATTCGGAAACCCGACAGCAAGACGGAATTTCAGAAAAATTCGGTCCAGGCGGAATTCCGTGAAGAACCAAATTCTTTGAACTGAAGCACTGAAACCCTTTCGCTAGAGTTTGAGTGAAATCCACGAAAATCCAGATGGGGCGAAAAATCCTGAAACAGAGCAAAAACCCGAACTTTTGCTTAGAACCTAGATTTTCAATATGCAACTTAGGGGAATCACTTAGGCAAGCAAGATAAACACTTAAGCTCATGCCAAGGAAAGGTAAATCCTCAAAATAAAAGGGCCAAAACATCAAAAGAAAAAGCAAAAGAGGGTCCCTGCTTTCAGCGGGGCGTGTGTGCAAAAATTGCACAACAGAACATAATAGAAAATTTTAAAAGATTTAAATAAACACCTTGATTTTTCTGACAATCTATCACATTTGTTGCACTTGAAAATAAAATATTGTATTGAAGACTAAATGCTTAACCTCAACATGAGTGTGTCTCTGAAAACTCGCATCCAAATTACGCTATGGTGAGATCAAGTATAATTTGAAAATAAACCGTGTATTTATTATACATGCTTAATTGCTCAGATTAAATCTGTTAATAGGACTCTAAAAAGTGATTTAGAGAATTCTACATGCAAATACCCTTTAGAATGTAAGTAGATGCAATTGTCTTCTAATTTCTTAGCTGCTTCCACCACCTCCAAAATATAATTTGTATGGATGTTGCATTGATATGATATCCATTGAATTTTATAATTTATTAAATATAGTATATTATTATTTTTAAACACTTATATTCTATTCAAATTAGAAATTGGTGATGCACACAAATACTTATTGAAACATCCATTTCATACCATAAATCGAACTAGAATCAAAGGGTTGCAGATATGCTCAACTTGCCTTGCTTCATCAATGACAACTTTTCATCTTTCAAAATACACTGAACATTGTATACATGACCTAGATCACAAAGGTTAGACTTGTAATCCTCCAGGAATTTTCAACCTTGCACTTTCTTGAAGCATAAATGTTCTCTTTGGTAATCAAATTTTGTATTTGTATTAAGAGACTTAGTAAAACCCGTGTGCATGATTATTTGGTTTCTTATATTGATGCTTGATTCATAGTAGTATGTTAATGGTATTTCAAATCTGATGATCACATATGATTCAATGGACTTTGTACATCACGTTTGTGTATTCGTTGAGGTGTGGTTGATGGTATGGTCAGTAATTACTATGATAACTCCATCTGTTATGCAAATATACATATATATATACTCTCATGTATGTATAAGCTTCTTATCATATAATTAGGCGTTAGTTGAACATAAATATTTCATTGGTATGTAAACAGAGGGAACAATATTATTAGTGAAATGAAAATAGCATTGTGTTTTATTATTTTATAAATATAAGTAATTTTATTTATAAATATGTAAAGTTAATTGTATATGTTTTGTAAAGGAATTAGTATAAGGAATATTATTGTGGTAAAATAATAATTTACATTGATTTGTGTACTTGAGTTGTTATATTGCAATTTATCTTGTGTCCCATGTGTTTTATTATGGTTCTGAGTCATGTGAGAACTAAGTGATTGATTGTGGTTTGAAAGTACTTCTTGGGATATTGTGCAGATAATTAGTCCTTAGCGAAGTGGGTTCTAGAAGTTGTTCAGAGGCTTGGTAATTGTTATTGATTTGATGTATATAATGCTCTTTGGAATTCGTTGATGTGATGTTTTCCTTCTGCTTTTGAAAGGGGTCTAGCCATGAATTGATTGTTTTCTTCATGGCTAATTCTTCTTGTGGGATGGTCCATGCCTTGCCATGGTGTATGTTCTTGCTATTATGAGATTGTGCATATTGGTTTCCTTGTTGTTTCTATAGGATTTTCTAGTTGTAGAAGGGGGAGTGGCTTCCAATGGGGGCTGATGCCCAAAGTGGTGTCTAGGACAACCCAAGTGGGAGTATCTAATCAAGTGAAAACTTAATTAATCTAACTAGGGGGTTGGGTAGAATATCACTTAACTAAGATGTTCAAATGCCTCACCTATTCCTGTAGCGCTCATACAGGCTAAGGATGGGTTGGGAAGGCCTAGTCAGCAAGACCAATATCCTTGTCTCCAGGAGAGGATAATTGGTCTCGCATGTGTTACCCTATGGGGTCGGCGTTGAATGTGCGACTGTCAGGACAAACATAGATGGGGGCCGAAATCTAGAGGAAGACTGTCAAGACAACCCATGCAAAGACCATGCAATGACACTCTCTCCTGCTACGACTTAACATTTCCTTATTTTTCTTTTCAGTGATATATAGGTGTGTGCCTCTAGAAATAGTATCTCTGTTGTGTCATGTCATGTTGTACTTGCATGATGGACCCCTTTTTGTCTTGTGGTGTTAGTTGTTGTCACCTTGTTGTCTTTGTGATGGTGGGACCCTTTGTTACCTCCTAGCACGGGGGGTGAACCTTTGGGTTCATGTGGTTGGGTGGAACGTGTTATGTTCTCCATTGGGTTCCCTTCTTGCACGTGTTGTGGTGAACCCTCTTGCTCCATTGACTTCTGCTAGATGTCTTCACTTGGGATTTGATCATTATACTTGTAAATGTATTGTATCTTTATCATGCATCATGATTCTTTTGATGAGCACTCCTCACTTGTACCGAGGAAGTATTGTAGTACAAATGTAATTGTAAATTAAAATGATGTATCTCATTAATGTGATGAATGATGTATCCTGTGATTTTCTACAAGTTAATTGAAATAATATATAATCAGTTATTCTTTCATGACATAGTATGGTTGTATCTCATGGTTCATTTGATTAAATGTGATGCTCAATGATGATTAAAATTTGATAATTACTAAGTTATATGGTTTTGTTAATTTGGTTAATGGGAAATAAGTAATGCAGTCATCCACCCTAGAGTACGTAGGGTTGTAATTAAGTCTATGCTCAATTTATATCGTGTAACAATTCACTTGAAAAAAAAAATTGTTCATTTTCAGTTGTTTAGGTTTTGTCCTCTAGGGTTCTCCGCGGGGGTGTTATAGATAATGCAATAAAATTTGACTCTTTTACTTTCTCCTTTGAATCTTCCTTTTCAACCATAGCAAGACATTTTTCCCATTCCCATCCAACGTTTACTGACCAATGTGAGAAGGGATAGTGAGGAACATTCAAAAAAGATAATAAACTAGAATATTTTGGATAGTCTTTCATATGACACCCTTTAGACAAAATATGAAAAACAACACTCATCTTAAATTTTTTTGACATATTTGTTGCTTCCATTACTTTTCCAAATTGAGCCTCAAGTGTACCTTTACATGCAACAATGTTTTACATTCTCTTTTCATGCTCTTCATAATCTGTGGCATACCTAATATGAAGACATTATTCTTTTGATTTCCATTGTACGACTGATTATTCCTTTTCATCTATGATTTATTTTTTATAAACTTTACCGATATGCTCTTATATAGTGTCAATATTTAATTGCAATGTCTTGGCTCTTCCACATTTCCAACTACAAATTGTATATTTGGCCAATGTTTCCTTTTCAATATCATTTGCATTGCCAATCCCCACTGGTACAATGAATGGGTACTTTGACAACCAACCAAGTTGAAAATTCCTTGTCATTTCCCACTCACGCCCTATTTTTTATTTGTTTCTTCTATTCTTGCTACCAACATCATCATCCTCATCCAAGTCAATTATCTCATTCTGGCTAAATAGGCGCATGGTATCCCTTGGAACATCTTCTTTAGTATTTCCATCCTCATTTGATACATTTTGATTTAACTCAATGACAATCTCAACTTGACCTTCCAGTGGCGGTGAGGTATTGTGAATTTCGATCGTAGTTTAAGTAATTCCAAAGTAAGACTGTGATGGTACCTCTATTTCAAATTCCTCGGGTTTTGATGACCTCCTAGTATCTCCACCCCTCAGACATGTTGGAACCTGCGAAAAAATCTGATGATTTTACATTACTTTTCATCCCCTGAGTTTCCATATGAGTCCTCATCATAGGCACATGGTCCTTCCATCGTGACATTTTGTTTGCATTTTGCCTATATTTATCCCAAAATCCATCGGGTCATTGCATTTTCCATGTTGCAGTTCCTATCGGCATAAGCTCATAACTGTCTCCCTGACCCACAATGCATTTTTTGCTAACATATGTTTGCTCCAGGCATATTGGCATGAGTTCTTAATTGTCACAACGATCGACATTCACCTATGGGTATATCAGCGTGATATTCGTGTGGTTTTGGTGAAAGAGGAATGGTCTATCAGTAGGAGTATATTTCACTGGGGTGAGGTCTCCCCGAGTGGGTCGGGTCTCACCAACTAATGCATGTGGGGATTCATCGGTGAGAGCTAAGCGGTATCGGCATTGTGTCTCGGTGAGTGACCTTCGGTCTTGCCGGCGTTACATAAAAGGTTTCTATCAAAAAGGCTCATCGGTGAGAGATGTTTTCTTCGGAATAAGTCACAGCGAATTCAAAGGGGTCTCACCGACCAGCATAAAATGAACACTTCGGTGAGGCTAATGTGATTTCGGAGTATGGTCTTGGCAAGTACGGTGGGTCTTGCTGATAGAATAGGAAGGTCTCTGTCGGTGAGAAAATTGGTTTGTCTTGGTGATCTGAAGTGAGCTCGGGGTGACTCTTGGGTAACGAAGTATTGTCTATATAGTGTCTCCTCGATGGTTGAAGGTTACAATGACACACAAGAGATAAGAGGGCTTTGGGAAAAACATAATGTAATCTACAAGAGGTCTCCCCAATATCAGAGTGTTACAGGATACATGTCGAACAAAGGAATATGTCTCGAGGAAACATAATGTGATTGATATGATTTTTCCCCGATGGTAGATAAGTCACGACGAAACAGAAGGAACCAAGGGGATGAATGGCGATATAATTTCCTTCAGCATACTTACAGGGTTGTCTCGGCGAATGTCTGCTGATAATTAACGAAGACTCAAACACTATGGCTAACATGAGAATTTCTAAATGCAGTTGCAGGCCGACATGGATTTTCCTAAATACTGCGGCTGGCTGACTTGGAATATGAAACGATGTGTCTGTTCAGATGTTGGTGTATAAATGCTCATTCCCAATTATGAATGGAATCATTAGATCATATTAGATTATAGTAGGTAGATTAGGAATGGATACAGTAGAATAAAGTTCTCATATCAGAAACTATGATGCATGTTTTCAAATGGCGATTTCAATGAAAATCAGTTGTTGTGGTTTATTTCTGGTGTCAATTGTCTATTGAGTTTATTGCAAAGTATTGCCAAGCTGTCTCCAAGTTGATTCTTTCTAGTTGTTTAGATTGATATAACAAGTTTATTTTTAGTTTATCAGTACAAATTTGCTGTATCTGTGTGATTAATTGATTGGTTATTTCAAGGAGAGATTAAATCCTCTTAGTTGATCACAGTAATCAGGGAGATTCATCTAGATTATTAAAGTAGAGCTCAGTAGTCATAATCCTGCATGTTTATATTTGTTATAAATAGATCATATGCCGACAATTTGAGTTTCTTCCAGAATGAGTTGCCCATTTCTGTTTCATTTGATTCTGCATACCCAATAAGGCACTGGTCTCTGCAATTTCATCATTTAAATTCATTCATTTCCTTTACATATGTTAATTAAGCATTTTAGGATTTAGATTTAGAAGATTGCTATTGCTATTTGTATCAAGTTTGAATTCATTTTTTCACTTCCATCTGCCATTGTGGACAAATCACTGCGAGAAGAATAATTATAAGTCAAATATGCTTCATTCAGATAGGTACACCCACCTAGGTCTAGCAACACCTGAAGAGTAGAAGGTTTAATTCTTTTGACCTTGTCTGTTACCCTGAAACATATCAAGAGATTGGCAGCCTCTTGAGGCATCCCGCCTGCATTTTTGAGAGCTAACATATCTCATTTCCTAATGAAATAGTGAGAAATAGGTCCATCTATACAATTTTGGTGAACCCCCCTCTTATAACATTATCCTATTTTTTGTTGTTTCGTTTTGGTGAACCTAATGTAGTGCAACAAAATTCTAAAATTTGGAGTCCATTCAAACTCTAGATCTATGATTTGCATTACTTTGCATTGATTTGCATCTCATTTAGGCTTGTTAACTTTCATTACTTTTTATCTCATTTAGGGTTTTAGGTTTTCATTTTTTCATTCTTTAAAATTTGAAAAATTCAAAAAATTTATTCACTTTGTAGAGTGTTTACATAACATTGCATGATCAATCACTTAAATCAGAAAATTGAATCAAAATTGCATTTCAAATTAGGTATTTTTTTCTTGTCATTTAACATCACTTTACACTTTCATTTAGATATGATTTTCCAAAAAATTGAAACTGTAACCTACCTGTTTACAATCAAAATATGAAAACATAAGTATTAACTCAGAAATATGTAATGTGCTCCCTTGTATTGTTCTGTTTGAAATGTCTTTATGTTAATTCCTCTATTTGTACCTACATTCTTCTATATTTCATAAACCTTTATCTTTTCTTTTGTCTTGTGTTTTCCTTTTGGGGATGAGGGAAGGAATCGAGACATTTAAATCTCTTCCATGCTTTTTTTATTTGATCGGTAATAGAGAGTTTTTTTATTTTATTAAAATTTAAAAAGAAATTACAAAAGATTAACCTAGCTCTAGCCATAGAAGGATTCAAATGGTGAAACCACCTCTAGTAAAGAAGAACAACAGACACCACAAAGAAACCTTTACAACCATAAGACCCTCAAAAAAGGCCTATTAACAAGTCTACAATTTTGACATTCAACTTGGTCTTTTCTTGGTCCGAGACCGAAGGACCATAATGAAACTTCTCTTTTTGAAATTCTTGTCTTTCCTCCCCTTGATGACTTGCCAGTCGTCCTCCACCTTTGCAACGTTCCTCTACTAGTCCAAAGATTTACCTTTCATTGCAAGCCCACCTTCCTCCAATTCTGCCTCCTCCTTCCGCCATGCCTTAGATGCATCATTGTGCACCCATGAATCTTCAACCTGTACTTTCCCATTCTGACCTTCTTCTCCAAAACTCTCCCCTTTTTCCTACACCTTTGCCAGGATTGATTTCTCTCTATAGTTTGGAGTTTTAGCACCATGAAGTTTTATCTCTGCTTTAACTTCTAAAGCTCTCTGTACCTCAACACCATTCAAGATGGGTATCTCAATATGACTCGATTCCCCTAGCTATTCTGAACCCCTATTTGACTGAGGGAGTTCTATGTTTCCCCCCACCTAAGGACTATTCTTATCCTGCTTTCCATTACTCTCACTCTATTTCTCTATTGTATAATGTTTGTGTGAGACATCCTGCCACCATGTCGCTGGTTTGGACCATTTGGGTTTTACACAGTGTAGCAATATGGCTAGTCTGAAAAAATATCCTGCATTGAAAATGTACCCCTTCATAGTCCAAGGGCTGTACGTAGCATCCTTTGGAGGTTTTAATTGAGACCTCTTCTGGTAGTGCCTTTGAGAATTCCATCTCCACCAAAATCTAGACATAGGTCAAGTGCAAAAGATTTGAAGAACCTTCATCAACCATCAAAAAATACCCTAAAGAATTTCCTATAGCCTCTAAGCAGGACTCAAACTAGAAATGAAGAGGTAGGTTTGGGAGTCTTACCCACAGAGGAAATTTATTGAAAGTCTCTGTTACAGGGTTGAAAGTCAAATGCCAAGGCTTTAAGGACAGAGCACATTTCTCCTCCTAGCTCTAGAAGTAATCACACAAAATTTTATTTTTGTCCACCATCATTTGAAAAAACACAATAAAAAATCCTCTAGCAGCTGGGTAGATTTGGATACAACCATCTAAAATAGGTTCCTAGTGCTCAGAGATCCATTTATGTAAATCACACAGACAAGACCAAAAACCCCTGAATCGTCCTATCAACCCTAAATGTGAAAACACTTTAACATTGTGCATTACCTCTTCTTCAAGCTCTTCCTGCAAGGAAATAGATGTTTTGTTGGCCTTCACTTGTTTAGAAATATTCCCCATTTCCTGGTGTTGAGCTTCCCTTGCTCGACTTCCCCCAACCTTCACTCTGAAGCCTTGCTTGTCACAGTGTTCTTCACATTTTGAGCAATCCCTTATTTTTTGTTCTAAGGACCTCTACCTAGAAAACCATACCTCACCCTTGCGGCTCTTTGAGAAAAGAGCCATTGCTTTAGTTTTGTGCCTCCCAAGCACAGGTAACTTGGGTCCTTCAGTTCCAATGCCCCCTTTGTTGAGCACACCTACCAAACCAATCCTTTGGTCACTCTATGCTTTCTGAGCACCACTATCCTACCTTTTGCTATCCTTCTTGTGGTTTGTTCTCTGCAAAGCATCTGCACTTTGGTTTCCCCATTCAAAATTTTTACTATTACCAACACCATCGATTCAAAGACCTATGGATTTCTCATGAGAAGCCCTTCCTAAGTTCGGCCCAGAAAAAACCCCCGCTTCCATAGGAACCCGCAAATGACCGTTATCCTCCATCCTCTCACAAGTCTCTTCCATGTTGATCGAAAATATTTTCTTTGTTTTCATTCTCTATGTGTCATTCTTCTAGTTGCATGTGTTATTTGGGGAATGGTGACATTTATGATCTCTATAATATCATTGTAGCAAAGAAATATGCTAACCCCAAATCCATGGATCCCTTGTGTGTTATTTTGGTATTTTATTTGGGGGAAACCCCTCTTTTATGTTGTAGCTTCCTTTGGAAACATATGCTTAGAATAGGGCTTTCCAATATAATCTCTCATGTCTTCTTTATTGTTTAGCATTTATCATTGGATAATTTAAAGTGATTTCTCATAGCATGGTGTTTAGCAATTTCTTTAAAGTGAGGGCATACATTGGCATTATATTTTGACATTTTGACTAAATCTTATGTTTCATAGTGCAGTATCATTTCTTCATATGATGTGTCTTCTTCTTGGTGGTGTCATTCAGTTTGATGTCCTCCAAGATTGCAACCTTTCTAATCATATGAAATTCCTCTTAGTGGTAATGCTATACATTGCATTCCCTAAGTTATGAATCTTTTATCTTTGACTTGTCTACTCTTGGAGATATCGGGCACAATGTTGCCTAAGAGGAAACCTTACATGAACGAAGGAAAACCCCTTTGAACATCCTATTGCTATGTTTTTTCATAAGTTCCTAGCATAACACAACTTGCTATCCTTGTGAAGCTCGAAGTCATAACCTTTTTCATGGCCACCAAGCATAACACACCTTGCTTGCTAGTAGGGCCATATTTGTTCATGAGTGCTTAGCATATCATATCTTGCTAAGCCTTATGGAGCTCAAAGTTCATATTGTGTGGTGCCTTATCAAAGTTATTAGAGGTATAAATTTGGTATGGTTAGTTCAATGGGAGCCTAATAAGACTCTCTCATTGGCCACCTTATAGGGGCTCACCTAGTGGAAAGCAAATTTCACTAGCCTGTGTGAGTACATTGTTGTTTGTAGAGTGAACAACGGGTTTCACTTGTAAACATTCTTTTGGAAAAAAAGCTAAGGATTGATCCACATCAAGTTGGAAAAATAGTCGAGGCTTGATCCACCCCTTTTTCTTTTTCTTTGATTAGTCTTTGATATTGTATGTTTGTATACCTTGTCTTTCTACTACATATCATACATCTTGTGTGTGTTCCTTTGTGCTTATGTTGTCTTGCCATGGGATCTTGATTCTGGGGGCTTGGCCACCTCCTTGATCTTTGTCATCCCATCTCACTAACATTTGTACACTTAGAACCCCTCTTGGTGCATATTTTTCTAATTTAGTGTGAGTTTGATGCTAGGTCATCCTCTCACTAAAGTGGGGGCTAAACATAGTGTAGAAAAATATACTCCTTCATATTTTCACTTTTTTTGGGCCCTCTTAATCAAATTGGACTTAATTATGCTTTAAGAAGCCTTATTTTGCATCTACAAGAATAATAAATTACATTTTATGAAGGGGAAACCTAACAATAATTAATGCTAACACATAAAACTTTACCTTGAGCAATGTGCGTTCCAAGAATAGGGACTTGGGACCCATTCACCCATGAGCGAATGGGTCCTCCCTAGGTTTTTAGCCATAATTTAAATTAATTTTTTTCGTGATATTTAAAAATCTCTAAATTCAAATTTTGATGTTGACTTGTAATAATTAATTTTTGATAAATTAAGGATACATACCTATAAATACACGGTTATTCTACTAAGTTTTTCCTAGCATTTTGAAGTGAGAAAAAGTATAGAAAAGTTTATGATAAAGGGAATTCAAGAGCAGATTTAAATTTATGATGAGGTTTTTAAATTTGATGAATGGTTTGAGTATGATACCACATCTCATCATGATTTAGAATATGAGAGTTTTATATTTTCAATACAATTTGATGAATCCATGATGAGAAAGGGAGACTGTAACAGTGGTATTTTAGGTGTTAAGGGGAATACTAATTGCAATGAGGTTAGACACCTGGAATTACACAATATTCATGAGAATCCACTACTAGTCAAACAAGCCAAGGTGTTTGATAGAGGAAATTTTTTCCCTTAAGGTTTGGGGGCCATGGGCCTCTAGTTTGAGGATTGAAGCCAATGGTTCATATGAGGCTTCTAAAATGAATTACAATGTTTCCTTGTAAATTTATATACATAGGGTTGGGTGTGTTTGATTTCTGTTGTGTCTACTTTCCTTGTCTGGGTAAGCCCCTTTTTGGCCTTCTACCCTAGTCTGCTTCAACCAAATATTTTGTTCTCTTCATACCCACCAGGGGTATGCATCCCCGAGCATGAGCCACTATTAGAGCTTCTAAAATCCTGATGGATTTTCATCTCCATGGGTTTGATTAGCCTTTGATAAAACCTTTTCCTCATAGATGAGTAGGGTTTTATCTTAAAGTATCTAAAAGTTATAAATTTTGGTTGACTTGCTCAATCGGTAATCGACCCCTTAAGTCATTTCATAAGCCATCCGACATGTTGATCTACCGGCCCCATTAGCCTAAAGAACTGGTTATCAAATTTTCCCACCATGTTAAGTGTTCCTAAAGTAGGGTTTTAAATTTAACCCAGAGACTTGTGTGTTAAGCCATTAAACCTAGAGGGTCCCATCGTCATCATTCAGTCCATTTAATGCTAATATTATGTGATGTGCAGGTTGCAAGATTTGAAAATCAGGGAGAAGATCTCAACCGTACCCCACCATCACGCAGGAGTTAAGTGACAACAAGTTAAATATGGAGAGGTCAGTGAGAAGCTGACGCATGTTTGATGTAGAGTGCGAGACCTACTCCCCAATACCAATCCCGTGGGACCGCATGTTCAACGAGTGGCTGAGATGAAGTGGGTGGAATGATCTTCACTATTCCCTGCCTACTCACTAAATTAAAGTAAGTGATGGTTAAAACCAGTGAGATCAGTGAGATCTCGACACCTATCCTCCATTTTCTTAGACTGTGGAGACCACACACAGTGATGGTGTTATCCGACATGGATGAAAATTATTGGTTGTTAAGTGTTTCAAAAAAGCACCATTGGAAGTCAATGAAAGTCAAATGAAGGTTGGCTGTACAATCATCCATCAAGGTAGAGAATCAAAGGATATCATTCAAAGTTGGAAAAATAGCATGTGACATCCATTTTTATTCTAAGTAGCCAACTTGCATTAATGGATGATAGCCTGCAAAGCGATTGAGTTGATATCAATTCGTGTGATGACACAAATACTAGTAATCATGAAGGATATTCTATAGACTCGATGCAAATGGGGAATTGAACGGTGCCAATACACCTACCAACGGGCTGCTAAGGTTACACATGTGTGATAAACATCTAGTGTGGATGTCATTGCTTTACTTGATAAATACAATAGAGGTAGTTGCTATTTGCATCATTATCATTTAGCAGTTAAGAATTTTCTAGTGTGAGTAGTTATCAAAAGAGAGGATGAGTAAACCAGTGAGAAGATCCATTCACTTGAATTCATTAAAGTCTAGGTCAGACACACAAGGAGTTGCTCACACCATGAAAGTAGGCATTTCTTCTGAAAGGTCTAGACTGGCACCTAGTAAATGCATTCAAAGGTTGCAATTTCAAAATGATTCTATAGAAGGAATAGATGACAAAGGAAAGGGTCCAATGCAGTCTCTTATGGGGTCAGAGCGGAAAGCAAGGCATGGATGTGGCTCCTACAGATGCCAACATTCTCCTATCAACCTCACGAGCAGTTCCCTTGACAGTGGCTCTGAAACCAACTCTGCTTAGGTCGATACTTGGCCTTGTTAAATGACAGCTTGCCCTCTTACGAGGAGGTGATCTTTGTCTTGCCACTGGCGGTTAAGATCCCTAGTGGGAAAATGAAAACCATGGTGAATGAATAAAGAAAAAAGAAGGAAGCTGAGGTATCTTCCCTTCCTCTGGTGATGAAAAGAAGTGGTTGTGTGTATCATGGGCGTAATGTTGGTGGTGGTGGGGTGATAGGAAATTGAGAATTGGTTGTGTGTGGAGTTGGTACTTTTTGTGTTGATGCATTGTGCTCTTGTGGTCTTGGTTCCGACGTATGTGGCACTTTTTGGTTTTTAACGTTGGTCATATGCTTGCATGGCATTTTTGGGTACTTGGTGAGCGATGATGCACATGGTGACAAAGGAGAGTTTTGGAAACAAATTGCATTTCTCCTCTCGGTTAGCAGATGTTTTTTGTTGTGGATTTTGGAATGCAAAAGAAAAATGCAGTCAAAATTTTGATAAAATGAAAAATATATATTGAAACTGTAATTGAGCCCTAAGCTTGTTGCTTCCCTTGCATTATAAAAGGGAAACCAAGGCTCATTTTGGGAGAGAAGAATATAGAATATGGCTAGGGTTTTGGTCGAAAGTATATTAGTAAATAGGAATAGACTAGTCTGTCAACTTTGAGTTTTATGAAGGAACATATGCAATTACCTTAAACTGTTTCTTAGACATGGTTCAAAGTACAAGTTAATATATATAATTATGATATATTTTTCTCCTCTCGCAAGTCTGGGTGAATTCTGAATGAAATATTAATGATATTTCATTCTACTTTGAATATTTGTTTAGATGCATGTCTCTAGTATTTGTGTTGATTCAAATAATCAATTAAATACTTAGATGGGGCCATGAATTTACTTTTATTTACAAAGGATTTGATAAGTATTGATATATTAGAAAACTCGAGCTCCATGATGCTAAGTATTGTGTGGGTAGTTTATTTTATTATTGGGTCATTTCTATTTTATTGAGTCTTGCATATGTAACTCCATTTTTTCCAATAAATATGACACTGATATGTTCCTTAACGATTCACCTAAGGGGTTAATCAAATAATCATTCAATGACCAACCTGTAGCTAGGATTTAAATTTTCTTGATAATTCATTGATTCAAATATTCATGTACGTCAATTTATATCAAGGATGTTGTCATTTTGATGAACGGGTAGAAAATTACTTAGAGACGAGCCAATTTCTAGGTAATTATTACATAATTATCCTTCATCCAAGTGTGATCTATGTTATGAAGTGTTCAACATAGCTAAATATTAAATGAACACACTAGGAATACCCTCCTTGGTTCAACAGAGCCTAAAGTGTAGAAGATCTCAGTCATCGGCTAGATCTTGTTAGTTGGCCATTCATTCCAAGAGTCTTGAGTATAGGAACTAGCTATTCCTAAGAGATATCTTAGGTGCAATGGAAAACACCAATAGAATAGCGACTTTTTTGGGGAATGAACTTAGAAGTCCGGTTGTAGTTTTTCTTATCAAAGAGTCATTGCAATCTTTGAATCTTATTTGTAATTGGAGGTTGAAAATTATTGACTCATATTTTCCCATCCGAGTCACCAATAGAATGGCGACTCTGCTGGGGAGAATTTGAGAAAATTCTCAATGAAGAATCTAGAAACAGAGTCATATCATTTTTATTGAATCATATTATTGTTTTCCATTCTGAATTGAGTTCAAATATTGAAGGATTCAAAGCCTGGAGAAAGAATTTGTTGTAGATAACCAGAAAATTTAAAGATCTGCAGTGCTTTGCTAGTGAAAGGAACTCTGAAACAAAATTACATGTGAAAGAACTTCCTGCTGTTTGAAGTTCAGTCCTCTAAGAAAAGAGGTGGTGACTCTATCAGAAGAACCTGTTGAAGAGGTGAATACAGTTCCATATCTACAATATTTTGAACATAATTTGCAACAGTTGCAATGTTTCCAGGTATTCTTCACACATTTTAACATCTTATGAACAACTTTGCTTCCCTATTGGGTGGTTTAGCACTAGATCAGGGAACATTCAAGAATCTTAGCATGCTTCATATTAAATTTATGTAATAGATTGCAAGAGGCATGCCATGTTGTAGATCTTAGTCAACCTTTGTGTTGAATACTTTTGCTAAGATCTTGAGATTATGCTTGTAAAAGGAATTGAAGCGGTGTTGAATAAATTGTATAAACATTTTAAATTCCTTTTTTTTAAGAATTAAGGGGTGAGTTGTCGATTTGTGCCATCTAGTACAAACATGGATAGAAATACACAAGTCAATTAACCTAGGGTCCATCAGGATGGCTTCTGTACTGATAGGTACAAAGCTATCAACTTTGACGATATTTGTGGCTACCCAAATGTTATGCCACCCAAGATCAGGGATAAGAAACCAAAGTTTAGTGGAGAAAAATCTGAATCAACAAAAGGACATATGCAAGAGTTTGTAGATATAATGGGAGATTATGAGGTTAACCTTGAAGATGTGGTGATGAAACTCTTTGTTCAATCATTAAAAGGTGATGCAATAGATTGGTTCTCTTTTCTACCTACTGCCTCAATACATTGTTGGAATGAACTTAAGGATGCTTTCCTTGAGAAATTTGGTAGTAGAGTAAACCCAATTGTGGCAAGGAGAAACTTCATGGAGATATTTAAAGGTAAGGATGAATTGGTCCCTGCATTTAACCTTGGATTTGCCAAAGTTATAAGGGAAATCCCTGAATACATAAGACCAAATGATGCTAAATGTTTAGTTGTATATTTAGGAGCATTTGAAAAGAAGATGAGTTTCCTATTGAGAGATAAATAACCAACTACCTTGCAACAAGCTTATCAGGAAGCTATGAATATTGAAAATAATTTGAAGTACTCAATTATGAAGAGATTTGCAGTAACCAATCCTACTAGTTCTTGTAGTGTCCAAAAAATTTGACTAGGTCAATTAGAAAATAGAAGTGTTCATTAGGATGAGGATTCTTTAGATATTGTACTTACATCAAACAATGCAGAGCAAGCATCAACTTTTTCCCTGCCATGCAGGGGAGGGATGAACTTGATGTTATGTATTGGAAATTTGTATGAGATAAAGAGGCATCCAAATGAGTCAACATACGACTTGTTTTCAAGGTTCTTGGATATTTTAATGTAAATTCCCACATGATTATACCAAGTGAATAGATGTGTATCAATCTATTATGTGAAGCCTACACATCAGGATCAAGCCAGTGGCCTGAAGATATGAGGCCCCATAGCATTGACCAAGTGGTGGATTGGATAAGTATAGTTGAAGAGGTTAAGCATGGTGATATGTATTCCATTGCATCCCACCATGTAGATAGTGATTGTCATAATGAGGATAGATAGAGAATAACATTGTCAGACCCAAAGGAAGCATCAATATCAGGTTAGTTAGCTATTGAGTGCTATCATTTCACAAATAGTTTGAAGGTAGATGCATCCGATAGTGATGAGGATGAAGAAAAAAAATGTGAAGTCAAGGAGATCATCTCTCATTTTTCCCCTCTAGATACCTTGAGCCATGAGCTTACATAGGAGATGCATGAAACTGCATAAATGCATTTTTCTAGAATTGATCATGTGTCATATGATAGTGAGGATACTCTTGATACGGCTCAAGCAAAGAGTTAGAGAATTGAAGTTGATTCTACACCATCTTCAGTTGAATATGATTCCTCTTATGAGTTAGAGGTTGAATCTATGGCTTCTAGAAGTGGGTATGTCAATTTGAAGGAATCTGCTTTTTAGGAAGTGAAAAATTCTCTTCATGTGAAGAATTTTCAGAGCATGGATCAATAGTTGTGGGCATAAGTGATGAAGAAGTGGGTGAATCCGCTTCTCTTTGTTCCTCAAGTGACTATACTAATTATGAAGGATTGGAAGACCTAGGTCAAGGGATTTTTCATGATGAAGATGATGAGATACATCCAATTATGTCCAAGATATGAAAAAATTATTTATTTGATGAACCTACACCTATCATTGAGGATACAAGGAAAAATGTCTATTGGTGTAGGAATAATCCTCTATTTGAAGACAACCCTGATGAGTGCTTATTAGATGTTACTAGCACATGTGTTGCAGAGGATGTCTGTAGATACCAAGGTGATCATGCATTCAAAAATATTGGTCCAGATTTCATACTTTGTCAATTGAAAGAAAAATCTAGTGGTACACCTATGGTTAGGATTTCTCGTCAACAGAGGGTTGAGTTGTTTCCAACCTATAATCTACAGTGCAAGAAGGGGCACAACAAAGAGGAGAATTTTCTCTTTGATGACTAGAGGACTAATTGGGCTGAGTACATTAATGCTCTAGTGAAAGGGGATTTTGTTGGTGAGTATGAGGCTACGATTAAGTGCTTTGCAGATGCTCCTTATCTTCTGGATATGATTATGGATTTCCTTTCACCCATCAAGGACAATACTAATAAAGAGTATATGAAAGAAATGTATGGTTCTGTTGTCTCTTTGCCCGATCTTATGAAAGAATTCCCAGATGTAAGCCATAGTACTTATGAGGTTTTTAAATTTTATGAATGGTTTGTTTAAGATACCACATCTCATCATGATGCAAAATATGAGAGTTTTATATTTTCAATACAATTTGATGAATCCATGATGAGAAAGGGAGACTGTAACAGTGGTATTTCAGGTGTTAAGGGGAATACTAATTGCAATGAGGTTAGACACCTGGAATTTCACAATATTCATGAGAATCCACTGCTAGTCAAACAAGCCAAGGTGTTTGATAGAGGAAATTTTTTCCCTTAAGGTTTGGGGGCCATGGGCCTCCAGTTTGAGGATTGAAGCCAATGGTTCATGTGAGGCTTTTGAAATGAATTAAAATGTTTCCTTGTAAATTTTTGTACATAGGGTTGGGTGTGTTTTCTTTCTATTGTGTTTGCTTGCCTTGTTTGGGTAAGCCCCTTTTTGGCCTTCTGCCCTAGTCTTCTTCAATCGAATATTTTGTTCTCGTCATACCCGCCAGGGGTATGCGTCCCCGAGCATGAGCCATTGTTAGAGATTTTAAAATCCTGATGGATTTTTATCTCGATGGGTCTAGTTAGCCTTTGATAAACCCTTGTACTCATAGGTGAGTAGGGTTTTATCTTATAGTATCTAAACATTATAAATTTTGGTTGACCTACTCAATCGGTTATCAACCCCTTAAGTCATTTCATAAGCCATCCGACACGTTGATCTACCAACCCCATCAACCCGAAGAACCGATTATCAAATTTTCCCACCATGTTAAGTGTTCCTAAGTTCGGGTTTTAAATTTAACCTAGAGAATTGTGCATTAAGCCATTAACCCTAGAGGGTCCCATCATTGTTAGTTGGTCCATTTAATGCTAATATTACATGATGTGTAGGTTGCAAGATTTGAAAATCGGGGAGAAGATCTCAATCGTACCCCGCCATCCTATGGGAGTTAAGTGACAACAAGTTAAATACGGTGAGGTCAACAAGAAGCTGACACATGGTTGATGAAGAGTGTGAGACCCACTCCCCATTACCGATCCCGTGGGACCGCATGTTCAACGAGTGGCTAAGATCAAGTGAGTGGAATGATCTTCACTGTTCCCCGCTGGCTCGCTAAATTAAAGTAAGTGATGGTTAAAACCAGCGAGATCAGTGAGATCTTGACACCTATCCTCCATTTTCTTAGACCGTGGAGCCCACACACAGTGATGGTGTTACCTGACATGGATGAAAATGATTGGTTGTAAGTGTTTCAACGAAGCACCATTGGAAATCAATGGAAGTCAAATGAAGGCTGGCTGTCCGATCATCCATGAAGGAAAAGAATCAAAGGATAGCATTCAAAGTTGGAAAAATAACATGTGACATCCCATTTTATTCTAAGTATCCAACCTGCATTAATGGATGATAGCATGCAAAGCGATAGAGTCGATGTCAATTCATGTGTTGACGCAAATACTAGTAATCATGAAGGATATTCTACAGACTCCATGCAAATGGGGAATTGAATGGTGCTAGTACACCTACCAACGAGCTACTAAGGTTACACACATGCAATAAACATCCAGTGTGGATGTCATTGCTTTACTTGATAAATACAATAGACGTAGTTTCTATATGCATCACTATCATTTAGCAGTTAAGAATTTTCTAGTGTGAGTAGTTATCAAAAGAGAGGATGAGTAAACTAGTGAGAAGATCTGTTCGCTTGAATTAATTAAAGTCTAGGTCAGATGCATAAGGAGTTGCTCACGCCATGAAAGTAGGCATTTCTTCTGAAAGGTCTGGACTGGCACCTAGTAAATGCATTCAAAGGTTGCAATTTTAAAATGATGCTATAGAAGGAATAAATGACAAAGGAAAGGGTCCAATGTAGTCTCTTACAGGTTTAGAGTGGAAAGTAAGGTATGGACATGGAACTTATGGATGCCAGTGTTCTCCTATCAACCTCACGAGTAGTTCCCCTAATAGTGGCTTCGAGACGGACTCTACTTATGGTTGGTACTTTGCCCTATTAAATGATGGCTTGGCCTCTGACAAGGAGGTGATCTTTGTCTTGCCATTGGTAGTTAAGACCCCTGGTGGGAAAAATTAAACCATGGTGAACAAAGAAAGAAAAAAGAAGGAAGCTGAGGTGTCTTCCCTTCCTTTGACAATGACAAGAAGTGATCTTGTGTATTAGGGGCGTAATGTTGGTGGTGGCAGGGTGATAGGAAATTGAGCATTGACTGTGTGTGGGGTTGGTACTTTTTATGTTGATGCATTGTGCTCTCATGGTCCTAGTTCCTACATATGTGGCACTTTTTGGTTTTTAATGTTGGTCATGTGCTTGCATGGAATTTTTGGGTACCTGGTTTGCGATGATGTAGATGATGACAAAGGAGAGTTTTGGCAGAAATTTGTGTTTCTCCTCTCTGTTGGTGGATGTATTTTTGCTGTGGATTTTGGAATGCAAAATAAAAATGCAGTCAAAATTTTGATAAAATGAAAAATATATTTTGAAACTGCAATTGAGCCCTAAACTTTTTGCTTCCCTTGTGCTATAAAAGGGGAACCAAAGCTCATTTTAGGAGAGAAGAAGATAGACTTTGGCTAGGGTTTTGGTCGAAAGTATATTAGTAAATAGGAATAGACTGGTCTATCAACTTTGTGTTTTATGAAGGAACACATGCAATTACCTTAAACTTTTTCTCAGACATGGTTCAAAGTGCAAGTTAATATATATAATTATGATATATTTTTCTCCTCTCACAAGTTTGGGTGAATTCTGAATGAAATATTAATGATATTTTGTTCTACTTTGAATATTTGTTCAGATGCATGCTTCTATTCTTTGTGTTGATTCAAGTAATCAATTAAATACTTAGATGGGGCTATGAATTTACTTCTATTTGCAAAGGATTTGATAAGTATTGATATCTTAGAAAACTTGAGATCCATGATGCAAAGTATTGTGTGGGAAGTCTATTTTATTACTGGGTCATTTATGTTTTACTGAGTCTTGCATATGTAACTCCATTTTTCCCAATAAATATGACATTGATCTGTTCCTTAACGATTCACCTAAGGGGTTAATCAAATAATCATTCAATGAATAGCTTGTAGCCAATATTTAAATTCACTTGAAAATTCATTGATTCAAATATTCATGTACATCAATTCATATCAGGGATGTTTTGATTTTGATGAATGGGTAGAAAATTACTTAGAGATGAGCCAATTTCTAGGTAATTATTACATAATTATCCTTCATCCAAGTGTGATCTGTTTTATGAAGTGTTCAACATAACTAAATCTTAAATGAACACACTAGGAATACCCTCCTGGGTTCCACAGAGCCTAATGTGTAGAAGATCTCAGTCATGGGCTAGATCTTACTAGTTGGCCATTCATTCCAAGAGTCTTGAGTATAGGAACTGGCTATTCCTAAGGGATATGTTAGGTGCAATGGAAAACACCAACACCACCAAGAGATGAATCAAAGTCTTTAGAAGGCAATTAGAAATCTTACAACAAGAGGTTTGAATAAGAGATATTCAATGAGACAGAGATGACAGTGAAGATGAAACACAAGAAGAAATGGAAGAGGAAGAGCAGGATCCAATGGATCCTGGAGAAACAAGATTGCTGCGAGCAATCTCAAGCATTCAGAAGAGATGTAAAACTGAGGTTTCAAATTTTAGTGGAAATCTGAATCGTAAAGAATTTGATTGATTGGATTAATGACTTGGAGGAATTTTTTGTGTTTGAGGAGATTGAAGATCCTCACAAAGTGATGTTTTCAAAGACAAAATTGAAAGGTCATGCTAGTATATGGTGGAAAGAGGTCTAGTTAGAAAGAGGAAGAAAAGGGAAAGATAAATTTTCAAGATGGGACAAAATGGTGTCAAAATTAAAGAAACAATTTATTCTAGTTGATTACAAATTGGAGTTGCTCAAGAAGATCAAGAGCTTGAGGCAAGGAACAAGGAAAGTGAAAGAATACATAGAGGAATTTCATAAGGTCCTAAATTAGATAGTACATTATGAGGAAAATAAAGAGAAATTTGCTCATTATATTAATGGGTTGAAGCCAACCATACAAGAAGAATTGACACTGGTAAGGATGACCATCATTAAGGACACTGATCAATTTTCTCTAAAGGTTAAAGAATGATTGAACAAGAGGTTTGAGAACAAACAACGGGGTGGAGGCCATGGAGGAAAGATTGGTGGATGGTCATATGGAGGTCGAAATTAAGATCAAAATAAAGGTGAAGGCTCCAGTAGCGGCCAGAACTAGAAAGGAGATAACACCTACCATCCTCATGATCAGAATAATGGAGATCAAAGAGGAAGAGGAAGATATAGACAAGGATTGGGAAGAGGAGGCTTCTATGGTACCTGTTTCTAGTGTGGAGAAGAACGAAATAGAGCCTATGAGTTTCCTCAACATCAAGGAAGGACAAATAGAAGATATGAGGGTAATGCACGAGTTGCACATGTAGACAAAGATGCTGAGTCTTCACATTATGAGGATGCAAAGAGAGGAGAGGTTCTTGTTACCAGAAGAGCCTTGCTAAATGAGGAGGATGAACCAACTCAAAGGAAGAATTTGTTTCACACCAAATGTAAGTGTGAAGGTAAATTTTGCAATGTTATTATTGATGGAGATAGTACTAATAACCTTGTTATAGAGGAAATGGTTAGTAAGTTTCTATTGGAGAGAACAAGGCATCCAAACCCATATTGGATTGCTTGGTTGCCAAAGGAACCTAAAGCCTTAGTAAATGAACAATGTCTAGTAAAGTTTAAGATTCAAAATTACCATGATGAGGTATTATGTGATATTATGCCTATGGATGTTTGTCATATGTTGCTAGGTAGACTGTGGCAGTTTGATCAGAAAGCAATACATGATGGACATGCCAACACTTATTCTTTGACAAAGTATGAGGTTCGTCATAAGTTGAAGCCCTTGAAAGAGGCAGAGAAAAAGGTATGTAGTAATGCAAGAATTTTTTTGGGTGATGGAAGAAAGTTCCTAGAAGGTATGAAGCATGAGCGTATGTGTTTTGCATTGATCCCTAGAGTTGATAAAGAAGACACTACTGAGGTATCTATAGAGGTTTCAGATTTGTTGAATGAGTTTCAAGCTATTATTTCTGATAACGTGCTTGAAGGTTTGCCTCTCGTAAGAAAGATTAGTCATTAGATGGACCTGATTTCTAGAGCTAGTTTTCTGAATAAAGCAACTCATCATATGACTCCACCAGAGAGCAAAGAGTTGAATAAACAAATGCAAGAGTTGTTACGGAAGGGATTGATCAAAGTGAGTTTGAGTCCATGTGCAATACTTGTAGTATTAGCACAAAAGAAGGATGGGGAATGGAAGATGTGTACTGATTCTAGATCCATCAACAAGATCACCATCAAGTACAGATTTCCATTGCCAAGAATGGATGACATTATGGATTATTTGAGTGGAGCTAAGTACATCACAAAGATAGATCTGAAGAGTGGATATCACCAGATCCAGATTAGAGAAGGAGATGAATGGAAGACAACCTTCAAAACCAAGGAGGGCTTGTACGAGTGGTTAGTCATGCCTTTTGGGCTAACCAATGCACCGAGCACCTTTATGCGGCTTATGAATCAAGTATTGAAAGAATTTTTAGGATAATTTGTTACTGTTTATTTGGATGATATTTTGATTTTTAGTGAGACATTGGAGGAGCACTTGACTCATATTTGAAGAGTTTTGGAGAAGCTGAGGAGAAGTTTCTAATTAATTTGAGGAAATGTAGCTTTGCGAGGAGAGAATTGGTGTATCTGGGATTTGTTGTCTCAGTAGAGGGTCTTAAAATTGACCCAGAAAAGGTGAGAGCTATCATTGAATGGCCTACCTCAAGGAGTGTTACAGAGGTAAGATCATTTCATGGTCTAGCAAGTTTTTATAGAAATTTTATTAAGAGTTTCAATAGTATTTGTGCACCTCTAACTAAAGCAATGAGAGATAGAAGAGAGTTTAAGTGGACTACAAGAGCAGCCAAAAGTTTAAATATGTTGAAGAAGAAAGTTACAGAGTAACCTGTTTTGGAACTTCTAGATTTCAATAAGGTCTTTCAGGTAGATTGTGATGCTAGTGGCACTGCCCTAAGAGCTATTTTTAGTCAAGAAGGTAAGCTTGTTTCCTATTTTAGTGAGAAGTTTAATGATGCTAAGAAGAAATATTCTATCTATGATGAAGAGTTTTATGCTATAGTTCAGGATTTGAAGAAATGGAGACACTATTTGTTTCCAAAAGAATATGTTTTATATACTAATCACTAGGATTTGTAGTATCTCAATAGTCAAGGAAAGTTGAATGAAAGGAACTTAAAATGAGTTGAGTTTTTGTAGAGTTATACTTTTGTTTTGAAGTATAGGAGTGGAAGGTCAAACAAAATTGTAGATTCCTTAAGTAGAAGGAAAAATTTGTTGATAGAGATGAATATAGAGGTTGTTGGGCTCAATGAACTCAAGATTTTGTATCTAGAAGATCTAGACTTTGTAGAAGCTTGGAAGGCTTGTTTGGATCCTGCTACATTGGATAAGATGAGATGGTTGAATTTCTTAATCCAAGATGGGATGTTATTTAGAGGAAGCCAATTGTGCATTCCAAGGAGTTCTATGAGAAAAATCTAATCAAGGAGAAGCATAGTGGAGGATTGGCTGGGCATTTTGGTTGAGATAAGACCATTGCTCTTGTTAGTGAAAATTATTACTAGCCACAGTTACAACAGGATGTGAAGAAGTTTGTACAAAGTTGTAGAGTATGTCAGATGACGAAAGGAACAAGTTAGAATACTGGATTGTATCAGCCATTACCTATACCCTAGAGGCCATGGGAGGACATTAGTATGGATTTTGTCCTTGCATTTCCAAGGACGTAGAGAGGGCATGATTCCATATTAGTGGTGGTGGATATATTTTCAAATATGACACATTTCATTCCGTGTCATAAGATTAGTGATGTTGTTCATGTTGCATAGTTGTTTTTCAAAGAGGTGGTGAGACTACATGGTCTACCAAAGAGTATAGTCTTAGATAGAGATACCAAATTTGTTAGTTATTTATGGAGGACATTATGGAAGAAGATAAAGATAGATTTGAAGTTTAGTTATGCACACCATCCATAGACTAATGGACAAACAAAGGTGGTGAATAGGAGTTTGGGAAACATGCTAAGATTCTTAGTAGGAGATAAGACCAAGGTATGGGATTTGATTTTACCATAGGAGGAATTTTCTTACAAAAGTTTTATCAATAGGAGCACTGGTAAATCACCATTCTAGATTATGTATGTGATTAGTCTAAGAACTGCTTCTAAACTGAGAAAGATGGATAAGGGGAAGAAGAGTAGTGCTGAGGCTGAAGATTTTGCTGAGCACCTAAAGAATTTGTTTGAAGAGGTGAAGAAACATATAAATAAGATGATCTCACAATAGAAGGCTCAGGCAGATCAGAAAAGGAGGTATAAGGAGTTCCAGGTAGGAGATGAATTCACGGTTCATTTGTGAAAGGATAGGTTTCCAGTTGGTACATACAACAAGTTAAAGATGACGAAGTTTGGACCATGCAAGATCTTGAAGAAGCATGATTCAGGAAATGCTTATGAGGAAAAGTTGCCTAATGGAATAAACATTTCTCCTATGTTCAAAATTTCTGATTTGACAAAGTATCATGAAGGTGATATCAAGGAGGGGTTGATAAATGAACAGTTGAAAATTCCAGAACCTACTTCTGACAAGGAGGAGATAGAAGAAATCCTAGATAGTTGTGTGGGTAGAAGCACAAGAAACAAACAATATGCAGAGTACTTGGTGAAATGGAGAGGAAGGCGTGCTAAAGATTCATCATGGTTACCTGAGGTTGAGGTTAACTATCTTAGTTTCCCTCTAACTCCTAAGAAGTGGTAGGGTCACTTTTCAAATTACCCTAGATGCGTGATGTAGGAGCATTTAGCAGTGTAGGGAAATATTGCATCACCCAAAAAAATGTTTTCTTTATTTTCTTTAGTTGTTTTGAGTCCCATGATGGCACATAAGGGCTATAAGACTGTTAGGCATCAAAAATAGTGAAAAATAGACACTTTTTATTTTTAGTAAGTCAGCCAAAGTGGGCTCATATGGACATGAAAATTTTCCCCAAGGAGCTGAGCTAAATTTTTTTTCCAATTGCGAAAGAATCACCTCAATACCCTACACGGTTTGAGAGAAATTAAAGTTTCTATCTTAGAAATTTCTCCAATGTAGCTTCAAATTTAGATATAAAACTTTAGAGGCCCCAAAATAGCTCAAAAAGTGACTGAACCAATCTATGATGGGTTCATGTGTTGTAGAGCTCATCAAGGGCTTTTTGAAAATATGCAATAATAGAAAATTAGACACCCGGATCAAAAGTTATGGCCCCACAAAGTTGGTCCTGTAAAAAGTGAATTTCATAAAAAAATCTTCCTAAGCTAGAAATCGAATGACGACTCTTTTGGTGCCAAATGGAAAGGGGAAATATGAAATTTCTAGAAAATTCTAGGGTGGTTATTGGGGAAAATAAAAAGGGCTAAGTGGAGGTTGTGGAAGGTGACCCTGATGGTACAAATTGTGGCTCCGAATAGTAGATTTTCTTTTCTGAGTTGATTTTGTTGTAATGAATCAAGCCCATGAGGCTATAGCATGTAAAATTGAATATGTAATTTCATTTTTTTGAAAATAATTTAAAGTGAGTTATTTTTCTATCTTGCATCTTTTGTGTTTCTATCTGTTGTTGTGATTTCTGTGGGATTTGGGCAATGTGGCCCTCATTAGTAAGTCAATTATTTATGTGGATCTCATTTCCTAATGAAATAGTGAGAACGAGGTCCATCTAGATATTTTTTTGGTGAAGCCCCCTCTCATAACATAAACCTATTTTTTGTTCTTTCACAAGGTTATCAAATTTCTATATGAAGAAATTTTTAGTTGTTATGGTGTACCTATAGAAATTGTTACATATCAAGGGCCCCATTTTATATCAGATTTGATTAGAGTATTGGTTAATAAGTAAAACATCAGGCATAGGAATTCTAGCCTATACCACCCACAATCTAATGGTTAGGTTGAAGTTAACAATAAATAAATAAAATTAATATTGACTAAGACAATTGCAATACATTATAAAGATTGGGCAACTCACCTTCCTAAAGTAGTATGGGCATATAGAACAATCTGAAAGGCCATGAGAGGTTTTACATTTTATGGGATGATTTATGGCATGAAAGCTATACTTAAAATTGAATTTGAATATAAGACTCTACACACATCACTTTAATTGGGTACGGAATTATCTACAACACAATAAGATCATGCAACTTAGTTCTCTTGATGAATTGAGGAGTGAAGACATTCACCATGCTAAAATAATATAAAAGTAGAGAATAAAGTGGCATGAAAAATTTATCAAATCCAACATGTTTCAAAAAGGATATTAAGCACTCCTATATGACTCAAGGTAGAATATCATAAAGGAAAATTACAAACTAGATATTTGGGACCTTATGATATTAAATAATTCTATCCATATGGTGCAATAAAATTAACAACTATTGATCTAGTAAGATTTCATCTAATGGCTAATGGAAATTTCTTAAATTTATATCAAAATCTATTTGATAATTAGACTTTCCCACAATAGTTTTAATCTTCAATTATATCTAGTCCTACAACATATAAAAATAAACTACATGAATCATCTAGGGATGAGATTCCTTGCTCTAAACCCGATTCCATATAGATATAATTTATTTCCTTCTAAAATTGAAAAAAAAAATTCTTTAGTGAAAAAATTTGCATGCTATTGGACCCAACATCTCAATAAGGCTTTTAGATTTTTTTACACTTGTAAACACTACCAATAGTACATGTAGCAATGGTACATGCAACTACTACATATGAGACTTGTTGTGCTTGTACATGCAACCAAATGCACCTTCCACTACCATCCTTGAAACCTATTGCAACACCACATGTATCCAACACCGCAATTTATTTGATTTATAATGTAGAGAGGGTTTGATGGTCTCCAATCCCTCTCTAAAATTCACACAACTTAAATAGAATGAAGAATTTGCAATTTAAAAACAACAAATTGTTTGCATAGGAAATCATTGAACTTATCTGTTAAGGAAAGATGATTACAATGATTTTGAATGATCAGTAGACTGATGAAAAGCAATAAAATTTTCTACAAATGTATCTAATATTCCAATTTAAAACATTCAAAAATAAACTATGCTCAACTATGCGAGCTCTTGCAAACTATTTCACTTTCTAGCACCTCAACTCCACCTGCAGCTTTTGAAGCTTCAACCTATTAATCTGGAAACATAAAGGACTGTTGTAAATCAGTCCCAACCTAAAAAAACACCCAAGAACACTCTCCCTAAGAATAATATGCCTCCCTCCTCTCTCCCTCCAAAATTCCTCTTCAAAACTTCTTTTAATGAATCATGGTTTTCTGATTCTCACCACAACATGTCTTGGAATTGATTTCATGAACTTTATTTAGCCTTCTCTATTATGGGATTCCACTTCCTATAGCTACACATTAAATCCCCTCAAAAATCATTTAAAATAATTAAAAATTCATTTCTAGCATCCCCCCCAAAGATAAGAGTTTTAGTTTTTTTATTGTCCTATGTTAACTCCTAAAAAAAACAAAAAATCAAAGCAAGTATTGGGCACCCACTTCCCCAATCCCTAATTTTTAGGGATCATGATTGAGTTTTTTAAATCTCCATATTTCAAATCCCAATGCCTCATATTTCTTTTCAAATATTTTGTAAATAAATGTTTTAAAATTGCTTTTTTGCTTTTCACCCACAATGCCAACTTGTCAATGCACAATGGAAATTTATTTTGACAAGTTTATTTAATCAAAGATAATTCATTTTCCACCTACTAACATGAATTTCAAACCAAAATTTAATCACACCAAAAATTCAAAAATGTTCAACAAAAATTAAATCCTTTTGTTTGACACTTTATTGCCAACTACCATGGATGCTCTTGCATTAGACACTCATATTAGAAAGAAATGTTTCATCAGTTGCAATTAAAAATATTTGTAGACTCTATGCCTATCTTGGATCCACCTCATTTCCTTTTCCACTGGAATATTTCTATGAACCACTTTTTGCAATCTTACAACATTACCATGTTCCATCCTTTCTGTACTACCCATCATATAATTTAAAGCATTAAATTTATTTTCCAACCAATATACTTCATAAAAATCAGAATTAACAATCCAAATTATACCTCCTCCTTCATCAAAACAATTTTTTTTCTTTTCCTCATTTTCTATTCTACCTTTCCCATATCTTTCCACCACATCCCCTTCTTGAAGTTCCTCTTTTTCAATGCCTTCTAAAAGACATGAAACTGCTGCAACTTGGTTTCCTTCACTTAGAACAACATTAGTACTACCATCAAAAGACTCAATTTCCATATTACATGACAAGGAATCATGACCAATAAACAAAACATTTTCACCTCCAATTTTCTCAAACAAGTATTCTTCAGAAATCTCTTCATTAACCTTCACACTCCATTCTTCCAATTTAAATTTATCAAAAGTAATTTCTACTGCAACAAACTTATCTATTCCTTCACTCTCTTTCTCATCAAAGGAAACAATAAAATAAGATTTTACCTGTAGCATAAAAAATGTATCTTAAGCATTTTCACACTCATTTGGGTCTTTCTTATGGATGTGGCCTAGTTTTTTCCTAGACTTAATCTTGTAATGTGGTCAACACATTCACATTAGGTCTTGGACCCTTGTGAATCAATAAGAATTCTATGATGTCTTGTAAAAGTGTTGTGAAGTGTTGTAACCCACTTTCACACTTTTCTAGGATCTTTTTAATATAATTCACTTAAATAACCTCTTTTTATCACTTACCAAGCCTTATTTCAAAGTGTTGTAAAGTTTTGTGAGAAACTTTCATGCTTTTCTAGGCTTGTCATCAATAATTTGACCCTTTCTTATGTTTAAATGATCCCTTTATACACTTACAAGCCGTACTTAAGTGTGTTTTAGAGAATAATCTTGTTAAACATCATTTAATATAATTTAATTCTTGACACACACTTAAAATTCCCTAGTGGCGACTTAGTCCCACTTGGCTCAAAAATCAAAATTATTTCAAAATTCTGGTGGGATCTATTATTTTCTAAACCTAGAGGTTGGCTTGTGATGTGGTATTTTTGGGAAATTTTGTATAATCATGTATAAATATAGGGTTTTCCTCTCATTTTCACCCCCATTCATTTATTAATTATTTCACTTAATCATCCAAGCAATTATCAAGCATTCACTCTAGGAATTCTTAAGCATACATCCATTGGAGCATCTACTTGCATATCTTCAAATTTCTACTTCAAGGGTTTGGTGAGTTGTAGCATTACATGTTTTTCATTCATCATTCTTTTTTCATTTCATTTCATTTTCAAGGGTTTAATGACCAAACCGGGTTTTGACCAAGGCAAACCCCTATTCACTAACCCTTAACACTTTTTCTCCTCTTTGCATGTGTTTTCTAGGTCTTTTGTGTATATTTTTCAAAGAGAAAGGTGTGAAAAGGTGTCAACAAAGCCTTAAAAGAAGCTTGGAGATCAACTACAGACTAAATTCTACAGATTCGTATCTGGATACCTAAAGGAACAAAAAGTGCAAATTGAGTGCTACATATTGCATATTTCAATTTCTGAAAATATGAAGGTGGACTAAGTCACCATCAGTGGTGAATTAGTCCCACTACTAGGCCTAAAAAGTGTTTTCTACAATTCTGGATACCCTTTTGGCTGAAACTAGTTTCGACAAAATTTCCCTGAAATAGGACTAAGTCACCCAGCTTGGCATAAGTGTCCTAGTAGGCTTCAACAGTGGATTATGCATGATTCTAGAGCCTCTCTGCATCACTTTTTAGTTTCCATGTGCACCTTTCCAATCTCATTAATTTTTGTTATAGTTTGTTTGCATATTTAGGTCGTTTTGCATATCACATTGTGTTTTAAAAAAAAGTGCATTTTCTTAGTTTTTCACTAATAATTCATCTATTTTATCAAATTTTTGCATTTAGGACATTCTATCTAGACATATTTCAATCATATTTGCATTAGTCTTGAGTGAACGAACTAGATTTTTGGGATACCTTTCTCCTTTTAGTTGCAAAACCCTAGAAGTATAAGAGAGCCCTATCCCCAAAAAATTATGGTTCATTTTGGTGAACCTACATTTTGAACATCATATTTCTAATATAGAATGCATTTACATCTTAGGAATAGCTTACATTAACATTGCATTGCATTTTGCATTGTTTAAATTACATCCCAGGGTTTTAAAATTTGCATTAGTGGAAAACTCATATAGCTTACATTTTTGCATTGTATTTCATTAAAAATCAACAAAATTATGCATATTCATATTATATCTGCATCTAAAAACCTAAAAAGCATAAAGTACAATTTAAAAATTCAAAAAAAATTCAAAAAATCACTACTTGGATTCATTTTCCACCTTGGGAGACTTAGTCTAGTTGCACATTTTGCACTACAATTTCTATCATTTCCAGTTCATTCTCTGCATTTCTATTTTCTATGGTTACATTTCTGTTACTATTTCCAGATTTGTTATTTTATTCTATTTCTTACACTTAGTTTTCTTTCATTCATTTGCACATAGATATGTGTTTTAATAAGCTTTGGACATCATTAAAATCCTTAGTTGACATGTCAAGTTGTGCCTTTGGAACTGATCCTAATGACATTGAACTTCCACATGCTCCTTCAAATCCTCATGAATTTCCTCCTCATGATGTTGATATCATTGGAGAAGATGATGAAAGAATGAATAAGTTCCAAAATGAATTCCTTAACAAACTTGAAGCTAATATCCTTTTATCCATCCATGCAACAACACGACCTTCCTATAGTACCACCTCCAGATATGTTTGGTTACTTACATCTTGAAACAAACGAAGGACCTAAGTTCCCTACACAAGGTGAACCTAATTCTTCTAAACAAACTACCTCTCAACCATTCTATCATAATAAAGTAACAAACACTCCAATAAACCTTGAATAAACCTATGGCAAAGGGTTTACCATCTTGAGAAAACAAGGATGTGACACAACAACTAAACATGATATTCATCAACTCTTAGAGAAAAATCAGAAAGATGAAAACACAATGGGATTAGGTTATCAAGATCCCCCTCATAACAAAAAACCTCCTAGAGATTATCTAGGGCTTCGTGATGATGGCACAGTGATCTTTGATTCCCCTCCTGATCTGAATGTCCTCCTTCCTCAAGAGCAACCCTTACCTAATAACAATGATAAGGATGAGAGGATCACTTTGGATCCTCCTCCAATTTGAGAAAATAGTGAATCTAGCAAATGTAAGAGGCATTACAAGTTACAAAAGCTAAATTTTCCTCTCCATCCACCACCTGAATGTGAAATGAAATTGCAAATACTTTTAAACATAGGACTCATGCTATTACCACCTATGAATAGGTTGGTAATATATCCTAAAGATGCCAACATTCCACATTGTGTGTATCATCGTGTTCTTGGACATAGAAGTGATGAGTGTTGTCAATTGAAAGAAATACTGAGCAAGTATCATTTTGATGGTGATAATTGCTATCCCCTGAACCCATAAACCATTATCCAACTCCTTGTCATGTAATAGTTGTAGAAAATTCTCTTCTCAGTATTACATGACCTTTCCCATCACCTACCTCAGCTCATTCTTGCCTTGCACCCAGTGGGGGAAAGAAGTTTCTAGCCCTATCCTAGTAATGCATTTTTTGTTGTCCCTTAGCTATGTTATTCAACTTCCACTTATACAGGCTGAGACTAGGAGGAAAATGAATTGCTTGATGGTTGAATTTTTTCCTTTCTAGTATTTTGCATTTTATTTTTCTTTTGTGTGTTTGCATGTGTGTAATGTGCTCCCCCATGATGTTTTGTTTGATGTTCTCTCTCTGTGACATTCATCTATTTGTACCTTTATTCTTCTCTATGTTGTACATCACTTTCGCATTTTATTTTGTCTTTTTCTTGTGTTTTCCTTTTGGGCATGACACAAGGAATTGAGACATTCATGTCTCTTTTGTATTTACCCAAAAGGATTTTCTTTTTCTTTGCATTTTATTTTGTCTTTTTCTTGTGTTTTCCTTTTGGGGATGACACAAGGAATTGAGATATTCATGTCTCCTTCATGTTGACCCAAAAGCCTTTCTTTTTTCTTTCACCTTTTCTTTTTCATTTGGCTTGTGTTTTCCTTTTGGGGATGGCACAAAGCATTGAGAAACCCTATGTCTCTTCCATGTTGACCCAAAATATTCTTTCTTTTTCTTTTTTTGGTTCTCTTTGTGTTATTCTTATAGTTCTATGTATTTGGGGGATGATGACAACTCCAAGCTTTCTAAACAACATTGTAGCAAAGAACATACTAACCCAAAATCCATAGATCCCATATGTGTTTGGTGTTTTCATTTTGGGGGCAACCCCTTTGTTTTCTTTTCCTTTTCTTCACATGATGCAACCTTAATTAGAAAAATATGACTTGGCATAAGGGCTTTCCAAGTTGTATCTCATGTCTTCTTTGTTTTCATTTTTCATTTGCTACTTTAAAGTGGGGGCATACATTGGCATTATTCTTATGCATTTTTACTTTTTCATGGTTCTTAGTGCAACCTGCTTACTTCATATGATGCGTTTGTCACTTTGTGGATAAAATTGGGTGTAGTTTCCTTCATGAG
Source organism: Sequoia sempervirens (assembly GCA_007258455.2). Lineage (NCBI taxonomy): Eukaryota > Viridiplantae > Streptophyta > Pinopsida > Cupressales > Cupressaceae > Sequoia > Sequoia sempervirens. The sequence continues at coordinate 278,300,577 of VDFB02000015.1, forward strand.
CATGATCTATCTTAGCATATTGCATTCCTCTTAGTGGCTTGATGCCACACACTGTATCCCCTATGTTACAATTTTCTATTCTTTGATCGGTCCTCTCTTGGAGACATTGGGAACAATGTTCTCTAAGTTAAATACCTCGCATGAACTAAACAAGACCCCTTTGAACATTCTTTGCATTATAAATTTGTTGTTATATGACCACCTTGTATAACAAAGCTTGCATTCCTGTGGTTCCATTGCATTTGTTCATGAGCTCCAAGAATACAAAGTTTTACTTGTCTCGTGAAGCTCGAAAAGTCATTTTATTTTGTGACACCTTATTAAAGTTATCGGGAGGTATAACTTTGGTATGGTTGTGTGGGAAGCCCATATTGAGGCATGAATTTCCCCAAAGCCACCTACGTGTATGTGCGTGCATACCAACCATGAGTGTATTTTCCTCACCTTTTAGGCCTTCTTACCTGACGAACAACCATGAGTTTCATCGCCTCATAGTGAGTATGCATTTTTCCAGAAAAATAACCTAGATCTGATCCACAATGGGATGGACAAACGATCGAAGCCTTATTCAATTCTCTATTTCCTTTTCTCTTCCCATTCTTTTACATCATATTCATGTGTGTTCCTTTGTGTTTATGTTTTATTTTCCATGGGATCTTAATGCTGGGGGCTTGATAACCCCTCTTGATTATTGTTGTCTCATCTTGCTAGAATGAGTGCATTTGTATCCCTCTTGATGTGCATGTTTGGCTACTTTAGTGTGATTTTGAAGCAAGTTCATCCTCTCACTAAAGTGGGGGCTAAATGTAGCATAAAAGAATGTATCTTTGGACATTTTCACGCTCATTTGGGTCTTTCTTATGGATGTTGGCCTAGTTTTTTCCTAGATTTAATGTTGTAATGTGGTCAACACATTCACGTTCGGTCTTGGACCCTTGTGAATCAATAAGAATTCTATGATATCTTGTAAAAGTGTTGTGAAGTTGTAAACCACTTTCACACTTTTCTAGGACCTTTTTAATATAATTCACTTAAATAACCTCTTTTTATCACTTACCAAGCCTTATTTCAAAGTGTTGTAACAAACTTTCATGCTTTTCTAGGCTTGTCATCAATAATTTGACCCTTTCTTATGTTTAAATGACCCCTTTATATACTTACACGTCGTACTTAAGTGTGTTTTAGAGAATAATATTGTTAAAAATCATTTAATATACTTTAATTCCTGACACCCGCTTAAAATTCCCTAGTGGGACCAAGTCGCCACTAGGGGCGACTTAGTCCCACTTGGCTCAAAAATCAAAATTATTTCAAAATTCTGGCGGGATATTATTTTCTAAGCCTTGAGGTTGGCCTATGATGTGGTATTTTTGGGAAATTTTGTATAATCATGTATACATATAGGGTTTTCCTCTCATTTTCACCCCTATTCATTCACTCATTAATTCATTCACTTAATCATTTAAGCAATATTAAGCATGCATCCATTGGAGCATCTACTTGCATATCTTCAGATTTCTACTTCAAGGGTTTGGTGAGTTGTAGAATTTCATGTTGTTCATTCATCATTCTCTTTTCATTTCATTTCATTTTCAAGGGTTCAATTACCAAACTGGGGTTTGACTAAGACAAACCCCTATTCACTAACCCTTAACACTTTTCCCCTCTTTGCATGTGTTTTGCAAGTCTTATGTGTAGATTTTTTAAAAAGCAAGGTGTGAAAAGGTGTCAACAATTCATTAAAGTCATTCAAAGTCAAAAAAACCCTAAAAGAAGCTTGGATATCACCTACAGACTAGATTCTACAGATTCAGATCTGGATACCTAAAAGAACTAAGTTGCCCAGTTTGGTGTAAGTGTCCCAATAGGCTTCAATAGTGGATTCTGCAGGATTCCAGAGCCTCTCTACATCACTTTCCAATCTCATTAATTTTTGTTATAGTTTGTTTGCATATTTAGGTCATTTGCATATCACATTGTGTTTTTAAACAAAGTGCATTTTCTTAGTTTTGCATTAATAATTCATCTCTTTTATCAGTTCTTTGTGATTAGGACATTCTATTTAGACATATTTCAATCATATTTGCATTAGTCTTGAGTGAACCACCTAGATTTTTAGATACCTTTCTCCTTTTAGGTGCAACAACCTACAAGTGTAAGAGAGCCCTATCCCCAAAAATTTACAGTTCAGTACCTTACCCTGTATTGCTACCTTCATTCCACTTGAGATCTTTGCTGCAATCCGAGTCAACAATTCACCTTTCTAATCTTCTTCATGGTTAGTGTTAATAAATCCAACATATTCAAAATTTATACCATCTAAAAGTTTGATTTCATCAACCAAACAAGGCCTTGCATTGCTACAAACCTTACCCATTTCTTCTTTCAATGCATTCAATTTGTGTTTTACTCCATCCTTCATCAATGTGTATGTATTGGCATAACCATCATGCATCACCTTCTTGTCAAATTGCCAAGGCCTTCCTAACAAAATATGACACACATTCATAGGAATAATATCACATAAAATTTCATCTCTATAACCTCCTATATTAATATTTACCAAACTTTGTTTGCTGATAAAAAATTTCCTATCATCTTCTAGCTATGCTATCCTCTATAGATGTGGATGCTTTCTTCTCTCTAGCTGTAGTTTTCTCACTATTTCTTCTAAAACGAGATTGTCTATGCTACCTCCATCTATGATGACATTACATACCTTGTTTTGGAAATTTCATCTTGTTTTAAACAAAATTTTCTTTGAATTGATTTATCATCTTCATCCAAAAGGGTTCTCCTAGCCATTAAAGTTTCACCATCTTCCGCTTGTTTAGAATGTGATGAGTGTGCATATTCTCCATTTATGTTTGCTGCTCTCTTCTGATTTTTCAGTTATTCTTCTTGGTCTTTTCTTTTCATGAGGATCATCATATTCTCTATGACCCTCTTCCCAACACTTAAAACAAGTTCCTCGAAAGGTTTCTCTTCCAAAACATCTACCCAATCTTCCTCTACCTCTTGGATTTTGCTCTCTAGGACCATATGAGTCATCATATCTCTGATTCTTACTATTGTATTGGTCTTCTTTTTTCTGATTTTTTTGATTATTTTCTACTCCATATGTTCTTCCTTCAACCTTATTTTCATGGCCTCTTCCTCTTTTCTTACTTTCATACCTTTTATTCATTCTTTCCTCAATTTTTAAGGAAACTTGGTATGCATCCTCTGTTGGATGTTGTGGTTGTGTTGTTGATATGTGGTTGTCATTGATGTCAACACTATTAGCATTGATGCATTGTAGGCTGTATATGTCGAGGATATAGAGAAATTTTTTAAAGAAAGAGTTGTAGGTTGATAGTGGAATAGTGAAGGTCATGAAGGTGTCTTGCTCAGTACATTGATGATCAGTCATTGTGGACTAAAGGTTTTATTGTTGAGTATATCTAGTTTATCCTCCAAAAGTTTTAAAGGTTTGCGTGAAGATTTAATCGTGTTATGAACAACTATGTTCTGATAGTTTTTTTGTGGTTTCAGTTAGTGTTTCTAATTGAAGTTGATGTGATTTTAGCAATTTTAGTTGTTGTAGATGCTTCTCTAATGATTTGTGATGCTTGTGGATGTTTCTAGATCATGCTCTATCTTTGTTGCATGCCTGCATTGATCAGTGTGCTCATGGTTGGTGATTTTTCTCTTGTGTGTTTGGGTTTTTATGTTCTTGGCCGACATGGTGGTTGTAATGTGTTGTGGATCCTTGGAGATTAAAATTTGAATTTTTGGCACACTCGAGGATATTTTTTTAAGTCTTCATTATGTTGTGGCCGACGGTGTTTGATTCACATTGAAAATTTACTTGTAAATTTGGGCCGACATTGTGTATATGTTTTATATTTTATTTTGGCTAATGAGGTTGTTGATGTAATTCCATGTTGCGGATATATAAGAGTAGTTGTTTGTGAAAATTTAGTAGTGAAGAAATTCCAAAGAAAGAGCAAGTGTACGAATAGTGATCAAATCATTTGATTGCAGAGAAGAGTGTGAAGAAGTTTGAGCGAAGTGTGAAGGAGTGTTTCTGTGCTTAACCAGAACTGTAATCAAGATTTTGTAGAAGATATTTTCTCAGTTCATGTCCTGTGGATCTAATCTAAATTACTGGTTAACACATAAAAATCTTGGTGTTCTCTGTGCTTTTGATGTGTTGATTGTCTGTGGTTTATTGCTCATTCATTAGATTTGAGATCAAGTTAAGTTTGAAAAGTTTAATTATTATGTGACAACTGATTCACCCCCCCTCTTAGCTGTGCTTGTTTTCCCAACAATTGGTATCAGAGCTAGTTCTTCTAAAGAAGTTTAAAAGCTTGAGGTGATCTGAGATGGCATCATACAAGAAGGATAGTCCTAGATTTTATGGAACAAAATACTCTCTGTGGAAAGCTAGAATGAAGTGTCATTTGAGGTGTATTGGTGAACCCTTCTGGAAGATTACAAAGAACATATATGTTATTCCTTAGAATGGTCCTTCCACTCCTGATGAGATTAAAGAGGCTGAGATTAACATCAGGGCTATTAAAGCTTTGTTGAGTGCTCTGACGGATTCAAAAATGACAAATGTGATGGATCTAAAGACAACTCATGAGATTTGGAAGAAGCTGGAGGCTTTGTATGAAGGAGATGCACTTGTAAAGGTCGCTAAGCTATAGAGTTTGAAAGGAAAGTATGAAACTTTGAAGATGGGTGAAGATGAAAATATTTCTTCTTTTATGCAAAGAGTAAATTAACTTGTTATGGGTATTAGATGTGCCAGTTTTACCCTGGATGAACAAGAAATTGTAGCTAAAGTTCTTAGATCATTGCCTCCCTCTTACAAATCAAATGCTCACGCTATTGAAGAGCTCAGAACAGTAACAAATATGACAAGAGCTATGCCGATTGGTAAACTTGCTGACTTTGAGTTGAGTGAATTTGGTGATTGTACCCCCAAGACTGAATCTACATTTAAGGCCTCTATATCCAAAAGAAACAAGCAAAGATATGATCTGGGAGAGAGTTCTAGAAATACATTCAAGTATGAGGAAGAGATGAAACAACTTGAAGATGAGAAAAGAGAGATAGAAGAGATGGAAGCATTGATTGTGAAGAAAGAAGGTAGAGGACAAGGTAAGTATAAAGGAAAGTTTCCTATTAAATGTTTTTCTTGTAGTAAACTAGGTCATTTTGCTTCAAGGTGTCCTGAAAGAGTTCCTAGGTCTAAGCCTAACAAACCTAGATTTCAAAAGAAATGCTATTATGTTGAAGAAGGTGTGACTGATGAAGAATCTGATAAAGAAAATGGAAATGAAGATGAATGGGTTTTCATTGCTATCAAGGAAAATGGTCTGGTGGCTACTAAATCTACTAAAGTTGAGAAAGCTCTTGTAGCCTAAATTGAAGAAAAGGATGAGTGGGTTATTGATAGCGGATGCTCACATCATATGGCTGGTGACAAAAGAAAATTTGTAAGTATAGATAAATATGATGGTGGGGTTGTAGGATTCAAAGATAACAATGTTGGTGTGATTCGTGGTAGAGGATCTATTTGTATTGGTGGTAAACATAACACTGATGATGTCCTTTATGTTGAAGGCTTGAAGAAAAACCTGTTGAGTGTTAGACAGATGGTGGATAAGGGTTACAATCTTTAGTTCAGAGATGTAAGATGCAGTATACTTGGAAGCTCTAGAAATGTAATTGCTTTAGGTACAAAGACAAGAGGTAATATTTTTCACCTGAGTGCTGCTAATGAAAGCTAGTTATGTCATAGGAGGTCGTGTCATGTGAATTTTGATAACATTGTCAAGGTAAGCTCCACTCAAGCAGTAAGAGATCTACCTAAGCTAGTGAAGCCTACTAACACAATATACAAGGAATATCATATGGGAAAATAGATTAGAGTTTCTTTTTAGACCAAACAACATCATTTTAATGGAGTACTAGAGCTGGTGCATATTGATCTGTGTGGTCCCTCCAGAATTAGAAGTCTACAAGGAGAAAGGTACTTAATGTTGCTTATTGATGATTACTCTAGGATGATATGGGTTGATTTCTTAAGAGAAAAATGTGAAGCATTAGAGAAATTCAAAAGTTTCAAAGCTATGGTAGAGAATGGGATAGGTCTGAAGATCAAATTCCTAAGGTTAGATAGAGGTGGTGAGTTCACCTCTTGGGAGTTCAATTCTTCCTGTGAAGAGCATGGAATCAAAAGACAATTATCTACTCCTCGAACCCCTCAACAAAATGGAGTTGTAGAGAGAAAGAACAAAATAATTTTGGATGCTACTAGAATAATGATGTTGGAAGGAAATGTTCCTCACATCTATTGGAGAGAAGTGGTAAGCACTGCCGTGTACACTCTAAATCGAGTAAATTTCAATGGTATTTTCGGTAAGACTCCTTTTGAGTTGTGGTTTGGTTATAAGCCTAATATTAAATATTTCAATATCTTTGGAAGCAAGTGTTATATTAAGAGAGATGAGGACATAGGAAATTTTGATGCAAGGAGCGATGAAGCAATCTTTCTAGGTTACTCTACTAAAAACAAGGTTTACCAGTGCTATAATAGAAGAATGAGAAAAATGGTTGAAAGTGCAAATGCTAGAGTTGACGAGGACTTTGCTAGATCATCTAGATACTATGGATATGATTTAGATGACCAAGAAGATAGTACAAACAAAGGGAAGAATTCTTAGATACATAATCAAGTTCATATTGTTCTGGTAAATCAAGAAAGTTAGGAAGGAGAGACAAGTGGAAGTGCAAAAGAAAGAAAAGAAGAACCAAAAGTGTGAGAGAATCCTAAAATTATGAGGTATGTAAAGCTAAATAATTCTGAAGATCAAATTATAGGAGATAAGAATAAAGGTTTGCATACTAGAAGAAGGATTGCAGAAGAGTATTTTCTGATTTCCAAGATTGAGCCTAACAATGTCAATGAAGCTTGTAATGATGAACACTAGATGGAAGCTATGAAGGAAGAACTGATGTAGATAAAAAAGAATGATACATGGAATCTTGTTCCTAGACCTAAAGATAAAAATGTGATTGGTACTAAATGGGTCTTTTAGAATAAGCTGAATGAACAAGGTGAAGTGGTTCAGAATAAAGCAAGACTGGTATATAAAGGATATTCACAAATAAAAGGTATTTATTTTGAAGAAACCTTTTCCCTTGTTGCCAAATTGAAGCTGTAAGATTATTTCTTGCTTATGCCACATATAAGAACTACAAAGTCTATCAAATGGATGTGAAGTCAACCTTTCTGAATGGTGAGTTAGAAGAAGAGGTATATGTTGAACAACCAGATGGATTTCAACTGATTGATAAGGAAGACATGGTTTTCCGATTGAAGAAAGCGTTGTATGGACTCAAGCAAACCCCCAAAGCCTAGTATGCTAGACTGGATAAATACTTACTAAAGCTTGGATTCAATAAAGGTATTGTTGAAAGTAACTTGTATTTTAAGTTGGATCATGATAAAGAGTTGATTATTGAAGTCTTTGTTGATGATATTATTTTTAGAGGTGATGATGATCTATTTATGAAGTTTGCTGATGAAATGAAAAGTGAATTTGAAATGAGTATGATTGGAGATATGAAGTTCTTTTTGGGATTGTAAGTCACCCAGTTAGACAATGAGATTTTCATATTTTAGTCTAAATGTGTGAGAGAGTTGCTAAAGAAGTTTGGCATGGAAGACTCAAAGCCTGTTGGTACATCCATGGTAACCCAGAATGATGATTCTCCTAAGGAAAATCAAACAAGATACAGGTCAATGATTGGTGGATTTCTCTACTTAACTCAGACCAAACCAAACATCATGAATGTCATGTGTATGGTTGCTAGATATCAAGCTAATCCAAAAGAATCTCATGTGATTTCTATAAAGAGAATTTTTAGATACCTGAAAGGATCAGTTGATTTTGGGCTTTGGTATCCGAAAGATGATGATCTTACCTTGAGTACCTATATTGATGCAGATTGGGTAGGATATGTAGATGACATGAAAAGCACTAGTGGTGGTGCCTTCTTCCTAGGGCAAAAGCTGGTGTCTTGGTTGAGTAAAAAGAAAAATTCCATATCCCTATCTATTGTTGAGGCAGAGTATATAGCTGCTGCAAATAATTGTACTCAAGTGCTTTGGATGAAACAAATGCTGAAAGATGTCAGAGTAGTATATGATGAGCCTATTGCCATATACTGTGACAACTCAAGTGAAATAAACATATCAAAGAATCTGGTGCTACACTTTAAGACCAAGCATATATCAATCAAGTTTCACTTCTTGAGGGAGAAAGTGAGTGAGAAAGAAGTTAGACTGGAGTATGTGCCTACCAAAGAAAAAATTGCTGATATTTTCACCAAGTGGTTGCAAAAGGATACTTTTGAGTATCTTAGAGGGATGCTAGGGGTGATTACCCCTCTTGATAAGAACAAGAGATGCATTTAATTGCATCAATCCATGTGCTTCATAGCTATATTATGATCCAGATTGATGTTTCCGTGGCTGCTACTCAGGGAGAGTAGTCAGATGTGCAGATATGTGGTTTAGAGCTTGTATGTGGAAAGATAATTCTTATCTTTTCCATTGATGTCAAAGGGGGAGAAGAGCAATGTGAAAATAGAATGAGGAGAAAAGTCAAAATATAAGGGGGAGTAAGTGCTGATTCAGAGTTGTGTTGATGGTGTTTTTCACATCATGTGTTTCCATCAATGCCAAAGGGGGAGATTGTTGGATGATGTGGTTGTGCTGCTGATATGTGGTTGTCATTGATGTCAACACTATTAGCATTGATGTATTGTAGGTTGCATATGTCAAGGATATTGAGAAAATTGTTAAAGATAGAGTTGCAGGTTGACAGTGGAACAATGAAGGTCATGAAGGTGTCTTGCTCAGTACATTGATGATCAGTCATCGTGGACTAAATGGCTTATTGCTGAGTATATCTAGTTTATCCTCTGAAAGTTTTAGAGGTCCGTGTGAAGATTTAATCGTGTTATGAACAATCGTGTTCTGATAGTTTTTCCATGGCTTCAGTTAGTGTTCCTGATTGAAGTTGATGTGATTCTAGCAATTTCATTTGCTATAGATACTTATTTGATGATTCATGATGCTTGAGGTTTTTTCTAGATCATGCCCTATCTTTGTTGCACATCCACGTTGATCGGTGTTCTAATGGTCAATGATTTTTCTCTTGTGTTCAGGTTTTTATCTTCTTGGCCAATATGGTGGTTGTAACATGTGGATCCTTGAAGATTAAAATTTGAATGTTTGGAATGCTTGAGGATATTTTTTTAAGTCTTCATTATGTTGTGGCTGACAGTGTTTGATTTGCATTAAAAATTTACTTGTAAATTTGGGTCGACATTGTGTATATGTTTAATATTTATTTTGGTTGAAGAAGTTGTTGATGTAATTTCATGTTGTAGATATATAAGAATGGTTGTTTGTGTGAAGTTAGTAGCAAAGAAGTGCTAGAGAAAGAGCAAGTGTGCGAATAGTGATCAAATTATTTGATTGCAGAGTAGAGTGTGAAGAAGTTTGAGTGAAGTGTGAAGAAGTTTGAGCGAAGTGTGAAGGAGTGTTTCTATGCTTAACCAAAACTATAATCAGGCTTTTGTAGAAGCTATTTTCTTAGTTCATACCCTGTGGATCTAATCTGAATTGCTAGTTTCCATATAAAAATCTTGGTGTTCTCTATGTTTCTGATGTGTTGATTGTCTATAGTTTATTGCTCATTCATCAGATCTGAGATCAAGTTAAGTTTGAAAAGTTTAATTATTCTATGACAACTGATTCACCCCCCTCCTCTTAGTTGTCTGTCCTTGTTTTAACAACATCCTCCATGGTTAGAACCCTCATTAATGTCATCTCCTCCTAAATTCTTGGTCTTAGACCATTGATATACCTTGTAACCTTCTCTGTGATGGCTTCCAAATGCCTTGTTTGGATAAGAATCCTATGAAATTCCTTTGTGTACTCCTTCAGTGTCTTCATTCCTTACCTCAAACCTTGCATTTTCTTGAGAAAATCCATCTCATAATCCACTGGAATGAATTTCCTTTTCATTTTCTCTACCATTTTGTCCAACCTTGTGATTTTTTCCTTCCCTTTTCTTCCACTTTCCAACTAAATTTCTCTCCACCAGATTGAGGCATGTCCCTTTAATCTTGTCTTGGAGAATATTACTCTATTTGAGTCTCCAAATTATTCAAATTCAAAGTAATCCTCAATATCATTTATTTAGTATATTAGTTCTTCTGGATTCAAATTTCTATTAAAGGTAGGAACATTAATCTTTGGTCTTTTCTTGATAGGACTCTCAACAACAAATCCTTGACAACTACTACAACTTCCTCTCTTTGTTTAGTTATTTGGCTGGAATTCTTTAGAGCTTCTTCTTCTTCCTCATCACTTTTTGGTTCCATTCTCCATGAAAAAACTCTTCTTATTTCTTCTTCAAGTGTTTCCACTTGTCTTCTCAAAGCTCTGAAACCATCATCATAGACAAAGTTGTCAATTCTTCCTCTTCCTCTTCCTCTACCACAATGAGCTCCTCTTGCATACATTTTCTACACACCCACAAGCTCAATCATGGTGCAAATTGCTTCTCTTTGGTGGTCTATTCACACATTCAAGATCTTCATACTTTGATACCACTAATGTAGAGAGGGTTTGATGTTCTCCAATCCCTCTATAAAATCACATAACAATGACTTAAATAGAATGAAGAATTTGCAATTTAAAAATGAAGAATTGTTTGCATAGGAAACCATTGAATTTATTTGTTAAGGAAAGATAATTACAATGATTATCAGTCATCAGTAGATTTATGAACAATAATAAAAATCTCTACAAACATCTGATATGCCAATTTGAAAATATTAAAAAACAAACTATGCTCAACTATGTGAGCTCTTGCAAACTATTTCACTTTTCAACATCTCAACTCCACTTGCAGCTTTTGAAGCTTCAACCTATTGATCTAGAATCATAAAGGACTTTTTTAAATCAGTCCCAAACTGAAACAACACCCCAAGAACACTCTCCATGAGAATGCTATTCCTACCTCTCCTCTCCCTCCAAAATTCCTCTTCAAAACTTCTTTTAATGAATCATGGTTTTCTGATTCTCAACACCACATGTCTTGGAATTGACTTAATGAAATTTATTTATCCTTCTCCAATATGGGACACCACTTCCTATAGCTTCACCTTAAATCCCCTCAAAAATCATTTAAAAAAATTAAAAATTCATTTCAAATAGTCCCCCAAAGATAGGAGTTTTAGTTTTTTATTCTCCTCTTTTGACTCCTAAAAGGGTAGAAAATCAAAGCAAGTATTGGGTGCCAACTTCCCTAGTCCCTAATTTTTAGGGATCATGATTGAGTGTTTTAAAGCTCCATATTTCAAATCCCAACGCTTCATATTTCTTTTCAAATATTTTGCAATTAAATGTTTTAAAACTTCTTTTTTTCTTTTTCACCCACAATGTCAACTTGTCAATGTGCAATGGAAATTTATTTGACATGTTTATTTAATCAAAGATAATTCATTTTCCACCTACTAACATGAATTTCAAATGAAAATTTACTCACACCAAAAATTCAAAAATTCTCAACAAAAATTAAATCTTTTTATTTGACACATGATTGCCAACTACCATGGATGCTCCTGCATCACTTTGGCCACTAATACACCCATTTCATAGAACCATTGTAGTCATGATTTCATCACCTTAACATAATTTTTTATGATCATAATTGAGCTATCAACTCAATTATTTATGGTGTAAATTTTTTTCCATCACAAATAGGGCATAATAAATATTTTTAATTCTATCAGGTAATGTCAATATATTTTCATCCACTTTGACTACTTCACTAGTCTCTTCAAAATGCAATAATTAGTACTTATCTATATGATCTCATTTTTCTCATAATACTACTCACACTTTAATTAATTCATTACATAATGCATTTAGATATCATATTTTTCATAATTATTTTAAATTCTTTTTTAAAAAAGTTACAACTTATTATACTTTCACTACACTTCCCATTTGAGGATAAACAAAGCTTTTTGAAAAACAAAACAAGTTAAAAAAAAATCATAAAATAGGAGTCCAATTTACTTTCACCTTGGGTTATTATTATTTCCCATTTATGGTGTGTACATATATTTCCTAAACTTTAGTACATATATGTTATTAGTCTTCTTTTTCTCACATGATGGGAAATTAGAGAAAGTTTTTGGACCAAAGTTTAAGAATAGGGAAAGCATAAAAGACTTATAGGCTCATTTCCATAATGAACATGATGTGAGAAAAACAATATTATTTTGTTTAAACCTCAAATAAATGAGGGACATGAACATTAAAGAGGATATTCATAAAGAGCTAACAAATTTTGAGAATATATTGAATCCCACTTATGATTTAAAACATGTAGATTACATGCTCATTCCTTTGACTAATTGGATGGTTATATAAGATAACAATGAGCATAAAATTAATCAAAAGATAGATTATTTTAGTCTATGTTAGCTATAATCCATGAGGGAAATTCTTGGAAAGGGAAAAGAGAAGAAGAGAAAGAGAAAGAGTGATCCACATCCTGCACTCAGAAGGACTAAAATTAAAGGAATGGATCAAATGTAGAAACTAAAGAAAGCCTTTGAAAAGGATAAGAAAAGTGAAGATGTTATTGATGTAGGAGTTAGAGTGAGATTTGGAGAAATCCCATTATAGTAGGCTCATCCTAATCAACCCAAGGTGATAATACCAACCTCTTCACTCTTTATTGATAAACCTAGGATAGTATAATTTTCTTCATCATCTTCTTCTAAGAGGAATCCCTCTCCTCAAAGGACATTATTGTCACATGAAATTCCACCCTACTAAAAATAGGCTCAACATTCCAATGACACAATGGAACTAACCTCAAGGTATGGGAGCTTGCAGTTGAGGTTATATCTATGAATAAGGTCAACTTCCTTTTCTAAATTAGGTACATATATGTTGGAAAACCCAATACATGAAATCCTATCACTAGTCCTATTCTACCATCTCACAGAGGAAAAGGGAGAGAAAAAAATACATCAAAAAAGGGGAAGGAAATGTGATACACATAAATTATATTTGCTTCTTCCTTTTGGTGATACTATTTTTAGCTTGTGCCACTCCCCTAGTGATGCCCATCAGTTATAATCAATCTGAAAGATCTTTATGGTGCATCATGCTCAGGACCCTTTGCTAGTTGCAAAATTCCCTTGTGTGAAGATCCATTTTCAAACCCCAAAGTGGCTAAGTATTGTGTTTTTGGACCTTTAGGTATCACTTGCTTGCTTCCTTGCATCCTTCCTCTATCACTCTTGATCTCCTTCTTCTTCTCCATTTGTTTCTATTTCTCCCTTTGACATTTCGGGTTTCACCCATCAAGCTTAACCCTTACCCTCTTCCCAAATTATGATCCTTTCTTTCAAAAATCAACTAAGTGTTGATTTTTGGGGATCGAGCCTCAACATTTCCTCTTACCTCTTAACTTTGTTAAGGTAAGAGGTAGTATTTCTTCATGACCCCTAATATGTTCTTTGGAAATGCGACTAAGCATTTTATTTTTAGAGTTCGAGTATCGACCATCCCATTTACCTCTTACCTTTGTTAAGGTAAGAGGTAAGACCTTTCTCTGACCCCCAACTTCTAATATTTTATTATCCCTTTCATACATCAATGTTCACCCTTTCCAACTATTCTTTGCATTGCTTAGCGGTATGCGGTAAGCTATGTTTCCGACTTCCAAATCTTGATGCTAATGCTGATGCGAGTGTTGATGAAAAATGTGAAGTATGTAGTATGATGAAATGTTGAGGCCCGATGTTCGATGTAGTGTTATTTTCAGCCTTCTATCCCATTTAATTCATGGGAGATCTCTCCTTTTAGGACTGATAGTGGTGCAGGAGCACCCATAGGTTATCACAGTTTGACTAGAAGGTCATGTTTTGGCAATTTGTTTTATGCCAACTTTTCATCTTTTCTTGTTCATTTTGAATGTAAGCCTTAATGGAATTTTTTGGTTGGGTTTTGGTCAGATGAAGATCATGTTGATCATAGGATAGGTGTCTCATGGTTCTAACTCAAAGTAAGGTCTTGGATGTTTAGGAATTCTTGCAAAATATGTGAAAATAATACTCAATTAGAGTTTTCATACGGCCAAGAAGAGCCCAATGGTGTGATAACTGAATTGGAGGCCCTATTTATGCAATACCTCAGCATTGGAGCAGGGTTGGAAGCATTTGAAATTGTTGAAGTTTTGAATTCAAGAAGAAACAACTGTGTTTTAGTGAGAATTTTCTGATTTTTGCATTGTAGTGTTGCTTGATGGATTGTTCATGGCACTAAAATCTATGTAGGATGTAGAGTAGTGTTCCTTCAAGTTTTGTGTAGCATTAGATAGCTCCTTTGTTCAGTTTTAAGCTTAGTTTGTAAATAATTTGGTTTCCATATTGTTGCTGGTTTGATCCAGACAATTTTGTGAAAATGGAGTATTAGTCCACTTTCCCACTGTACAAATTGTATGGCCCTTTGGGAATAGTGACTAGACTCCATGTATGTATATATGGTAGGATTTAGGGTTTGTGAGAGTGCAAGAGCTGTTGGAAAAGTCTTGCCCTAGGCGAGCTAGGGAGGTGCCCGACTAGGAAGACTTAAGTGCAGAGCACATAAATTGCAGGGGTGATAAATTCTTGACTAATTTCCTTTTGGAGAAGGAAGGTGGGAGTCTTGCCAAGGTTTGGTAATTAGGAGGAAACTCTACCAACTCATCTGGTTGGTGAAAGACTTCATAGTTTGAGAGCAGCCAGAAAATGGCTTAAAAACCCTAGAATTGGCCATTTTCAAGTTGAGGCTTTGTACAGACAGTTAAGACCCAAGACCTTAAAAATATTTGAGAGGTGTTCACATGAACCAGGAATCCCAAAGAAATATTGGGGATTCTTTGGAAAGATTGAGAGAATCAACTTGTTTTCTCAGAGGAGACCTAATTGGGGCTCTTAGGGCTAGTAGCCTTTTCAAGACCTAAAAGAGGGTTTGGTGAAAGTGACCAAGAATTGGAGTTAGGTGGACCTTCAAGAATCATAGTAGGATGGATTGGAGTCTTTTGAAGCACCTCCACACCCATGCAAAGTTTAATTCTTTAATTTGGAAGTTTGTAGCCTTTAGGGTGGATTAAGGGCTAAGGTTAGAGTTGCAAGTTTGCACCAAGATTTGACTTGGTAGAAAGAATTTGTGTTGATAGTTGGGGTTGGAAAAGCAAGACCAGGGGACCCTAAGTACTAGAAGGTCCTATAGGTTAAACTGGTGGAGTGAGACACCTTAGAGGTCTTCCAAATAAGACCTAGAGCATGAATCAGTGATTGATTCATCCAACCTCCCTATCAGATAGCCTGATCACACTCACAATTCCATATTTTTTCACATAACACCATTATTGTTGCAATGACTCTCTCTTGGTGACTAGTTTTTATTTTTTGGGAGAAGGGATGGTATTTAATGCTAGTTTGACCTCAACTAATGGTAGAGTGCTACCCATGCCCTTTTATGTATTGTCATCCTTCCTTGTATCAATGATTTTCCATGATTTGTTGTGGATTTGGTGGGGGATTTCTTCATAGTTTGTGTGCTCTTTGAACTGAATACTTTTCATGGATGTTAGATACACTGATGGTGGCCACCTTCTTCATTTCTAGTCAGATTTTATAGCTGTGTAGATATTTTATAATTGTGGGTTCACCCTAGTTTGGTTAGAGTTTGTGCCTAGTTGAGTTTTGGGTTATGCTTCAACCATAAAAGCAAGTTTTGTTATTTTTGTTAGTGTTCATAGGTTAGTTCTTTCTTGGAGAGTTTTGTGTATTGGTAAGGTGGATTCTATGTATAGATGGTGTATTGCTGAAAAGTGAAGATCTATGTTTGTAAGCTATTACATGACATTATTTCTATATCTTGTAACTATGGCAAATATGAATATATGTTGATATGTTGTTTTCAAGCATTGAACTTTTGATTTGTTTGCTTATCATTCAAGGAGTGATGTAAATGCTTGCATAGAGATAGTGAAGATATTATACCTTTAGATGGATTTGTAAGTAGAGTAGCATAACAGGGTTGTGAAGGCTTGGTTATCACAAGGTGATAATCTATTCAGAAGACTCCCAATATATGTTTCATGTTTTCATCATAAAATGCTTAAAATATGACTCTATAGCCCAAGGAAGGCATTGGTTTTGCATGGTATACCTCCCCCATCCTCAAAAAATAAAATTTATACTCAAAAACCTTTTCCCCACTTTTTTAGTTTTGATTTTCTTTCATGTTTCCTACTTCATACTTGAACTTAAATGAGAACAAGGGGTGTAACTATCCCTATAAGACCTTGTCATATGTATGAATATTATTTGCTTTATGAATAGGGATACCCACCTAGGTCTTTGTAGATCCTGAAGTGCAGGGGAGAAAAGTGTTAAATCCATCTCCAATTCGTTGGACCCTAATCTTGAAGTCCTTCAGCATAAGATCTAGTTGTCCTTTACAGGGTTTTCAAGGTTCAACAATAAAAAAACCAACAGATTGGAAACTCTATTGGGGAAAGAACAAAGAATCTCTAGTTATATATGTTGTTGCTCTAAATTTGAAGCTCCCCACCTAAGACACCAAAAGATTGGTAACTCTACTAGGGATAAGAATAATGAATCTCTGGGTGAGCAATTAAAAATTTACTTTTCCTTATCTGAGCCACAAACAATTTTGGTGACTCCACTGAGGCAGATAGAGGCATACCCATTTGGAAGGAGCCCGAGCTTTGCCGATTTGAAGTTTTGGGTCTTGAGATCCAAGGACCTTCATACTTGAAGAGGGAACCTATTACAATATTTATGGTTGTGTTCTTGAAGTTTAGTTCTCTATTGGTCGAGAGAACTTAGAAATATTTTGATCTTTGAAGGATGTCCTTGTTGCTTGAAGATTATTTCCTCTTTCAAAAGAGGTGGCAACTCTACAACAAATTTTTACATCATTAGAAGAGTTTGGGTGCAATAATTTTCTGGTATTTATTTATTTCAACATTTTGTGTGAAGGTCAATAATAAAGTTCTAGTAAATATTGTCCCTTATTCAATTTTTTAAGGTACTACTAAAAAAGGTAGTTGAGAAAATCAGATATTCTAAAGCAGATAGTTGTAGAGGGATAGATATTCATTAGAAAATATGTATAACTAGTCAAGTTCCCCCTCTACAAGCTATTCTGCCATGACTAAATTAGAGTCATATCCTTAAAGAAATTGTTTCTCTATAGAAAGATATAACCCTTTGGATTTTGGTAAATCCCAAGGTTATCCACACTCTATCCCAAGAGAAATAAATGAATACTTGCCTAAGTTTAGAGGTAGTCATGAAGAATCAACATCAAAACATTTGTAGGTTTTCACTAGTTTGGTGATGAAATGTTAGATAATAGAGGAGGATGTTTTCATGAATTTTTTTATAGAAACTTTGAGAAATGGTGCATGGGACTAGTTTTTTAATCGTCCTTTGCATTCTATTTATTCATGGCATCAACTTGAGATACTATTCATGGATCGATTTGGTGAAGTGAATAAAAAATGCTTATTTTATAATAGGGTTTTGCACACTCAATTTTTTTTGATGAATATGAGCATGTGGTTGAGTACATGCCACATTTAAAGGCATTCTATGATATAAAAGATATGAAGGTGATTCCCATTTCAGTTTTCATGATATATTCATGAAATGTTTGTATAATATACTAGATTTATATATACTTGATGAATAAATGTGTATTGATTTATTTTGTGGAAGACTTGAGCCAAGTCTAAGTATAATGCCAAAAAATTAGAATCCTTCTATACTTAGACAAATATTTCAATGGCTTTCGGTTATGGATAGGATGATAGGGAAGTATGGAAATTGTTTCCTATTTTGATTGTGTGATGGTACTTATTCTAGTCTTTTTGATATGAGCTTAGATGGTATAAAAAAAGGCAATAATGATGCATCTCATTGTGGTGAATATTTTTCTTTTGAGCAACCCATAGAGGACACATGTACGGAAGAATTTTGTTGTAACAACAACAAAAGTGTAACATGTATGATGGAGTGACTGAAATATTTGAAGTCATACCTTCTACTAATGTTGAAATTGTAGAAATGGAGAGTCATCTCTCTATATCAGATGAATGTGACAGTATGTGCAGTGATATTTAGCCAGAGAAATCATTCATGGAGAGTTGCAATGAAGAAATCAATGATGATTTCTAGTTTGAAAGTGTGGTATATGGCACTACTAATTAATGTTGTAGTAGTATGGATAAAGAAGAAGATGTGTATGCAAGAGATTGATCAGATAAATCAGTGCAGGTAGCTGATTGTGTTGGGCATGCATATGATGGTGATGTAAGTGATGAACAAGAAATTGCTTCCTTGTTTGAATTCTTACCTTCTTTTGTCCATTTTTTTGGTTTTGAAGTTGTCATTGAGTTTTTTCATGGGGATAACATAGATGCAACTATACATGAAGATGGAAATGTAAAGATAAATATTGGTACAACTGATGATGTTTTTTATGATGAATTTTTATATGAGGAGTGTGATTGTTTTAGTCACATAGATGCCTATGAAAACTTTTTTTTAGGGGGTGCATCTCATAGTCTTCCTCATGAGTGATGGAATTCAATTCAGTCATGGAAAGGAAGTGTTGCTGAGATGAGCTCCACAGATGTGTGTAATAGGTTTGATTTTTGTGGCACATATGTCTCAGTAGATTGCCAAGAAATTGAAATAGAGAGACAATCTAAAGAGTGTAGACCTTCATTCAAAATGTATCATGATTTGAAAGGATGTGTTGATGAAGTTTGCATCAAAATTAATGACTCCAAGCGTGTATCTTGTAGTGGTGATGAGCTAAAAAAAATAGTGATTATTGGCTGCTCATCTTTCTTATATGCCATAGATTCAAAGTTTTCAGTTTAACTTGTTAGAGGATGAGTTTCCCTCTGCAAGTCAATATTGTGAAGAGGCATATTTTTATTTTCCATATGAATTGGAGGTAACTTCTCTTTTCCTGAATTCATGTGAGATGGTCAGCAGGTATAAAGGCACCATGGTTTCATATGGTGCTGATCATAGTTCTCAATTTTTGCCACTTGGTACAAAATAAAAAAATGTAGTGTGTGGCAGTGAGGTGGCCTATGTGGTATTGTTACCATGCAACAAAAGGATCAAACATGGAGAAAGTTTTCACTTGTTCAAGGGTAATCATATATTTTTTCTTGTAGGAATAAGGTTTCCTTTGCTACTATGGTGTGGTAGAAAAAGTTTTGGATTAAGGGAGATCATCTCCTTGATAGGCTAGTGTTTGATAGAGGGAAGTGTTGGCATCCCTTTTTATTTGGTGGATTGGGGCCATCAAATGAGGTTTAAAGGTTGGGTGGTTTCTGAGCCCAATGGATATGGCCCCATGGTCTACTTCCCCAGAGATTTGGAATATTGTCATCCTTCACTGAAGCATGCATCCCTAACTAGAGCCACTAGTGGCACTATTTTTAGCTTATGCTACTCCCTTGGTGATGCCATCATTTATAATCAATATGAGAGATCTTTATAGTGCATCATGCTTAGAAACCTCTACTAGTTGCATAATTCCCTTGTTTGAAGATCCATTTTCAAACCCCAAAGTGGCTACGTATTTTGTTTTCAAACCTTTGGGTTGTCTCTTTCTTGCTTCCTTACATCCTTCCTCTATTTCCCCTAATCTCCTTTGTCTTCTTCTTTTCCCTTTCTTTTCATTTCTCCCTTTGAAATTTTGGATTTTTTCCATCAAGCTTAACCCTGACCCTCTACCACCTTTTCCTTCCCTCTTCCCAAACCCTGATCCTTTCCTTCAAAAATTAGCTAAGTGTTGATTTTTGGGGGTTGAGCCTTGACATTTTCTCTTACCTCATACCTTTGTTAAGGTAATAGGTAGTCTTTCTTTGTGACCCCCAATATGTTATTTGGAAAAGTGACTAAGAATTTTATTTTCAGAGTTCGGGTATTGACCATCCCCTTTATCTCTTACCTTTGTTAAGGTAAGTGGTAAGTCCTTTCTCCAACCCTTGAATTTTGATATTTGATTAGCCCTTTTAGACTTCGATGTTCACCCTTTACTCCCATGCTTTGCATTGCTTAGTGATATGCGGTAAGCTACATGCCTAACCTTTGAATCTTGATGCTAATGCTGATGTTGGTACTAATGAAAAGTATGATGTGGTATGATGAAATATTGAAGCCTGATGTTTGACGATAGTGTTATTTTCAGCCTTGTGTCCTATTTAATTCATGGGAGGGCTCTCCTTTCTAGTCTGACAACTCGATCATACTCATAATTTTGTGTTTTTTTCATGTGAACGCCATTATTGTTGCAAAGACTCTCTCTTTGTGACTAGTTTTCATTTTTAGGGGAAAAGAATGGTATTTAATGCTATTTTGACCTAACCCCATCAATGGTGGAGTGCTATCCATGCCCTTTTATATGGTGCCATCCTTCCTTCTTTCAGTGTTATGGTCTTTTCCGTGATTTGCTACATATTTAGTGAGGGATTTCTTCATATTTTGCATGCTCTTTGAACTAAAGGCCTGGCCTAGATGTCAAATTCACTGATGGTGGCTGCCTTCATTTTTGGTCAGATTTTATAGCTGTGTAAGTATTTTGAAATCATGGGTAACCCTAGTTTGGTTAGGGTTTGTGCCTAGTCGATTTTTCAGTTATGCTTCAACCATAAACACATTTTTTGATGTTTTTGTTAATTTTCAAAGGTTAGTTCTCTCTTGGAGAGTTCTATGTATTGGTAAGGAAAATGCTATGTACAAATGGCATATTGTTGAAAGGTGAAGATCTATGTTTGTAAGCCATTACATGATATTAACTCTATATCTTGTAATTGTGGCATATATGAATATACACTACTATGTTGTTGTTTCTATTTATGAAATGTAATACCTTTTGAATCTAAGTAGCAAGGTTATTGAGAGTCTTCAAACACATTTTCCATTTGAACTATTTATGTGTTCAATTCAAGAAGTGATGTAAATGCTTGCATAGACATAGTGAAGAAATTATACCTTCAGATGGACTTGTAAGTAGAGTAGTATAATAGGCTTGTGAAGGTTGGGTTATCACAAGGTGATAGTCTATTTAGAAGACCCCCAAGATATGTTTGGTGACGTCATCATAAAATGCTTAACATATGACTCTGTAGCCCAAGGTAGGTATTGGTCTTGCATGTTTTTCCTCCCCATCCTCAAAAACAAACTTTATATTAAAAAACCTTTTCCCTACTTTCTTCGTTTATATTTTCTTTCATGTTTCCTACTTTATACCTGAACTTAAATGAGAACAAGGGGTGTAACTAGCCCTATAATCTCTTGTCATTTGTATGAATCTTATCTACTTTAGTATAGGGATACCGACCTAGGTCTTGTAGAGCTTGAAGTGTAGGGGAGAAAACTGTTAAATCCATCTCCCATTCATTGGCCCCTAACCTTGATGTCCTTGAGCATAAGAGTTGGATTTCATTTAGAGGGTTTTTAGGGTTCAACAGGTAAAAACACCAACACCTTCTTAGAGCAACACAATGCATCAATGAAAATAGTTAGGACTCACAAAGTTCTTTATTCTACTAGTTTCCATGGGTACATATGGATTTTAGGGTTTGATAAGATAATATAAGGAAAGGAAATATTCACAATAAACACCTACAAACATAGTTAACACAACATATATACATAGAAAATGGAAAAAAATAAATAGCCATGAAGGCAAGAGAGATCTACACAACATATCAAAAAGAGAGAAGAGGTATAATGATAAATTTCATTAATGTAAAGGCATAAGCCTCTTTACAGTTCTAGAATGCATAGAGATATAGTGTTTGATAGAGAATCTAGGAAGAAAATTTACAAGAGACCCCCAAAATGAGCCTTTATTCCCAAGAGAAACTCAAAAAAATATGCTAAGAAAGTGTGTAGAACATTATTTGATCGACTACTATATCTTCACATTGATGATTTTTTAGCATGTGTAGAAGGATGGAGATACCCAAAATTATAATGATTTGGGGATGAGAAATTGAAAAAAGGGATACCTATAGATAATAAATGAAGTATGGCCACCACAATCTTTATTGGATCTATGCTTAAATCCATTTTTGTAGCCTTATAAGTTGAGACCATATGTCTAAGAAGAGTCTTTGAGAATCAATGGCATTTAATATTGAAAACACACTTTGAAGAATATCATCGAATCTTCCTTCCCATTGAAAAATAATCAACACCACTATTCAAAATTCCATATTCAACCTTCCTTTCCTTTAGAAATCTATTGAAAACACCATCAATAGTGCCATCAATTGCATTCCTTTCCTTCAGAAATTGGGGAATGAGAGGAATAGTTAATACTTTCTTAAAATGGGAGAGGGGAAGGGGCAGGATTGACAGCGAAAACTTGAGAGTTTAAAGTTTACTTTGTTAGGTGTTGGGTTTCAAGCATGACACTTAAAACATACCAAAAAAAGAAAGATTTTAAGGAGAAAATATGAAGGAAAAAAATCTATAAAAGGGACTTGGGTGAATTACAATGGGAAGTAATTGGGTGTCGGGCATTAGGCATGCCACTTAACACATAGAAAAAAGAGAAATAGCTTAAGGAGAAAACTTGAAAGTTGAAAAAAAGAAGAAGTGACTGGGGTGAATTTTTATGGGAAGACATCAGGTGTCGAGTGTTGGGAATGACACTTAACACGTACCAAAAAAACAGCTTAAGGGAAAAACTCAAAGGCTGAAAACTAACAAAAGGAACTTGGATGAATTTTTGACGGGAAGACCTTGGGTGTTGGATGTCGAGTGACGAGCCTAGTTTTTGGTCCAATTTTGGGTAGAATCTATAGTTTATTTGCTGGCAGTTGTCATGGACTTTGATGTTAAATGTTGATATTTTCATAATGTTTCCCCCAAACCATAGACATTGGGATTAATCCTATTTTTGCAAGTTTTAATGACATTGGCATATTATGTGGATTATCTATATTGATTTTACATGTGGTTAATGAATGTTCCTTAAGGTGGTTATAGATATGTAGTTATTGTGCATACTAACATTGCCATGTAGATTTAATTTGAGGATGCCAAGTTGAAGAAGACACCACTAGTTGGGCATGCATTGTAACGTCCAACAAAGGAATCACTCAAAGGTCAAATGAGGTTGATGGTAGAATATTCCTCATGTAAACTAAATGTAACCACCTTGTGGTGGACGTTAATGTTGGTTGAGAAGATGCGGGTGTTATTGCTATGCTAAATCTATGTTTGGACCTGCATGTCTAACCAGATTCCATGCACGTGTAACCACCGCCACTCCACTTTCTTTGTTTTCCCTAAATGGAATCCTCCTAGTCGTGGAGTTGACTCCCTTGTTTGGTTGATAGTATAAATAAATATCTGATGCTCCTTCTTAGGGGGTTGCACAATTTGATATTATACTTTCACTCTCAAGTTTTCAGTAATACAAATACATTACTCTTTTGTACTCATGATTTACAATGAATAAAATAAATTTTTGAGTTTGAGCATCTAAGTTCTCATTAGTTTTAGAGGATACTTATCCAAGGGGGACCACTTGGTGAGTAATCTATCCTTTTAGTTTAGTAGTATTTTAGTATTACTTGTTGTCTAGTAATTAGTTAGAAATTTGGCACCAACTATTCCTGTAGCCACTAGAATTTCATTTTGTGACTATTCTTGCAACCAAAGTAGATAGATTAGTGCCCTATTTGTTGCTCATATTTTCATTTTTGTTATGCATTTTAGTTTGATGTAGTTGTTGATTGATGATTGAATTTTATGGTATTTGCTTCTAAGAAATTTACTTTCAACATTGTGTGTTCCTTAGCTATAGAATGAAAATGGCTACTTTGGATTCCTAGTGCACATACTGTGCTGACCCATTTCAAGTTCATGTCCCTGGGTTGAAAAGTTAAATGCACCTTCATGATGATTGAAATAGCTATTCAAGTTAGATTCCCAATATCTAAATCATTGTTGTAAGGGCTTAGTTATTGAATCATTATAGGAGGCCAACATTTTTGGCGCCGTTGTCAGGGATGGTGTCAAACTAGGGAGTTCTTTGGAGTCATTGGTAATTTCTCTTGCTGTAGTGTTTCTGGAAGTTTTTCGTAGTATATCCTCATTTAGGAAGTAATGACCCACCTTATTCTTTACCAATTCTTTGTGTGAGCTGGTTGATAGTGAGTGATATTTCATGCATAGAGGGAGGAGAAGGAATTTTTATGGGATATTTCTTCCTAACAATCCTAATCCATTCCAGATAGTTGAATATCAAAACCTACCAAGAGAAGAAGAAGAAGAAGATCCACACCCCTTTGCTGATGCATTTCTTGAATTGACTAGCTTTGAAGTCTCCTTTGAAAACCAAAATCAGCTTGAGAACCCCTTTTCTTTGGAACTACATCAAGCAGGCATGAGTGATGCAAATAGGAACGTACCTAACCAACCAACTTTTCATTTCCCCATTTCCCATCAGAATGAAGTTGACAACATCAAGAAGATCCCTGCTTCAACACTCCCCAGGTTTTATGGACTTGTCACAAAAGATCCTGATACCATTTTATTTGAGTTTGACATACTCCGTAGGAGTTATTATTATACCACCGATTCCCATAGGCTTAAGCTATTTCCCACCACTCTGAAAGATGCTACATTAAGATGGTTCATGAGCCTAAATAGAGATACTGTGGAAACTTGGGAAGACATGAAGACAAAATTCCTTGAGAAATACAAGGAATATTGTAGGGGAAATGACATGAGAGGAGGTGGCATTTTCAGGATGCAACAAAAGGAAGATGAGATTCTGGAAGATTATATTGCAAGGTTTCTATTTTTCCTACAAAAATTTCCACACCATACACTCAATGAAGACTCACAAAAGTCACTTTTCCTAAGAGGAATCAATGATAGCTGCATTGATTCCTTGGACCTCATGGGAGGAGGAGATATCTCTCAAGTTCCTTAGGAAGATATCAAGAAAATATGCTAGAATTACTCTAGGAAGCTTCAAAGAAAGGGAGAGCTTACCAGTCTTCCATGTGTAAGTCAACTACTGGTGGAGTTTCAAGAATGGAGATTACTCATTTGCTGGTAGAATTTAAGCAATAAATTATAAATAATCTAGCTACTCAGCTAGATACACTTTAGGCCAAGAAGAAGCAAGAGGAGATAGAGGCAAAGTTAATAGAGTATTTCCCCCACTGCACACAAAAGAAGAGGGACTGCAAATGCAAGATGGTAGCTAATCTTGAAAGCAAGAAGATTCCACTTGAATTCAAGCCAATCTAGATTAAAGAAGACCAAGTCTACTATGTTGCACAAAGGAAGACTTGGGCTCCAAGACAAGGTATGCCACTGGATCCACTATCTTATGTTGGGCCATATTTTAATTCCTATTCATCTAGTAACCAATGACAACCCCCATATCCATCCAACTATGGAGGGTATCCATCATAGCCTTGGAGTAACCATCCAAATGCTTGGTCCAATCATCAAAACCCTCCACCCTAGTGGCAACAACCTCAGGGGAATTAGCAGCAATTTCAAGGGCATTGGTAGCCACCTCTACGAAATTAGCAGCAAATAGATCAATAGAGGGGAGGACAACAATGGCCTTCCTAGATAGCCAGTTACATGCAACCACCTTATCAACCCCAACAACCTACTATAATTCCTCCACCTACTAATCCAAGCTCAAATGCACCTAAAACTAATCAACTACCAACTCAACCCACATCCAATCCAAATAATTAACCACAACAACAACCTACATACTCTTTTGATTCAAATCAATTCCTTGCATATGATGTGAGTGTAAGTGGCATCCACTTGCATTCAGGAACTACTCTACCAACCCCTTCCAAGCCCATTATCACTAAGCTTCTTGTGGAAGAGGAGGAGGAACCTCTTAATGATCCCATTCAGCCAAGTGACCTAAAAATCCTAAACCAGTCCAAGTAAAGTAGACTGAAAAAGAACCACCATCTATGCAGAGATTGGAAGTTTCCAAGAAGAAGGAAGAAAAGGAGGATACAAATTTTGACATCTTGGATCAGCTAAGGCATATATGTGTCCAAATACCTCTATTTTAGGCCATAAAGGATGTTTCAATCTGCGACAAGGCAATCAAGGAAGCGTGGCTCAAGAAGTTAGGTAGAAAAAAGAAAGACCCAACTATAGTTCATGTGGTGGGACAACTAGCTAACATCATTTTTGGAAAAGTAACTATTCCCAAGTATATTGACCTAGGTAGTCTTGTGGTAGGAGTTGTTATAAATGGGATCCAAGTAAAGAATGCTTTGATTGATATAGGGGCAGCAATAAATGTAATGACCAAGGACATCCTGCAGTAGCTAAACATTGCAAGCATGAGATCTACTCCTACTATCCTGCAACTTGCTAATAGCTATACTATTAAGCCTGATGGTGTAGTGGATGATCTTGTGGTAGTTTTATACTCTTGGGAGTACCCAAAAGACTTTATGATTCTTTCTCCTAAAGCTACACTAGGAAAATATCCCATTATTCTTGGAAGGCCATGGTTAGCAACTATAGATGTATACATTGGATTTCGATTAGGTGACATGACCATTTTAGATGGGAAGGACACTAAAATTTTTGTTCTTTATCCTCTTGCTTAGCCATCTCATGATGAAGATAATCCTGTATGGCCACATATTGGTGAAGAGGTCGAGGAAGTTAATTTTGTGGTGCAACTTATGATGTTAGGCAGAAGCTCTTTCATGTGGCTCCAAGATGAGGATGAAGTATTGTATAACATCATTCAGAACCATTGTGAAGTAGAGGAAGCGTCATCTTCTCATTCTACTACTCCAGTCAAGACACTTCTACCTGCTCTTCCTACAACCACTGCTCTTGCAAATGTTCTTCCTACAACCACTCTTCCTGCAACCATTGTTCTTGTAGATAGACTTCCTGCAGTAATAGGTATGTCCCATACATTTCTTCTATATAAACTAAAGGTACCATGTGTTAATGAAGCAACCATGATAGAGTTAACTACACAAGTACATGTGTTAGAAGGAAAATATTTGAATGTTAACAATAAATTAAGTGAAGAATATAAATTGTTATTGGAAAACTTATTAAGGACCCATTGACATGCATTTGCATGGGATTATCATGATATGAAGGGATTGGACCCTAAAATTTGTACACATAATTTTTATTAGAGATGATTTCACCCTAGTAAGACAGCCACAAAGAAGAATTAACCTTGCACTAAGAGAAATTGTAAAAGGGGAACTACCAAAATTACTAGATGTAGGATTTATCTACCCCATTTTAGAGCCAGTGGGTGTCCCCATTAGTGATTGTTCCCAAGAAAGGAGGGAAATGACAAGTTTGTGTTGATTACAGGGAATTTAATGTTGCCACCAAGAAGGACCACTTTCCCTTACCCTTAATTGATAAGGTTTTGGACACACTTGCAAGAGAGTGATACTTTTATTTTCTAGATGGATTTAACAGCTACAACGAGATCCAAATTGTACTAGAGGACTAGAAGAAGACCACATTTACCTATCCATGGGGGACGTATGCCTACTTGGTACTCCCATTTGGTTTATGCAATGCACCTGCAACCTTTCAGAGGGCATTCATTAGCATATTCTCAAAAATTTCTCATGATTGCATGGAAATTTATATGGATGACTTTACCACTTATGGTGTTGATTTTAATCAAGCGTTGGAAAATCTCAAGAGAGTCCTATAGAGATGTGAAGACCAAAAGTTGTCCTTAAATAGTGAAAAATGCTTCATGATGATGCATGAAGGTGTAGTTCTTGACCACTACATCTCCCACAAGGGATTTCAAGTAGATCTTGCAAAGATTGAGATAATAAAAAATCTACCCACACCTACAAAACAAAAGGATGTTAGGAGTTTCTTGGGTCATGTAGGATATTATAGGCATTTCATGAAGGATTTTAGCAAGGTAGCAACACCATTGCATACTCTTCTCACTAAAGATGTTGAATTCCAATGGACTGAAGCTTGTGACAATGCATTTTCTAACTTGAAGGTAGCTTTGACTCATGAACCTATACTCAAAGGGCCTAATTGGGAACTTCCTTTCCACATCCATATTGATGCATCAAATCATGCCATAGCAGCAGTCTTAGGATAGAAAGAAGGAGCTGTTGAAAATGCCATTTACTTTGTTATCAAAAATTTACAAGGATTCAATTATACAGTGACAAAGAAAAAATGCTGGCAGT
This sequence comes from Sequoia sempervirens, assembly GCA_007258455.2. NCBI lineage: Eukaryota > Viridiplantae > Streptophyta > Pinopsida > Cupressales > Cupressaceae > Sequoia > Sequoia sempervirens. The sequence goes on from VDFB02000015.1 coordinate 278,329,013, forward strand.
AATCTATACACTAAACAAATTCAAACATTACATAACAGGTTACCAAATCTTTGTACAAATTGATCATGCAACCATTATATATCTCATGAATAAACCTTTAATCACAGGTAGGTTGGAAGGATGGTTATTGTTGATGTAGGAGTTTGATATAACCATTGTGGATAAGCCAGGGAAGGCCAATGTTGTTGCAGATTTTCTTTCAAGGCTGACTACATCAGAAGACAATCAACCCTTAGATGAATCTTTTCCCAATGAGCATCTATTCTCCCTTAGTATACAAACACCCTGGTATATTGATAGCCAATTATTTGGTCATAGGTAGAGTTCCTTCTCACTTATCTCCAAAAGAGAAAAGGGAACTCATTGAAAAATATTTTCCTTTCTCCTGGATTGTTGGATGTTTGTTTTATATTAGACTAGACCATGTCATGAGGAGATGTGTGAGAGAAGATGAGACATATGAAATTTTCCATGCATGCCACAATGAACCATGTGGAGGAAATTTTGTAGCCAAGAGGACAAAAATGAATATTTTGAACACAAGATATTATTGGCCAACACTCCACAAGGATGCATGAAGGTATAGTATAAAATGTGATAGATGTCAGAGAATGGGTAGACCAACCAGATATGATGAGATGCCACTTTTCCCTTAGGTAGTAATCACTCCCTTTGACAAGTGGGGATTGTATTTTGTAGGACCCATTGACCCTCCATCAAATGGTAAGTCTTATATATTGGTATGTACTAATTATGTGACAAAGTGGGTAGAAGTTAAGACCATGAAGCATGCAAGAGATAACAAGGTTGCAAAATTTCTTTATGAGGATATTTTCATAAGATATGGAGTTCCAAGAGAAATAGTGACTGATCAAGGGGCTCAATTCATATCAACCCTTGTTGTAGCACTAGTCAATGAGTACAACATAAGGCATAAGAATTCTACTCCTTGTCACCCCCAGGCTAATGGCTAAGTTGAGGTGACCAACAGAGAAATTAAAGCCATTCTGATCAAAACGGTAGCTATTCATAGAAAGGATTGGGAAAACAAGTTACCAGAAGCTATTTGGGCCTATAAGACAACCTAGAAAACAACTATAGGCTTCACTCCATTTGAGTTGTATGAAAAGATAGCCTGATGCCCATTGAATTTGAATATAAGACTCTTAGGAATGCAATAGATTTGGGGATGGATATTTCTAAGGCACAAAGAGAAAGAATCATGCAACTAAATGCTTTGGATGAGATAAGAAGAGCAACCTTGCATCATATAGAGGTAGTGAAAAATCAGAGAATCAAGTGGCATGAAAAATTTATCAAGGACAAGAAATTCCAACTAGGAGATTGGGCACTGCTATATGACTCAAGATATAAGGAAAATGCAAGAATATTGCAGACAAGGTGGCTAGGACAATATGAAGTCATTGAGGTCTTTCCTAATGGAGTTGTTCAACTTACTACCATTGACCCTGTTAGATTCAAGTTACTTGTCAATGGTCATCACCTCAGATTATATCATAAGTTAGCTTCCAAAGAAGAGTTCCTGTAGCAATTCACCTAGCATTCAACACTCGAGCTTCCTGCAGCTAAAGGAAGTGGACCTAGTGTCCCTACTTTTGGATAATTAAGGTATGTACTTGTCATAATAAAGACTTATGCTCTTGTGGAAGTCTATTTCTTCACCCATCCATCACCACCTTTCTCTCTCTTCCATCACTTCATTCCACCTCACCTCATTCCACTTCATTTTAATTAATTTCTCAATTTATTCCCTAAAAAGGTGAATGGTACTTTTTCCATGATCTTTGCAACAAATCCTCCACACATTCAGGTATGTGCACATTAATTCCTATATTTTAATCATCTTTTAAGTGCATTCATTTAATCACTGTACGTTAGTATAGATGTTCACATAACATGTCATTATTCCCTGTCAAATCACCACTCCCATCTCATATGTGTGGAAACATGTCCAAATTTAGGTTGGGGGGGAAAGAAAAAGATGCAAATATATTGCCAATGTGTCAATTTATGCTAGGCTACACCAGAAAATTTAAAATGAGCCAATTTGAAATCTAAGTGAGAGGATGACTTGCATGTGTGAAGTGACACTAATTACAGCCACCATTTCTTCCCATCATAATTATCCTTTATCACTTCTTTTCTTTCCATTATTGACCATGTCGTAATCTTGAGTTGCAAGAAAAAAGGTAAAACAAAAGAAAAAGAAAATTCAATCAATATTGGCACTAGAAATTTAGTAGGTATTGCAGGAAGGTTTTTGGCTTTCAGATAGGAATTATAGGAAGGAAATTTTGTAGAGTGATGGTTGATTTCAAATAATGGGAGGAGGGCTAATTCGAAATAAGCCCTTGGTTCGTGATGTTTTATTGTAGGATGCACATTGCCTAACCGAATCTAGAAATAGTGGATGGTTAAATTACTTCCTGAAGCTAGATAGCTTTGATGAAGGCATTGCACTAGAATTCACCCAAACATTTTTTGAAGGAAAATCCACAGTAAAAGGGTTGGAGGTTGTGGCAATTGAGGAAAGAATTTCATAGGTTATAGGGTTACCTGTTGATGATGAACATTACCCTACCTCCATAGATGCTAGGTCAGCTAGGGCCGAATTTATAGTACATGGTGACCCTCCAATCAATGTGGATAAACAGGGTGCAAAAAGAACCTCTCTGCCTGAACCATGGAAGTAGGCAACCATCTACATTTTAAGGTATGTCACTTGTGAAGGTCGTTTGTCAAACCTACATTCAATACATTTCAAACTCTTGAGTCACATGAGGCATGAGAGGAGGATGAATGTGCCTAACATGTTATACAATATTCTCTCAATCATGATGACTAAGACCCAAAAAGGTAGGGGTAGTTTTGTTTCCGACCATTGTCTGATTAAATTTTTAGTTGAGAAGTCTCTGCATGATGTGTCTGGAATAACCTGGGAAGAATTTATAAATGTTGATCAAATTAGACCTGAACACTTGCAACCTAAGTTTTTTCCTCAACCTTGTCGGTCTAGTAGGAGATTGAGCACGACTGAAGCCACTCTTGATGCTTCAACCTCTGGCGTAGGCCCTAGTGTAAACCTCCTACAACATAAGAAACCATAGAAATTAGTTCTTTTGGAATAGAGCACTCAGAAAAAGAAAGCTCCTCCTCAGATTCTGATGACGACGTTCCACTTGGAACCCTGATGAAAACTAAGGCACATAAGAGAGAAGTAGAAATGAGAAATGGAAAGGACAAAAGAAAACCGATAGAAAGAAAGGTGCCAAGTTCTAAGAAGAGGAAGGCTAACACTGTTCATCCTACAACCAAAGAAAAATGTGAGAGCCCTCCAAGGAAATCAAGACCAACTAGGCCAACATTTGGTATGCCTCCATAGGAAAGCCCTAAGCCTAGCAAGACATCACATGAGGAAACTAAAGCTCCAATGGGGTAGGAGAATGTTGAAGAAGAAGGCATATTTGAGAGAGCATCAAATATAACACTGGCCGATCTTGCTAACATTGTAGAAGAGTTTGAGGAAAATTAGGATTTCCTACAGCATGAGCAAGAAGTCTTGCAACAATAGCCAAAACTAGAGTAGGAGTTTCTGCAACCACAACAAGAACAAGAACAAGAGATCCTACAACAAGAAGTGGGAGAAGAAAAAGTACCCCCACAGCCAGAGACAATTGGACATCCTAAGTCCATGCAGATAGTAATATATGGGAATCAACCATTGACAAAAATACTGGTAGGAATTCATAATCCTCCTGATTTTACAATACATACGACAATTTTGAATTTATGAGAAGAAATACAAAGGAGGGAGGAAGAATGGAAAAGGAAAACAAAAATTGAAAAAGGAAATTCAAAAGAGGGATGAAGTCATTGAAGAAAAGAATGAGGAAATCGCTACTCTGAAGAAGAAAGTGGATAACATTGTGACCTTGGTACCACAAATATTGGAATGCAAAACCCCTCCAAGGGTCTATGCTTTGCACTTGAAAGAGAAATATCTCTCTTTTAGGTTGTCAAGGATTGTCTCAGGTTTGAATCCTTCTATTGACACTCCTAATGAATTTTTCAATGCTTATAGGATTGCCTCCCCTGAAATGAAGAATTTCCTATGTGAGTTTTACTTGCATAATTATGCTGTAACTAAATACCATGATTGGAATCCACTATTGTATGTTGGGGATGTCCAATTAAGGGCATTTATGTCTTGGGTGCAAAATGAGATTAGTTGGGGACAAAAACATGGGGCTTATAAGAAATTGGAGTCTAACATCCCTCTACCCATTAGGGCTGAATCAAGCAACCCAAGGGATATTTACAGAGAATGACATAGAATGCCTCTCAAACCTATTTATAGAAATAGGATTATGCCTTGGATTGAGGCAGTTTATAGTGAGTATGAGGTAAAGGCAACAATGAAGGAGGAAATTATGAGAGGATACCTATCACAAAAATGTAATAGCCTAACTGATGAGCTGAAACAGGCTGAACCCCATTCTATCCAGAATTATGTTGCAACACTAAAAAGGATTGATAGGTATATTTAGATTGGGAGAATGAAGGGGAAATTTTGGCTTCCCCTAAATTTTTAGCCACTCATTCTCATGTGGCCCATGCCAAACTTCAGGTTCTACCAATATGACATTGCTGCAGAAAAATAAAGATGGAGCATATTTGACAGATTAGGAGGATTCTATTAAGACCCTGATTCATGCTCAACAAACATTGATGTTGGACAACTATCAGTTACAAATCTCAGAGCTTTGACCAAGCAGAAGAACAACCCTTCCCTTGCTAGAGGACCAACAAAACGTTAGGTTGGGGGGAGTGATGAGCGTAGATTTTGGTCCAATTTTGGGTAGAATCTATAGTTTATTTGCTAGCAGTTGTCATGGAATTTGATGTTAAATATTGATATTTTCATAATGTTTCCCCCAAACCATAGATATTGGGATTAATCCTATTTCTAAGAGTTTTAATGACATTGGAATATTATGTGGATTATCTATATTGATTTTGCATGTGGCTAATGAATGTTCCTTAAGGTGGTTATAGATATGCAGTTATTGTGCATACTGACATTGCCATGCAGATTTAATTTGAGGATGCTAAGTTGAGGAAGACACTGCTAGCTGGGCATGCACCATAATGTCTAGCAAAGGAATTGCTGAAAGGTCAAACAAGGTCTATGATAGAAGAGTCCTCATGCAAACTGAATGTAACCACCTTGTGGTGGATGTTAATGTTGGTTGAGTAGATGTAGGTGTTACTGTTGTGCTAAATTTGTGTTTGGACCTGCATGTCTTACCAAATTCTAAGCACACATAACCGTCGCCACACCAATTTCTTTGTTTTCCCTAAATGACATCTTCCTAATTGTGGAGTTGACTACCTTGTTTAGTTGATAGTATAAATAAAGATCTGATGCTCCTTCTTAGGGGGTTGCACGATTTGATATTATACTTGCACTCTCAAGTTTTTAGTAATACAGATACATTACTCTTTTGTACTCATGATTTACAATGAATAAAATAAAGTTTTGAGTACAAGCATATGATTTCTCATTAGTTTTAGATCATACTTATCCAAGGGGGCCACTTGGTGAGTAATCTATCCTTTTAGTTTAGTATTACTTGTTATCTAGTAATTAGTTAGAAATCTAGCACCGATTGTTCTTGTAGCCACTAGAATTTCATTCTCTGACTATTCCTACAACCAAAGCAGACAGAGTAGTGCCTTGTTTGTTTCTCATATTTTCATTTTTGCTATTCATTTTAGTTTGATGTAGTTGTTGATTGATGATTGGAATTTATGGTATTCCCTTCTAAGCAATTTACTTTCAACATTGTGTGTTCCTTAGCTGTAGAATGAAAATGGCTACTTTGGATTCCTAGTGCACAGACTATGTTGACCCATTTCAAGTTCACATCCCTGGGTTGACAAGTTAAATGCACCTTCATGATGATTGAAATAGCTATGCAGGTTAGATGCCCAATCTCTGAATTATGGCTGTAAGGGCTTAGTTATTAAATCATTGTAGGAGGCCAACATCGAGCATGACAGTTAATGCATACAAAAAAAAGAAGGATCTTAAGAGGAAAATCCAAAGGCCAAAAATTGATAGAAGGGACTTGGGTGACCTTGAAATGGGAAGAACTTGGGTGTTAGGCATTGGGTATGATGCTTAATGCATATAATTTAGGAAGATAAAGATAACATCAACAATTCAAATCCAAAAATACCAACACAAACAACACTTCAAGGAATTTCACAAGGATTGAAACTTCAGAGGGGGAAAATCTAAATTATGCAAACGATTAAGGGGAGGACCAATATCTTTAAATCTTGAAAAGTACAACACTTAGTCATTTTTTACAACATGGATTTTGACTAAAGATTGAAAAAAGAGGGTTAATGCTAGGTTCAAAGGAGTAATATTATGCAATATGGCCTAGGTAGAGTCTCTCAAATTGGTTATTATTGATGAGCCATGAAGGGGGCATGAAATGATAACATTTTGGTGATATCTATGGGATGATTTCCTACTAATAAGGAAATCTAGAAGCCTTATTAGTGCATTGGGTAAAAAGTCATGGGAGGAAATAATAGGTTTCCCTCACAATACAAAAAAATAGAATGCATGTGCAAAAAAACCTAGAGGAAGACACACACTAAAAAATGTGTTCCCTTAAGGAGAATATAGATTGTGTAACAACTCTTTTTGGAAAGCATAAGGTACCTAATAAATATGATACAAGATTGAAACATCACCTCAAAGGTAGGACTTGAGGTGTATCCCATTAATTGGGATAGGGAGAGTATCACCATTTTTCTTGGAAAGATGGAAAGAATTGGCCTCTTTATTGTTGGTGATAATATATGGGCCACTCTAGATGACATCAAACTTTGAATTCCTTCTAGCCTTTACTCTATTTGCATCCCACTTTAACACAAAATCTCCTTCATGAAAAATCTATTGATATACTTTTTTCAAAGTTCCTCTTGACTTGTGCTTGATGAGATTCGAGTGTAAGAATGGACGTATCTGTTAGAAACCAAGATCTGAAATGCAAACCGGAAAAAAGCCTTCCACGGAAGAGAAAAACATAAAAAGAAGAGCTTTGCATAAAGATGTGCAAATAATATTATTTAGGAATTCTAAATTACAAGATATGATTTTCTTTATAAAAGAAAAGATGCATAACCCTAATCTTATCTTGAGCAACAAGATAGCTCAACAAGATAAGGATGAGAATAATTAACCTAGGAAATTAAATATTACCTAAGTAAAGTTATGCAAGTGTAATTAAATATTAATTACACTAACACCCCCCATAAGTGCAACTTAGGGAGACTAAAAAAAGTATGCACCTAAAAACTAAGATGAATGCAAGAAAGCATGAATGAATGGGTCCTGACAACAAGGCCTGATCAGGTACCCAAGTACAAATGCAATAATGAGGTAGAGAAGTAAAACCTAGTGGGACAAAACCCCCTACAATGAGATGACTACTGCAAAGAAGCATTGGAAGAACACTGTGGAGTAACACTAGAACTAAAATCTGACAAGCAAGGAAAGATAATTCTATCTACAAGAAACCAAAAATGGAATCATAATAATGCAACAACAGACCCGATGCCACAGAACATTGGAAAACTCACAAACTGGAACAACCCTAAAATATGTGAAGCGACAATAGATGAAATGATGATAGAATTTGGAAACCATGTATCTCAATGCTGATGCCAAACTGAGACTAAAAATATTCCATTGGAAGGAGAACCAAGAAGACTCTGGAACATTAACCATAAAAACATGGCCCTCAAACTGAGAAGGATATGAACCAATGCAGATCAAGAAACATAATCTCTCAACTGAAGTGTGAACCGATGAATCAGATATGTGTCAAGCAAGAGAAAAAATGTGGCCAAAAGAAACTAGGAAACCAGATAACCCATATGAGTTTCCAAAAAATAAAGATGGATATGGAGATCAAAGTGAAAACTACACTCTAATCAGATTATTATGCAAGAAACCCCCCCTGATGGAACTTTATCTCAGTTCATTTATTACAATAACCCAACGATTGTAAAAGGATAGCATACAAACATGCATAAACAAAAAACAAAAAATAGACCTCAGATCTATGTAGAGGATTGAACTAGCTTTCCAACGCCGCAAGAATGATGAAAAAAGGATCACTGAGTAAAAAGATATGCCCTCTGGAGTGAAAACAACATCTGAGTTCGAAGGCCTGAAAAATAAATTTGGAGCAAAATATGGTAAAAAAACCTACACCACTAGATCGGTTTCGGAATCAGCTTTCCAATGGTATCTTGTTTGTGAAAAACGGAGATCGTATTAAAAAAATATGCCTGATTTAGTGAAAGTTGCTCCAGAATGCCCAATAAGGGCTGCAGGGCGCCCAGGGGGCTAAAAAAATAAGCCCCTGGTCCTATGTGCGACTAGGGGCTAGCAGATTTGGGGCTGGGGTGGAGCCCCTAGTCATGCATATGACCGGTGCTTAGGCTGGAAGGCCGTCAGGGGCTGGGCGTGGGCCCTTGGTCCTCCATAGGACCTCGGGCTTGCAAATGGGGCTCGGGGGCCCGACGGAGGCTGCTGAGGGGAGCCACCAGCAGCGGTGGAGGACCGGCGGCCGCCAAGTGGCACGATTTAGTTTATGCGGGTGGTGCAGCTTTTCCCAAAAAAAGGTGCATCAGAATGCATGCTGGGGAGGCCGTATGGCCCCCTAGGCAATTTTTTTGCCTTCTAGACCAACTGCTCAGAAATTGACAAAATAAGGGTGTTCTTAGGGTTTTTGGCCGCTGCGAACATAATGGTGACCTCCGTTTCTGCTCAAATTGCTTTGAAAAATTTGCTACCTCCAAAACTTGCAAAAAATATCCCAGCCTGAAACCCTCGCAGATCTGGCAAATGATGGCCAAAATCTACAAAAAAAAAGCTAATCCTAACTTTTTCCAGCGCTCTGAATCCAATGGTGAAGTCTGATCTGATCCAAAACACCTCATAAATGAACTCAAGGCATGATACCCTCAAGAAATCCTGAACGAACCCTGCAATGATTTTTTCAAAAATATGAGAAGGGGTTGCAAATCAAGGCTCTGATACCATGTTAGAAACCAAGATCTGAAATGCAAACCAGAAAAAAAGCCTTCCACAGAAGAGAAAAATAGAAAATGTAGAGCTTTGCATAAATATGTGCAAATAATATTATTCAGGAATTCTTAATTACAAGATGTGATTTTCTTTATAAAAGCAAAGTTGCATAATCCTAATATTATCTTGAGCAACAAGATAGCTCAACAAGATAAGGATGAGAATAATTAACCTAGGAAATTATATATTACCTAAGTAAAGTTATGCAAGTGTAATTAAATATTAATTACACTAACACTATCTTCAACTTCTTCTAACTCTATTAGTTCATCCAACCTTACCATCATGGAATCATTTTCCATCAATTCCAACTATTATGCTAAATCAAGAGAAAGTAGTTCTAGAGATAGTGGAAGCCTTGATTGCTTTCCATAAACTAGCATGAAAGGGGAATTTCCAATGGCTCTCTTGGGAGTGATATTGTCAACCCAAAGAGATGTCCTTATTTTTCTATTCCAAGACCTCTGATTATCCTCAATAGTTCTTTGATGATTTTGATCACATTCTTGTTGGTAGAATTAGTTAATCCATTACCCTAAGGGTAATAATTTGATGAGGCTTTCAAGTATATTGTGGGAACCTAAATCTATTAACCCAAATATTACCACTATTTTTTTTTCTTTTCCTTCTTGTTTAAAATATTTGTTGTGTTTATTTAATTGTATACCCATGTACTTCTATCCATAAGGGATATGCATTTGTCTATCCGAGACAAAAATATAACCATACAAGTTAGGCATCTGTCCATATAGGACAATAATTCATCTATTCATCTGGGACATGTATCTAACCAATGGGGTAGACATTGACACAAAAGGCACTCTCCCTCTTGCCAAAAACTTCACAAATTCACACAACAATAATACAAAGATTGCAACAAAAATCTCTGTTTGATTTTACTAAAATAAAATAAACATGATGACCATCTCAAATCAACAATAATTTTGCACTCATATAATCAAATACAAATATTTACAACAAACAACAATTATCTACAATTATTATTATTTCAATGATCTTCCTAACCTCTCACAGTTACACAACTAGTGAATTGCATATTCTTTGATGGTTACAAAGCAACATATCCTCCTCCTTGGCACCATTTCACTATGTCTTTTCTTAAAATTTAATCTGTTCACCTCTTTTACTCATGCACCCCTTTTCTCTTCTGGATTCCTTTATTATATATTTGTTTGAATGTATTCTCATCCCCTTACTGCACAAACCACTCACTATACAAGGCAACGATAATTTTTTTTTCTATTTGAGAACCCTATGACCATTGTGCAACCTCAATTCCTTCTTCACAACACTTTTTCTTCCATAACAACCCCCTTTGTCTCCTCATCTTCTTTTTCTCTACTTTAAAATTTAAAACTTGCATTTCATATGGTGCATCAGCTCCACCTCTTCACCTCCAATGTGCCTCTTCACCTTTCCTATATGTGTGTCTACTTTTATTTTACCCTCCAATCATTGCATTCTTTAGTCAATTTTTTTAATTTTATTTCTCTTGGCTTCCTTTTCTCATTTCATACCTTTGCAATAATAAAATGAAAATAACATCTTTACCTCTCTTTTAGCAATTTGAGTGAATTTGTGAAGTCAATTTTCAAATGGAACAAAATAGAGAAATCGCATCAACAAATCAAAAGATCAACATTATATCATTTGATGGGGTGAGTGTTGATAGGCAGAAAAAGTTGAAAGCTCTTCGATTCATGTAAATTTTTTCCCAAACATGTATTATGACCCCCTCAAGTCCTCTCCAAGAAATTTCACTCCAACCTTCATAAATTTTGATTTATTTTTTTTAATTTTAAAATGGGCAACACACTTTTGGTATTAAAAACACAAATTTCCAACATTAATTTCTCCCATACAGTGAAATACATAACTTTGTTTTTTTTTCATATTCAACATGGTACCTCTAGGAATGTCCCTGCAAAAGGATTTTACTTGATTCCTTGTGAACTTTTTAGAAAGGTAAAAGCAGAAAGTTGTGTCACACTTTATAAAGGAAACAACCAACATTGATCCAATTTTTAAACTTGAATCACTAAAAAGTGGCATATATGTTTTAAATTTTGAAATGATGTTAACTAGTAAAATATGTATTTTTTAGTATATTTTATGTTTGCATTTTTTAAAAAAAAATAAAAAAATTATTTTAAACTAGTTTTTAATAAATTAACACTATAATTTAGTTGATAAAATGTTGAAAAATAAAGTTGTAGGGGACGCCAAACTTTTTATAGTAATTTTTTTTTCTTTCAATTTTTTTGTGTGTATTTATAACTTGAAACTTTAGTGCATGGATATATTTTTTTCCAATTTTGATGAATATATATTTTGAAATAAATATTAAAATGTGAGTGAATAAAAAAATAGTTATTTCCATCGGACATCAACTTTCATATTAAATATTTGTCTAAAATGGGAAAAAAATTATACCATCTTGAAATAGATTCTTTTATCTAGTGCATCATAATTTTTAAATTTTTTTAATAAGTTTAAGTATTTTTCCTTGGCATGGTAATCAACATAATATTTTGTGTTGATAATCTACTTTTAGTAAAAATAAAAAATAAAAAATAAATAATAATTAATCTATTAAAATCAATATATTTTTGAAAACTACACTTATGGATTTACAAAAGGGTATTTTTTATATTTAAAAAAAAATGTTATTTACATTAGTAAGATTTATTGAAACTTTGATATTTTTAAATAATTTTAATTGTTTGGTAAATTGGACTCAAAGTGGTGCTCCATATATTTTTAGCCAACAATTTTAGTTGAAAAAGTTGTGGAAGTATCTAACTTAGCTAGAATGAATCTTACTAGATCATATGTTTGACCAAAATTGATTTTTGGTTAGAAATACTTAAATTCAGTTGTGCTGATAAGTTGGCTGAAAGTGTGACACAACTTTGTGCTTTTACCTAGAAATAATTTTCAAAACTACCCATGGAGCCTTAAAATAGTGATTTGGTAAAAACTTGGATTTTTGCAATTTCAATTAGATTTCCAAATTCTTGCTACTGAAAGATGTTTGAAAATATCAATGCAAACCAAAACACACACCAAAATTGAAAATTCAACTAAAATATTTTTGGGCGATGCAGGATCATGCTTGTACCCGGATGCTCCTGCATTAGGCATCTATCCATAAAGTATAAGAACATGCTCTGGCTAGAGACTTAGACTCATTGGGACCATTCAGGTCCCAAGTCACTCTCTAAATAATACACTCCCCTATTAGAAGTGCACCGAGGTTATCTTTAAGAGTATATATAAAATAAATAATTAGATTGAGTGCCACGTCAAAATTCAACCTAAAGCCTCAGAGAGTCAAATGAATCCATCCAAGATTCCTTCTGAGTAAATAGAGAACATATTTTATCTTAATCTTTATGATAAATATTTTATCCTTTCTCTTAATTTCAAGAAATTCTCTTGAATTATTAAATATTCTATTATAAATTGAATTAACATGATTTTTATTAGATATGCTCTAAGCCCCATCCCTGAATGCCTAAGTACTGGGAGCATCCTTCATTTCCCAAACTACCTACATACCTTGCTTCCAAATGAGATGAACGCATAAAATATGTAGTTATGTTTTCTACTCTAAGTTTGATGTGAACTGTTATATATGTAGCTCTTTCTAGAGCCCCTTTCCCCAAATAGTTTCTCTACAACTACTACCCACGAATGGAATCATTAATTATAAGTAAATAGTCACCATGACTATTACTTGTTTCCTAAAACAACTATTTCTTAGTTCTAAAATAACGCCACCCTTGAAACTAATTGAAACTAAACTTCCATTATCATGATTAAATAACCAATAAATAAAATAAACAAAATAATAAATTCTATTAAAATATTATAAGAAGGTTTACTAAGTTTGAACTAGAGAATTTTTGTTCATTTGATTAATATTTTTAGATTATTGATCCAAGAGATATTACCCATCCCTTGGATTTTATTACCATCAAGATGTCCCTTATTTCTCCCCAAAGATTTAAAGGAATGACACCACATATGTTGTTGTTGTAGTTATGTTAGGATACAATTACAGTAGCTCAAAGCATGATGACATTACTCGTAAATGTGAGCTAGAGGTCATATCAATACTGAACACTACTAGTTTCAGTTTCAATTCTTATTTAAAGTTTTCTATCTAATCTAAATAAAATAAAAATCATATTAATTGCATGAAAGTAAATGATGAAAGTAAATTTAACTAATACTAACTAATACTAACTATTTTAAAAATAAACACTAATTACTTTTGCATAAATAAACTTATCTAATTCTGATTGCCTTCAAAAATTAATTACTTTTAAGAATAAGTTAAACTAATACCATTTACCTAAATAAAACATATGCTAAATTCTTTTGTAATAGAATAAATACTAATTGAAAATGAATTTAACTAAGACTAATTTCTTTGAAAATAACCTTTGTATACTTATTGCCTTTTTAACTATACTAAATACTTTTGCAAATATAAAGCTAACTAATACTATTTGTTTTTTGAAAATAAACTTAAACTATCTTAAACACTTCAAGAATTACATTTTGTAAATATAACTTAAATAAATACTTATTTCTTTTGAAAATAAACTTTAACTATTTTAAGCATTTTAAAATTAATTTTACAATTGTAAGTTAAACTATTACTAATGCACATAAATTATTCTAAACATTTGAAAATTACTTTTGGAAATATTAATTCCTTTGAAAAATAAATATATTTTAAACTATTTAAAAATTACTTTGCACACATAAATTTAACTAATATTAATTTCTTTTGAGAATAAAGTTAAACTATTCTAAATATTTGAAAATTACTTTGCAAATATAAATTTACAAATGATAATTTCTTTGTAAGTAAATAAATTAAACCAACACCTATCATTTTTTAAAGTAATTAGTAATTAATCTTGTAGAAGATATTAATTATTAAACATTCTCAAAAATAGATTAAAATCAAATCATTTTAGATCAAAGGATTACTTCTCATGTTCTAATCACCAAGATCCACAAGGGCCAGGTGAGAGCATACATGAATACATAATCCTATTTTTAATTTTGAAATCAATAAACCCAATTATTACTTTACTCTTAATTAATTTAATTCTTATCATAATAATAAATGGACCAATTAAACACATATTAGTATAATGAAATATATGTGATGTGCAAGAAGCTATAAATGTGATCTATCATTTTCTTATAAGTATTAAATCTTCTCTTTCAAGTAATGAGTTTATATTACCACATTTCTTCACCTGAATTAAGTTCTAGAATAATATCAATAACTATTAAATTATACATCAAGATCACCTTTTAATATAAATTTAACTAATAAAAGATTTGACTAAGTTTCAATTACTTTTGATAAATTAAATCATCTTTCTTGAAACCTACTTTTGCAATATATAATCCATTTTTACTAATTTCTTAAAAATAAATAATATTTTTTAGACAATAGGAATCGTGTAGCCCCCCTATAAACTATAGTGCATCGGTAAATTTTTTTCACATGATTGGTGACGTTGGAGAGACATACCCTCTGATAATCGAGCTCAAGGGAGACTAGACCTCGTGACCTCTTACCTGCAACAAGATGTTTTAGCTAATTGAGCTAGACCCCCCAACCCAAAAATTAATAAATTATTACTGTTGAAAAATAAAATTAATCTCACTCTAGTTACTTATTTTGTAATATTAATTTAATAAATTATATCCACTTTTGGATATTGAATTAATTCTAATACTTGAGAAATATCTACTAACTAGTTGTGCAATATAAGTCAACTTGATGTAATTAATAAATCTAACTATTTTGGTTTGTGTTTAAAAATAAATTAATACTAATTCTAGTTACTTGGTAACAACTTTAATCTAATTCTAATCACTTAATGATAGCTTACCTTAGATAATGAATTAATCAAATTCCAAGTGATTATTTATTAATTACCCTTTTTATTCACTTTTAAAAATAATTTAATTGAACCACCTTTTTGAAAATATTTACTACTAATTACTATGAAATAAATTTAACAAAATAAATCAATACTAATCACCTTGTAAAATTTGATATATTAATAGCAATTACCTTCTAAATTATAAACCAACACTTGCAAAAATTAATTTTAAACTAACACTTTTTATTTTAACCACTAATTTACTTTACAAAATTGCATAAATTAAAGCATTACTAATTTATGGTGTATTACAAATACTAAACAACAAAAGAACAACTACTTGTTCAATGTGGGTAAGTTGAGTACATCCACTTTTGTAGTGGGAAAACTTATATAATAATGAAATGTAAACAACTCATCCACTTGTTTTGTGGGGTGAGTACAATAGCCACCTACACAGTGGGGTAAAGAAAATGAAACCAAGAGAAATTAATTATTATTATTTTTTTTGAAAAAGTAATTAAATTAAGACAATACTAATTATTGAAAATGAATGCTAAATTATTTGATTTGAAAAATAAAAGTAATTTTATAAAGATAAAGAAATTAATAGAATATTAATCATTTGAAAATTATCTTTTCTAAAAAAAATTAACAGACACTAATTTAACAAATAAATTAAGATGTTAATTATTGAGAAAAAACAATATTAAATTACTTCTTTCCAAAATGAATTTAGATCAATGCTAATATGTTATGCAAAACTAAATACTTCAAGGATAATATTAATTATTTAAGAAATAAATATTAAATTACTCTTTCAAAAAAGGTATATTTAAATTAACACTAATTTGATTGTTAAATATTATTAGTTGTTTAGAATAATTACATGTAACAATTAAATCTAATACCAATTAAGATTAATCTTCTTTGTAAAGTACTATTTATTTTACAACTTCACCAATAATAATTATCTATTATGAAGATAATGCAAAACAAATACTAATTAAAATATTTCTTTTAAATGATTACATGCATCAATTAAATTTAACAAATCAATAAGAAAAAAAACAAGATTAAAATGTGAGAGGTTGGGTGGGTGCCACTCCATCCCCCGTTTGAGGGTTTGGAGTGGTTGGGTGGCAGGTGACATGGAAGTCAGGTGAGTTGGCATCATAGATTGCTTGCGTTAAGAAGGAACTTTCTAGTCGGGGTTAATAACATCATTTTCTATCAGCATTGTGAACCGTGTTTTGTCCTTTTGAGGATGATAGCCAACTAAGGCTTATTGCCGAACATGTTTTCCCAGGCCTTCATTTTGGTTGGTGGCAGACTCTATTTCCTTAGGCGAGTGGTGGTTTGGGTTTTTTGTAAATAGTGTTGGTGTTTGGCAATGAGCAGATTCATACTGGTGGTCTCAACGAAGGAGCTAGAGCTGGGAGGAATGGACACACCGGTGCAGTTGAAGATCTCAAAAAGGAAAATAGCCTTCGAAGGCCAGATCACCTCCCTTCGGCTACAACATATAATTTTCCATCCAAATTACCTCACCTTTGTAGCAATAAAATGCATTGTTGGGACAACGTTTATGGAGGAAGCACAAGGGTATCAGTTGGACTTTGATATCTCCTCTCGGGTGTTGGATGGTTTGCTTGATGTTGGGGTCTCAAAAGCTGATGTGAGGGTGATAATGTAGTGTCTATTTCACAAAGACATGCTAGTTGGTTTGGATAGGGTGTTGATCGTTGCTCGGTTGGGAAAAGGTATTCCTCGCTTGCGTGATTTGCATCTCTTGGATGACCCAAAGGCTCTGGTAAATTACTTTCCTTTCTTGTTGGATGTAAGTGGCATGTAACTCGTGGAGCATAGATGCTTGGTTGTTGCAGGGGCTGAATTTTTGAAAAAGAAATTTCGTTTGGTGCTAGTTGCAGACTCGACATGGAAAAGGAAATTTTGTGTCTTTTCCCCGCAGAATGTTTGGTGAATAGGGGTGTGGGTGGTGTTTTTCATAGGTCTATGGGTCTAAAACTTTAAGAGTTTTTATTTTTTTGGTAAAGGTCTTTGTAAATGGTCTCTTTAAATTTTGGGTGGTTTTGTTATGGGTGTAATTTGAAAGAAAAAATGTGGTTTTGGGATGGCTACGTCCATCTAGTTTGTGAAATTTTTTAGTTTATGAATATGTATGGTTTAGTGGTCAAGTTGTCATGTAGGCTGCCTAGGTGGGGCTCAAAAATTGTAATTTTTTTTTCAAATCAATACAATCTATCTTGCTTATTGATAAAAAAAAAGAGAGATTAAAATAAAAATATGAATTTTCAAATTAAATAATTCTTTATTAAATAATTAATAATTTTATAAAATAATACTTCAGTATAATAATACGACAAATCAAATTTTAAAATTTAAATTCATGTTTTAAATAATAAAATTTTATTTAATTCAAATTTTAGATTTTTAATACTTAAATATATTTTATTTGAAAATATTTAATATATATTCTCTATATATAAATATATTATTTTAATTTATATATTTAAAAATCTTAAATGTTTATTTATTTAATTTAATATTATATTATATAAATGTTATATTATAATTTAAGTATATAAATATTATATAAATGTTATATTACAATAATTTTCAAAAATTTCAGATAAAGTTTTAAATAAATTTTAATATATTATTATTATCATATATTAAATTTTAAATACATAGCGAATATTAATTCATATAAATTTATTAGTAGATTTTGCAAAATATATTTCAATCAATATGAATTTTTAAAAGAAAATTTTGCTTCAGAATAAATTTGAATATAAATAAGAATAAATTTTATTTTATTTTATTTATAAAGAAAATGATCATAATTTTTCAAAGATTTAAAAGTGATTTTAAGAGGAAGATTAAAAGAATTAAAGAAAAAATAATTTAGATAGTTTTCAATTTAAAATTAGAGGAGAATTACATAAGAAGTAATGCAAAAAAATCACTTACGATTCTGAATCTTCCTTGAAATCTTGTAAGAAAGCTTGTTCCAGAAATCAACTTTCTTAATATATTTGTTGTCATCTTCTTTTTTGCTCCACACTTCTTTTTCCCTACAATAAAATTCATGCAAAGAAAACAAAAATAACTATTCCTAATGCTGAAAAAGTCTCATTTAAAACTTGTTCTAGAAATCCCCTTTCTCAATATATTTGTTGTCATCTTCTTCTTTGCTCCACACTTCTTCTTCCCTACAATAAAATTCTTCCAAAGAAAACAAAAATGGCTATTCTTAATGCTAAAAAAGTCTCATTTAAAACAAGAGCTTAGAGTAGCGAAGTTCCCGCCAAAAAGTTATAGAATAGTTTTATTTTAATTTGTTGTGTTTGCTAAGTTTTACCAACAATGTTTATAAAACAAATAAATAATAGGTACATAAAAAGAAAGTTTTCATCTAATAATAAACAATTGACATTTATAATTGTATTCTTGGATTACTTCAACATGTAATACATGTTTGATAAAAATAAAAAGTATAAATGAAATTCAACCATTTGGAAAACTAAAAGCTGCTCAAACCAATCACAACCTAGATGCAAAACCAATAGATGGCTAACAGTTAATAAAGAATGGGAGGAGGCTGTATTTTTGTTGTGTACCTTATGAAAGTTAGAGACAAAATGGCACCAAACATAATGGAGTGCTCAATATACATACGATCTAAGCTAGATATACTAACAGCTTAAGGCTTGAATCTTTACATGCCTTCTTTTAAGAGGGGATATTTATTCTTATGCACTTTGTCAGAGATTGATTATTTTGCAAGAAAAGATAGACCAAATGGAAAAATTTTAAAATCATATATACACATGTAAAAACATATAAGACATATAATTCAATTCAATTCAGAAAGTATAATGAATGATTTGTTTAACTACTGTCTTCATCATTTATTTATAATTCAATTCAATTTTAAGTTGCATAACTGTTATCCTTGTTCTACAATCTAACTTCTAGTTTTTGGAAAGTTTTCTGATTTGTTCCATTTTATCTTCTGGGAGATTTTGTAGAAAATGCCCCTGTCCAAAAGCATGCACAACTTTGCTACAACTGTTGTTGATGTTGGTGTGAGAGGAGGTGGGGTAGTTTGAATATACATCTTTAAAAATCATTTTGTTGCTCCTGCTTATGATGGAACATCCTGAACAATGCTAGTAGTTTGCATATATAAACTAAAATAATTTAGTGACTTCAATTTCCAAAGAAAGAGAAAGAAAGAAAAAATGACGAGGGAGCAAACCCGAGACACAGAAAATGATGCCAACAACTAGAGAACTTTTATTATTATTATTTAGAATGAAACTTCTTACATGCAGATGATCACAAATCCTCTAGCTTTGCAATACATGCAAATTACATAAATTACAGAAAATTACAAAAGACCCCCTTTCGCAGCATGCAAAATCTTTTCCCCCAAAAAGCTACCAAAAATCACTTGACGAGGGACCAAACCCGAGACACAAAAAATGATGCCAACAACCAGAGAACTTTTATTATTATTTAGAATGAAACTTCTTACATGCAGAGGATCACAAATCCTCCAGCTCTGCAATACATGCAAATTACATAAATTACAGAAAATTAGAAAAGACCCCCTTTCACAGCATGCAAACTCTTTTCCCCCAAAAAGCTACCAAAAATCAAAAATCTCGCCCATAAATAGAGATCCTTTCCAATTTGGAGCCAAAACAACATTCAAATTTGAGTTTTGGGAGTTTGGCACCCAAATTACAATTTTAAATTCACATTTGAATTCACATTAAAAAATTAGCACATTTCTAAAAATGTACCAACTTACAGAAGCCATAATTTTTAATCCAATTGTCAGATTTTCAATGATAATACCTTTTTGGAAAGCTCTCGAAAAGACGATGCGATGCAAAGTAGGGCCTACGGCCAATACTTTGGGCTTTTTGAAAATTTTCGGGCTCATCCGGGGCCTCTAAGGGCCTCAAATTTGGCTTCGAATATTTTAATAGCTAAAGGGGTATCCAGAAATGCAAAAACATCTAAGAAACAACCAACAGCAAATTCAAATCTTTTTTTTTTTGGGTGATGTAGGATTGCCCTCACACCACTGGATACTCCTACATCAAAAAAGATAGAGAAGAAATAAAAATCAAAAGATCATTCATTTACAACATCCCATGTAAAAATAACTTGCGTAAATCCCTGAGTTAAGGGGATCTAGAGACATTATCCTTAGGATGTTTTCTTTGAAGAGACTATGCAGTTGATAATTCTAATAATTTTTTTGGTTTGAAATGAAAATAGATCTATCTTATTTGTGCAAGCAGTTATAAGTCTATTCTTATTGACTTTGTCAAAATAGATGCAAAATATGAGCTTTTAGTCTCAAACCTCTAGGGATGTAGCATGCAATTACACTCACTTCTTCCAACAACCATAGTATGTAATTTAGGACCTCACAAATGGGGTTCTAGCTAGTGCCAATTCCTCTCTATATAAAAAAAGAAAGAATCATGTCTCATTTTGGTCGATGCTTTATGTCATCTACTATTGCTCCAATCAAGTGCTTTTAGTTTGATGTCCTTCTTGGACCCATAATGGGAGACTCTGATTGCTTGGGAACAAGTGTGTGCCTCTAGAATGGAATTCCCGTATGTAGTGAAAAGCCTTACAACACCTATAGCTTTAAATTTTCTTAAATATAAACTATATTGCTAATCATCTTAACATACTTTTCTAGTATGCATATATGCATATAATCAATATAACTTCAAAGACTATATTATCCACAAGTAGGTTATCCTTCAATCATCCTTGAGTAGATCAGGTTCTAGAAAACTACGAGTACATAATATATTTAGAAGGTCTAAACCTTGCTTTTACTTGAATCACATCTAGAACATTATAATCTGAAAACAATGAGATCTTTAGCAATAATTGTTACAAGACTAGCAACCAACATTCAAATTCAATAGCCATAGATTTTTGAAAAGCATTCTTGAAGTATTCCATACTGTTTTATGGAGAGGTTTTTCTCATATACATCCATAGAGAAACAAAAAAACTATACAATAAAATTTACTTCTTAATATAAATTGTCTCCAACATAAATTTACTAGCCTTAAAGTTTCTCTATTCTCAACTCAACCTTCTGAAGGTAAACTTCCTAACATTCAAGACTTGATTGATGAATTGACTTTCTGATATAACATGAACATTTGGGGTACGTGGATATTAATCTATCAGATGTTGTACATAATAAATGGATCAATGAGATCTACCATCTTGTGAATTCAAAGAATGGAAAAGTTCATATTGAGATGCAATGGAGAACTTGAATAGAGTCAGGTACATTTGGAGAGAATCAAGTATAGTATTTTTTAAACCAATTCTTTATTACCTTGCATCATAGGAAGCTGCTTTTGTGATAGTCTTCAACTAGCAATCATTGAAATATTTTTGTAGCATTTAATAGAAATGTGCATCATTCCATGAGTATGGTATATGAGGCTTAGATTCTTGGGATATTTTATCATAGGATAGTAATGGTATTGACCCAAAAAGGCTCCATGGCATGTTCAAAACTGTTGAGAGCCCTCTAGAATCTATCTCATACATGCCTTGTAATGAGGTTGCCTCAGGTAATCTTACAATAAAAATTCAACTCTAATATTAAAAATTCATTTCTTCTCTATCAAAGCACCACCAAAATATATTCAAGAGTTGTACAACTAGGTATGACAATTTTACAAGACATTGTAAAAATTTTCAAATTAGGAAAACTAATGGGTATGACAATTTTAAAGTCATTATAAAAATTTTCAAATTAGAAAAATTAATAAAAGAAATGGTTCAAAGGGTGACTTCTACAATTTCATATTAGCTACTTAATTTTAGAAATTAGTGAAACATTATGAAGAGACATTTTGGAAGATGGCTACCTCCACAAGGATAATTTTAGAAAATTTTGGGTTTTGTACTTTGTTCAAAGTATGTTTCCCAAAAACACAAAACAAAATAAAAAAAAATATTAAAATAAGAAGCAATGAAACACAATATTTTCAAGAAAAATTGTTAGTGAATGAAAGAAATTTATTCTTTAAACTAACATTACCTTTTTTTCCTGCACAATTTTTTTCTTTCCTCTAACTTGTAAACTCTTTGCACTACTTTTTTCTTGCATATAAGAAAAACAATACAACACTTGTATTGTTGATCAGTTTTTTTCATTCCTATATTTGAGGTTGGTAGTGGATGCACGTAGAGTGAATGGTGATTTATTTTACCAAAATGTTATAAACCATGCATTTTTAATTAATAGTA
The DNA here is from genome assembly GCA_007258455.2 of Sequoia sempervirens. Taxonomy (NCBI): domain Eukaryota; kingdom Viridiplantae; phylum Streptophyta; class Pinopsida; order Cupressales; family Cupressaceae; genus Sequoia; species Sequoia sempervirens. The sequence continues at coordinate 278,351,492 of VDFB02000015.1, forward strand.
GATTTTATGTTAATAATTTTAGAATTTTAACTTGTATTTTTTTATTATTATTACTAATGTATACAAACATTTGAAGAATGTATAATTAAGAGTATATATTGTAATTATGAGCATATATTGTAATTAAAATTTAAATGTTAGACATTAATTTTTTTTTAAATAAAGGTGGTAGAGCCACAAAGATATTTTATTAATATAAAAGGAAGTTACATACTCCGAGTACGAGCCAGACGAAAAGCTCGAAGAAACCTAACTAGATAAGAAGTCAAATTCAAGCATCAAAATGGGGAATCAGGAGAATAACCCTAAGGTCATTAAAACCAAATACAGAGTAGAAAAGAGGACAAAGAGTCAAGCTGAATATCAGAGAAGAAGCAACATCCTTCAAGATGCCAATCATGTGATTGTAAGTCATATGAACAATATGAGCCAAAATGACTGAAGATAATGTTGGCAAGAGACACTGCACATGTTTTTTGGTGTTGTAATTGATGGCAATCCTAGTTAGTGATTTGATCTACACATCATCATTTGATCATACCAGAAGTTAGATTGAAGGTCAATGATTAACTATCAAGTTAGAACATAGTATCTGGCATAATTATGTTCATCTATTCATATGCAAATTTTATGTTATATTTTTGAGTTGTGGATCTTAGGGAAGGTAGTTTGGTATATGATCTATGTTATTCTTGAATCTTGGAGTCTCGAATTGATCTATGTGCAAGTTAGAAAATCTGAATGATTAATTTTTTGTTTAAAAGTGCATGAAGGCTGACTAAGTGAATGTAGCATGTAGCAAATGTTCGAGGAATATTGTTTAAGTGTTTTTATGTTCGAGCATGTTAATTTTGGTCCTCGCTATGTTGTGGCTGACTTTGGTGGGTACACATTGAAGATTATTTGTGATTTGAGCCAATAGTTTGTAAATATTTTTCTATTTTGTTGAAGTTGACATGTAGTGATTAAATCCTTACTAGCAGATATATATAAGCGATCGATTATATCATTTTCGTGAATGTACAAAGTGTGTTGGTGTGTGTTGCAAAAGTTAGAAGGATTGTAAGGTGATTATGCATAGTTTCACTTGTGCATAGAAGGATTTGTGGTGTGAGTTGAAGTAGACAGGGCAGAAGAGAAAAATCAGACAAAAGGTCAAAGAATTTGATTGATGAGATTAACCGAAACTATTATTAGGCATTTGTAGATGTCATTTCATAGTTCACCACTCTAATTTTATTTTGACAGTGATTGTAAGGTAGTGAGCCTTTCTATTTTTGAGCAGTGAGCTCTAGGCAGTGTGCCTGAATGCAAGTGCATTCCCATTTTGTAAACATTCATTTTGAGTATACTTAGATCATATTGTGGATTGACCTCCACCGTGGTTTTTCCCCTAACATGGTTTCCACATAAAAATCCTTGTGTTATGGTGTTTTGGTTGTTTGTTTTTATGTTCATGCATCTTTCTTTTGGTTGAATGTTATTAGTACTTTGAAGATCAGATTAATAAATTTTAAAATTGTAGAACACCTATTCACCCCCTCTCTCAGTGTTCCTTGATTCCAACAGATAAGCACAACCCAACTGCCACCCAAAAGGGACCATGAAAGACTTTAAGTTGTATTTTGCGTTTCCAGTAGAAGAGAATCACAACCAAAATTCCATCCATCAGGAACCACATATTTAAAATCTTGCAAGAGTAGACAAGGAGAGGCCAAGAGACACATAACAAGAGTAGGTTAACCATGTCAAAAATCCTAGAATGAAGGAAATCCAAAAAGAAGTGAACAAGAAGCCCAGAAGAGAAGAGCTTCTCAAGTAGAACTTTCTTTAGAGGAAGCCAAATCTATAGGAGGTAGAAAATATGGTTCCACATGTGGCTCAAAAAGAGCATGCCTGATTAAGAAACAAACTGCATCATCTAGCTCTTGGATAGAGTCACAAAAAGAGTTACCATAAAGAATTTGGAGCCTGAGGAGCTGATAATTAAATTCTCTTGGTGAGTCACTCAATAACCCATTAGCCATTGAAGATAGGAGAAGAGTAAAAATCTTGCTAGAAAGAAAATGTTGCCTACAAAATATGCCACCCATAGTATTTGTGCCCTAGAGAATATCATAACTCCCCAAAGCTTTCTATAAGGATGAGAGTGGGAAAATGTGAGGGAGAATGTAAGAGCCAACTAAAAACTTTACCATCTCAACACACTAGAAGACGTCCATCAAATTCGAAACAAACCTTGAGGCAACTTTATGTTAATATGTTCATGGACAAAAAGTTTAGACATTAGTTAATATGTTCATGGAATTTTTTTTTCCTTAAAACATGCTCATAGATACCGTTCACAATTTAATATTTTTTTAAAGTTAATATGTTCATGAAAAAAATTGCCTTAAAAAATGCTATAAAACAGTGTTTAGGTTTTAATATTTCCAAAATATTGTTTACATGTGTCATTTGTCTTAGTCTAATTAATATTAATGCTAATATTAATTGATATGTATTATACCATACATATATAAAATAAAAAAATTGTATAACATATAACGTTCACATTTTAATATTCTTTTAAACTATGCAAGCCAAATTTATTTGGGAGCAGTGAAATAAAAAGTTAATATCTTCATGGCAAAAAAATTGCCTTAAAAAATGCTTAAAAATAGTAATATTTTGAAAATATTGTTTAAGGTGTCATTTGTTTTAGTCTTATTGTAGATTGTTGTGCTTCCTTTTGTTTCGTAGCCAATCAATTTTTGAAAAATTAGTTAAATATTTTTTTTATTATGGTTTTGTGGGGGAAAAATGCCCTAAAAAATTGCCATAAAAAGTTTATGGTTAGCATTCCTAAAAATCTGCCCTTATCGGTCCAATTTTTTTAGCCAATAAAATTGAAGAGAAATAATTTTCAAAATTTTAAAAGTTAAAAATCGTGCATTTAACTTTAACAAAATTAAAATATAATGTATGAAAAAGAAAATAATGAATTTTGATTTGTTGCAAGCAAAACATTTAATCACTAGTTAACAAATAGGCCGCCACTATAGTTTCGAGGCAAGAACTAAAAATATTGAGAAAAGAAACCTCAAATGTACAATTAAAATTGTAACTCCCATGCAAATATGTAACTCCCACTATTTTTAGTTTTATTCTTTTTTCATTTTTTTTTTATAAAATTAGTATAATTCCCTCAAAATATCCTCCACTTTTATTCAAATAATATTTACATTATTATCTAAAAGAATTTTATATATTTGTTTATGCCCCATTAAATTTAATAACTATAAGATGAGATATAAATATTTAATATTTTATTTTTTAATGAAATTTCTTTTAATACTTTAGTCCACTATAGAATTAATTTATTAATTTAATTTAACTACTTATTAATTTTAATATATTTCTTCTTTACCTTTAATAAATAATTATTTCAAACTTTGCTACATGAACTTAATTAAAAGACTTTTGTAAATGTTCTAAGGAAGAGGGTTGTGATATATATATATATATATATATATATATATATATATATATATATATATATATATATATATATATATATATATATATAATGCCTAACTTTCCAAGAATTGATATGGGAACTTACAAATACTTTCTCCTTATCAAAGATGATGATGGAAGGTGAAACAAACCTATTTACAATTTTATTAAGAAATTCCAAGACAAAAGCTTTAGTGACATATTTTAATGCAATTACCTCTATCCACCTGGTGAAATTGTCTATGGCTATTAAAGTCCACCTATGACAAGTGATAGATGGTGGGTTTTATTAGACCAATAAAGTCTAGCCCCATTGGGTGAATGGTTGGTCAACTTGAATAGGGTGGGAGGAATGACAAGCAATATTTTCTTTCCAGAAAAGAAAGCACATTTATTGTAGTTTTTCACCCATATATAAGCATCACTAAATAGGGGGACAATAATTTCCAACCCTCATTATTTTAGTAGTAGTGGTCCTCATAACAAAATGGTCACTTGAAGAGCCATAATGGAATTCCTCTAACAATCTACTAACTTGATTTTGACCAACACACCTTAACAAAACTCCATTGAGTTATTTTAAGAAAAGTATGCCATCTAATAAGAAAAAAGGGATGTATTGTAGTTTGAAGTATCTTTTCTTTTCCCTACTCAAACCTAGAGGGTATTTTCCTCCTTATAGGAAATTAGTCATATAATGTATCCAATTGCTATGGGAATCCATGTCCATTGGTTGGTTATCCTACAACACAAGGAAAATTTTTGTAGGAGTCTCAAATGTTGAGATAAGCTGCTCAAAAAGTCATTTTCCTCTTACTAACTTGGAAATCCTAATATATGTCATATTCCATGACCTTGGTAAGCTAGCCAACTCTTTTCTCATTGATATATTTTCTCAAAATGAATTCTTTAACATTGGTATGGGGGGCCATCAACTGGATCTTGTTGTTAGAAAGCATGTGCCTAAATTTTTTGAGTGCTCTAACAACAAGTACTTGTTTCTTAGCATAGCCATACTTGAGCTCATATTATTTAAGTCCTTCATTGAAGAAGACAATAGGCTACTCAAGGTTTTTATTGTTTGCTTGTGTCAAGATAGTTGATATGCTTGTTCCTTCTCCAAAGGTGTAAATAATGAAGTCCTTATCATAGTTTGGATTGACAAGAGTGGAAGATTGAGTGGTTTCTTGTTTGATATACTCAAATATATTTTACCCTTGGGTATGTGCAAGATCATCATGGAAAAAATAGGCCCTTAAGTGGCAAAAAAATTAGAAAAATTAGAGTTAGGCAACTTGACGTAAAAATTTGAATAAGTTATCTATATTATTTCAAAAATATGTAAGAATAGAATTTGTAGAAAATTGAATGTAGTTTCTAAAATATTAGGTTTATTTAAAAAAAAAAAAATCTATTTGGTGAAAAATTGAAATTTCAATGCAGTAGTACTTAAATTTCAGGGAAAAAATAAGAAGTAGGTGTCTGTCTAACCACCCTAACCACAATAAAATGATAATATTTTTTTATAAGATTTTAAATATAAGTAGATAACTCATGTCCTAATGTGATGCATATTTTTTGTAATTTCTTTCCAAGTAAATAATTAATTATGAATTATTTATTACAACTTTTAAAAAATAAAAAACTCGTATGTCTAACCACCTTAACTTGGTCAAAACTTCATGAAATTCATTTTTTTTTTTAATCCTATAGTATGAAAAGCGTAGAAATGTGACACATGTTTCAGATTCAAAAAATGTGATACCATTTGAAAGCTATACATTTTTTTCAATCAGCCTATCAATCAAGACTTTAGTTGTAATTCAAATAGAAAATGAATAATAATTATTTATTAAATTCAAAGTAAAGCATAATTTATATATTGGTAGAAATCTAAGAATCTCCTTTAAAAACCCTTTTCGTTTCATCAATTTTAGGTTAAAAAAATCGTCAACCACATACCCTACAAAAACCCATTATATCACCACTTTTTGGCCCATCATGTTCCTGCACATACCCCCTTCTTTTATCCAATTAAAGACCATATTCTTCTTTAGCATGGAGGTGAGAGGGTTTACTAAGGCTACAATATTGGGGATGAATATTCTCACAAAATTAATTCTTTCTATGAAGTTTTAAAATAACTTTTGTGGCTATAGAGTGGGATTGATAAAATAGTTTCCACTCTTTCTAGATCTATTTTCAAAATCTCTTTAGATGCTATATGTCCCAACTTGCCTTGTTTTGTGGAAAATATGCATTTTTTTGGATTTAGAGAAATGCCATATTCCCTATATTTTTTGAAGAATTGTTCCAAATAATTAAAATGGTTCTTTCCATGTTTAAAAAATAATAATTTCATGAAGATAGATGAGAGAAAATCCCATTAGGACCCCTCTAAAAGATGTATCCATTTCCATTGAAAAGGTAGCACCAACATTTTCCAAACCAAAAGACATCTTGTAGTATGTATATATTCTCCATTTCATGGTCAAACACAGTCTTGTGTTCATCTGATTCTTTGACTAGAACCTAATTGTAGCCCAAGTAACCATCAAGGAAGGAAAACATTTTAGAACCACTAAATTTGCATAAGATTTGTTCCATGGAGTGAAGAGGGTAATGGTATTTTAAGGAAGCCTTGTTAAGGTCTCTAAAATCTACACATTTCCTTATTTTCCCATCCTTTTTTCTTACACTAATAATGTTGGAAACCCAAGATGAAGGCTTGATATGAAAGATGATGTTAGCTTCTATGAGTTTGGTTAATTCATTCCTCATGAGGGGTTCAATCTTGGGAATTACAGACCTTTTATTTTCTCATAGGTTTTACATGAGGGTTCAATTTAATGGTACCTTGGGGGAAGTTTGGTTCAAAAAATCCTTTAAGTCTTAATAAGTCTATGCAATTACATCACTATATTTATTACAAATCTTAGTTAATATTTCATGTTTAGACTTAGAGCATACCTTTCCCAAGTTCAAATATCTCCCCTTTGCAATGTAATTGGATTATAGTCACCTTTCTTTGCAATTAGGTTCATTTTATTCTAATTTAATTAATTTAACATACCTTCTAGGGTGTTCAAGACCCTAGGATTTTTTTGATGTTGAGCAACATGATTTGGTCTCCATATTGGTCTTACAACATAGATTAAATTTTAGTAGAAAAATATACCTCATTTTGAAGGGAATTAATTTTTTTTTGGTCATCTTCAAAAACTTTCCAACTTATTTTATTGTCTAGAATAATAGACCTCACAACTAGCTTGATACACCACTCTTTCAAGTGTTTGCAATATGCGTTGGCATGTCAAATTGAGCACCGACTACTACAAGTATGTCAGTATGTTTATTTTGAATTCTAGGGGTAGTGTGGATACCAAAGCCTTCAAAACTTTCAATCAAATCCCAAACCCTATGTTTGTAGATTTGAGCAAGTTATTCTTGGTTATGATCTAAGTTTTTATTTGGTTTCCAACCAACTCACTATCCCCAAAGAATTTTAGTAGCTTGATATTGCTTCTTTGTGTTATTTGGAGATGTAGGATTAGGAATTCATATTTAGCCACATTGTTAGTGCAACTAAACTAAAGTCTAAAAGAGAAGTAATACTTCTCCTCACTTGGGGATACTGACATTAAACTAGCACCTGGACCATTCTTGCTTCTTGAGGCGTAAAAAAATTTCCACAATCCTTTTGTGTCTTATTGAGTTCTTATTGTTGAACATAATGTTGTCATTGATGTCAAAGTATTGTTAGAGATTATTGAACATAATATTATCACTAATTCCAAATTGTTATTGACTATCACACTTTGCTAATTGTTATTGGTGTCAAATATATGTGAAAGTAGTATGCTAGTTACAGATATTGTGGAATGTGAACAATTATCATTTTTGAAGAAGAGAAATATAATAATTCTAGATACATATGGTATTGGTGTTTCATGTATGTATACTACTTTTGCAGAAGTTTGGAAGTGGTTGCGATAGTTTTTGAGGTTTTTTGTTTAAAACCAAGATGTACTATACTAAATTATCATTATTTTTGGTAACACATTCTACCACTGCTAACATGATTATGGTTTGTGGTTTGGAAGTTAAGAAAGAATGCTCATGGAATATTCTATATTCTATAGTTTTAGTATATTTGTGTTATAGAGTTGCTAGATAGAAGTGACAAAGTGAAGTTTGTGCTTGTTAGTTGAATTTCTATAATTTCCAAGTATTTTCCAAAGTGAATGGAAGTGTACACTAGTTGGGGGAAGTGTGTGAAGGTAAAATATGAAAATTTAATATCATGGTAGGAAGTGCATGACGTTATTCTACACTAATGATAAAACATTTGATTTAGGACCAAGCCAACTACATGTTTCATATCATTTTTTAATTAAGATCTATCCTTGGATGACATGTAGATGTTTTTAACATATTGGAATGGATATATATTATAAATAAATTTTATAAAAGTTTGTGTGTTTCTATGACTTGTGAATCAAATATTGTAGTTGTGTGTGAAATGCATATGTTAAATGATGTGCAAGAAGAAAAGAGAATTCAAGGATGTTGAGAAAAATTGAGATATCATCAAAGGATGTGTTCATTTGTTATTGCTGATTAGGCTATGTGATAGAGGATCTATATTTCATTTTGTAATATGATGTTGAAGTCTATTAATCTGAGTTGTTTCTTAGTCACAGGGGATTGGTGTCTCCTATAGGTTGGTGCCTAAAAACTCTAATTCAAGGGGATTGGTGTCTCCCTTTAAGGTTGCAATTCTTTTGGGTTGGTATCTAAAAAATTATTGTAAGTTCTATATTATTTTGTGGGTCTAGTTTTGGATAGTAATTCCAAGCAAATTTTCTCACTATGGTTTTTCCCTTCAGGGTTTCCATGTAAATCTGGTGTACTCTTATGTGAATGTGTTCATTCCTTGTATTTTAATTAGTTTTTTTCAAAGTGTTATATATGCAATTATTTAAATTATAAATTATTAAATATTGATTCACCCCCCTCTTAGTATTTGTGTGTCTAAAAATTAACATCAAAGCTAAGTTCCTTGGTGAAGCTTAACACATTGAGGTAGATCTGGGATGAAACACATGATAGGAAAATAAGGTCTTTCTTCAAACAAGACACTACTATTTCATGGATCTAATTATGCATTTTTGAGTGTAAGGATAGAACCCTTTTTGATGGAATTAGGGTTTGATTTTTGGAAATTTTTTATAGATGGTTATGAAATTCCTATAAATCCTCCAAGAGATCAAGCATGAAAGAAAACCTTGTTGGCAACACAAGGGAAAACAACTCTGAGAGCGGGGGGGGGGGGTGAATCAGTTGTCACAAAAATTATACTAATTAAACTTATTCTTAGATCTGATAAATAAACATGAAGGCATAAACCATCACCACATCAAAAACACACATAACACTAAGATTTTTTTCATGGAAACCTTGATAGGGGAAAAAAAATGGTGGAGGTTAGTCCACAAGATTATACCCTATTAAAAGTATAAAGAATTATAAATGGGAATGCACATGCATTTAGGTGCACTGCCTAGAGCTCACTACTCAAATACAAAAGGCTTACTACCCAAAGGAAGACACACTATCTTACAAAAACATTCAGATTACATCCACAAGATTTTGAACTAAGAAAATAACATTTGCTAATGCTTGATTATAGTTCTAGTTAAGCACATAAACATCTGCTCAGTCTTCTTCACACTTTACTTCTTCCTTCAAAAGATTAGAACATTATTCACACACAAAACTCACACTTCACACACCACTTGCACATCATGCCCTAAAATGGTATAAACAATCGATCATATATATTTGCATTTAGGGATAACATCATCTACATGTCAGCTTTAAAAAAATATAAAATATGCATAAATTATATGCCCAAAGTAATAAACGATTTTCAATGAAAATAAAAAAATGTCAGCCACAACATAGTAAGGACCCAAAACAACATCCGCGAACATGAAACACCTTAAAAAATTATGCCTCAAAGATCCACAACACACTACAATCACCCTGTTGGCCATGATCATGAAAAACATGAACACAAAGAAGAAAAACACCAATCACGAGCACAATGATCGATGTAGATCAACAAAACATATAGAGAATGATCTAGAAACATCCACAAGAATCATTAATCATGATAGAAGCATCCACAACAATTCAAATTACTAGAATCACATCATCTTCTTTCAGGAATACCAACTAAAGAAATAGAACAACTTTCAGAACATAGATACTCATAACTCGATCAAATCTTCATGCGGATCTTTGAAAATTTATGTGGATAAGCTAGATATACTCATCAAAAACCCCATTAATCCACAACCTCTTATCATCAATGTAATAAGCTAGCCAACAATATGATGGCTAAACTGAACTTCACTACTTCATCGACAACCTGCAACTTATTTTATTACAATTTTCTCAATAACCTCAACATATACAACCTTAAAGACATTAATACCAATAGTGTTGGAATCAATGAAAACCACATATCAACAACATCCAACAATCTCCCCCTTTGGCATTGATGGCAATACATGATGTGAAAAACACCATCAACACAACTTCCACTTAGCACTTTCTCCCCCTTAGATATTTACTCTTTTCTCCTCAACTCTTTCATAGTTTTTCACATGACTCTTCTCCCCCTTTGAAATCAATGACAAAGATACACATTATATTTCTCCACACAAGCTCTAAACCACATTTATGAACATTTGACTACTCCCCTTGAGTAGCAACCACCACAACATCAATCTGGATCACAAGATATGACTATGAAATGCACAGATTGATGCAAGCCAATGCATCTTAATTTTGATTAGGAGGGGTAATCACCCCTAGCTTCAGGCTCTGAGATACTCAAAAGTATCCTTAGGCAAGGGCTTGGTAAAGATATCTGCAATTTGTTCCTTAGTGGGCACATACTCCAATCTGACTTCCTTTTCACTCCTCTTCTCTCTCAAAAAGTGAAACTTGATAGATATATGCTTGGTTTTTGAATGCAACACCAAATTCTTAGAAATGTTAATTTCACTTGAATTATCATAGAATATAGCAATACGTTCATCATACACAACTTTGATATCTTTCAACATCTGCTTCATCCACAATACTTGAGTACAATTTTTAGCAACAACAATGTATTATGCCTCTACAATAGATAAAGAAATGGCATTTTCTTCTTACTTAACCATGAAATCAACTTCTTTCCTAAGAAAAATGCACCACCACTAGTACTCTTTCTATCATTCACATCTCCTACCCAATCAACATTAGTAAAGGTGCTCAAAGTAAGGTAATATTCTTTAGGATACCATAGGCCAAAATCAATTGTCCCCTTCAAGTACCTGAAAATCCTCTTCACAACTGTCACATGAGATTCCTTAGGATCAGCTTGAAATCTTGCAACAATGCATACAAAATTCATGATATCAGGTCTAGTTTGAGTCAAATAGAGCAATCCACCAATCATGGATCTGTATCTAGTTTTATTTGCCTTAGGAGAATCATCATCTTGTTTCAACTTACATCTAGTCACCATAGGTGTACCAACTGGCTTTGAATCTTCCATACCAAACTTCTTTAGCAATTCTTTCACATACTTGGACCGAGATATAAAGATCCCCTTATCTAGTTGAGTAATTGGAAATCCCAAAAATAATTTCATTTCTCCAATCATAGACATCTCAAACTCATTCTACATCTCATTAGAAAAATTCATGCACAAACTATCATCTCCTCCAAAAATGATATCATCAACAAAGACTTCAACAATCAAATCTTTATCATGATCAATCTTGAAATACAAATTCCTATAATTAGTACCTTTATTAAATCCAAGCTTCAACAAATACTTGTCCAATCTGGCATACCATGTTATTGGGGCTTGCTTAAGTCCATACAATGCTCTCTTCAACCGAAAAACCATATCTCCCTAATCAGTCAATTGAAATCCATTAGGTTTCTCAATATACACTTCTTCTTCTAGTTCACCATTTAGAAATACTGACTTGACATCCATCTGATAAACCTTGAAGTTTTTGTAAGTAGCATAAGCAAGAAATAACCTCACAGCTTCAATCCTAGCAACAGGAGCAAAAGTTTATTCAAAGTCAATTCCTTCCATCTGAGAATATCCTTTACACACAAGTGTTGATTTGTTTCTAACAACTTCACCATGCTCATTCAGTTTGTTTCTAAAGACCCATTTAGTTCCAATTACATTTTTTTCCTTAGGTCTAGGGACAAGAATCTATGTATTATTCTTCTCAATTTGCAATAGTTCCTCTTTCATTGCTTTCACCCAATGTTCATCTTTGCATGCTTCATTGACACTATTAGGCTCAGTCTTTGAGATCAAACAGTGTTCTTTTGTAATTCTTCTCCTGGTTTGAACTCCTTTGTTCTTATCACCTATAATATGTTCTTCTAGATGATTTGGTCTTACATTCCTTGGAGTCTTAGGATGTTCTTGAACTTCAGGCTCTTGTGATCTCACTTATTCACTTTCACTAGTTTCTTCCTCTTGATTTTCCTGATTCACCAGAATGATCTGAACTTGATTTTGAGTTTGAGCTTTCTTTCCTTTATCTAAACTATCATTCTAATCATCTCAATCATATCCATAGGTTCTAGATGGTCTAACTATGTCTTCATCAACCTTGACATTATCACTTTAAATTACTTTCCTCAATCTCTTATTGTAGCACCGGTAGGCTTTGCTTTTAGTAGAATAACCAAGAGAGATTCCTTCATCGCTTCTAGCATCAAACTTTCCTATATCTTCATCTTTTTTGATATAGCATTTACTCCCAAAGATTTTGAAGTATCTAATAGTAGGCTTATGACCATACCATAGCTCATAAGGAGTCTTACTGGTATCACCTTTGACATATACCCGGTTGAGAGTGTAAATGGAAGTACTCACAACTTCTCTCCAGTAGCTATGAGGAACATTTCCTTCTAGCATCATGGTCCTAGCAGCTTCTTCAATTGTCTTGTTCTTCCTTTCCACAACTCCATTTTGCTTAGGGGTCCATGGGGTAGATAATTATCTCTTTATTCCATGCTCTTCACAAAAATAATTAAACTCATGGGAAGTGAATTCACCACCTCTATCTAATCTCAAAAATTTAATCTTCAGACCTGTCTTTGTCTCAACCATAGCCTTAAAAATCTTGAATTTCTCCAGGGCTTCAGATTTTTCCCTTAAGAAAGTAACCCACATCATTCTAGAATAATAATCAATATGTAACATGAAATACTTGTATCCTTGTAAACTTCTGAATCTAGAAGGACCACACATGTTAGTATGCACAAGCTCCAACACTTCATTTGAACAATGTTGTTTGCTCGAAATGAAATTCTAGTTTGCTTCCCTAACTGAAATTCCTTACATATAGTATTAGTAGGTTTTATCAACTTAGGAAGATTTCTCACTTCCTGAGTAGAACTTATCTTGACAATATTGTCAAAGTTTACATACATTCTCCTATGCCACAACCAACTTTCATCAACTTGAGCAATCATACAACTTTTACTAGCAACATTTAGGTGAGAGATATTACCTTTTGTTTTTGTACTAGATGCAATCACATTCCTAGAAATTCCCAATATTCCACACTTTCCATTCTTGAATTGAAGATTGTATCCCTTGTCAACCATCTGTCCAACACTTAAGAGATTATGCTTCAAACCTTCCACATATAGAACATCATCAGTATTATGCTTACCATCAAGAGAAATGGATCCTCTACCATGGATTACACTAGCTTTGTCATCACCAAATATTACAACACCACCATCATATTTTTCCAAGCTCACAAATTTACTTTTATCACCTGTCATGTGATGAAAGCATCCACTGTCAATCACCCATTCATTTTTTTCTTCAATTATGGTAGTTAGGGCTTTCTCCACATTTGTGCAACTAGCAGATTCAATAGGTACTAGATCATTTTCCTTGATAGAAATAAATACCCATTCATCCTCACTTAAATTCCCTTTATTAGATTCATCATCTGTCACACCTTCATCAACATAATAACACTTTATTTGGAATCTAGGCTTGTTAGGTCTTGTCTTAGGAACTCTTTCCGGAAACCTTAAGGAAAAATGACCTATCTTATTGCAAGAAAAACATTTAATAGGAAATTTCTCTTTATACTTACCTTCTCCTCTGGATTCCCTCTTGATAATAGGTGCTTCAAGCTCATCTAGTTTTCTATCTTCTTCTTCAATCTCTCTCATTTCCTCCTCATACTTGAAATTTTTTCTAGAACTTTCTCCTGGATCATATCTCTGCTTATCTTTTCCAGAGATAGTAGCTTTGAATACAAATTTTTTCTTAGGAAGAGAATCACCAAACTCACTTAACTCAAAAGTAGTAAGCTTACCAATCAATATATCTCTGGTTACATTTGTCATAGTTTGGATCTCCTCAATCACAATAGCTTTGGATTTGTATGTAGTAGGCAAGGATCTAAGCACTTTGGCAACAATCTCTGATTCTTCCAATGTTCCGCCAACACATCTAATACTACACACAAGTTCATTCAATCTCTACATAAAAGAAGTGATATTCTCATCTTCACCCATTCTCAACATTTCATATTTCCCTTTCAGGATTTGCAGCTTAGCAATCTTCACATGGGAATCACCTTCATACAAAGTTTCCAACTTTTTCCAGATCTCATGAGCAGTTTTCAGCTCCATTACATTTTTCATCTCATAATTAGTCAGAGCACTCAACAATGCTTCTTTAGCCCTGCTATTGTACTCGACTTCCTTAATCTCACCTGTAGTAGAAGGACCATTTTGTGGGATGATATATCTATTCTTTGTAATTGTCTAGCAAGGTTCACCAATGCATCTCAGATGGCACTCCATTCGAGTGTTCCACAGAGAATAGTTTGTTCCATCAAATCTTAGACTATCCTTCTTATATGTTTCCATCTCAAATCACCTCAAGCTATTAAACTTCTTCTGAGGAACCTAATCTGATACCAATTATTAGAAACACAAGGGCATACAACTAAGAGGGGGGGTGAATTAGTTGTCACAAAAATTATACTAATTAAAATTATTCTTAGATTTGATAAATAAACATGAAGGCATAAATCATCACCACATCAAAAACACACATAACACCAAGATTTTTTTCATGGAAACCCTGTTAGGGGAAAAACCACGGTGGAGGTTAGTCCACAAGATTATACCTTGTTAAAAGTATAAAGAATTATAAATGGGAATGCACATGCATTTAGGCACACTTCCTAGAGCTCACTACTCAAATACAAAAGGATCACTACCCAAAGGAAGACACACTATCTTACAGAAAAATTCAAATTACATCCACAAGATTTTGAACTGAGAAAATAACATTTGCTAATGCCTGATTATAGTTCTGGTTAAGCATATGAACATTTTCTCACTCTTCACACTTTACTTCTTCCTTCAAAAGATTAGAACATTATTCGTACACAACACTCACACACTTCACACACCACTCACACATCATGCCCTCAAATGGTATAAACAATTGATCATATATATCTGCAACTAGGGATAACATCATCTACGTGTCAACTTTAACAAAATATAAAATATGCATAAACTATATACCCAAAGTAATAAAAAAATTTCAATGCAAATAAAATAATGTCAACCACAACATAGTAAGGACCCAAAAAAACATCCTCGAACATGAAATACCTTAAACAATTATTCCTCAAAGATCCACAACATACTACAATCACCTTGTCGGCCATGATCATGAAAAACATGAACACAAAGAAGAAAATCACCAATCGCGAGCACAATGATCGATGCAGATCAACAAAATAGATAAAGCACGATCTAGAAACATCCACACATATCATGAATTACCATAGAAGCATTTGCAACAATTCAATGTACTAGAATCACATCATCTTCTTTCAGGAATACCAACTAAAGAAATAGAACAAATGTCATAACACAAATACTCATAACTCGATCAAATCTTCATGAGGATCTCAAAATTTACATGGATAGACTATATATACTCATCAAAAATCCATTTAATCAACAACCTCTTATCATCAATGTACTAAGCTAGCCAATAGTATGATGGCTAAAATGAACTTCACTACTTCACCGACAACCTGCAACTTATTTTATTACAATTTTCTCAATATCCTCGACATGTACAACCTTAAAGAAATTAATGCCAATATTATTGACATCAATGAAAACCGCATATCAGCATCATCCAACAATCCTATGAGAATAATTCTAAAACAAAGAATGCTATTTTATGTGGGTTATGCAAATTTGAGTATGTCAAGATAATATACTGCAAGATTGTAAAGGAGAATTGGGACAAACTTCATAATATTTATGAAGGTGCTAACAATGTCAATAAATAAAATCTCTAGGCCCAACAAGGACAATTTTAGAGTCTTAAGATGAAGGAAGAAGAGAACATTACTATATATCTTCCCTAGGTGGATGAATTTTTCAATACCATCAAAGGACTTGGTGAAGTGAAAGAGCTAGTGATTGTAAAAATAGTACTTAGATCTCTTCCCATAAGATTTGATTTAAAAAAATTGTTGTTGAAGAAGCTAAATATCTCAACACTCTAACAATGGATGAACTACATGGGATACTCACTGCATATGAGATGAGGATTGCAAATGATAAAATTTCAAAGAAAGAGGCTCAAAGAGTACAAAGGTATGCCACCCTTCAAATGATTTAATTGTGGTAAAATAGGTCACTTTTTTGCTAAGTGTGCTTTCAGAGGAGTTAGTGATGAATAAAAAAGAGTATAAGCCCTATCAAAAGAGCTATAATAAGTCCAATAATAATAAGAAGAATTATCATAAATATAAGAAAATCCTCTACTCTAAGGAATATAGTTATTCATCTCATGAGTGTAATCACTACAACTCCAAAAGTGAAACCAATAGAGAAGATTCTCTATTCATGGTGATGGAGACTATAAATAGTGATACAAGATAAGTAAATTCTAGAGATGATGAAGAAGATAAATAAGTTTATCTAGAAGGAGAACTTATAGCCACCCTAGATGAATTGATGAAAGCAAGAAAGGAAAATAAAAAATAAAAGCTAAAGTCAAAAGAATTAAAAAAAGTGATTATAGATCTAAAAGTTCAAATATAAGAAGCAAAAATAATAGATGTCTTGATAGAAAAATTAAAAGCAAAGGAAATGTATTGTGAAAGGCTTGAAGTAGAGGTGGTATCTTTGAGAAAGGATCTAGAGAGAGAAAATGTTTGGAAGAAAAAATATGAAGTTTGTAAAAAAATAAAGATTCTGGATGAGATTATAAATAGTCATAGGTCACCTCACATCAAAACTGCTACTGAGTTTGATGAAAGTTAGAGCAAAAATACTACTGAGAAAATCGTGAAGACATACACAAAGAATCTTGATGAAAATTCCTCTATATGTTCAAATGCAGATCAATATAAGGAGACTGAAGATATTAGAAAGGAAGAAGATGCTTTCATTGAAGTCTAACATAAGAGGAGATTCCAAAAGACAAATCTAGAAAGGAAAGCATACACTACCATGTTCAATTATTCATTTCTTGGTTATTGTTATACCTGTAATCAATTTGGTCATAAGGCAATAGACTATAGAAGGTTTTCTACAAGAAAGAATAATTTAATAAGTAGAAATACATTTTCACCTCTATTTGATTTTAATAGCATATGCTACAAGTGAAACAATTTTGGACATATTACAAGACATTGTAGAAGTAATTATGAGAATCATCCTAAGTAGGATAGGAAAGCATACATCTCTATTGATCACAAGAAAGAGTTTGAAAAGGTGTGGAAAAAGAAAAATGAAGATCAAAAGTTCAAAAATCTAATGATTACATAAACTGCATTTATGCACAGAATGAGAAAAATCCATGGACCATTGATAGTGGATGTTCTAGCCACATGATTGGAGACAAAATCATGTTTATACATCTAAAAAATGGAATGATAGATCAGTAAGGCTTGGTGACAATTTTGTTTCTAAGATCTCTAGAAAGGGTACTTTGAGTCTTGACGGTCAAGAAACTAAGACATATGATGTCTTATATGCTGAAGGTTTAAAGAATAAATTATTGAGTGTAAGTATGATGTGTGACAAAGGCTACAATCTTTCATTCAATATACAAGGATGTGAGATTAGATAAGAAATAACTGGTAAGCTTGTTTCAAAAGGAAACATAACATAAATAATGTGTACAATCTTACTGAGATCAAAAGAAATAAATGTCTCTTGGGACAAAAAGATGAATGTTGGATTTAGCATAGAAGGATGGGTTACATAAATCTTGATCATGTTGTGAAGATTGGTTCTAAATGAAATGTCCCAAATTAAAATTTAACTCAAATATGATCTAACTCATAAAACCCCACAAACAACTTATCTCAAATCTATAAATTATCAAACTTAATATTTGATAGATCAAATAATCTGAAATAAACACCAATCATGTACCAAACATAAATCGAGTAATGTGCAACTGAAGCTATATGTTTTATCATAGATCTTCACATGGTATTACATAGTTTTTTCTATTAAATATGGTAATGAACAATAACAAATCTAGAAGTTTGGAAACCTTTATTTCTATCAAACTGAAAATGGATGCAAATTGGGTAGAATAAAAACTTCACAAAAATATTCAAACATATATCAAGAAAGTGTGAAAATGATAAATGATGACGTATGACTAATAATAACATGAAAATAATGTTAGGTTCCTGTCATAAATAGTTGATAACAACAAATTACAACTGCAGCAAAATACCCAAGAAATCCCACAGTGGAAGCCTAAAACTCACTTTGAAAGTGCAATCTCCACACAAACTTACTCCAACGTTCATAAAAAGTTTCCAATAGAAAGCTAAATATATGAATACTATAATAAAATCAAAATATGCTTCTCACAACAACAATACAATCTTGGATCTATCTTGGAATTTTATAGCCAATGGAAGGATCCTTCTAGCAATCATGTGTTGTATCTGCTTTGGAGATACAATTTTCATCACCTCACATGGGGAATTTGGAAAGAGTGCAAAAATAGATTCTTCTGAGATTTAGCTCTTTTAGAGGAAATTGTTTTTTGTAAAATTATTAGAGCTGTGAGAGAGAATTTCAATTTGCTCAATAGTAAAATCAAGGCTAATGGAAAGGTCAGATATCAAGATTATGAGATTAGAGTTGTTGATGCTTGGAAGATTAATGTTGATATTTCTTCTCCTCTTAAACCCACTAAGGGGCCTAGAGATGGAGTCTATTGGAACCTCCCTCCTCTTGGTTGGGTAAAAATCAACTTTGATCGGGTAGCCAAGGGTAATCCTGGGCCAACTAGGTGTGGGGGAGTGATAAGGGATGATAATGGATTTTTTATTGCAGTAGTGGCTCTCCCCTTGGGTACCCAGACCAAACACATTGCTGAAGCCATAGGGGTGTTTCAAGTCTTGAATCTTTCTCATTAGTTGAACTTAAAAAATGTGTGGCTTGAAGGGGACTCAAACAATATCATACAATGTATTAAGGGACTTCAAAAACCCTCATGGACTATAGAGAATTGGATTAATCTATCGAAGGGGATTATTAGTAACTTTGATAAATGCTTTATTTCCCATGCATATAGGGAAATTAACATGGTGGTGGAATTTTTTGCCAATAAGGGAGTTCAGGCGAAGGACAAGGTGATGTGGCAAAGGAGTGATAAGCTGGAGGCTAATGTCACTACCTTATTAATGTATGATCAAATTCATGGGAAGGTTCGAATTCCCCCTACCAACATATGATTATGGGTGTTAGTGCCTTGTCATGCAGTATCAAGATTTCTATTTAATAATTCTTCATCATTGGCTAAAGCACAACAATATTAATTACTATTCTAATTTTTTATGCTTCACATGATTTATGGGTATTCTGATTACCAACTTAATTGGTTTTCTAGAGTCTTCTGAATAGGCCTGCAATTCTACCAACATGGGTGGTGAGTGTCAAAGGGTGGAACCGATGGATTGTGAGGAGATAAGAAGTAACACTAAGGTTTGGGAGCTGTTGGAGAAGGGTGGGATAACCAATTATATCAAAAAAATTCATAGCTAGGACCCAAACATCACTAGTTTTTTTCCAAAGGAATGGAAGGATGGCAAGATTAATTTGTCTCAAAGAAAGGTTGCTATTGATGAGCAGTTAATTGATGAGGTTACGAGGATTTCCATTAAGGGAATCAAGTTTTTATAGGGATAGGAAACTCTTCGACCAAGCTGTGCAAAATTTCCAAAGATAGAGAAGGAAAAGGAGGATCTACAAAGGACTACCAAAAGTAGTTACGATTCAATGAAGATTGTCTCACATTGGAGGAAGGTGCTGAAATTCCTTATGAAGTACATTACCCTAGATGGTCATTACAATAGGGTATTTGGGTACCATTTTGTGCTCCTCAACCATTTCTGGCATCCGGTTAGGGTTTCTTTCCCTTTCTATCTTGCTACCTCTCTAAATGCTAGTCTTCAAAACTATAGTTAGAATCCGATTAGGCATTCAATTCTCCATGAGGATTTGCTTGTTTTAATCTATGAACATTTCAAAGCTATGCCGACTCTATCCCACTAGACCCCTTCTTCCAGGGGAAGGAGTGTAATTAAGGGGAAAGGTAATTCTAGTGTCTCTCCCTAGGAGAAGGGAAAGAGAAAGGTCTCGGAGGATCCCTCTTATGATACTAATTAGGATGATTCGCAATTGACCCCCTTGTCGAAATAATCTAGCTACCCTGCCATTGACAGAGAGGATAGGCCCCATTATCCTGGTGAAATCAAGGCAGATGACCATTAATTTAAAGCTGAACATGAATTTCCTTATGAAATTCTTGCTATTGCTCGTAATGGATCTATGGATTTCTTTTGGTTAATCAGATGGGTGTTTTTTGAGATTAAGGAAATAAAATTGAATTAGAGGGCTATGAATAGTAAACTAGAAAAGGCTGAAAATAATGACAATAATAATAGAGATAGAGATAAGGCCACTGACTTATGGACTAAGGAAGAAAAGAAATACATGGTGGATTGCCTCAAGAAAATAGTTGAGGATTTACAACAATTTAAGAGTAACCATGATGTCAAGCTTTCTAGTATGGAGGAAAAGATGAAGAGCATAAAATATTCTATCCACAAGGTTATGGAAATGGGCCACAAAATTTTAAAATCTACCGCAAAGACCATGAATACAATGGTTGATAATCTGGAAAATGCCTATCAGGCCAGGACTGTTGTGTAGGTGGATGTTGAGAAAGAGGAAAGCTAGGTGGAAGGCATGGGGCCAAGTAAAAGAACCATAGCGAACTTGAAGAGGAAGGCTGACCAGGCTCTTGTTAACATTCAAGAGATTAAGAAAGCTGCTTTAAATATGAACAAATTTGAGCAAGAGGCGATAGATATCCTCAGGAATCTAGCCTAGTGGCTAGACTTTTGTTGGATTTTTGTTGGATTTTTGCTGTGCTACCTTGGGATGGTTCCTTTTTTTCTTCTTTGATGGTAGTTGTCTATTTTTTGTCATGATCCTTTTGATGTTGTATCTTTCTCTTGTTTATTTTTAATGGTTTTGGGGTCCCTTCAAAACCTTCTTGTTCCTTAATAAAAAACAATACAATATGAAATTCAAAAATATACACTATGCACTCCAAACTACACCAAACTCCTGCAAATAAACTCAGGAAAAATTACCAAACTAGTGAGCATTCGAGACAATGGAAATATCTGGATGAAATCACACCTAGAGACCCTCAAAACCACTATCATTGAGCCTCAATATTCTTGGTTTACCAACCTTGGAGATCCTTTCTTCATTGGTTTACTAGCCTCTAAAGAAAACCACAACATGTGGAAAAAATCAATAATCTTGCATAATGAACACTTGAGAGAGAGAATGTCATATAAAAAAAATCCTCTTTTCACACCAAATTGGGTGCCCAAAATCCCATAGCCAATATGGGAATCTTGCATGCATGCATCATTAACTCATGGCATACGATGCACCATGAAAACCACCAAGTTTTGATTGGATTTTTGCAACATTATTTGCAAAATATGCTACATAATTTCTCTTCCCAAAACCCAACACCCCATTTGGACCCATGAAAATAAAAATAAAATAAATATTCACTAGTCCCCCAAAAATGATTTAATAAATTTATCTTGAAAATCCAAATTATTGATTTATCCGTAGGTCCTGTTTGATTATTTCAAAAAATGGGTTTACTAAAAAATAGTAATGCTATTTTTAGAAGAGGGGCCATTGCAAGTCCTTCCTCTGAAATACTTTTTTTCCTCAAGTAATGAAGACTTGTATGGAAGTGAAATATAAAAAATATGTTCATCACAATGAAACAAAGAAAAGTATTTTGTGTGCAACCATAGTGATGTGTGAGGTGTGTGCTAGACCTATTTTTCTTTATTTCATTAGGAAATGATATTAACACAAAGGATTGAATTATAAACCTTATGTGATTCAACTCAACGAAGGAATCTACTGATTTCCTTATGATTGAGGATAGAGGTATTAGCCTAAACAACACTTTTGGGAGAAAAATTAAAAATAGTAAATCAACTCAATCATGCCAATTCAAACTTAAACATCAATTTAAAGCATAATATAGATAGAAGCAACAAAGTTCTGAAAAATTTGGAAATGGTAGAGTGATGTGTACTTGTCACTAAAATGCAGTTTCAAGGGGCTAACTAGGACTCATTCACCCATAGGCAAATGGGTCTTTGTGTAGAGGTTTCAATCAACTTTTGGGAGCCTTTGATGCCAGTATATAGATTTTGTTTGATCTGAGTTTTAGTGTTAGAAAGTTAGAAAGTCGTTAATAAATCTTGTAGGTGACTTTTCATGGATTGATGATAATGTTGACAAATTTTTACAACTTTGACAACTTTTCCAATTTTTCTCTTCAAGAGATCTGCAATCCTTCTTCAACCTAATATCTACAACACAAACACAAGAGGGAAAAATTATTTATTTTTGGTGAATGGAGGTTTTCCTTGGTCAAACCCCATTTGGGTAATTAAACCTTGAATTGAAATAATGAAATATGAAAGGAATAATGAATGAACAAATGTTATGTTGTAACTCACCAAAACCCTGAATAAACCTTTGGAAGTTTAAAATATTGAGCTTGATATTGCATTAAATAGATTTAATGGATGTGGATCTTGATGCTTGGAATATGACTTGAATGTTTGCTTTGATCTTTGAAACCTACATCACATGTTAGTGCCAAAAACATGCATGATTACAAGAGACTTTGACGTGATGCTTGAGATCTTGATTGCTGTAATAAATCACTGATAAATATTCTCTTGAATGCCCTTGATCATAATATTTTCTTTAGGAATTCTTGCATGAAAACTCTATATTCTTCTTAGGATTTGAATTGATGAAATAACCTTGCATTTGTAAGTGTGTATCCTTAATTTCCTAAAATTTGAACATTACAAGCCGACATTGAAATTTGAATTCAGGGATATTAAAATAATACCAAAAGATATTTTAAATTTAGGTTTAAAGTCCTAGGGAGGACTCATTCGCCCATAAGCGAATGGGTCCCAGGTCTCTATTCCTAGAACACACATTGCTCAAGGTAATTAATTGTGTTGGCATTAATTGCTATCAAGTTTCCCCTTTGCAAAATGTATATTATTAGGATTGTAGATTTACAATAGGTCTTATTAATGCATAATTAAGTCCAATTTAATTGAGGGGACCCAAAAAAAGTGTGAAAATGTAAAGGAGTACATTTTTCTACACTACATTTAGTCCCCACTTTAGTGAGAGGATGACCTTGTGTCAAACTCACACTAAAGTAGACAATCAAAAGAGGTCTAATTGTACAATTGCTGGAAAGATAAGATGACAAAGGTCAAGGAGGGTGATCAAGCCCCCAAGATCTAAGATCTCATAGAAAACCAACAAAGGCACAAAGAGACATACCTTTGTTAAATATGCAACAATAATGACAAGATACTCAATCATATTATGTCAAAGAATGAATGAAAGAAAAAGAATAAAAAAAAGGGAAGATCAAGCCTCAAAGATTTTTCCAACTTGATATGGATCAAGGCTTAGCTGTTTCTCCAAAAACATTTACAAGTGAAACCCACTATCCACTATGTAAACAATAGTGCACTCACATGGGCTAGTGAACTCTGTTGTCCACTAGGTGAGCCCTAGGAATTGGCTAGCTAAACATACCAAAGTTATACCTCCTCATAACTTTTATAAGGTGCCACATAAATGTTGGCCTTGAAAAACATAAAGGCACCACTAGCAAGCACGTTGTGTTATGCTTGGTGACCTTGATACATGCAATAGGATATTCAAAGGGGTTTTTATTAGTTCATGTAAGGTCTCTCCTTAGGGAAAATCATGCCTAATATCTCCAAGGGAGGACTAGTTGAGAATAAAAAATTCACAACTTAAGGAATGCAATCCATAGCATTACCATTAAGAGGAATGTCATATGCTCATAAAGTCATAATATTGAAGGAAATAAAGCCCAATGAAATCACCAAGAAGACACATCACACGAAGTAAGAAAACTACACTAAGAAACATAAGTTATAGTCAAAATGATAATGCCAATGTATGCCCCCACTTTAAAGAAATTGCTAAACACCATGCTGTGAGAAATTAATTTAAAGAAGAAAATTGATAAATGCTAAACAATAAAGAAGACATAAGAGCTCATTTGGAAATCCCTATGTCAAACATATGTCTCCAAATGAAGCTATGTCATGAAAAGGGGTTTCCCCCAAATGAAATCTAAAACACATAAGGGATCCACAAATTCGAGGTCAGCATATATATTTGCTACAATGTAGATCTTGGAAACGTCGCCATTCCCCAAATACTTGTAGAACTAGAAGAATGACTGACACATAAATAGTGAAAACAAAGAAAATATTTTGGTTCAAAATGGAATAGACCTAAATGTCTCAACATCTTGTTTTATCCCCAAAAGGAAAACACAAGACAAGAGAAAAGATAAAGGTTTACAATATATAGAAGAATATAGGTACAAATATAGGAATGAAAATAAAGAAATGTCAAACAGAATGATATGTGGGATCACATTACGCACATGTAACCACACAAAAAGAACATGAACAAAAAGACAAAAAAATACTAGTATGGTACATACGAGTGAACCTATATCAGGTGGTTTCCATGCCAATCTTGTTCATCATATGAAGAAGGTGGATAAATATCCAAAGGGACAATAAAAAGTGTTTTACTAGGAGCATCACATGGTGAGTCACTCTTTTTTAGGAAGTTTTGTTTTTTTTCAAGAACCAAGCTGATCTTCAAGGAAGCCTATGGAATTTTCCATTTCCAATTGTTAGCAACCTAAAGGGATTAGCCAACGAATGAGTGAAAACAATAATTCTTTCCTCCTACACTTTGGGATTTGCAAGACTCAGGAGGGTGATCCCACAATGTGTTTAAAGACCTCTGCACCTAATGATTGAATATATTGCAAATAACAAATAATTCTCATATAATAGCTCAACAAATGGAATGTATCAAAGAAGCTGGCTCCTCCTTAACAACACTCAACATTTAGAACATGAGAATTGAACCATTCAACACAAAATAAAAAAAATTATGATCCATTTAAAGGTTTATTTATAAAGTTTGATTTGTTGCTGAATTGACCAACAAAATGTATCATGAACACTCACTTAGATCAGTACCTCATCCTAGGAGTAGAGTCCAGTTCAAAACCTATACAATCTGATAACAATTTAACACATAGCATCATTTAAGCTTTGATAATATTTTATTACAACATTTCAACATTATACTCTCGGCCACAACTTATTACTAATATCCTAGCACTCAATTCATATGAATCTACAACTTCATTCAAGCATTCTCATTAATTATTTGAATTAAGAGCAAGAAAAAAACTACACATCCATTGGAAATCAATGAAGACAAATAAGATAATCCTTAATTATATTATTCATAATTCATGAAACAAGTACATAGGAGAGAAATTCCTTTGAATTTGAACCATTTTGTATTCAACTACTAGGATTGCTATCAAAATTGCATATGAATTGATAGACTCAAAACCTAATACAAAACTAAAAAATGCTCATTGTATTCTTTAAAAAATGATCTATGATCAATTAAAAGCAACCAAACCTTACTTCTAGCCTTGAATTTCTTCTTATAGAAATGAATGAGAAAATAATCTTTAGGCCAGAAAGTACACATGTAACTGTTCTATTGGACCGTTACAAAATTCATTCCCTTTGTAGTTATATTTGCAATCTCAAATGGAGGGAAATGTTACATGAGACAAAATTTATTTTCATTTGTTGTTGAAGATTAGGTCCCACATTCGAAAAGGAATCTTTGAGCTGATTTGAAAATATCCATGTGCACCAAAAATGTGTCCATGTACACCAAAAATGTGTCCATGTACACAAAAAAAAATGAAAGAAAGCATAAAATGTACAAGGAAGAAAAGGCGAGAAACTTGTCCATGCCTACAACCTTGTCACCAAATTAAAATTGGGGAGAAGAAAATATTTTATCCATACTTCAACAAAATCCTAATCTGTACTAGTTCCAGGCTATGCATTGTACTTCTCCCATCCATTATTCACCATAGTTACAGAATCACAAGGCCAAAATTGCAATGTTATCTGATAGCCATAGCTTAGTCCTCAAGGAAATCCAAATACTTATATTTCTAGGCTTGAAATTCCTCTTCTATAGGCCAATTAAATTTTATGATTTCATCATCCTTTGTTCTATAAGGGGCACATTTATTTACCACCTAGTTTGCCTCTTTGTAAAATTCTTCTAAAATAACTTCTACATGAGTGAGCATATCCATGTTCTTTTTCAACATGCTCATATAATTTCCTTGACAAATTAGAGTTACTTCCTTTGAAATCAATTCATTTGCTTCCTTCCTCCAATCTTGTAGGGTTTTCATATTACCATCATCTTTTAATATGGAGGGAAGGAGAACATGATCCATTTCATGAAAATTCTCAAGAAACTCCCTTATATTTTCCTCCAAAGGCTCTATTTTTTCTTTGAACTCCTGAATTCCATTTACAATCTTGAGGGTTGGCTTGATATTCTTTGGTTCATTGAAATCATGCTTGGCTCCCACAACCATTATCCACAAGTCTTGTAGGCTTGAGATCCATGTCTCCATTAGAGGAATTGCCACCTCCTTATCAATATCAAAGTTATTTATTGCATCTTTTATGGTAGAATAGTTAGCATAGTCACTAATTAATCTGTTGTTCACTCCTCTATTCAAATGCTCTAATACTGTAGTGAGAATTTTTATATTGCTAAAAAAATTTATCTATCATGTTTGTCACATTTCTCTTCATACTCCTTTAACTTTTGAAGTATTTCTTCTTTGCTGACCTCTTCTTCTTGTGGTGCCTTTGATGTGCTAGGTTCTTCAATTGAAATGGGCACATTTCCCATATTGTAAGGCACAATTTCCCATGAAGAACTTGTTGGAGGTGTGGAAACAATAGGTGTTGGCTCTTGTGAAGTAGAAGGTGAGTCAGTATCAGTTTCTCTTGGCTCTCCTCATTACAAATTTTTTAGTTTCTCTTTCAATAATGTCAATTCTATTTTTAGTTGCATTGTTTGTTGTTGATTCTTTCCAAAATCAACCAGCAAATCATTGTACTTCTTTCAAAATTGTTTCTTCTCAACATTCATTGATTCTATTGTTGGTTTTGTAAACTGAGAAACATTTACTGACATTATTGCTGCCTCAATTGCTGAGGTGTCTGACACTCTCTTTGTTATCAAGCCTCCCCTATAATCTATAGTAGGATTTGCAATATCAAGCTTCTTGGTATTGGGGGCTAGGGCCTAGATTACCAATGTGTCCCGCTGCTCACTAAATGCAGATCCTTCCAGTGCAATTATAGCTTCCTCCTCTAAGTTGTAGAGAGGTCTATCATATCTCTTTATTGTGTCAATGCAATGGCAGAAGTGTTGGATTCTAGTTATGTTTATGGTTTGTCCTTGATGACAAAATCTCTGATCCTTATGATTTACAATGGCACTTCTTTGATGTCTCTTGGCTATTACAAAAAGTTATTTGTTATGTTTCAATTTCAAGATGGTGATAAGAATTCTAGTTCAAGCTATGAATGCTATTTATGTGTCTAACAAAGCTTGTAAGTTGGTATTCTTTGTCAGGATGGTTCTCTTTGCATTTCACAGGCTTTCACATATCGGCATGAGTATGGCAGGGTCTCCCCGATCCACTTTGAAATGTCTGAGTTGCCTATCGACAAGACATTTCTAATGTTATGTCGATTGAATTTAACATTCTGGAAGCTTTTGGCGTGACATTGTTCATTGTCTCAGTGACAGTAGTTATATCGACATAAGTTAAATCTGTCGGTATGTGGTCTCAGCGATATTGGTTTGTCACACCAACCGACATAGGAAAGAATCATATCGGCATGAGCTTTGCCATCGAGCTGAGGTCATAGCAAAAAGGTTATGTCTCTCTGACTAATGCATGTGGAGTATTGGTGAAACATGGAGCATTCTATATAGTGTCTCCCCGACTATGTATAGTCTTAGCAACATGGAAATGATAAAGGCCTTTGGCATAGGTGTTGAATTGTCACGGCGACAATGTGTATCGAATGTATTTTGGAATGAAAAAGTTTGTTCTCCAAGAGGTCTCCCTGAAAGTTGTCTGTTACAGTGATTGTAAATGAAACTAAAAGGGCATATCAGTAAGAAGTTTCCTCATGTCTCAGCGAAAGAATGTTTTACTAAGGAAGACCATCCGTGTAGCATGTTGTATTCGATATGTCTTCTCTCTGACTCTGGTGGTTCTTGGCGAAAGCGACAACCATAAGGTTGTCTGGAAACGTTAGACTTGCCTATGACATAACGTGTCATCAATTGAATTGAAAAGATTAGGGAAATTTTTTTGAGTTTATTCTCTTAAGCTGGGTATTGAACCCTAGCCTGGTTGCCATCATGAATGTTTACGTTTTTGTTGTTGCTGACTGTAACGGTTTCTACAAAGGTCTATGGAAGGTTTGTTTGATGCACCTCTCTAGTTGGATGCTCGATAGTGGTTGATGGAGGCATGGGAGTTACAGTTTTGTCTGAGAAACAATCTCACAAGTTTCAAAAGTTGGGTGAAACAACTCTTGTTTTGGTTGGTTCTGTCATTTCTTCTGAAGTCTGTTACTTTTTTGGCATTTATAAATAGGAGCAGAAAACTAAGTTTTCTGTTCGGCGGTTATTGTAATTTTGAGATTATCATTCTTGGGCTATATGAAAATGTATGATAAAACTCTGCAATAAAAATCTGAATAAAAAAAATGCAGAGATTGTAAATTTCTTTTCTATGAGGTATTTTAGGGATTCAGTTATTGAATCTTTAAGGTATTCTATAGATGAGAAAAAAGAGAGATATGTGCTTAACTGAAAATAGAGAAATCCTCTGAATCATTACTATTGTTCAAAACATAATTTGAGGGGTTGGTATTCCTTGAGATAGATATCTCTAAATGAGGGGTTGATGCTCCTTGAGCGGGTCCTCAAAAATCAGCCTATAAGGCATTGTGAACAGTTGATTAAAAGATTAAGCCTAGAAGGCATTTAGGGAGTGGTTTTTATACCCTAGGAGGGTTTTCCACTTGGAAAAATATTGTGCCTCTTTGTTCTTCTGTGTTCTCTCTGGTTTACTATGCTGTTGTTTCAGTTCACTGTTGAGTCATTATTTTTCTCAATTCTGTTTATGAATGATTACATTCAACTCATGAATGCTCTAATCAAAATGATATTGAGATCAAATCTGAGCTGTGTGTTTAAATATTTTAAAATTCAGTCAAATAGTTAAGACACTGATTCACCCCCCCTCTTAGTGTCATTTTAACTCCAACAATTGGTATCAGAGCATAGGGTCCTCTGATAGGTTTTAAATTACCTTGGATTGATCTTGGTCTTGGAGTTTTCTTTTAATGGCACATTCTCAAGAAGGTGCTTCTGTAACCAAAGCTCCATTATTTGATGGAATAGATTATGTGTTTTGGAGAATAAGAATGGAAGCTTTTCTTTTTTCTTTTGATGTTGATGTTTGGAGCATTGTTTTAGAAGATTATAATGTACCTACCACTATTCCCACTGATGCTCCTGAGAAAAAGAAGTATGAAACAAATGCCAAAGCTAAGCATTCCATCTTGTGTGGATTAACTAGAGATGTGTTCAGTCATGCATTGCAAATCTTCTCATGGAATCTGGGAAAAACTTGAAACTATATATCAAGGGAATGAGAAAGTCAAACTGTCAAAAATCATTACTCTCAAACATTAGTTTGAGGAGTTGAAAATGAAGGATGATGAGAAAGTGGCTGAATATTTCCTAAGAGTTGATGAAGTTGTCAATGGAATGAAAGGTCTAGGTCAAGAGGTTAATGAATTTGATGTGGTCACAAAAGTGGTTAGGTCCTTACCATCTAAATTTGAATCTAAGTTTTCAGCCCTAGAAGAAAAGAAACACTTTGATAAGCTTACCTTAGACAGCCTGCAAGGAATACTTACTGCCTATGAAATGAGAACTAGGAAAAATAATTCAACAGGAAAAGAAACTGCCTTTAACTCTGAAAAGAAAGAAAAAGTTGATGTTAGTGAATCAGAGTTGTCTGATTCTAAAGAATCCCATTTTGTTAGAAGATTTAAAAAGGGATCAGGAAAATATAAGGGAAAACTTCCCTTTAAATGTTTTAACTGTGGAAAAATAGGTCACTTTGCTACAAAGTGTCCCTATGATGATCAAATCTATGACAACGAGACAACTAAAATACAGCCTAAGAAGAAGACTTACAAACCTAAATGAAACTTCAATTTTAAAAAGAAGAAAATTCTGTTTAGTAAGGATGAATATGATATTGAGTCTGAAGACCCATCAGCTAATGAAGTTGAAACTTTGTTCATGGCTGAATTTACTCTGCAAAATGATTCTAACACCTTTGACACTGAAGAAGGTGAAGTAGATCTTGAAAGTGAGCTGAAATGTGTTCTTCAAGAGGTCAGAAAACTTAAAAAACAAGTTCTTACTCAAGAACATAAACCAGATCAAGAATTGATCTCTTTGAAAACTCAGCTTGAAGAAGCTAAAAGAGTTGAAGTCTTGTAGTACCCCTCCATTTATGCTTATGTTTTTTGTAGATATGTTTTCACACTGTTAGACTATGATACTTTGTTTGGATATTTTGATCGCTGGTTTTGAGCGATAGTGGATTTACTCTGTGACATGATGATACATTGTATTGCGATATTTGATTACTAATTTTAGACATGCTTTGATATAGTGTAGATGTTTATTTTCAGTTGATCATTGTTATGTATATGTTTTGATGGACTAACAGTTATTTATTTCGTCAGTCTGATGTGACGTGTATTGGTGTGGAGAACGGAATCGCATCACTCGCTTGCGAGTGCCCTGTGATATCCGTGATTTTCTCTGCACTGTGTGTCTGTTCAATGGTTTATATATATATGCATGTTATTTGCTTGGTTGCAGGATTGTAGGTACATGACACCGACTCCACCTGGTTACTCAGGTCTGAGCGTGCCAAGACTCAACGGAAATGTTGATTGGGAGGTAGTAGTTAGGTTCATCCTAGTCTAGTCTTTAACCGGGTCACTGTACATTGTCAGTTTTAGTTTGAGTCTTGGTTGTCTTGTATTTTTCTATTTGGTTTAATTGCTTGAAAGGAAAAATGTTGATTTTAATAATAATTTCTTATATCTTATTTATTGTTATTTAAATTGATTTTTAATGTTAAAGAAAAATAGTTTTGCAAGTTATTTAATTAATTAATTAGTTTTTTTGGTTAAATGGTTTGATCATAAAGATTAAATTTATTTAATTAAATAAATTAGTTAACTAAATTAAATTGTATTAATTTTGTGTGAATAAATTCAATATTTAAATTAAATATTTGGTGGAAATGGCAATTTTAATTAATAAATAGATTTGCATTTGAAAATTGTAAATTTTAAAATAAAATAAATAAAATAATTAAAATGCATGCAATTTGAAATAGGCAAGATTGCCGAGAAGTGGTTGAGAAGATATTTTGCACTTCTCGACATGTGTGCAAGTGGCATTTATTGATTTTTGGTTGAAGAATTGTTTACAGATATTATTTTGGATCTGGGAAATCACAGAGGCTATTGAATTTCTTCACGGGAAAAATATCTGAGCTTTTGCAAAACTTTCTGTATTGTGTTAATTTGGTAATTTTGTATACTTGTGGAATATCCCTTTGTTGGAAAATTCTTGGTGTTGGTTATAGCTTTCCTGTGGATTTGGGATTTCCTTTGGAGAACCTTTTGGGAATTGTACGCTACAGGCAAGAGGATTTCTCCTATAGGAAGCTTTCATATTACAGGTATTTTTCTTGTTTAATTTGTTTCTTTTCTTTAAAAAAGGTTAGAGAAAAGATTTGTTTTGTGTTTCTTGTATTCTTCTCAAGAATTTTGTTAAAATTTTATTTAAACAGTTGAATTTTTTTCAAAACAAATAGGAAAGTTCTTGAAAAGTTTCAAATGAAATTACCTATCAAGGTTTTGATATGGATATCTGTTGAAATGAATTTGGTATATTTATTTGTGAATATGCTGTGTTTCTTTTTGGTTGATAATTCTTTGTGGAATATTTGTTTAAATAGATAAATTACTTAGTTTGTTCTATAAAAAAAAAAAAAAATTCGGTAGAAAGTATTTTCATATTCACAGTATTTTATTTACTGTTAAAAATATGTATATATATATAATATATACATTTTATATGAAAAAAATTTATGATATTTTTTTATATATAATATATACATTTTATATGAAAAAAATTTATGATTTTTTTTATTAAAATTCTGAAATCCGTACGCGGATTTTCATTTTTGAAGACGCACGGAAATCTTTAAGTTAAGAATTTTTCTTTTAAAAAAAAATTGGAATTGAAATTCCATTGGAAATATTTATTAAAACGTAGAGATTATGTTTGTTTTAATACAATATTTAGGCATTGCAGCCGTAGGGGGGGTGCTACCCCCATGGCCGACCCCTAAGGGAGCCGGCTGTGAGGGTAGTGCTCGGCGCTGCCTTTGCAGGCAGTACCGACGCGGCCTACACATTCGTGCCCCAATGGGGGCTCGGCAATGGCAACCGCCAGCTTGCGAATTTAGGGTTTACTTTTAAAAAAATAAACTCTTAAAATTTTTGGTTATTTTGAATTCGTTTATGAATAATTCATAATTTTTAATGAGTTTAGTATGGTTTATATGAATTTCAAAATTATTATGTATTTAATATTATATATATATATGTATATATATATGTATATATGTATATATGTATATATATATATATATATATTTAATTAAAATATATGTTTAATATTTATTTATAAAAAATAAATAAAAAAATACCTTTGTATTTAAATACAGAATTATTTAAGGTATTTGAAAAGCATGAAAATCAATCAGTTTTAAACAATAAATTGATAAAAAATTTATTTAGTTTTCATGTCTATGTGAAATAGAGGAAATTAAAATTAAAATAAATCTATGTAATTTTCTTTATTGTTAGAGAAAAGAATTACAATTATGATGCTATAAAATACCTGTTGATTCTAATGAATGATTGGATTTAGTAAATCTGAATGATAGACATTTATTTTTAATTTGCTTTATTTCGTGTTTCTTATTGGGAAAATTGGGTATTTTCATAGTTGTACAAGTCTTCCAGAAAAATTGATAAATGTGGGAATTGGGATTGTTAAGTTAAATTCTTGTGTTAACTAAGGATGTGTACATGGCTTTGCATGGTGGTTTGACACCTATTTTATGAACAATGATTTGATGTCCATTATAACACGTTTGGTCTTTTATATTGATTTTGGTTATATGTACACCTTGTAAACCTTAGTCAGAGAACATAGATTCCTTTGTTATGTTTAGGGGAGTGGCTTTTTGTAAGGGCTGACACACAAAGTGGTGTCAAGGTAACTTGCAAAGAGTTAGTAAGTCAGTGATAACTAAATAATACAGTAGTTAGATTAAAACTCTTAACAAGATGCTTATGCCTCGCTTATGACTCTTGAACTAGTTCAGTATTGAGTATAAGACGAGAAGGCCTGGAATGGAAAATCAATGTTTTGTTTCTTCAAAAGACATTCGATTCCGCAATGATTAGCAATGGGGCCGGGTTTCGTAAGAGGTTACTAGGGTAACCCAAGGTTGGGGGCTGGAACCTAGGAAGAAACACCAGGGTAACCTTTGCAATGTTGTGATGACACTCCACCTAAAGTAACAGTTAACCTTGTGTATGTAGTACATTCAATTGTCTAAATCTGGAAGCAATGTAACCATCAGTTAGTTATGTACTTGTGACTAGGGTTAGTAGATTATGTCTAGGTAACCATATTACTATCTCCTAGCATGGGGGGTGGACCTACGGGTACCACATGGTTGGGTGGAACGTGCACCTTACTCTGTTGGGTCCCCAGTTTGAACATGGCATCGAGAGCTTCATGGATGGAGAGCTCGCACTTGGAAACTTATATGTACTTTCTTTATTGCATAATTTGTAAATCTTGTATTCAAAAACATCCCTCAATTGTATATGAGGTGAACATTGTAATTGTAATTATTATTGAACTACCTCATCAGATGGATGAGGGTTGTATTGTATATTTTTTTAAATGCAATGTAAGGAAACAAGTTTGTACTTTATATTATTCTGAATGGAAATCAATGTTATGTAATGTTTATCTTTTTTTTAATGTTAATTAATATGTGCAATGCGAAATACTAAATTCATCTATGGAAACTCAAAGTAGTGTAACGTCGCATAACTTAACGAATGTATGCAACTAATTAACTTAATAATTATACTTTAATTTTTTTTTATTTCACTATTATACACAATTGCAACATTCCTTAGGTTATTATGACGGGGCATTACAGATTGGTATCAGAGCCAAGGTTACAAACACTGGATGCTCTGGGTAATCGCGAGCCCATTAGGTTGACCTAGTACGTAGTGTCGCAAACTGTTAGCCTTGGTTGAATAGTATCTAAGACTTGTTATTGTTATGTGTAGGAACATGCCTAGGCGAGGTGGAAGAGGTCGTGGTAGGGGTCGAGGTGGAGGCCAAGGGCCAATCCCTCAGGTTACTCCCCCTCTAAGTTCTCATCACAGTGATCAGGTAGAATAGTTGGATCAGAGGAATGAGGGACAAAATCCCAAATAGTCAGGAGTAGAGGGTTCAAATATACGTCCTTTATTAGAGGAGGTCCTAGCTCGACTTGGACCTAGACAGGAAGTTGAGTAGGAGGTTTTCAGAGAGAGAGATAGATCTCCTAGGAGAGTAGATGACTCAACACATCAGGATGCTATTACTGTAGGACACATGAGGGATTTACTTAGGGCATGTCCTCCTACCTTTGATGGTACAAGAGGTGGATTAGAGGTTGAGACTTGGCTACTGGATTTGGGTAGATGCTTCACCATGCACCCTTACGGTAGCAATACCCGTGTGAGATGCGCTATCATGCATCTGAGAGGATTCTCCTCTACTTGGTGGTGCCTGGAGGAGCAGAAGCTCCATTTGGATATTGGATCAGTGTCTTGGGATATGTTTCTCGAGAGGTTTAGAGCACGGTTCCTATCGGAACACTGGAGGCAGCGACGGGTTGACGAGTTCCATGATCTATGTCAGTTAGCTCTTTTTGTAGAGCAATATGAACGTAGATTCTATGAACTCAAGCAGTATGCTGGTATTGGCGATGATAAGCCTATGCTAGTACAACATTTCATCAGGGGTTTAAATGCCCGCATTAGTGGTGGTGTCCGAGTCTTTGAGCCAAAGACTATGGAAGTTGCGGTGGAGAAGGCTCGCATAGTGGAGGAGAACCTTGTTATGGTGTTAGGTGGTCACACAGGAGTGCAGATTAGCAGTGCTCCTACAACAGGTTTTAGTCCACGGGGTGGACAGGCACAAATAAGAGGTTCCTCTAGGAACCAACAGACACCCACAAAGGGTGGGCAGCAACAACAACAACGAACACCTCAAAAGAACAATAATCCACAACCACAGCAAGGTAATAGTCCTCAAACAGGAAAGGGTCGCAACTGGTGGTGCAACAAGTGCAATAGGCAGGATTAGCCTACGCAGAGTGCTCAGTCTACTGTCAGTAGGGGTAGTTTCTAGCAATCCAATGCACCTTCGGGTAGCAGAGGATTCGGTAGAGGCACAGGTTGTTACTCATGTGGGCAGCAGGGACACATAGCTAGGCAGTGTCTGATGAGAGGTTCTACTGGTTTTGGGCCTCGACCTACAGTTTCAGAGCCTATAGTGGGTGATGTAGGATGATCACATACAGTATATGCTGCGGTTAATGACCGCCAAGCTGATCACTAGAACACAGTGGTCGAGACTTCAGGTAAGTCACATGGTGTTAGTGTTTCCATTCTTTTTGATTCCGGAGCCACTGACTCCTTTATTTCACTGACCATAGTTGACCATTGTGGTCTTGTGGCAGTAAAGCGAGGTGGTAAGTGGCAAGTTGAATTCACCTCTGGGGTGAAAGTAGCAGTAGAAAACTTAGTACATAATTGTGAACTTAAAATTGGTACGTTAACTACCTTAGTAGATTTATATGTTACACCCTTAGGATTGTATGATATAGTTTTAGGTATGGATTGGTTAGCATCTTATCATGTTGTGATTGACTGTCGACTTAAGACAGTTAGTTGCATTAATGATCTAGGTGCAAAAGTGGAAATCATAGGTATTCAAAGACCTATCTCTTTGCGGATGATATCTGCTATGCAATTAAAGAGATGTCTTCGTCAGGGATGTCAACTGTTTGCAACAACAGTTACAGATTTAGAAGAAGGTGAGAGTCGAGAGGTATCTCTTGATGATCATCCTATTCTTAGGGAATTCACAGATGTGTTTCCCAATGACATACCTAGAATGCCACCGAAGAGAGATATTGATTTTAGAGTTGACCTAGTTCCAGGAGCTGAGCCTATTTCTAGAGCTCCATATAGAATGATGACTTAGGAGTTAGAGGAACTTCGTATCCAGTTAGAGGAACTATTAGAAAAGGGTTTCATTCATCCAAGTGTTTCCCCTTGGGGAGCACCTATCATCTTCATAAAGAAGAAGGACGGATCTCTTAGGCTATGCATTGACTATCATCAATTGAACAAGGTTACGATTAAGAATCGTTATCCTTTGTCTAGAATCGATGATCTTTTTGATCAAATTAAGGGAGCTAATGTGTTCTCTAAAATCGATTTGAAATCTGGTTATCATCAATTGCGTATAGCTGAAGCAGACATTCATAAAACTACTTTTCAAACTCGTTATGGGCACTAGGAATTCATAGTAGTACCATTTGGGTTAATGAACATACCATCAGTATTCATGAGTTTAATGAATGGTGTTTTTCGTACTTACCTTGATCGCTTTGTCCTTGTATTTCTTGATGATATTTTGATTTATTCGAGAAATATGAAGGAACATGAAGAACACTTGAGACAGGTATTGCAATGTTTAAGGGAAAATCAATTGTATGAGAACTTCTCTTCATAGAAAAGGGAAGAAGTTTGTTTGGACAGAGCAGTGTCAGTTAGCTTTTCAGACACTTAAAGAAAAGTTGACTAATGCACCTATACTGATTGTTCCTGATCCTACTAAGGATTTTGTAGTTTGCACTGATGCATCTTTAGAGGGTTTGGGAGTAGTTTTGATGCAAGATGGGCGTGTGATTGCTTATGAGTCTCGTAAACTCAAGGATCACGAATTAAACTATCCCACTCATGATCTAGAACTAGCTGCGGTAGTGCATGCATTAGTTCATTGGAGACATTTCTTATTAGGTCATTGTTTCAAACTTCATACTGATCACCGTAGTCTACAATACATTTTCACGCAACCTAACTTGAATGCTAGGCAGAGACGGTGGATGGAGTTCTTGTGTGAGTATGATTTTGAAGTGAAATATGTTCAAGGAAAAGAGAATGTAGTGGTTGACGCTCTTAGCCGACGTCGACATGAGATCTTTGCTACTACTCTTGAAGTAGATTTGAGAGGTCAAATATTAGCAGCACTTCTTAATGATAGATTGTATCAGGAAGTGAGGTCGGAGATTGAATCTGGTAGACTTTTAGAAGGTCGTTTTGTAGGGTATGTCCTTGAACCAGATGGTATATTGTGACATTTAGGTCATATTTATGTACCACATTTCGAAGGTCTTCGTACATTAATTATGACTGAAGCTCACCAAGCTCCATACTCAGCTCATCCAGGTGTCAAGAAAATGCATGCTGATCTTTGGCAATTGTATTTCTGGCCTGGTATGAAACATGATATTGCTGATTATGTGTAGAGATGTCTTGAATGCCAGTGAGTCAAAGCTGAGCATCAACATCCTGCTGGATTATTACAACCACATCTCATTCCTGAATGGAAATGGGATATTATATCTGTGTAATCGAAAATAATATGCATAATGAATTAAAATAAATACTATTCAAGCACACCAATAAGACATTGTATCAAAACAGAACATAAAAATTAAATAAATGCAAACTCAATATTCTGCTTCGATTGTCGTCTTATTGTCCTCTATCTTCAGTGTTTTTGTTGATTCCAGCTTTTGCTCTCAGATTTGTAGGCTAGGCTCAACAAACTGTCTTCCTAAACAACGGGATTTTAAATGTGATGCATGATGCAAGATTAAGCTATGATATTGAATTGAACTAATATGCTTGAAATAAACATGATGCTATGATATGAGAATACTAAATGAATTAAATGCATGAACTCTAATTAATTGCCTATTACCAATGCTTGGATTCACACAGGTATTTATAGAGTTTTTCGAATGATTCTGATTGGCTGTCTTGATTGATGGTTGTGATAATTCCTGCAGATCGAATGGTTGAAGAAGGATGAAACTAAAGAGAAAATAGAAGAAAACTTGAAAACAAGATTTTTCTATTTTTATGACAGAGAAGAAGATAAGAAGATAAGAAATCATCTTTCTTTAAAAGAATAAAAGAAAGATTTAAAAGCTGATAAATAATGAATTAAAAATTCAATTATTTATTTGTGGAGGAGATTCAGCTTTTTCTTAATTAATTAAGCTTTTAAAAGCAGAAGAAAGTTTGTGATAAGAAGAAAGCTTTATTTAGGATTTTTTTTGAAGAAAGCAGAAGATCTCATATTTAAATAAAATATTTAATTATGATATGAGAAGAAAATAGAAGATTTTACAATTAAATAAAATATCTAATTGTGACTTAGAAAGAAAGCAAAAGATATTTAATTAAATAAGGTTTATTTAATTAAACCACTTTTATGAAATTAATTAAATGAAATATTTAATTAATTAGAAGAAGAATTAAAAATAGAAGAAAGAGAAACATTTAAACTTAATTAAATCAAAAGATTTAATTTAAATTCAAACAATGATAATTAATTTAAATAAATAAAATGTATTTATTTAATTAATTAATTGGACGTATGAAAATAATAAAATAAAATAAATTTATTTAATCATGAAGAAAGAATAAGATGAATGAACAATACAATACAATTAATTAAATTTAATCATATGTAGAGGACTTTTAGATAAATTAATTAAATAATAAATATTTAATTAATTGTCAGGATTATAGACATGACCATTTTAATGTGTATACATTTTTCCCCTCTTTGAAGTGATGTGTGAAACGCATTGCTTCAAAGAAAATAAAAAAATTTGCCCCAGATATGTTTCTGATTTTTGATGTTGATGATGCCCCCTCGGGAGGTAAATCACGAAAGATGATATTGAGAATGATATGGAAACAATGATTTAGCTCCCGATAGATGATGTTTATGATGGCCTGGTGAAAAATAATATGAAAAGAATAAAAAATGTCATTAACTCCCACCCTAAAAGACCCTTATAAGGTAAAAGGGGTAAAATGAAGTATCATTTTCACCCTGCTGCTACAATAAAAAGTGAGCTCTGATAGTGACTTGGCGAGATGGAGATCCCATTGCACAGGCATATATCGAGCGAGCGCGCCGATACCAGAGACCAGCTACGTATGGACCACCGGTGAGTGATTCCAACCATTTATGTTTTCAAATTTTGCATTTTGGATCGATTTTACAAATGTTTTGGATCGGATTTAGTTTTTTTCACATGGTTTAGCGCATCTGAGAAAAGTTTTAGCGCATTCGACAAATTATGTAGCGCATATAGGAAATTCCGTAGCGCATATAGGAGTGGGCAAAAAATGGATCCTTTAGCGCATTCGACAGATAGAGTAGCGCATCTAGGGCACAAAATTGCGCATATAGGGATAGGGTGTGAAAATGATAAACTTGTGCTTTGGAGAGTTAGAGTGGCGCATCCGTAGGATAGAATAGCACATCCCGAGTTTTAGCGCATCGAGGAAACAGTTTAGCGCATATGAGAAAAACTTTAGTGCATTTGTGTTTTAGCGCATATGGGCAACAAAATGGCGCATTTAGAAAATTTTTCACAAAACGCTTGTGTGATGAAAAATGATGTTTTAAATTGCTTCCTTAGTCAATAGATAGAGGAATTGTAGTACCATCATGCTGATATAATAGAAAATCTGATAGAGAACTGATAACTTTGCTTCCAAGATAGAAAACAGAGAGTAGATAGCTGATAACTTTGTGACAAATCAACAAAGAGTAATTTGATTGATTGATTGATTTTGTGGTTGATAACTTTGCTTCTCGCGATTGAAAAACAAAGAGTAGATAGTTGATAAATTTGCTTTCTACGATAGAAACCAAATAGTAAAATGAGGATATAAATTTGCATTCATGATTGAAGTACAAATAGAAAAGGATTTGTTGTGTTGATAAATTTGCTTTCCTGAAAAGAAAAAAACAAATAGTAGATGATAATAGAATAAATTGATTTGATATTCAGATAGATCACATGATATGAGTCTGATTAATGTGTCCTTTGTGATGGTCAAACAAAATAGGAGGCTTTCAAAAGCCTCCAGATTAGAGAGCGGTTCCCACTATGTTGGGAGTAGATAGGAGAGCTTACCCCTGCCGAGTTATAGTTGATAGCGGATTGTGGATGCACTTAGATGACGGGCACTGGAGGTCGAGGGTGTGGCACAGAGACTCATGGGTACCGTAGAGAGTACCTCATTATGAGAGGCCATTGCAGAGGGATTTGAGGTAGCCAGAGAGGCCGAGTACTACAGAGTTCGATATGAGGAGTTATGTCGTCCTGAGCGTCGAGAGCCTTACCCACGATCACATAGCAGGATGAGGACCTGATCATAGACATTGACACATGGAAGAGAGGTTACAAGGCCTCGACGGGATCCTGATGCAGGGACTAGTGGCAGGCCGCCTCCTTCCGGACTAGTTCCTTCAGGTGCATCTACCAGCTAGTGTTTGGGACTGATATAGTTTTGCACATATGCAGGGCATGTATATTGAGTTTTGATCATATCTCATGTATCATGTTTTAAAATTTGTAGTTTCATTGGACATTGGACATTTGTATTATTTTGATGAGCGATGACATGCAGCGGTGATGATTTTGATGATGATATGTTTGTGCATTTTTTATGTGATATGGATGCTACTTGTATGTATGTATGATATGAGATGGATTTTGATATGTTTTTATTGTTTTTGTGGACTAATCTTATGATGCGGGATGATCTAATGATATGATGCAAATGGATGATCTAGGATGTAGATGCAATGATTTGTGAGAATGTAAATATGAGTTGTTGATTTTTGTTTTAAATGCAGAACTTGATAGTGTGTGTATGAAATGCATCATGGAATTGTGATAGGAAATGGTAGATAATGAATGTGATACTGATAATGATACTTGATGAAAAGATAAATGATATGTTTGGTAATGGTTATGTAATGAAAATAGCAATGCGATGATAAATGAAATGATGAATGAGTGCAATGGTAATGAAATGATATGAGACGATAATAGCGAATGATAAATGATAAAAAGATAATGATGATGATAAATGATAAAGATATGAAAGAAAAAGTAATGATCACAGTAATTGAGAAATGATCAATGATATGAAATGATGAATGAATAAGAAATGATAATGTTATGAAAACAATGGTAATGAAATGATATGAGATAAGGATCTAATAATAGAAATAATAATGATAAATGATAATGATAATGATAAATGATAAATGATAATGATAAAATGAATGAATGAGAAATGAGAATGAATGATATGAAATGATGAATGAATAAGAAATGATAATGATAAATGATGGTGATGAAATGATAACTGAGAAATGATAAATGATAATGACAAATGATAATGATGAATGATAATGATAAATGATAATGATGAATGATAATGATAAATGAATGAAATGAGACATGATAAATGATAACGAATGAGAAATGATAATGAGAAATGATAAATGAGAATGACAAATGAATGACATGATAAAATGAATGAAGGAGAAATGAGAATGGTAATGATAATGATAAAATGATAATGAATGAATGAGATGTCCAAATGTCCTCCACAAAGAGTTCAAAACTACATGACAACCGTCAATGTTTTCATTCAGCCTTTCAAAACACTGGTGTGAATCCAATATGCAGATATATACAATGATCTAACAAATATGCAACTAAATGAAATTAACCAATTTGTTGAGCCTGTTATAAACCTTCTTGAATCATCATAGAGCATTTAAAATGTTGGAAGTATGTACAATCATCATAGGGGAAATTAGCGCCAATGATGACCAGAGTACAACTTTCATGAATTTTGATATAGCAAGCGAACACAAGCATCGAGGTATAATTGAACTGAGATGACCTAAGCATTTCTTGCATAAACCGACAAAGATTAACCACCTTTCTGATGCAAATGTGGAACTATCATTGATGATATTGCTTTGGTCATCATGTCTTGTGACATATTTGCATCAGATTGACCGTTAACCTCAAGACAACAGACAAAGAAAAATCATTCTTGTTCCTTGCCACTCTAGTTCAATACATCATCGAGTGTGCTCCAGAGTAATGATATTGAAAATCAAGCAACCTTTGTTCAAAGTGTAATACTATTATTTCATACATTATTCAGATTTTTGGATCATCCAATAAACAATGATAGGATATCTACTGAAAAGTATTTCATGATCGGATAAAGTTTTGCGTGAGTTGGTTGTTTGTTTGCATGATCGGATCTTATGACATTGTTCAGCTGTCTTAGCATGCTATGAAAGTTAAGTGCCCCTAGTTGAGTGTTTGCCCTGTTTATTGACACAACTTGCGAAAAGGAATATGTACAATGATCAAGCCATGGTAAGACGTTTTATCACTCTAGGAAAATGATGGCAGGATGATGCGATAATAACCCTAAGATGTGAAAAAGATGCGGAAAAAGGAAAGCTAAAAAGTCAAAGTGCAAAACAGGAACTAATAGATGGAGAGGTATAGATAGCGTCTGTTTGCCAGATTTTCACTATCTATTTTTATTGCATTTTTTTGAATTTTTTTTGATTTTTTTTGTATTTTTCTGTCAATAGACTACCTATTTGCCAGGTTTTCACCCTATGACATTTTTTGATTTTTTTGCACTTTTCTGTCAATACTGCCTGTTTGCCAGGTTTTCACCCTATAACATTTTTTATTTTTTTTGCATTTTTCTACTTTTTTGTATTTCTTCAGGACTTTTTCTGCTATTTTTGTATTTCTTCAGGACCTTTTCTGCTGTTTTTGTATTTCTTCAGGACCTTTTTTGCTGTTTTTGTATTTCTTCAGGACCTTTTCTGCTATTTTTGTATTTCTTCAGGACTTTTTCTGGATGATGATAGCTGACTTAAACATAATATTTCTTGAGACGCATGTTGTTGATGGGTTCATCAAACAAGTCTCCTTCTGGCATTGATAACTTATATGCTCCCAAACCGTACACTGCAATAACCACGTAAGGGCCTAGCCAATTTGGTTCAAACTTTCCTTTCTTTTCTCTGTCTTGTTGATTGCGTGGGTTCTCTTTCAGAACTAGATCACCCACCTAAAAGGTACGTGGCTTTACTTTGTGATTATAGCTGTGAGACATCATCTGTTGATATGCTTTCAAATGGTCAGCTGCTCTCTGTCTCTTTTAATCTAAAAGTTCTAACTCTTGTAGTCGAGAAACTCTGTATTCATCATCTGTTATGAGACCTTTTAGTGATACTCTTAGTGAAGGTATTTCAACCTCTAAAGGCAATATGGCTTCTGCTCCATAGATAAGGGAAAAAGGTGTTGCTCCTGTTGCCATTTAGACACTAGTTCTGTAAGCCCATAAGGCAGGATTGAGTTGAACATGCCAATCTTTCCCTGAATCATTGACGGTCTTCTTCAAAATCTTTAGTATAGTCTTGTTTGAGGCCTCTCCTTGGCCATTCCCTTGTGGATAGTAAGGTGTTGAATATCTGTGCTGAATATGGAATCTTTCACAAAGTTCATCAACATCCTGATTCTTGAAAGGTCAACCATTATCAGTAATAATGGCATTAGGAATACCATATCGACAAATAATGTAGTTGAGTATGAAGGATGAAATTTATTTTCTGGTGACTTTAGATA
This sequence comes from Sequoia sempervirens, assembly GCA_007258455.2. NCBI lineage: Eukaryota > Viridiplantae > Streptophyta > Pinopsida > Cupressales > Cupressaceae > Sequoia > Sequoia sempervirens. The sequence goes on from VDFB02000015.1 coordinate 278,395,818, forward strand.
GAGGTACTGCCTCAATCCACTTAGTGAAATATTTTGTCACTGTGATGATGAACTTATTCCCATTTGAGGATGAAGGATGAATTTTCCCTACTAGATCTAACCCCCATTGAGAAAATGGCCAGGTTGGTGTGAACAAATGAAGTTCTTGTGCAGGAGCATGAATAAGATTCCCATGAATCTGACATTTTTGGGCATGTTTTAACAAAAGTGAATGATTCCCTCTCCATTGTAGGCCAGTAGTAACCCATTCTAATCAATTTCTTGGATAAGGTTAGTCCACTCGAATGAGTACCACAAATGCCCCCATGAACTTCTTGTAAAGCTTTGTCGGATTCATCTCGTTCAAGACATCAAAGTAAAGTACCATCAAGACCACGTCGATAAAGGGTATCAGCGATAAGGGTATAGCATGAGGATTGTCAGATAAAGTTACGTTTTTGGTTACAGGATAAGTCAGGTGGTAAAATGTCATCTTTTAGGTAGGTATAAATCTTACCACACCTGGGTGAATCGGATCCTACCAAATGGCAGATAACTTGGCTTTCGGGTGTGTCATAAGTAGGTGTAAATAATTGTTCCACCAGAAATTCATAGCGAGTCTGTTTTTCTGGGAGTTGTACCAATGATGCGATCGTAGCCATAGCATCAGCTGATTTGTTATCGAGCCTTGTAATTTGTGTGAACTGGATGTCCACAAAGTACTTCTTGAAGTCATCGACCATCTTCTTGTATGGTAACAATTTATCATCTTTAGTATGATAATCATCATTGATTTGGTAAATGACTAACTGTGAGTCACCATAAACTTGTATCTCGGTAATCCTCCATTCCAATGTTGTCTTTAGTCTGGTGATTAGTGCTTCATATTTGGCTATGTTATTGGTGCATGGAAACATTAGCCTATATGACCGAGGAATGGTATGTCCTTGAGGGGTGACAAAGAGAATGCCTGCCCCCGATCCATGTTGAGTAAAAGAACCATCAAAGTATAAGGGCCATGGTTGCTTAGATTCTGCAGTGAAAACATCAGCATCTGGAAATTCAATGTGTAAGGGGTGCTCTGTTTGTAGAGGAGCGTCTGCTAGTTGATCAACAATAACTTGTCCCTTTATTGCTTTGCGATCAATGTAGTGGATGTCAAACTCACTCAAAATCATAACCCATTTTGCTAACCTTCCTGTTAGTGATGCTTTACTGAGTAGGTACTTGAGTGGATCAATTTTTGAAATAAGATTGATTGTATGAGTTAGCATGTAATGTCAAAATTTTTGTGAAGCAAAGACTACTGCTAAACAAGCCTTCTCAATGAAAGTATAGTTGAGTTCATGACTTGTTAGTGTTCTGCTGATGTAATAGATTGCACGTTCTTTCCCTTCACGGTCTTCTTGTGCTAATAATGCCCCCAAGGATGTCTCGGTTGTGGCAATATACAAGATCAATGGTTTATCTGGATTTGGTGGTACTAGAACTAGTGGGTTCATCAGGTACTGCTTGATTTGTTGAAATGCCATTTCACATTTGTCATCCCATCTAAAAGGAACATTCTTATGCAGGAGATGTGTGAATGGTAGACTTTTGTCAGCCAATTGCGAAATGAATCTTCTGATGGACTGAAGTCGCCCTTGTAATGATCTCAATTGACTGATGTTCTTTGGGGGAGGAATCTCCATGATTTCCTGAACTTTAGCAAGATCTACTTCAATTCCCTTTTCTGAAACTATATATCCTAAAAAATTTCCAGATGTGACCCCAAAAACACATTTCTTAGGATTTAGGCAAACTTTGAATTTTTCCAATTTGGTAAATATTTTTGACAGTATCTCCAGGTGTCCTCTAGTGTATAATTTTGCCAATATGTCATCCACATAATCTTCCATGAATGTGTGCATCATGTCATGAAAGATTGTAGTCATAGCTCTTTGGTAAGTAGCCCCAACATTCTTTAGGCCGAAAGGCATGACATTCCAACAGTACGTTCCCCATGAGCAAGTGAAAGCTGTTTTCTCTTGGTCTTCTGGTGCAATCTTAATTTGGTTCTAACCAGAGAAACCATCCATTAATGAATACATGGCATGGCCAGTTGTTAAATCAACTATAGTGTCAATGCTTGGAAGCGGAAAGTCATCCTTAGGGAAAGCTTTGTTAAGATCTCTGAAGTCAGTGCACACTCTAATGCGTTTATCCAGTTTTGCTACTAGGACAATATTGGAAATCCATTCTGCATAGGCAATTGATCTTATAAATCTTGCATCTAAGAGTTTCTTGAGTTCTTCTTTAACTAGCAGTGCAACATGAGGATGCATCTTTCTGAGTTTTTGTTTCACTGGTTTAACTCCTAGTTTAATAGACAAATGATGCATTATGAGATCAGGATCTAGACCTGGCATGTTCGCATATGACCAAGCAAAATTGACTTGATTTTCTTTGAGAAAGTTCATGAACTCTGGGATTTCTTTATCTGTCATTGATTCAGCTACCTGTAGAATCCTTGTATTATCTGTAGTTGCAATATTGATTTCCTTTATAGGCTCGACCAAGATGGGTGATCTCTCATGATAGTGCTCTGGGAGAGTGTCAAGTTTCCCATCAGCTAGTGCCTTGAAAAGGTTTTCACCATCTGATACGCTCTTTATTTTATCTTTTGTCTGATCTAGTACTGCCAGATTCTGGTTTTCACCACTAGATCATTTTTCTTTATTTTCATTTTTGCAGCTAGGAGACTTGACACTCTCCTGATTAAAGACTTCATACCAAAAATCGCTAGTGGAACAATTATTTACATCATCTGCGGAAAGGAAGTTTATGATAGCTTCGTCATTTGGAAAAATAGGTATATCAATGGTTCAGTTAGATCCCAGTCAATGAGATCAGGATAGATTAAAGGTAACAAGTCATTTGGTCGTGTGAAATTGACGATGGTTAGGGCCAAGACATAATTATCGGTAGGATCCGAGGTATGAGGTAGATCAATGATGGTACTATTCTCCTGATAGTCTTGTTCGTTAAAATCTGACTCAGTATCACTAGACTCATAGTTGCTTTGTGGTTCAGATTCTTGTGGTTGGGACCTTGAACCTTCTCCTTTGATTAAAGTGGGCGTATGCTTGTGTATGACATCTACCTCTTTGTCTCTCCAAAATTCATCATCATGGATGGTATCCCATTCATATTCAGTAGAATCTGTATCAGAGTTATTTTCTATGAACTTCAGGATTGATGCCAAACATGCCTCTTTCTTATCAGAACCTTCTTGTAGTGTAAAAACATTACCCTGTGATTGGTTGGATGGGGTAGCGTCATAGCCTAGACCAGTTTTATCATATGCAGCAAGCCCTGGAAGATGGATAGGCTCAACTACGCCTTCTTTTCTTTTTCCAAGAGGACCATTGTCATATCCCATCTTTTGCATGATGGAATATCCTTTCCCATATCTGTCAGTTGGTAAGGTGACATTTAGAACTATTTCATCTTCATCCTTATAAAGCCAATTCAGAATTGTTGTATCTTCAGGATCCCCCAGAGGGAATTTTTCTTTGATAAATTGTCCATTGAACTTGGTAGTTGGTTCTGTTTGTAGTTGTGCTGATGTTGATGCTACTGATATCTGTTGTTATGTAATAGAAGATTGTCCATGTGATCAAGGTGATGTAGGTAGATTAGCAAGACAAAGAGAATATTCCCCAACTCCACTTTCCTTGAACTGCAGTTTCTTATCAAAGCTTTTGGCTAATTGATTGATTTGTGTATCATTCTTAGGAGAAGTATTAGCAAGCGCTTCTCGATTGTTTGGAACCAAAGTATCCTGACTAGCTTTGATGTTAGCACAAGTTTGGGTGTTTGAATTATCAGCTGATATAGTGATTTCCTATTCATCATATTTAAGGCATTGATGGTACGTGGACAGAACAGCTTGCATTTCATGGATCCAAGGACGACCCAACAAGATGTTATATGCCAGATCCCATTCTAATACCTGACAAAAGGTATTTTTGATAACAGGTCCCACTCTAATTGGTAGCATGATTAGACCTTTAGACATTCTTTCCTCATCATCATAGGCTTTAATAGTAATCTTTCTTCTAGGATCAATGGAGTCCTCAGAAAATCCTAAAGCTTGGACTAACTTCAAGGTACATATATTCAAACTAGCCCCTCCATCTATTAGGACACGTTTTACACGGAACTTGTGGATCATGACCTCTAAGTATAATGATGAATTGTGGGGATGAGTCATGGAAACATCATCTTTGTCAGAGAATGAAAGACATGTGGGTGAGGACAAATGTCCTACCATGGCTTGAAATCGATTCACATCCAAATCCGTGGATACAGTTGTTTCAAAAAGGGCCTTGTCTAAAATTTCCTTATGTGTAGGAGAAATCTTTAGGAGTTCTAAAATGGAAATTTGGGCCAGAGTTTTTCGAAGTTGGTTAACTAAGTCATATCGATGTTGAGGGAAGGGCTAAGTGGATTTCGAAGCAGCACCTTTCAAGACAACTTTAGCTTGTGCTCTCATTGTGACATTAACTTGTCTATTGTCTATCTGCTCCTTGATTTTTATAACATTGATTCGTTCATCATCCGTGTAGAGGTGGCGGATTACAGTGTCATCGATTTGATTCACATTTTTGTCAGAAGACTCTCCCTTTTGATAATTTGGTAGAGGGTTGCGAAATGCTTGGTGATCTTCATTGGATTTTTGTTGTCCTTCTACTGTGATAATGCCTTTGTCAATTAGGTCTTGAATAGCATGCTTCAAAGCTTGACAGTTGTTTATACGATGACCTCTGCACCTATGATAATCACAATAATAAGCTTCATTCCATGATGGAGGTTTTATACTAGGTTCATAATTGCGTTGAGGTGGCAAAGTAAGGACATTTTTTTCCATAACCTCTTTGAAAGCAGATTCCAAGGATTGTCCTAGTGGAGTGAAAGTTCTCTTATTAGAGAAGAATGAAAAGTGTTGTAAGTTCGTGTTTGAGGTATTCCCTAAGGTGTTGTTGTTGTTTCCATGGTAGTTTTGGTTGTTGAAAGTCCCCTGATTGTTGTTCGTTGGAGGGGGAAGATTGTTTCCTTGATTCGCGGCTGAATTGAAATTGTTGTAATTATTGTTACGAGTAGTATTTGGTGTACTCAAAACAAACGGCTTAGATGTGACATGATTTGTATCTACAACACCATCGTTTACAATGTTTTTGTTGCGAGTCCAAAATTTAGACTTGTCTTGATTGTTGTAATGGTTAGATGAGCTAGGGTTGTCCCTGTCAAGTTTTATTGTCCCTCTTTTGACCAAAGAACTTTTGATGGTGATGGCATCCTCAATCAATTTCTCAAAGGAGGGTGGACAATGTAGATTTAAGCGATAGCTCATTTATGAGTTTAGGCTATTGATGAAAGTAACCATTTTTTCCTTTTTAGGAACATGATGTGGATACCTAGCAAACATTCTTCTCCATCTTTGAAGAAAGGTAGTGAAGGGTTCACCAGGTTTTTGTGTAACTTTGCAAAGATCAATCATGGTGATTTGGTGTTGGATGTTGTAGGCATATTGTGTTATGAACAAATTGATCAATTCCTCAAATGTTTGAACAGGAAGTGTAATCTTAGATAACCATTCCATAGAGTTAACTCCAAGGCTCTGAGGGAATAATCACAGTAAGTAAGTGTCTTCATGTGCAAACTCTAAAGTCATGTTTCAGAAGTCTCTAACATGGTCAATTGGATCCGATTTTCCATTATAATGATCAAATTTGGGAATTTCACAATGTTTAGGAAATATAATCATATTGAGATTTCTATCAAAAGGATAAGGACATATGTCATCAAGAGTGTATTTCTTTGTTGTGGTTCCCCCTTGTAACTCTTTGATTTGTCCTTGGAGTGCCTTAAATTGTTGAGTAAGAGCAGTAAGATCAGATGGGGATGTTTCTTTTTCTTTGCTCTTTAATTTCTCAGTATCAAAATCCTTAGGAAGTTTAGCTCCTTGATCAACTAGGAAGAGAAAATACTTTTCTTTGTCACGTTGCAGGATATTTTCTATGGCTTTAAGAAACTTGGGGTCTTGTTCAGCCTCTCTAATGTGAAGTTCTTCCTCTTACTCATTGTCACTATCTACGGGAGTTTTGTTCATGTCTTTGTACTTATGAGATGGATTTTCCTCTCTATCAGCCATATTGTCGTCACTGAAAAGAGGATTGCGATTCACACTAAAATGAGGATTACCATGTTCACCTTCTTCTTGAATGTTATGGGTAGGACCCTCTCATTGAGACTCTTCTCCTATTTTGTTGTATTGAGATCTTGTAAAAATAGGCATATGAAAGGAATCTTATGATATGATCAAAAAGGTCACTGAAGGATTTGACTAGGATGTGTTGAATATTCAATCGAAGGTTGTGGTATATTCTCAAACTGAAGAGGTTGATTAAGATTGTGATGTTGAGATAACACTAATCTTTGATAATAAGCTTGAGTAGCTAAAGGTTCTACAATGTAATCATCAGTGAATCCTCTAATGTAGTTTTGGTATCTATGGAGAAATTTGCGATAATGGAGCAAGACGTGTCGACTCTTATACAAAAATTCTCTACGGTCTAAGGTTTCTTTGTAACTTAAGTTCGTTTTGGGTTTCTTGATCCTATTGGAGACTGATTTCTTGACGAACTTGGTTGATTTCCACTTCCTCAACATGGGAGAGAAATGTCAGAAATTCGGGTCTGTAAATTTTTGACAGAAACCTAAAAGCGCTATTCTGTTCCCTAAATGCGCTGCAGAAAGAGGTATATGCACTGGAGAAAGAGTCAAATGCGCTGCAGAACACCTTGAATGCGCAGAAACAAAGCTTAGATGCGCTAAACCAAGAAGTATATGCACTAAAACAGTCCCTTAATGCGCTAGAAGATTACTCAGATGCACTGAACCAGGAAGTTGATGCACCAGAACAGATTGTATATGCGCTACAATTTTTCCTAGATGTGCTAAAATAGTTTCAAAGACAGTTTTTGACCAGTTTTGAAAATTTTCAGCAAAAGTTTTTCATGTTCGTTTTGGATGATCCTTTATCTGAATTAATGTTTTTGAAAGCACAGCAAATAGTCTGATTTAAGTTGATCGTAACCAAGCATAGAATAAGACAAGCACAACCTAGGTTAGGCTAGGACAATATCTGCTAGATTCCACGTAACCGCATATCTGTAGCATGTGAATTCAGAAGCTTGGCTGCACGGGCTCCCCCTTACAGTGCACTCTCTTCTCAGGCTAACCAAGCTTCCAACCCCCATGAAACTCCCATGGCGAGCTGATCACCTCTACTACAAACTGCAAAAGTGTCAATGCCTTCACACTGACCGGTGCTGCACTAGCAAATAAAAGGATTTTGGCTTACTACACAAGAGTTTTTAGTTCGGGACCCCCGTTCGAGTGGCCATACATGGGGCAAGAGATTAATCACCATTAAGGTGGCACTCCAGCCTGAAGAGGTTAAGCTCAATAGGGTTTAAGGGAGTACAACTCTGTCTGTATGACACATCTACACAAGCAACCTTAGGTTTTCCCTTAAGATTTACATTTATATACCAGTTGGGGGTAGCTTGGCCTTAGCTCCGTTGCCGGTTTGAGTCGCGTTGAGGTGATGAAATCCCCAGGCAGGCCCAATTTCTAGAGTCAATAACCGTTTCTCTTACACCCAGGATCACACAAATGTGCAAGGGGAGAGGATACTTCGATTATCAAGTCAAGGTTACACAGGGAAAAGTGGGTCTGGTTTTCTGATCACCTAGTTTGCATAGGGTGAGAGCATAGTCACCTACCACTTTCAAACACAGTAAAGAAGAGTAAACAGATTTATTTTAGATGCACCAAAATTAAAATGATTTAATCTAAGTGAAGATTTTTCTTCACAACAGATATGGGGTTCATTTTAACTGCATGATAAAGATGTGGTGGCTACCCTAGATTGATCCATTTTAAATCCAGCAAGAACGAAAGAAAGAAATTCTGTCTGCAGAAGGCGTCAGACTCAGAATCTCTGTTACAACCCAGATGCGCGACTCTGTTACTCAGATGCACAGAAACAGAACATATATGCACAAAAACAAAACATAGATTCACAAAAACAGAACCTATATGCACAAAAACCAAACCTATATGCACAAAAACTGAACCTATATGCGCAAAAATAGAACCTATATGGGCAAAAACAAAACCTATATGCGCTAATCTAATTTTTTTTTTTTTTTATAAATTTTTTCAAAACATATTTGAATGTACTAAATGATGTCCTATATGTAGTAATTAAATTCCTATGTGCTCTTCAGAAATGCCCATATGCGCCACTCTGTTTCCCAGATGCACTGCAGAAATTCCCAGATGCGCCAAAGTACCTGCAAAAGGAAAAAAAATTCGGATCTCCCAGATGTGCTGCCAGATGCTAGAAAACCTGCAAGAAAACCTGCAAGAAGACCTGTGAGAAAGAAGTCTAAAATGGGGGCATAGGCCCCACGGTGGGTGCCATAAATGTGTGATCGAAAATAATATGCATAATGAATTAAATAAATACTATTCAAGCACACCAATAAGACATTGTATCAAAACATAACATAAAAATTAAATAAATGCAAACTCAATATTCTGCTTCGATTGTCGTCTTATTGTCCTCTATCTTCAGTGTTTTTGTTGATTCCAGCTTTTACTCTCAGATTTGTAGGCTAGGCTCAACAAATTGTCTTCCTAAACAACGAGATTTTAAATGTGATGCATGATGCAAGATTAAGCTATGATATTGAATTGAACTAATATGCTTGAAATAAACATGATGCTATGATATGAGAATACTAAATGAATTAAATGTATGAACTCTAATTAATTTCCTATTACCAATGCTTGGATTCACACAAGTATTTATAGAGTTTTTCGAATGATTCTGATTGGCTGTCTTGATTGACGGTTGTGATAATTCCTGACAGATTGAATGGTTGAAGAAGGATGAACTGAAGAGAAAATAGAAGAAAACTTGAAAACAAGATTTTTCTATTTTTTTGACAGAGAAGAAGATAAGAAGATAAGAAATCATCTTTCTTTAAAAGAATAAAAGAAAGATTTAAAAGCTGATAAATAATGAATTAAAAATTCAATTATTTATTTGTGGAGGAGATTCAACTTTTTCTTAATTAAAAAAATATATTTAATTAAGCTTTTAAAAGCAGAAGAAAGTTTGTGATAAGAAGAAAGCTTTATTTAGGATTTTTTTTGAAGAAAGCAGAAGATCTCATATTTAAATAAAATATTTAATTATGATATGAGAAGAAAACAAAAGATTTTATAATTAAATAAAATATCTAATTGTGACTTAGAAAGAAAGCAAAAGATATTTAATTAAATAAGGTTTATTTAATTAAACCACTTTTATGAAATTAATTAAATGAAATATTTAATTAATTAGAAGAAGAATTAAAAATAGAAGAAAGAGAAATATTTAAACTTAAGATTTAATTTAAATTCAAACAATGATAATTAATTTAAATAAATAAAATGTATTTATTTAATTAATTAAGTGGACGTATGAAAATAATAAAATAAAATAAATTTATTTAATCATGAAGAAAGAATAAGATGAATGAACAATACAATACAATTAATTAAATTTAATCATATGTAGAGGACTTTTAGATAAATTAATTAAATAATAAATATTTAATAATTGTCAGAATTATAGACATGACCGTTTTTATGTGTATACAATATCCGTTGATTTTATTGTAGGGTTACCTACGTCATCACGTCGACATGATGCCATTATGGTAACTATTGACTGATTGACTAAGGTAGCTCATTTCTCACCAGTACGATCATCTTATAATGCTTCATCCGTAGCTAGGATATTCATGGAGGACATCGTTAGATTACATGGGATTCCTCGTAGGATTATTTCTGATAGAGATCCTGTATTTACTTCAGCCCTATGGACTTCATTACAACATACTCTAGGTATACAGTTGAACTTTAGTTCAGCGTATCATCCTCAAACCAATGGACAAATGGAAAGAGTTAATCAAATATTAGAGGATATGCTTAGAATGCACGTAATGGACCAACAATCTTGTTGGGAGGATTATTTGTACTTAGTAGAATTCGCTTACAATAACGGATATCAAAGTTCTATAGGTATGCCACCATTTCAGGCATTATACGATCGTCCTTGTCAAACTCCACTAAGTTGGGATCGACTTGAGGATAGAGTGTTACTTGGACCTGAGATGCTTCGAGACATGGAGCAGTAGGTTGACTGTATTAGAGAACATTTGATAGCAGCACATGATAAGAAAAAGAAATATGCTGATGCACATAGAATAGACCAACAGTTTGCTGTTGGTGATAGAGTGTTTCTTCGAGTGCGACCGCGAAAGGGTCTAATCCGTTATGAAAAAGGCTCTAAGCTTGTGCCTCGTTTCGTTGGTCCATTTGAGATCTTAGAGAGAATTGGTCCTGTGGCGAATCGATTCGCCTTACCACCCAGTTTGTCTCGTATTCATGATGTTTTTCATGTATCAATTCTTAGACCATATCATCCTGACATTTCTCATGTACTTGATTGGAATGCGTTACAGGTAGAGGACAGGTAGCTGGCTTTGGAGCCCATGGCCATTCTACAGCACCGGACGCTCGGTCTCAGGGGTTGAGATGTTGATTAGGTGAGGGTCCAATGGGATCCTATCCATGAGGCTTTTGCTACTTGGGAGGATGCGACACGCATGAGGGAACTTTATCCCTATCTGTTCGCAGGCTTTCAGGAGCAAGCCTAATCCTAGGGGGGAGGATGCAGTACCCCTCCATTTATGCTTATGTTTTCTACAGATATATTTTCACACTATTAGACTATGATACTTTGTTTGGATATTTTGATCGCTGGTTTTGAGCGATAGTGGATTTACTCTATGACATGATGATACATTGTATTGCAATATTTGATTACTGATTTTAGACATGCTTTGAGATAGTGTAGATGTTTATTTTTAGTTGATTATTGTTATGTATATGTTTTGATGGACTAATAGTTATTTATTTCGTCAGTCTGATGTGACGTGTATTGGTGTGGAGAATGGAATCGCATCACTCGCTTGCGAGTGCCCTATGATATCCATGATTTTCTCCGCACAGTGTGTCTGTTCAATGGTTTATATATATATGCATGTTATTTGCTTGGTTGTAGGATTGTAGGTACATGACACCGACTCCACCTGGTTACTTAGGTCTGAGCGTGTCAAGACTAAATGGAAATGTTGATTGGGAGGTAGTAGTTAGGTTCATCCTAGTCTAGTCTTTAACCGGGTCACTGTACATTGTCAGTTTTAGTTTGAGTCTTGGTTGTCTTGTATTTTTCTGTTTGGTTTAATTGCTTGAAAGGAAAAATGTTGATTTTAATAATAATTTCTTATATCTTATTTACTGTTATTTAAATTGATTTTTAATGTTGAAGAAAAATAGTTTTGCAAGTTATTTAATTAATTAATTAGTTTGTTTGGTTAAATGGTTTGATCATAAAGATTAAATTTATTTAATTAAATAAATTAGTTAACTAAATTAAATTGTATTAATTTTGTGCGAATAAATTCAATATTTAAATTAAATATTTGGTGGAAATGACAATTTTAATTAATAAATAAATTTGCATTTGAAAATTGTAAATTTTAAAATAAAATAAATTAATTAATTAAAATGCATGCAATTTGAAATAGACAAGATTGTCAAGAAGTGGTTGAGAAGATATTTTGCACTTCTCGACATGTGTGCAAGTGGCATTTATTGATTTTTGGTTGAAGAATTGTTTACGGATATTATTTTGGATCTGGGAAATCACAGAGGCTATTGAATTTCTTCACGGGAAAAATATCTGAGCTTTTGCAAAACTTTCTGTATTGTGTTAATTTGGTAATTTTGTATACTTGTGGAAGATCCCTTTGTTGGGAAATTCTTGGTGTTGGTTATAGCTTTCCTGTGGATTTGGGATTTCCTTTGGAGAACCTTTTGGAAATTGTATGCTACAGGCAAGAGGATTTCTCCTATAGGCAGCTTTCATATTACATGTATTTTTCTTGTTTAATTTGTTTCTTTTCTTTAAAAAAGGTTAGAGAAAAGATTTGTTTTGTGTTTCTTGTATTCTTCTCGAGAATTTTGTTAAAATTTTATTTAAACAGTTGAATTTTTTTCAAAACAAATAGGAAAGTTCTTGAAAAGTTTCAAATGAAATTACCTGTCAAGGTTTTGATATGGATATCTGTTGAAATGAATTTGGTATATTTATTTGTGAATATGCTGTGTTTCTTTTTGGTTGATAATTCTTTGTGGAATATTTGTTTAAATAGATAAATTACTTAGTTTGTTCTATAAAAAAAATTTTTTTTTTTGTAGAAAGTATTTTCATACTCAGTATTTTATTTACTGTTAAAATTTGTATATATATATATAATATATACATTTTATATCAAAAAAATTGATGATATTTTTTTATATATAATATATACATTTTATATGAAAAAAATTTATGATATTTTTTTATTAAAATTTTGAAATCCGTACGCGGATTTTCATTTTTGAAGACGCACAAAAATCTTTAAGTTCAAAATTTTTCTTTTAAAAAAAATCAGAATTGAAATTCCGTTGGAAATATTTATTAAAACGCAGAGATTATGTTTGTTTTAATACAGTATTTAGGCATTGCAGCTGCAGAGGGGGTGCTACCCCCACGACCGACCCCTAAGGGAGCCAGCTATGAGGGCAGCACTCGGCGCTGCCTTCGTATGCAGTGTCGGCGCGGCCTGCACAGCCGTGCCCCAATGGGGGCTCGGCAATGGCAGCCGTCAGCTTGCGAATTTAGGGTTTACTTTTGAAAAAATAAACTCTTAAAATTTTTGGTTATTTTGAATTCGCTTATGAATAATTCATAATTTTTAATGAGTTTAGTATGGTTTATATGAATTTCGAAATTATTATGTATTTAATATTATATATATATGTATATATATGTATATATGTATATATATATAATTAAAATATATGTTTAATATTTATTTATAAAAAAAATAAAAAAAAATACCTTTGTATTTAAATACGAAATTATTTAAGGTATTTGAAAAGCATGAAAATCAATCAGTTTTAAACAATAAATTGATAAAAAATTTATTTAGTTTTCATGTCTATGTGAAATAGAGGAAATTAAAATTAAAATAAATCTATGTAATTTCCTTTATTGTTAGAGAAAAGAATTACAATTATGATGCTATAAAATTCTGTTGATTCTAATGAATGATTGGATTTAGTAAATCCGAATGATAGACATTTATTTTTAATTTGCTTTATTTCGTGTTTCTTATTGGGAAAATTGGGTATTGTCATAGTTGTACAAGTCTTCCAAACAAATTGATAAATGTGGGAATTGGGATTGTTAAGTTAAAATCTTGTGTTAACTAAGGATGTGTACATGGCTTTGCATGGTGGTTTGACACTTGTTTTATGAACAATGATTTGATGTCCATTATAACATGTTTGGTCTTTTATATTGATTTTGGTTATATGTACACCTTGTAAACCTTAGTCAGAGAACATAGATTCCTTTGTTATGTTTAGGGGAGTGGCTTTTTGTAAGGGTCGACACACAAAGTGGTGTCAGGGTAACTTGCAAAGAGTTAGTAAGTCAGTGATAACTAAATAACACAGTAGTTAGATTAAAACTCTTAACAAGATGCTTATGCCTCGCTTATGACTCTTGAGCTAGTTCAGTCTTGAGTATAAGACAAGAAGGCCTGGAATGGAAAATCAATGTCTTGTTTCTTCAAAAGACATTCGATTCTGCAATGATTAGCAATGGGGTCAGGTTTTGTAAGAGGTTACCAGGGTAACCCAAGGTTGGGGGCTGAAACCTAGGAAGAAACACCAGGGTAACCTTTGCAATGTTGTGATGACACTCCACCTAAAGTAACAGTTAACTTTGTGTATGTAGTACATTCAATTGTCTAAATCTGGAAGCAATGTAACCATCAATTAGTTATGTACTTGTGTCTAGGGTTACTAGATTATGTCTAGATAACCATATTACTATCTCCTAGCACGGGGGGTGGACCTACAGGTACCACATGGTTGGGTGGAACATGCACCTTACTCCGTTGGGTCCCCAGTTTGATCATGGCATCGAGAGCTTCATGGATGGAGAGCTCGCACTTGGAAACTTATATGTACTTTCTTTATTGCATAATTTGTAAATCTTGTATTCAAAAACATCCCTCAATTGTATATGAGGTGAACATTGTAATTGTAATTATTATTGATCTACCTCATCAGATGGATGAGGGTTGTATTGTATATTTTTTTAAATGCAATGTAAGGAAACAAGTTTGTACTTTATATTATTCTGAATGGAAATCAATGTTATGTAATGTTTATCTTTTTGTTAATGTTAATTAATATGTGCAATGCGAAATACTAAAGTCATCTATGGAAACTCAAAGTAGTGTAACGTCGTGTAACTTAACGAATGTATGCAACTAATTAACTTAATAATTATACTTTAAATTTTTTTTATTTCACTATTATACACAATTGCAACATTCCTTAGGTTATTATGACGGGGCATTACAAGTCTACCTTAGAGAGACTGTAAGCTGCAAAGATCATGAAATTCAAAAACTGGAACAAGAAGTAGTCCTTCTTAGGAAGGAAATTGAAAAATATGAAAGCACTCTAAAACTGAATGAGATGCTCAGCAAGCAAAAGGTGTATAAAGATAAAACTTGTGTTGGTTTTGAAAAGGGTGAATGCTCAACTGACAAAGAAAAACAAAACCCCTCTTCTAAAGTAAAAAATTCAGGTTCAAATCTCTCAGAATCTGGTAAGGATCATGGTAAGTTTTTTAAAGGTAATAGACCTTCATACAATGCCAATTCTTTTTTCTATGGTTATTGCTTTTTCTGCAACAAATTTGGTCATAAGGTGAGCACTTGTAGGCTTATGAATTCTAGAATACCCAGGTTTGGTCTTAGACAACACCATGGTTTTGTTAGACAAATCAAGATGTTTTAAATGCAATACTCTAGGACATTCTGTCAAATAGTGCAGAACTGATCTGCATTCTAAACAACAAAAAATTAAAAAGGTTTGGAAACCTAAGACTGTCAACAACATTGAACAAACTATGTTGGTTCAAACTAATTTTCATTCAAAGAAAAAGGACTTATGGGTCCTGGATAGTGGATGTTCTAACCATATGACTGGCGATAAGGACAAGTTTATAAAACTTGAAG
Source organism: Sequoia sempervirens (assembly GCA_007258455.2). NCBI lineage: Eukaryota > Viridiplantae > Streptophyta > Pinopsida > Cupressales > Cupressaceae > Sequoia > Sequoia sempervirens. Next base: position 278,411,111 of record VDFB02000015.1, read on the forward strand.
ATTATGTAGGTGGATATGTTAAGTTTGGTGATAACTCCGGTATTCAAATTAAAGGTAGAGGTTCACTTCTTCTGAATGAAGACACTCCTATCTATAATGTGTACTATGTGGAAGGTCTCAAGCACAATATTCTAAGTGTTAGTCAAATTTGTGATAGTGGTTATCATGTTCTTTTTAATTTGTAGGGATGTGAGATTAAGAACAAGCTTGGAAAGGTTGTTGCAGCTGGAAGGAGGACAAAAGGAAATGTGTACAATCTCCTTGACTCATCTTGCAATGAAAATATTCAAGGACTCATCTTGCAATGAAAATATTCAAGGTATGTGTCTAATGGGAAAAATTGAAGAGAGCTAGTTATGGCATAAAAGATTAGGACACATAAACTTTGAAAATTTGGTTAGAATCAATAAGAATCAAAATGTTAGAGGTTTACCAATTCTTAACAAGCCAGAAAATTCTGTGTGCAAAGAATGCTTAAGTGGTAAAAAAACTAAAATTAGTTTCAAGACAAAAGAACATTCTTCTTCAAAACCTTTATAGCTTGTGCATACTGATTTATGTGGAGCAACTAGAACAAGGTCTATTAATGGTGAAAAATACTTTATGCTTTTTGTAGATGATTATACTAGAATGGTTTGGGTCACATTTCTTAAGCACAAATCAGAAGCCTTTGAAAGGTTCAAAATCTTTCGTAAAATGGTTGAAAAAGAATCTGATTTGAAACTCAAATGTCTTCGATCAGAAAAAGGAGGTGAATTCACCTCTCAAGAGTTTATTGATTATTGTGAACAACATAGTATTAAAAGGCAGTATGCTGCAACTAAAAAACCTCAACAAAATGGGGTAGTTGAACGTAAGAATAAAACTATAAAAGAAATGGCTAGAACCATGCTAGATGAAGCTAAATTGTCTGATATGTATTGGAAAGAAGTTTTTCATATAGTTGTATACATTTTGAATAGAGTGAAGCTTAGGGTGAAATCTAAACACACTCCTTCTAAACTGTGGTTTGGAAAAACTGCTTTTGTCAAATACTTTAAAATTTTTGGAAGTAAGTGTTTTATCAAAAAGGATGATGATAATCTTGGAAGTTTTCAATCCAAAAGTGATGAGGGTATCTTTTTGGGATACTCAACTCACAAAAAAGCTTATAAATGTCTCAACAAAAGGCTTAATAAGATTGTTGAAGTTGTTAATGTAAAATTTGATGAAAGACCACATTTGAATGCTGAATCTTTGCAAAATAATTAGGAAGAAGAACTTGAATTTGAAATAATTTCTGAAGGAGCTGGAACAAAAAAGTCTATTGTTGAATCAACAAGCCCTAAAAATGAAAATGCATGTCCTGAAAAAGCTGCATCAAATGCTCCTTCAAAAACTCTAGCTATATACCACCCCAAAGATCAGATTATTGGGGATAAAAATGCAGGAGTTCAAACTAGAAGAAAGGCTACAGAATCTGATGAAAAGGCACAAATTGCTTTCTGTCTAGTTACTTAGTTTGAGCCTGAATTTTTTAATGAAGCTCTCATAGAATCATGTTGGCTTAATGCTATGTAGGAAGAAATTGATCAGATTGAGAAAAATCAGACTTGGGAGTTAGTCCCAAGACCAGATGACAAGAATGTCATTGGAGGCAAATGGATATATAGAAACAAGGTTAATGAAAATGGTAATGTTATTCGCAACAAAGCAAGATTTGTCTGCAAAGGCTATGCTCAACAAGAAGGTATTGATTTTGGTGAAACCTTTGCACCTATTGCTAGACTAGAATCTATCAGAATATTCTTGGCTTATTCTGTTTACAAAAACTTTACTATTTATCAAATGGATGTCAAAACTTCTTTATTGAATGGCTATTTAGATGAAGAGGTCTATGTTGAATAGCCTAGAGGATTTATATGCAAAGATAGTCCTAACCATGTTTACAGGTTGAAAAAGGCTCTCTATGGCTTAAAACAAGCACCTAGAGCTTGGTACTCTAGGCTGGACAGTCATTTAATTTCTAATAGCTTTGTTAGAGGAGGTACAAATAGTAATCTTTATGTTAAAACTGAAGGTTCTGATATTTTAGTTGTTGAAATTTACGTTGATGATACTATCTTTGGATGTAATAATGTCACTATGAGTAAAAAGTTCTCTTAGTTAATGGAATCTAAGTTTGAAATGTCAATGTTAGGAGAATTAAATTTCTTTTTGGGTCTTCAAATCTCTCAATGTGAGACTGGAATATTTCTTTCTCAATCCAAATATGCTAGAGAGACGCTTACAAAATTTAAAATGGATGAATGTCATCCTGTTAGCACTCCAATGGCTACTGGATGCAAACTTACTAAAATTGATGATTCTCCTGATTCAAATCAAATGGAATACAGATCAATGATCGGCAGTCTCTTATATTTAACTACCTCTAGACCTGACATTATGCAGGCGGTTTGCACTGTTGCACGTTTTCAGGCATCACCTAAAGAATCTCATGTTACTGTTGTTAAACGGATCTTTAGATACATTCAGGGAACTCTTGATTATGGTCTTTGGTATCCTAGGAACAATGATTTCTCTTTGATTACTTATATTGATGCTGACTGGGCTGATTGTTTGGATGTTAGGAAAAGCACCAGTGGTGCTGCATTCTTTCTTGGTGATCATTTAGTGGCATGGAACAACAAGAAACAAGTATCTGTTTCTCTTTCTACTGCTGAAGCAGAATACATTGCTACCACTTCATGCTATACTCAAGTACTGTGGATGAGTCAGACTCTTTCAGATATGGGTATTAATGTTTCTAAACCTGTTTCCATTCTTTGTGATAACACTAGTGCGATAAATATATCAAAAAATCCTGTCATGCACTCTCAAACTAAACATATTGCTATTAAGTTTCATTTTCTATGAGAAAAGGTTTTGGCTAATGAAGTCTACTTACAGTTTGTTGGATCTCAAGATTAGGTGGTTGACATTTTCACTAAGCCCTTAGCAAAAGAGCTATTTGAAAGGCTGAGACTTTGATTGGGAGTTATTTCTCAATCATTACTTCATTGAATCTCCAAGCTACTGCTTAGGGGGAGCAAGTTAAATATTTTCATTCTCTTACTGCTCTCCTATAATCTTGGTTGCTGCTCTTCTATTTTTTCTATAGCTGTTTCTCATGATATTTTGGTTGGCTTCTCAGTTGTGTTTCATGGCAATTGCACGATCTTCTCTTCTACTCTTTTTCATTGAGGCAAAAAGGGGGAGAGTCATTTGTGTTTTGCCATCAAGGAAAAAGGGGGAGTTTGTTGGATTCCAGTTGTGTTTATGGTTTGTCCTTGATGACAAAATATCTGATCCTTATGATTTACAATGGCACTTCTTTGATGTCTCTTGGCTATTACAGAAAGTTATTTGTTATGTTTCAATTTCAAGATGGTAAGAATTCTGGTTCAAGCTATGAATGCTATTTCTGTGTTTGACAAATCTTGTAAGTTGGTATTCTTTGTTAGGATGGTTCTCTTTGCATTTCATAGGCTTTCACATATCGGCATGAGTATGGCAGGGTCTCCCCGATCCACTTTGAAATGTCCGAGTTTCCTATCAGCAAGAAATTTCTAATGTTATGTCGATTGAATTTAGCTTTCTGGCAGCTTTCGGTGTGACATTGTTCATTGTCTCAACGACAGTAGTTATATTGGAATAAGTTAAATCTATCGGTATGTGATCTCAGCAGTATTGGTTTGTCACACTGACCGACACATGAAAGAATCATATCAGCATGAGCTTGGCCGTCGGGCTGAGGTCATAGCGAAAAGGTTATGTCTCTCTGACTAATGCATGTGGAGTATCGATGAAACATGGAGCAGACTATATAGTGTCTCCCCGACTATGTATAGTCTCAGCTACTTGGAAATGATAAAGGCCTTCGGCATAGGTGTTAAATTGTCATGACGACAATGTGTATTGAATGTCTTTCAGAATGACAAAGTTTGTTCTCCAAGAGGTCTCCCCAAAAGTTATCTGTTACAGCGATTGTAAATGAAAATTAAAGGGCATCTTGGTAAGAAGTTTCCTCATGTCTCAGCGAAAGAATGTTTTACTAAGGAAGACCATTGACATAGCATGTTGTATTCGATATGTCTTCTCTCTGACTCTGGTGGTTCTTGGTGAAAGTGACAACCATAAGGTTGTCTGGCAACGTTAGAGTTTCCTACGACATAACGTGTCATCGATTGAATTGAAAAGATTAGGGAAAACTTTTTGAGTTTATTCTCTTAAGCTGGGTATCGAACCCTAGCTTGGCCGCCATCATGAATGTTTATGTTTATGTTGTTGCTGACTGCAACAGTTTCAACAGAGGTCTATGGAAGGTTTGTTTGATGTGCCTATCTGGTTGGATGCTCGACAGTGGTTGATGGAGCCATGGGAGTTACAATTTTGTCTGAGAAACAATCTCACAAGTTTCAAAAGCTGGGTGAAACGACTCTTGTTTTGGTTGGTTGTTCTGCCATTTCTTCTGAAGTCTGTTACTTTTCTGGCAATTATAAATATGAGCAGAAAACTAAGTTTTTTGTTCGGGTGTTATTGTAATTTTGAGATTATCATTCTTGGGCTGTATGAAAATGTATGATAAAACTTTGCAATAAAAATATGAATAAAAAAATGCAGAGATTCCAAATTTCTTTTCTATGAGGTATTTTAGGGATTCAGTTATTGAATCTTTAAGGTATTCTGTAGATGAGAAAACATAGATATATGTGCTTAACTAAAAACAAAGAAATCCTCTGAATCATTACTATTGTTCAAAACATAATTTGAGGGGTTGGTACTCCTTGAGATAGATATCTCTAAATGAGGGGTTGATTCTCCTTGAGTGGGTGCTCAAAAATCAGCCTATAAGGCATTGTGAATAGTTGATTAAAAGATTAAGCCTGGAAGGCATTTAGGGAGTGGTTTTTATACCCCAGGAGGGTTTTCCACTTGGAAAAATATTGTGCCTCTTTGTTCTTCTGTGTTCTCTCTGGTTTACTATGCTGTTGTTGTTTCAGTTCACTGTTGAGTCATTATTTTTCTCAATTCTGTTTATGAATGATTACATTCAACTCATGAATGCTCTAATCAGAATGATATTGAGATCAAATCTGAGCTGTGTGTTTAAATATTTTAAAATTCAGTCAAATAGTTAAGACACTGATTCACCCCCCCCTCTCAGTATCAATTTAACTCCAACAAGAAGAAAAATTCCATTCGAGCAATAAAAGAATTCCAGTTTTTCTAACCAATTCTCTACCCTTAGTTACAATTATTTTTTGATATTTCTCCTTCATCTCTTTAATTACTCTTTCTTGGATGACTAAATCAGGTAGTTCAGGATGAAGCCTGCTTTGTTAGGCAACATTATTCAAAAATTCATCCTTCTTTTCCCTCTATAAAAACTCCATGAAGGCCTTGGAATACATAAAAGAATCATCATCCATCAATTTATTACATGCCTCTTCTCTCACATCATTTTGGCTATTTAAGCTAGTGAGATTAGCCTTGCTTATTATCAAACCAAGCTACTATTGCACAATATCCCTTGGTGGATATGGAATACCTTGTTGCATTTCTTTTTGTGTTACCAAGATCTCATCATCAGAATCCTCCTTATAGTCCACCAAACCAGCTAATTGAACCTTTTGCTTCTTTTGAGGTGGCTCTTTTAGTGGTGATGCTTGCCTTGGTGGAAAATCAATGTCAATGAATTTAGGTCCAGATGACCTTGGGGGAGATGGTGGTGGCATTTGTGGCACTGATGAAGGAATTCTTTGCTTCTTTGGTTTAGAAGGGGTAGTAGTTGTATCTATTCTCTTCGCCTTACTTTTATTTCTTTTGAAAATAAGTACTTTCTATTGCTTAGGTGGCTAGAAAGATGGCCTCTCTTCCATTACAGGGGTATCCCCCACCTCTTGTTCATTTGTAGCAATGGCCTTTCCTTTCTCCTAGACCAATTTCTCACCTTCTACATGCCCCGCTACTATCTCAAAGTTTTGGAGAACAAATTCAATCCTTTGCATTTCATTTGGAATTTCTATAAGGGTAGTGAATTGTGGATTCTTTTCCCTAATTTTCCTTTGCAGTTTATCAAAATCAATCCATTTTTATTTTCTTTCCTCTTGATTTAGAAGATAAAAAATGTTCCTAATGACGTCCTCGGGGAAAAAAAAATTATGAATAAAATTTGAGCTCCTATTCCTCATCTTCAACTGCCATAAAACCTTTAGTGTCATGGTTTCTTGCTGCTGCTCTTCTCATATTCAATGATTTAAGAATATCATTTATATGATCCCATCCTCCTTTAATCATTATAAAATATTAAAAGCAAGTATATGAATGGAAGAATGTTCCCTTTCCCTGATCCTTGAGATGGATGTTTTCCAAATTCCCCAATTCCCACATTACTTCCAAGAAGCCAATCCTTTTAGACACATCTTTGGGAAATAAGTGGGGTGAAACAGCTAAACCATAGACTCTCAAAACAGTGTAAGTAGGATAAGGGATATCATCCCCCCAATTGTGATCAACAACAAGTTTTTTCCTCCTTTCCTTAGTCCTTAGAAAATCATGCAAGGCTGTAGGGATCCTTCCCATGTTCATCATTAATACTCTCCTCAGTTTGGAAGCAAACAAGTTTTGGAACAACACATAATCAAACTTTCTATCATCCTTATCTAGGACCGTAGTCCAAAATTATACAGGAAGCTCCAAGTTACCTTTCCTTTGTTCCAATGTCATATCTTGACCTAAATATGAAGCACCTTTGAATAATAACATATGCATAAACAATAAGTACCAAGATAATTTTACTCCAACCTTACCCTTCCTTGATTCAACCAAACCCTCATAAATTCTCTCTGCCAAGTACCCTCCATAATCATAGAATGTGTAGTATGTTGGATGTTGAATGTGGGATTCCATGTACATCCAAGCCATAGGTATGCCTATGACTAGGTTATAACTAGTTATTTGGAAAATTGAATAGAAGGTCCTTTAGAAATAAGTCACAAAATATTTTATGGGATAGGGCTCCTTGTCTAAAAAACCCATGGCTACCTTCCTACCATCCATAGAGGCCAAATAATTTGGTAGAATTGAAATATTGAATGCATGCTTTACCTTCTCATACTCTTCCCTAAATTTTTCCTCATCAATGGGAACCATGTCCCCATTCCACTCAGTGAGCTTGAAAATTTCTACAATCTCCTCCCTAGTGACCTTAACCATATCTATTCCATCAAATTTCCTCACAGTCCTTGTGATTAGGTCATAGTTTCTAGCTAATTCTTTTAACAAATCCATTTCAATACAGGCATTGGGCACAATTAACTTTACCAAGTCTAGATTCCAAGGGTTACCCATTGGAATGCCACAATTCCTATTCCCAAACCAACAATTTAACATTTGCCACCCAATGTAAGGTAATGTATCATCCTTGATAGCAACTTGCTTATCCACTAATCCTTCTACAATTTGTTTCCCTTGGAATAGTGGTTGACCCTTATGTTTTTTAGAGGTTTAGGGTTTTAACTGGTTAGTTAAGTCTTTGACTATAGGTTTGAGGGGAATTTTTGAGCCAAAGGCCTCTCCCTTGGATGAGGATGCTTTTACTTTCAGATCTATGATTCAAGGGTTAACAAACTAGGGTTTCATTTAGCAAACTAAAAACCTATGAATTAAGCACTAGTTTGACTCAAAAAACATAGAACTAGATAAGCTAATTGCTTTGAAACTATGTCAAACCTTAAAAGAAATGCATAATCAATGAAAAAATAGTGACAAAGTGATTGAGTGAGTGCAATTTAACAAGTTATAAGAAATTTAAGAAGCAAGTAAGTGTTTTTACTTACTAGTTTTCTAGATGCTCAAGAACTCTAATTTTGTTACCAAACAAGCCTAAAAATTGTAGTAGGAGCTCCTAGAATGTGCATAATGCTTTTGAAAACATTCAATTATGCTTTAAAACAAGTTTTGATGGCTTTAAAACCTTCCAATTTGGTAGCCTTTCATCTTGTCTGCCATTATGGTTTGCTCGAGTGAATCAGGATGACTCATTTGCCTTGAAACTCAATTTTGAATGTGGACCATTGATTACATAATGAGATGACCTAGATTTAGTCAACAATGTTTGGAAAAGTTGACTGTAGTCCTTTAATCATTCTTGACCAATCAGATATAGGTCATGTGGACTCAAGCTCCAAGTCATTCATGGGCTCCACCATCCTTATCGTTGATGGGAAATTCCATGTGCCAGCTTCCTTGTTTCCCTGTGAGCCTTAACCCATGTACAAATTTCAACAATGGGGAGGCCAATAAGGGATGAGATTGAATCTCACACCTTCAACATGTGCGTGCCTTAACACAAGACTACTTGCCCTTACACATAATCCTTAAATACAACCGACAACCAAGATTAAAAGATCTCATTTGTTTATAAAATACGTGCCTCATATTTCCCTTTAGTAACACAGAATTTACCATCCATACCCCTGCCTTAAAATATTTCATTAATATTTTCCCTTTCCTAATGTTTCTTCTGTCATTTAGATGACTCCATGTGGCACTCTCTCACTTCCCTGTTGAGAGACGAGAAGCAAAGGTGGGTTCTCCACGAGATGGCAAGGAGCAGTCAAGATTGACCTATGTCACCCATCCTTAATTGTTGATCTCATTAAGCTAGAGTGCTCACTTCCTTTAAAGCCCAGTGGGTATCTCTGACAAGGGGAAACATGTCATCTAGCCACTAAACCATGATACTATTTTAATGCAAAATAAAATTAGTCAGGGAAGTATGGAATGACCTAGATGCAGTTGTGCCATTCAATCTCCACCATTGATCTATTTCATCCTACCACCTGCTAAATTTCAAAGAAATCAGGCTCGCCACTGTTGAAGGACATGTGGCACTCACCTACCAGCCCATGAGAATATTATAATGAGAAAAAAACTAAGTGGGGGTGCTGGGAGTAGTCAAGATTTGATCATGGTGATCCAACAGACTACATAAGATTGTTAATTCTATATGTGCATATGTTAGTTCTTAAAAAGGGGCCCTTGCTAGGTAAATGATGGGCGGGGACATGAAAAATTAAGCTAGGACACTAGACCAACACATGAAAAAATTTAACTTAGACTTAGGACCACATAACAAGTATTTAAGGATTTGCAACCCATATAACATAAGGTAATGTTTTTAATAAAATGATGGGTAACGACCAGGATTGCAAGGACTTAGGGGCTAGTAATAGGATAGGTTAAAGGGCTTAAGTCATAACATGAATGATAAAAAAACCGATGATAGGAAGCCAACTACAAAACATAACAATTGCAAAGGATTTAGACTTAGGATTTTTCTTAGAAAGGGTTTTAGAACACAAAACCCTAAAGCATGATAATAAGTGAAACCCTGAGCCCTAGGTCATGAGAACAACCAAATTTTGGAAAATTATACCAATGGAATGCAAAGAATTTTAGGGGTTATATTAGGAGGATCAGCATGGTTGCTATCATTTAAGCTCATGGAAGAGGAAAACAATAAATTAATCTCATGTTATGCACTTCCTCATCAATCTTAGTAGTCTCATCATTATCATCGAAGTTAATCACAATAGGAGGTATTATGATAATATCCATGGAAGGTGCTTGTTGTTGTTTTTGTTGTCAAAATTTAGGATTTTCTTCTTGCAGTGAAGGTGGAGAATCATCATGCATTTCTTGAGTTGTTTTATTTTGAGGTGTTGATTCATCTTTTGCTTGTAACATATTAGAAATAGCATGATGTCTACGCCTACACTCTCTAGCATTTTGGTTTCTTTTTGTTTGGTTTTCAAGTTGTAATTGTGTAGGAGTGGGTTTATCAACCATGGGTTTCTTTTCTTCCCATAAGGGAGGAATAGAAGGAACCATGGGAGGTTTTTCAACCACTTTATCTTTAACTTTATTAACTTTTTTTTTTATTTTAGGAGGAATAAAAAGACTTATTTGGTTATCTCATGGTCTCTTATAAGAAATGGGTGAAGGATTTTCTATGGTTTGGTCTTGGTTATTTGGAAGGGCTTTTGGTTCAATCATGGTCTCATCAATGATAGGGGGATCAATTGTGGGTTGAGGAATATTTCTAATATGCACTTTTCCTTGAAATTTTAATAAGAATTAAAAAAGAAGTCCCCACGAGGCCTAATAGGTTCCATAGGTTTGGGCCAAAAGAAATACTATGAAAAATTCCCATGGGAAGACACATGATTAAAGCCATGATGGTGCATAGTAAATATTTGATTATTAAAGGGAAACTTCAAGCATTTGTGAATGACCGATGAGATGAAATTGATGGAGAAAATCCATGGGTAGCCTAACTTCACATGGAATTGATCCAAAGTCAGGATGATGGAGAATGAGACATTCAATTGCTTAAGTCCAACTTCTAGAGGAAGAGTTATTGAACCTATTGTAGGGCAAGAAATACTATTATGTGTTTTGATCCATGCTTTCGGTTGTTCATAAGTATCTTGATAAAGTTCATGCACAAACAAGAATTCTTCAGTTATTGCATTCTCTACATAGACGAGATCAATTAGTATCCCATTAGTAGGCTTGTCATTGATTCTTTTTGGAAATGTAAAGAGGACCATCAGGTGCATGTTTAATTATGTCATTTTATGAGAAAGAAATGTCAAGGGACATATTGATTTGGCCCTTACGAGGTTGAATTATAATTATTCCAATCATATTATCCATAGGATTTTCCTCATTATTATTGAAGTTGTCATTATTCATGTCAACATTCATCACATCATTCTTGGTTTCACTATCTTTGACAAAGAATATGTTATTATTTGGTATATGATTGGTAAATATTTGTAACTTTTGGTTGGGAGGGGAAATAGACTTACTACCTTGATCATTAACACCACTAATTTGAATGTGATTAGAATCAATGAGTTCTTGCACAACATTTTTAAGATGCTTACAATGTTTTGTATAAGGTCCATTTTTTTGATGATAATGGCAAGAGGAATTTTTTTTATAGTTTGGAGGTAAAGGTTTAGTAAGATCAGGAGCTCTAACAGGAGGTAAGGAAATTAAGTTCCTATTTAAGAGTTGCAACATGATGGAATGAAGGGAATTAGGTAGAGGGGTAAATTGTCTACTCCTCTCCCAAAATGTATATATATTTGTTGTCTTTATAGTAGCCACTTGAGAGTCAACATGTTGAGTTGGTTGATGGGAATTGAGTTGTATAAATCCTTTTTTTGGTTTACTGAATGATTGGTAGTTGGTTTGAGGAATGGATTCAGATCTTTTAGGATGGTTAGAGGGAGTTTTCACTTCACGACTACTAATTAAATTTTGGTAATCACGAAGGGCAGTACACAATTGTGTAAAGGAGGGAAATTTCATCATCCCCATCTTATCTTGTAGCTTGTGTTGCAAATTCTCAATGAAAATTCATTGGAGATCAACATTGGGAATCCTAATGTTGATTTGTGAGTAAAGAAATTGATAACAAGCGATAAAGTTAGTGACCTTTTCATCATATTTTTGCTTACATTTCATTAAATTTGATAAGGTCATCTTAGGACCCATGTGTATTTGGAAATGATTAAGAAAGACATCAAAAAGTTCATTAAATGAATTTATTGAGTTATTTGGTAAGGAACAAAACCATTCCAAGGAAATATCTTTCAAGGATATAGGGAAGAGTTTATCTTCAAAAATTAAGTCACTACATAAGGTTGTGTATGTGGAAACATGGCTAACATGATCTCCTCTCTCACCATATTTCTCAAATCTATGAATCTCTATACCTTTTGGAATTTGTGTTATCAATATATCAAAGGATAATGGGTTTCTTTTGACATATTGTGAAGGTTAGCCATTATGTTGGTTCAATGTAGCAATTTGTTGTTGGAGGGATGAAAAAAATTGCAAGACTTGGTTAAGGATGGGATCATTGTTTGTGGTTTGAGATGGAGGTGTATATGTGTTAAAAGGACAAATGAATTGGAAATTTGTGAGAGGAGATGGGTTAGGAGATATTAGATTTGAATGAAAAAACCAAAGGGGATTCCCAATGGAAATAACTAAGGTAGTATTGACATGTTGCTAGTGGGTTGTATGGTTGTAGTACAATAGTTGGATTAGTGTATGTTTGAATAGAGGTCATGGTTGTGGAAGGAGGAATTGGATTTCCACCTTGGCTTTGATTATATCCCAAAGTTTGAGCACAACTAGTCATTGTAGGGACATTTTTATTAATGATATGAGATAGGCTATGCACAACTTCTATTCCTAGTTCATTATTAATCATTCTCCTCATGTTATCTATGAAAATAATCACAATACCAACAATGTATTCAAAACTCACAAAGTTTTTGAATTTATCTAATTCTTCATCCATTTATCTTAGGTTCTCTTGAGGGACATTAGCAACCATTAATTCAACATTAATAAGATTTTTTTTTGGTAAAGAGGTCATAGGAAATGAAGTGTCAAGGGTATATGGTCCATGATGGATTGACTAGTTTCAACACTATGAGTGAAACAACTAGAGAACTCAAGATCTACAATGGATGTGCTAGTGTAGGATTGCATGAGTCTAGAGCTACATCTCACTAGAGTATTGGAAATAGGAAACTAGGTTGTGAAGCTCATACAAGTTTAAAAAAACTTGAGGCACACCCAAAATGGAGAATAAGCAACGAACAATCAATAATAGGATGTGCAATGTAAATATGTAAAAAAGAGATAGAAATTTCTAGATTTTAAACAAGATAATTTTGATTATACTATGGAAAAACCTGAAAATGATGTTTTTTAATTCCAACTTATGTTTTAAATGCACTTGAATTGATCAATTAACCTTAATGCAAGTGATTGTAGAAAAATAGAAAGTTGAATGTAGAAACACAAAATTTAGAGGGTTTTTAGTGGCCAAAAATTTAGAAACAAGTCTAATTAGGGAGTCATTCACCCATGGGAAAATGGGTCTTTTGTCAGGGTTTTGAAAAATTAAATTATAGATTTTTAAGTTAATGTTTATGTTTCTAGATTTTGGTTGCAAATAAGTAGTTATAGTTTAAGATTTCTGGCAAATAAAATCTAAATGCAAGTGTGAAATGATGCTAAATGACAAGCAAAAAGACAAAATTTGAGATGAAATTTTGATTCAATTTTCTTATTTAAGTGATTGATAATGCAATGTTATGTAAGTACTATGTAAAATTAATGAAATCTTTTGAATTTTTTAGATTTTAAAGAATTCAAAATGCAAACCTAAAACCCTAAATGAAATGCAAAATAATACAAGTTAACAACCATAAATGAGATGAAAATCAATGCAATGCAATGCAAAGTAATGCAAATCCTAGATATATAGTTTGAATGGACTCCAAATTTAGAATTTTTATAGTGCATGAATGCCAGTTTCATCAAAATGAAATATAGAAAATATGTTAACCACAATGAAACAAAGAAAAATATTTTGTGTGGGGCCAAAGTGATGTGTGAGGTGTGTGGTAGACCTATTTTACTTTATTTCATTAGGAAATGAGATCCACAAAAATAATTGACCTACAACCTTAGGTGAGTCAAATCAATGAAGGAATCTACTGATTTCCTTATCATTGAGGACAGGGGTATCAACCCGAACAACACTTTTCGGAGAAAAAATAAAAATAGTAAATCAAATCAATCATGCCAATTCAAACTTGAAACATCAATTTAAAGCATAATAAAGGAATAAACAACAAATTTTTGATAGATTTGGAAATGATAGAGTGATGTGTACCTATCACCAAAATGCAGTTTCAAGAGGCTAGCTAGGACTCACTTGCCCATAGGCGAATGGGTTTTTGTGTAGGGGTTTCAACCAAATTTTGGTAGCCTCTGATGTCAATTTGTAGCTTTTTTTTTATCCAAGTTTTAGTGTCATAAAGTTGGAAATAAATCTTGTAGGCGAGTTTCCATGGATTGATGAAAGTGTTGACAAATTTTCCAATTTTGTTCTTCAAGAGATCTTTAAACCTTCTTTAGCCTAAGATCTACAACACAAACACAAGAGGGAAAAATTGTTTGTTTTCAGTGAATAGGGGTTTTCCTTGGTCAAATCCTATTTGGATAATTAAACCTTGAATTGAAATAATGAAATATCAAAGGAATGATGAATGAATAAGTGTTATGTTGCAACTCACCAAACCCTTGAATAAACCTTTGGAGGTCTGAAATCTTGAGCTTGATCTTGTATGAAATGGATTTAATGGATGTGGATCTCGATGCTTGGAATATGAATTGAATGTTGGCTTTGATATTTGAAACCTACATCACAATGTTAGCTCCAAAAACATGCACAATTGCAAGAGACTTTGACATGATGCTTGAGATCTTGATTGTTGTGCAATAAATCACTGATAAATTTTTTCATGCCCTTGATCATAATATTTGCTTTAGGAATTCTTGCATGAAAACTCTAGATTCTTCTTAGGATTTAAATTGATGAAATAACCTTGTATTTATAGGTATGTATCATTAATTTCCAAAAGTTTAAATATTTCAAGCTGGCATTAAAATTTGAATTCAGGGATATTAAAAGACTTCCAAAAAAATATTTCAAATTTAGGTTCAAAGGCCTAGGGAGGAACCATTCACCCATGGGTGAATCAGTCTTAGGTCTCTATTATTGGAACACACATTTCTCAGGGTAATTAATTATGTGTTGGCATTAATTATTGTCGGGATTCCCCTTCAAAAAATGTAATTTATTAGGCTTTTAGATGTAAAATAGGGCTTATTAAGGCATAATTAAGTCCAATTTAATTGAGGGGACCCAAAGAAAGTGTGAAAATGTAAAGGAGTACATTTTTATACACTATAGGAAGTGACCTTCTATCTCTTCCATTGCATCTCCATTGTAAAAATATTTCCATTTGATTGAGTGTTGGATGATACCTTTTCTCCTTAGCTTCTCCTCTTTTGTTTCCATAACTCTTTCAGGTGTCACATTTTGTTTCCTCTCATCATATAATGGTGGAAATTCAAAAGAGATTATAATTTGTTGTCCCACCACTCTCAAGAGACATGAAACATGAAAGGTATTATGTATGTTACAAACTAGTGGCACATCCAACTCAATAACTAACTTTGCATTCTTCCTGATTACTTCATGAGATCCATTGATCTTTTCTACTCTACCTTTCTTTAGGAGACTCTGATGATCAGACTACAACCTAGAGAAATTTCCAATCTATAAATTAGAATGCACATCGAGGCAAATTTCAACCTCAAAGATTATCTCCATTCTCTTCCTATTTGCATAATTTTTTTTTTATCCTTTGAGAGACCATAGGTCCTCTTGAATTTGTAAGAAAAAGTCACTTGATGTAGGGGATCTACTATTTGAAAATAATAACTTAGAAAAAGAGAGAGGATCATAACTATAGAGAGCCTAAAATGGAGACATACCAAAGGACATATGATGGAAATGGGTATGACAATACTCCTTGATTGCAACCATTTCTCTTGAGCACCATGTTGATAATGTTCCATTGAACATCCACCATATTCAAACTAAATTCTTCTCTCCTAAAATCTCAAAATGAAGACATCATCTGACCCACAACTAAAATTACTGAGAGGACCAAAATTAATGTCATGGAGAATACCTTACTAAAGTAACTTCGAGAAGACCACATTAGCTAACTCATCATTAGTCTTGATCTTGGGAAAAATGCAAGTCACCCTACTCAACCATAAGACATAATACCCATCATCACTACCACAAGTATGAGGCAAGGAAATCAAAACCATGTCTCTAAAATCTACCAACCAAGAAATGCTTCTATTGTCACCATCCTGAATCATAGCATTGATACTTAACCTCCTAGAGTCAAATGGAAGGCCCCAAGAACACCAAAGCAACCAAACTAATGCACTCATTAAACTAGAATTTGTAATAATGCATGCCATCTCCAACACAATCATTAAACTAGCATCTATAATCATGCATTTCATCTCCATGAAGTAAATGTAGTGACTTTTTCTCACAAAAGTGGAAGAAATGAAATAATGAATTGTGTCTAGGAAAACACTTGCAACCAACTTCCAAAATTATGCCAATGCTCAACAAAAATATTCTCATGAAAGGATGCATTTATAACAAACAAAAGGATATAAGGGCAATAATGAAAAAAATCAAATACAACTAAAATGATAGGGATATGAGTATGGAAGTAGCAACAAGATCATTCCATATGGTCAAAATACCTCTAGTGTCCCTTCTCAACAAAGAACTATTTCACTGCTAAGAAGAAGAGACCATCCAACTCATCTACAACTCAAGACGTGCAAGTTGATCAAAAAGTGGGCAATAGTACTGCATTAGAGGTTGAACCTCTACTCCAATATTGAGATATCTCATAGCAAGAGACTGCACATGGGTCCTGAATCCTACAATCAACTCTAACCTGGTCACAAAAAATTGTTAGATCTAGCCTAAATAAAGGATTAGCATGGGTCAAATTAGTATCCATCATAAATATAGGATCATCAACAATATGAAAATTATCTTCAATTCCAAAAATAAATCCACCCTCTTTCTAGTCCAAACTCTTGCTATTTGAATGTGCTAGGTCATGCTCCCCCTAGATGCAATCTAACTCCTCCATTACTTGATCATCCTCCTTGAACTATTGAGCCTCATAAAGTTGATTGATTTCCTCTAGAAGTGCCTCTTGGACACTCTCCAAAGTAATCTTTGTAGATTTAAGCTTACCGGTGAGCTCACAAATTTCTTCCCTTAACTACTTAGTCATGAATATGGTATCATTTGCAATCTTGTTAGTCATATCTCTATCATGTAATATGTGCAAGTAATCTATCTTGATTTCTTCCATGGTGTTCTTCATTATTTGTAAATCAACATAAGAAACATTAAACTCATTTTGATCCCTTTGTTCATTTTGAATGATGCTATCTACCTGCATGTGTGTACTATCCAATATAGATAATGTTGGAACACAACCTATTGAGAGGGGGGGTGAATTAGTAGATACTAAAACTTAGCTCTTAAATCCTTTTGTGCAGACTACTTTCTTTAACCCTTTATGTGTAGATGCTAAACATGTGGAGACACAAGCATGCACACACACAAAAGCCCATAAAATATGATGTACGTGGAAAACCCAAGATGGGAAAAACCACAACAAAAAATGCTGCTTGAGTCTACTGCTTAAATCCAATGTCACAAATAAATATTTTGTTACAATATTTTAGGGAACCAACCCAAGGAAGCACCAACTCCATGATTTAGGAGAAAAAACTCCAAAGAGACACCAATCCCCTACACTAAGCACTAACTCAATTATCTAATGGCACTAACCAACTAGATTTACAATGACAAATATAATTTTTTTTATCGAACACAATTCAATGTTGCAACTTACTTTGCAACTGCACAGTACCTTTTTGCACTCACTACAACTTGCTATTTGTTGTTGAACCTAAAATCTTAGCAACACTTCCCCTCTACTCTGCACTCACTCTCTTTCTCTTCTGCACTTCACTCTCTTCTACAATTGGAACAATCACTATTCTATCTTACCAAATATTAACCTAGATCTAGATCTCTGATTTTTGTTTGGGTTCTACTCATTTAGAATGTGCATATACTTTGTCTGTTGCACTACACTTCCATCCCTCTTCCTTTGCTACATACTCAACAAGATATAACATTTTTCCGCACTTTCATCCCTTGTAGACTATTCTCACTGACATTTAATAGATGCCCCACATAGAAATTTTTTTGATTATCTTGATTTTGCTTGACTCTATCGATCTACAATTATTGCCTCGAGTTTCTAACACATGATCAAATCATCTCAAATCCTCTATTAGAGTTTCCTTAACCTGCTAACTTCACCAACAAGTTCTCAGTTCATCTCAAGCCTTGCACCACCATCCAAATCATCATGGAAACATCTGATAGGGTTTACCAGATATCATACTCAACTCCATACCTCTGCATCAAGCCCCACAACATTAAATTCTATCACAAGGAATTTTCTAAGAGTAGCATCCTACAAAACCCTAGAACCAGATATGCTTTGAATGTTAACTCTGTTCAATTGATCTGATTTTGATCTTTATCGTCTTAGCAATTTGTGCCACCACTTAGTAGATCAATTTTTCACCAATAATGGTCACAAGTGCAGTTGGACCAATTAATTCTCTCCTCTATGTCGATTACCAATTGAAATCCTATTTACATGGACTTAGCCATTTGATATCTTCTCATTTGAATTTGGGCCGTCAATCCTATTCTTTGTGCCACAATCCTCTAGCTCTTTGTTGATCTCAACATCTTTAAAACATCGTCGTTAGATTATTTTCCTTTAAACCCATATTATTGATGTGGGTTATTTTGTATACATACCCAACACATATTGCTGCTTTGCTTTATGGCATCATCATCAATTTTTTGATAAATTGAGACACAAAAATCACCATCTGATATTTCTCCTTTAAATCTGATCCTTTGATCTCATCCATCCCTTATTGTTATAATGTTAGAGTGTACTATTTGTTCCCACTATGTGAAGAATTTTAGCAATCTTTATTAGATGTTAGCTTTAATATCTTCATCATTCACCTTATCTCATTACATATTGCTACTTTGTATTGGGCATCAACATTCGTTTCCATGATGTGAAGGAATACAATGATCATTGTCCGATCGCCTTCATTGAATCTCTTTCGTCCATCTCATTTATCACACATCACTGAACTATACTTGGGACTAACCATTTTCTTTACGATGCAACCTCCAATCACCACCTGTCCTGGCTGATGATATACTCCACTAACTTTTGTCATTCATTGATCATCTCAAAAAGCATGACTTCCTTTGAATTCATAACCATGATGAGCTAAAGTCATATTGATGTAATGTTAACTGTTGGATGTATTTCATTTAATCTTAGCTATTCATCACACATCACTCAAATCATTCCTTCTTATCACTTCACAACAACAATGTGAAGCACCGAAGCGATGCAAACATTTGTTGCCACCTATCAACATGACATCACTTTCCACTAACTCTTGACTATCATTACTCATCGCATAAGCACTGGCTAAAAGAAAAAGAAAATAACAATGTAAAGAACACATGCGATGCAATCATATCTTGATACCTGGCTATGCTGATTTCACCTTCCACTATCTCCAGTTCATTGTGCATCGCTAGAACTGTCCTATCACTTCACTTCACAACAATGATGTGAAGTGATTGAGCAATATTTCACCATATGTCTGCTGGACCCACTAGGTACTTTGTCCTCTATCTAATAAAAACACTATTTTATCTCTACCGTTCCCACTCTCCTCTGAGGTAAAGATGGGGTCCCACCACAAGTATTGTTCCCCACTTTATCAATTCATCGAAGGGAATCTGAAACATATCCTATTGATATGGTGTTTTCTCCCTGATGTAGGGCCAAATATTTGTTGCTCAACTTAGGAAATATTAAAATTGACAAATAATTGCTCGACTGATAAATGCTAGGAGAAGGGGTTAGTCACAAAATGACTTTAATGATATAAGTTATGACTTATGTGACTGGTTACCTCTAGTAGGAATTCAATGACAAAATAGAAAACCTATTAGAGTGCCATGACTACAACCCTAGGGTTTAATGAGTAAACCATAACAACACCTAAGAGAAAAATAATTTTTTTTTGAGCTCATCCTTCAACCTCTAGACCTACAACTTATATTTATGAGAAAATCTTAGAAAAACCATATCGAATTTGCTGCCGGTTTCACCTCTGTCTTTTGGAAGAACCCTATGTAAATATGTCAACAATATATGAAAATATTGCAACCATTTGAGTAACTTAGCAACATTTACAGAATCATGCTTCTTTCACCAACATTCTACACCAACTCTTCTAGACATTGATCCTTTTGTCTTCATGGCATCCAAGCACACCACTAAACTACCATTTTGCATCAATCATACCCTTTGTCATCAACTAATAATCTACCCTTTAGGATCAATTCCATATCACTTTCGATATCTTCTTTGATATCAATGACACTCTTACATTAATTCCAACATCCTCCTTTATAGGATCAATTGCATCTCACTTCTGATCCCTCTTTTGACATCAATGAAAACTATATGCCAACAATCTCCCCCTTTGCTCAAATTTTTGGATTGAAACTATGTGAGTTTTTTGAATCAACATTTCAGATCAAACTCCATGATCCATCATTAGGATTCTATTTTTTTATTTTATTGGTTTTACTTCTTTAGGAGTTTGTTGTTGTTTTCTTTTCATTTAGGTCTTTTATTAGGTTTTTCCTTTTATTTGCTTCCTTTTAAATGTTTTCCTATATTAAGTTTCTAGCAAGGATATTATGTATATAATTTTTACACAATATCCTTATTATGTATTAAATTGAATGTAATATTTCTTATTTTTCAATTCTATTATTTCCTTAATTTTAGTATTTCTTGGTTCTTGTATTCATTTTTTATCTTTAGATTTTATTGTTTTATATTTTTAATTATTTAGCAATTTGGTTCTTTTCTTAATTTCATTATTTCTTTGTTTCTTGTATTCATTTTTTATCTTTAGGTTTTTATTGATTTATATTTTTAATTATTTTATAAATTGCTTTATTTTTATAGGTCTTTGATTTTTTTTATTTTTTTTTTCAATTTATTCAATATATTAGTCATTATTTTGTTAATAATTTTTTATTTTAATATTATTATATTTTGACAATCATTTTCTTATTATAATTTTGTTAGTGTCTCTTTATATTAGGTTGCATTATTAGTCATTATTTTGTTAATAATTTTTTATTTCAATATTATTATATTTTGATAATTATTTCCTTATTATAATTTTGTTAGTGTATCTTTATGTTAGGTTGTATTATTTTTAGTTCTTGTGTTGTTTTTTTTTTAATCGATAAAAGGCTCGACCTAATTAATTATATTAATTATAACAACAAAATTACAAAATACTAGAATTATAGTATTGGTAACCATGTCTCATAGATGACTGTATATATTACCAAGTATGTAGTAATCTACAAACTATCATCTATATTAATTACCATTACCTATCATTCGTATGCTTATCTCTTTTGTACATTACAAAATTTGCTTCATAAGCTTCATCTTCTTCAACTTACTTCATCATATATTTTGCTTATTCATTTTTATTTTGTGTAGTTTCATTCAAATCAAGCAAGTTATCTCCCTGCCCCTTTTCCCATTCTTCTACATGTCTCCTAGGTGGATTAATGCGAAGCACAAAATTGCCTCGTATGCCTAACCTAGTGACCAAGAATGTAAGAGAGGGAAAAATAATTTTCTTTAATCATGTCAACCATTTTCTGCCCCAATTCTCCAAAGTGCATTGGTATCATTCGATAGAACCATGGGTCATCATCTCGTAACCCATTTTTCACTACTCCATACACAACTAAAAATCCTTGCTTCTCCTTGAGATAGATTCTTGGAAAGATTCCTACTACATATGCTTCTCCCATATCCAAATTATATTTTTGGACTACCTTTAGAAGGTCATTTTCCCCCAATGCATATGGTAAAACTGATACTATATATACTATTTTTAATGCAACAAAAGACTGAAGAAAATCCATGGAATTTGACAGAAAAATTGAGAGTAAATTTGATGGGAACAAAATCTTGGGAAAATCTGGTTGAATTATTTCTTCATCTATTACATTTTTGATGCAATCAACAAGACTTGGACAATTTGTGCAAAAAAACTTGTGTCATTTCATCTTTTGTTACCTCGTCTAAGAATGGTATTTCAATTCCTTTTATCTCCATAGGGATTCTATAGTTTTTTGTATTAAACTCTTTGGCCATTTGATTAGAATTTTTGAAAGCCTTTGAGCCCATTTCATACTTCACACAACTCTCCCTGTAGTGGTTAACAACTTCTAGTTGAAAGAATGAATTTTTGTTTTTAAAGTTGTATGAGAGCAACACAAAACCACAAAAGAAAAATTAGAAGCTATGTTGCATGAAATAAGGAACAAAGGTTATGTCACACTTGCCATCATCCCATAAAAGTACCCAAAACATAGGAAATAACCTAGATAATCACAACCCACAGAAGTAATTCAATCACAAATAGTAAGCAGATAATCACAATGGTGCTTGAAAGTAACCCTCAGAAGTAGTAGAACAAAAAAGTCACCAGTTTCTGGAAATGAGATAAACATAGAGGAAATACCCTGAGGTGACTTACTGCTTAACAACCTTCAATTGGTAGGAACACATCTCAAAACCACAGAAGAAAAACCATGCCTTTCCACTTCTACAGAAAACCCAACAATTCACAACCCAATTCAATCCCAGAAGATGTCGGTTGGAGGACCAAAGCCAGATTTTTAAAGAGCTGTAGATGTACCTCAATTCCAATACACCATCATGAAAATGAAAATCCATTTAATGCCAACAGATGTTAACACTTGAGTTTTGATCCTCTCACACTTGAAACTAATATGAAATAATTAAATTAACTTGACACCTCTAAGTTTGGATTCATCTTGCTTTGCTTTTAATTGACATGTGAAAGCTCACATATGTTAATGATGTGCAATTTGTACCTACCTCTTGAGACACATGAATTTTAGTGATTTCCAATCACACATTTTGGGATGTGCTTTACTATACTTTCTAGTTGATTATACATGAATTTTCATGATAACCAATTCATGCATACTTAGCTTATGCTAAACACATCTCCTGAGCCATCATCCTATGTCAATTGTTTTGATAAATAGTACTAGCTCTTTTCATATCATCTTCCTTGCAAAAGAGAACTACATAGTTAGCAATACCTAATCTAAACCTTTACTAACTTTACATCCAAATTTATCTTCCTTCATCACTTGGCAGGGCCTTCATTCTTGCATCATTCCCATAACACCTCTTTCCAAATTTATCTTGCCTCTCTTGATTCCCACAAGAGATTATTCGATTACTCCTACATCTGTGGACATACATCGAGCTGTGGATTTCATTCACAGTTAGCAATTATATTTTCCCTCATTTCTGCATTTATAATGCTCTATTTGAGATTAAACCATTTCGAGCCAAACAAACTTGATTTTGATCACCTCTAGAATATATATTTGTATAAAAAAATTGTTTAATGTAGAACTTATGCTTCCACATATTTCTGCATTTATAATACTAATAAATATCCTATTGTTATAGCTAACCATTTCCTCATTTCCTTAGGGCTTTCATTCTAACTACTCCTTCATACACTTGTTTTCTTCATTGTTGTATTTTCTACATTATGTACTTTTCCTTTTTCCAGTTGAATCAAGTTCTGTAAATTCATAGGAAAAAAATTTATTTGATTCCCATACATTTTAAAATTTTGATCTTGAACACATCCTATGTTAGCTTTCCCATCAACAACTTGGTTTGCTTCCCTATATGCGTGGTTGATCTGAAACATCTCAAACTTCTCTAACAAAACCAAAATCTGCTTAAGAACATAATTGATTTTCTAGTTGCTTGATCCTTTGTCTTTACAAGCATTTACAACTAGAAAAGAACCCCCCTCAATTACTAACTTGGAAACCTTATGATGAATAGCTAAAAGTAAGCCATGAAGGAGAGCATGCACTTCTATTTGGTTATTTGTACCATTTGTCAATGAAATTGAACCTATTATTGAACCCTCATTATCCCTTAGCACTATATTAACCCATGAAAAACTAGGATTACCTTGAGACAAACCATCAAAGTTTAGCTTGGCATAACCATTAGGTGGAGGCAACCATATCACCTTTTTTTTGTCAATTTGACATTTATAGCAAATAAAATACTACCTTTGAAAGGTATAACTAGAAACTCCCATTCCTTCAGTTTCTTAGCATTCCAATCAGTAAATGCATAGCCCACATGTTTAGTGTTTTTCACATATGCACTAGTAACTTCACAACTAAATTTTTCTAGCTTTGCCAACACTGAATCTAAGCTAGATTTTTCTTTCTAGAATATCCTTTTATTTCTTTCCCACCAAATGCACCATACCATAGAAGAAGGCATTATTTTCCATATGCTTGCAAAGAGAGATGATTTATATAAATTATGCCAAGACATGAACATATCCCAAAGCTTATGAGGAAGAGGGGAACTCCAACAAGAATTTTTAAATGGATAAGTCAAGAATAAATGATCCACTTCTTCTACAATTTCTTCACAAATCACACATTTGAATGGAGTTGCAATTCCAAGTTTTACCAATCTCTCACTTGTTAACACCCTATACTTTAATGCCAACCATGAGAAACATCTTGCCTTAGGCAGAACCATTGGATTCCAACAGAATGACAAAGCTATTTGCTTACTCCCCTACTCTTGTTCAGATATAGCAACCTTGCACCCCATTTTTACTGTATAATTACCTATTTTTGAAAGGGCCCAAATCAATTTATCAGTTCCTTTCCCAATGAAAACTATTCTACACCTTAGAGCCTTGATCAATTATGTTTGCTGAGCATGTGGTAAGATTGAGGAAGAAAAAAATTTCCATATTATAGCCATTGTTTTCCCAACTAGATCCTGAATATAATCTTTAAGTTTTATCCCCTAGTTGTTTGTTGTATAAAAAATTGCAGCCTAAAAATCATACACCTTTTCCAATGGTGGAAATCCATTCCATGAGTCTTGCTAGAAAATTGCACTCTCTCCATTGTGAATTTCCCAAGTTAGGTATCGAACTATTACCTTTCTACAATCTAACAAAAAATTCCACATCACAGACCCTTGAGGAGGGTTAGATATGTTGAGAATACGCACTGGATTTTTTAGTATCAAGATACTTACATTGCATAATTTTACACCATTTTCCTTGTGGTCTTGTATACAAATGCCATACTAGTTTTTCTCCTAATGCAATATTCCTTATCAACATATTATGCACCCCTGCCCCTCCTTTTTAGCTTCTCTTTACAAATATTCTGGAGTGAGACTAAAGGAATTTTCCTTTTAGAGTCCATATTACCTTTCCATAAAAAGGATATTATTGGATTTTCTATTTCTATAATGATTGTCCTTGGGGATTTTAGAATTGCCATAACATAATTTGGGATTGATGACAAAATGATTTAATCAGTAAAATTCTACCAACTATAGATAACCATCTCCCCTTCCAACTTGATATTCTTGCTTTAATAGTTTGAATTATCTTATCCCTATATGACACTCTATTTTGAATAGCAAAGAATGAAATACCTAATTATATTTTAATCTATTCCTTTTTGGCATTTACATATAAGTATATTTTTTTTTTAGTTTTTTTTTATTAAATTTTTATCATTGTTTGGTCAACTCCAAGTCTTTTCCCTTTAGTCCTCTCACCCCCTCACCTATTTATAACTCCTATTTTGTTATTTCTTTCTATCTTTCTACTCTCTTGCATTCTTATTCTTGATGATGGATCATGGAGTTTGGTCTGGAACGTTGATTCAAAAACTCACATAGTTTCAATCTAGAAATTTGAGCAAACCATTATCATGGATTGTGGAAACTTGATGATGTTAATGTACCCATTTGTCATTTATGGTAAAAATAAATTCTCAAGCTATTGTCAATGGTATGATACCAATGGTGGATAATCATCTGAGCTCACATATCCTTTGATCATATTTATGATCATTGCATACTTTTCTCCCATGATCAATTTGTTGAGCATTTGCACAACTTTCTCCCCCTTTGGCATCAATAGCAATGGTCCACACTCCTGAATGTCTTGTCTAGGTCACCATGCTATTTTAGCCTTCACTTCTCCTTAGCAATAGAAAATATACTTTTCTCCTCCTTTGATTGATACCAACTGATACGAATGTATGCTCTTATATCAATTGTTGCTTTCCTCTTCTGACCTCAATGGAAACACCAAATGCTTCAACTACTCTATACCAATTACCACTATCATATGCCATTTGAAGTACCATTGATACTCTAAACCATCTAGGTCTAATACCAATTGTAGATATTGACACCAATTGTTGATATCAAATCCTGATACCAAGTGTGAAGACTTTTTGCTTCAGTTACATTCTTTATGCTCTGTACCAATCAACATTTTGAATTGCATTGTACCAAGTATGACTCCAATTTGATACCAAAAGAATCTCCCCCTTAGACCTTACTTCATTTTACTTCCTACATACTTGAACATTAGCTTCATTTCAGGCTTTGTACCAACTAAATTGTTTTGGACCAGTTCACAATGGTCTAACCAATTGGAACCACTCTATACTAATTATAACAAAATAAAATTTGAGTGTATTTATAGAACAGATCCCCCTTAGACATATCTCCTCTTCTTGTAGACAAGGATAATTTCTCTTATCATGACACATGTACAACTACCTTCTCCTTTAGTTGTGAATTTTCTTCCCCTTTGAAAAACATTTCAAAGAGAAAGCTTGTGACCATAAATTTGCAACCATCAAGTCATTAGAAATGTGTAAAACTTATTTTACATGACTTGATCTCCTTTTCACTTCCAAGGATGAATAAGATGTTAATTAAGCTCCCCCTGGACTCATGACCTATCACTAATACTTAGTGATGTAAGGCAGGAGAAACCACATTGAGTGCTACCTGTTGACCTTTCACTCTCCACACCTTCTTGTGCTTCTTCCCTATCTTTTTAGTCTTCTTCTCAAGTATATGTGAATTTTTTTCACTTTGGGGGACTTATTATTTCTTTTATTCTATGCTATAGGTCTTATATGATTTAATCTACAATCCTTCTAGCTATGTGACCAAATTTATTACAATTGTAACACATTAATTCATAGTTACTACAAGAGAAAATAAATTTTTATCCATATATTTTGTGCTCCTTCTAGGTGTAGCTCCACACTCTCTAGCCCTATGACCAAACTAATTACAGCTATAACAATAACCATAAAATCATTAGGAGTACATAGTCATATGTTCTATGTGAAGGATGAGGTGGTCTTCTTAAACTTTGCTTCTTCATGTATCTCATCCTTGAGAATTTTTCTTCATTAGCTCCCTTTGTATGTTGCTTTCTCTTTAGTTGTTTAGGGACTGATTTTCCACCTCATTATCTATTGTAGGATTCTTCTTTTGATAATCAGAAATTGAACAGTTGGTCTTCTTCTTATTAGCAACACGATTCTTTTCTTCTTTGGCTTTCTTCACCTCAAAAGTGATTTTTTTTGGTCTTCTATTTCCATACGCATTTTCCTTGTAGCAACTTGTGTAGGCTTTCTCATCCTTGGTGCAACATATTTCTTCTACTTTGAATCTATCATATAGTTTTGTAGAAGTACTGGTAGAGGGACTCTTTCCTTTCTCAAATCCAAGGTCAACCTTTTCTTTAGGTTTTGATTGCTTTTGTGATTTTACCAATTCATCTAATATCTTAGAGCCACCTTTTAGCTTTAAACCCTTATCAATCTACCCCTTAGCATTCTCTAAATCTTTCTCAGGGCCATTATTTCAGCCTCTAATTTCATACACTTATTAGATTTATACTATAGTTCAGATCTAGCTACATCTTCTATCCTTTTTTCTTCTTCAACTTATGTTTTTAGACTAACTATCATTTGATCAAAATCTTCAAGGTTTTTAGTTAGTTTCTCTATCTCCTTTTGTGCATTTATTTTTACTTCTTCATTTTATTTTTTCAAACCCTTGATCTCATGTAGAGCACTGATGAGTTTACCCTTTAAGTCCACTTCTTCCTCTTCACCAAACCTTTCAACTTCTTCATCAAAAGTTGTAACAAAATCCATGGATAGAGATTCATTCCCATCAATCTTGGAGGAAATTTCATGTTCATCATCCAAGCTTTAAAAAACATTTGATAACCTTTTTTCTCCTTTTGTGTGCAAAGCCTTCTTATTTTTCTCTTTATTGTCCTCTTATTTCTTAGGGTTATTTCTTTCATCATGAGGGAATTTAGTAGTAATAAGACTTATTCTACAAGAGTTAAAATTTTAGGGGGTAGCTTACCTCTATGTTTTTGGAGAAATTCCTTGGTCTTTTGATGAAGTCAACTTCCTCTTCATCATCCTTCTTAGATCTATATGTAGATGCTTCTATCATCTCCCTTCTATTTGCAACATCTCTTATGAATGTAACTTTAGTCTTCTCATCTTCACTTGTCTTTAGAATTTCTAAATTTCCTCCATGTTTCTAAATTTTTTTTTGCACTTTGCAATCATCACCTTCATACATCCTCAACTTGTTCTATGTATCTTGTGCATTTTGATAGTGCATAACTTTGACAACCACCGATCTTGACAACTTACTTAGAATTGCAAAAATTACCTTAGCATCATCTTCAAAAAGTCTTCTTTTCAGCTGTAGTAGTTGGAGTGGAAGGAGTTTTGTATCCCTTCTCAATTGACATCCACACATAAAACCTTAATGATTCCAGATATGCCTTCATTTTATTGCTCCAAATCATATAGTTTGATCCATTAAAGAGAGGTACTCCTTCAAATGAGCCTTCTTGACTAACTATTTTGTGTTCACTTATCCAAGATCTACCCAAGCTGACTAAGCATCTCCTAGGGGATCTAGGGCTCTAATACCAATTGTTGGAACACAACAATCTACTGAGAGGGGGGTGAATCAGTAGATACTAAAACTTATCTCTTAAATCCTTTTGTGTAGACTATTTTCTTTAACCCTTAATTTGCAGATACTAAACATGTAGAGAGACAAACATGCACACACACAAAATCCCATAACACATGATGCACATGGAAAACCCAAGATGGGAAAAATCACAGTGAAAAATGATGCTTGAGTCTACTACTCAAATCTAGCATCACAAATAAATATTTTGTTATAGTATTTTAGGGCACCAACCCAATGAAGCACCGACTCCAAGGGGACACCAATCCCCTACACTAAGCACCAACTTAGTTATTTGATGGTACCAACCAACCATATTTACAATGAAAAATACAATTTTTTATATTGAACATAATTTAATGTTGCACTCACTGCAACTTGCTCTCTACTGACAAAGCTACAATCTCAATAACACATCCCCTCTGATCTGCACTCACTCTCTTTCTCTTCTACACTTCACTCTCTTCTGCACTTAAAAAAACCAATATTCTATCTTATTGAATATTAAACAAGATTTGGATCTCTAATTTTTGTTTGGGTTCTACTCATTCAAAACATTTTACTACAGTACACTTCCATCCCTCTTCCTCTGCTACACACTTATCAAGATATAACACCATTCTACACTTTCTACCCTTGGAGACTATTCTCACATACATTCAATAGATGCCCCACATAGACAATTCTATGATTGTCTTGTTTTTTCTTGACTCCATCGATATGCAATTACTACCTCGAGATTCTCACACATGATCAGATCATCTCGAATCCTCTATTAGGGTTTCCTTCACCTACTAACTTCACTAGCAAGTTTTCAGTTCATCTCAAGCCTTGCACCATTGTCCAAATCATAATGGAAACATCTGATAGGGATTACCAAATGTCATACTCAACTCCATACCTCTGTATCGATCCTCACAACATTAAGTTTTGTCATAGGGAATTTGCTAAGAGTGGCATCCTACAAAATCATAGAATCATATATGCATTGAATGCTATACTCTATTCAATCGAATTGATTTTGATCTTCATCATCTTAGCAATCTTTTCCATCACTTAGTAGATCAATTCTTCAGTGACAATGGTCATAAGTGCAGTTGGACCAATTAATTCTTTCCTCTATGCCAATTATTAGTCAAAAGGCTATTTACACAAACTTAGCTATTTGATATCTTCTCATTTGAATCTGGGTCGTTGACCCTATTCTTTGTGCCATGATCCTCTGGCTCTCTATTGATCTCAACATCTTTAAAACACTACCATTAGATTATTTTCCTTTAAACCCATGCCATTGATCTAGGTTCTTTTGTATAAATACCCATCACATATCGTTGCTTTTCTCTAGGAACCATCATCAATTTCCATGATGTACCAAGACACAACAATCACCATTCGATCTTCCTCCTTTGAATCTAAGCCTTTGATCTGATCCATCGCTTATCACTATAATGTCAAAGAGTGCACTTTTCATTCCCGTGATGTGAAGTACTTTAGTGATCTTCATTAAATCTTAGCCTTAAGATCTTCACTGTTCATCTTATCTCATCACATATCACTACTTTGCATAGGGAATCAACATCCATTTCCATGATGTGAAGGAACACAATGATCACCATTTGATTGCATTCATTGAATCTTTGTCATCCATCACATTTATCACACATCACTGAACTATACTTGGTATTCACCATTTAGTTTGAGATGCAACCTCCAATCACCACCTATCTTGGCTGATGACATACTCCAATAACTACTATCATTCATCACTCATCGCTCAAAGCATGAATTTCTTTGAATTCATAACTACGATGAACTAAAGTCTTGCGATGTAATGTCAACTATTGGATGTCTTTCATTTAATCTTAACCATTCATCACGCATCACTCAAATCATTCCTCCTTATCATTTCACAATAGTGATGTGAAGCACTAAAGTGATGCAATCATTTGTTGCCACCTGTCAACATGACATCACTTTCCACTAACTCTTAATGCTAATCACTCATTGCAGAAGCACTGAAAGAAAATGCAAATCATGATGTAAAGAACACATGCAATGCAATCATATCCTAACACCTAGATATTTTGACTTCACCTTTCACTATCTCTAATTCATCATGCATCGCTAGAACCATCTTATCTCTTTGCTTCACAACAATGATGTGAAGTGACCAAATGATATGTCGTCATGTGTCTACTAGACCCACTAGGTACTTTGTCCTCTATTCAATCAAACCACTATTTTATCTCCACTATTCCCTATGAGGTAAAGATGAGGTCCCACCACAAGTGTCATGAGCCAATAGGAACCATTAGATCATCAACCTTGACTTGATGACAACCCCCGATCAAACTCCATCACTCATCACTTAAGCAAATAACCTTTGAATTCCATTACAATGATGTGAATACTTTATGTGATGTAACTTTGTTCTGCCATCTATCCAGGATGATGTCATACTCCATTATCTTCCACTCATCACCCATTATGAAAAGAATATCTTCCTTGAAAGTCATAACCATGATGAGAAGGACTAAAGTGATAGTCATTGGATCTTTTATGCATCAACATACACCATCAGATCTTCAATTCCTGATCTTCACCATTGATCAAGCTTTCATCGCCATGTCGAAGGGACTTAAAATATCATCTCTTTGAAAATCCATTGTCACCTCGATGTATCACTGTCTCTCTTTCTTTATTGCTTCATCGAAGGGACTTTGAAATATCACCTACCAATATAGTGTCTTCTCCTTGATGTAGGGCCAAATATTTACTACTCAACCGAGGAAATATTAAAATTGACAAACAATAGCTCAACCAATAAATGCTAGGAGAAGGGGCCAACCACATAATGACTTTAATGACATAAGTTATGACTTATGTGACTGGTTACCTCCAATAGGTAGTCAATGAAAAAATAGAAAACCTATTAGAGCACCATGATCACAACCCCAGGGTTTAGCTATTAAATCCTAACAACACCCAAGAGAAGAAATAAATCCTTTCTAATCTCATCCTTCAACCTTTGGACCTTCAACTTATATTTCTAAGCTCTCAAAAAACCCATATCGAATCTACTTCTTGTTTCACCTCTATCTTATGGAAGGAACCTTTGTAATAATATGTCAACAATATATGATAATATTGCAACCATTTGAGAAACTTAGAAACAATTACAAAATCATGCTTCTTTCACCAAAATTCTACATCAACTCTTCCAGACATTGATCCCCTGGTCTTTATGGCATCCAAGCACACCACTAACTCACTATTTTGCATCAATGACACCCTTTTTCATCATCAAACAATTTTACCTTTAGGATCAATTCCATCTCACTTTTGATCTCTTGTTTGACATCAATGACACTCTTACATTAATTCCAACATCCTCCTTTATAGGATTGGCTCCATCTCACTTCTGGTCCCTCTTTTGACATCAATGAAAACTATATGCCAACTATGTGAACCCCAACCTTGGTACCTGCAAAATGAAGAGAATAAACAAGTTAAACCATGAAATGCAAGCCAAAACAAGGATTCCCTATGAAATCCATTTACAACTTCAAACTAGGAATGAAAATAACAAAGAACACAATGAAATAGATAAAATAAAGATTAAATCCTAATTAGATGTGCAAACTCATGATCCCATGGGGGAATTGGTGCCAATTTGATGTGAAAATTGGCCCTTTCCCAATTCCTAAGATGCAAGCTTCGAATGTTGAAGAGATTGATCCACTTTTGATGATGAATGGTGAGAGCTCCAAGCCCAAATCTGCAATAACCTAACTAAGAACTCAAGATTGATGAATAGAAATGGCTAAGTATTTTAGCATGGTAACTTTGCTTGGATTGTGGATGATAAAATGGAGATATGAGCATTTCATTTATAGATTTTCAAGATGGATGAATGTCCAAATTTGAGCAATGTGGGACTAACATTCATCCAATGATATGATGCCACTTGTCAAGCTATGAATGGATGATGGATGTGCAAGATTTGGGGTTTGTGCCAATAAATGCCAATATTTTGAAATTCAAATTTGTTGAAATGACATGTAAGAGGGAAGGGAAAATGTAATAAATGCCACTGGGCTCAAGGCAAAGGACATGTAAGAGGAAGTTATTGCCTTGTTGGATGTACATGTTGACTTGGAATTTTTGAATTGAAATTGAGAGAATATTCCAAAAAGATGCCATGTGAGGAAAATAGGGATTTAATAAATGAATTAAATCTATTTTCATGTGCAAGTTGCATTATCTAGAGGATGTGACATGGAATGAGGTTAAATTAATCAAGGGTTAATTAATTTAATAGGAGATTAGATGATGTGACTTATTTGACTTAGATTTTAGGATTTATTTAAATCAAATAATGAGAAGAATGTGATAATATATTAATCAAATAAAGATTTTGATTTAATCAAATAATGTTTTAATTTATTTAATTTAATGGACAGACTTTTATAGATTTAATCAAATAAATAGATTATTTAATTTAATAGGGATAATTAGATTAGATGGATTGATTTAATTAACAGAAGGAATTGACTTAATTAGATAAAATGATTTATTCGATTAAGGGATGAAAATTGATGAATTTAATTAGATAGGGGAATTTATTAAATGGTCAGACTAAGGGATGATTTAGGAAGAAATGATGTTAGTAAGTCAGGATCAGATACACGATGGCAATCAGTATATTTTACGTGTCTACATTTTTCCCCTCTTTGAAGCAATGCACTCGTTGCATTGGTTCAAAGAATAAATGATCTCGATCCAAGCTGAAAGTTTTCGATATTTAAAAACTCACCCCACTGCTGCATGGCAGGAGAAAACATGCCATTATAATGCCCCCTCGAGAGATCAGACATAATTTTTTAATTTTGTGGGTGATCTCACAAAAAAGGTGACAAAGTACTCGATAGGTCCTAAAGGGGTCCGGGAGGCTAAAAATGTGTCTAAATGCAATAAAACGATGAAAAACAAGCCTCAAATGGACAAAAATAGGTTCGGGGGTCCAAAACCCTAGCAGGACAGCCATTTAGGGTTAAAAAACCCTAATTTTTGGGTTTAAAAGGGGCCCAAGGGGTCACTCTCAAGTCATTTTCACACACCTCCGCTAGCAAACCTTGAGATTCGAGCTTTGATCCTCTGATGATATTGCGCAACGACAACTTCCTCTACACATTTCAGATCGAGTTTGGACATACCAGTGGCCACTTGGCATCAGGGCACCAGTATGTGACCCTTACCTAAGCTTAATTTTTTCATTTAACGCATTTACTATCCCTTTAAAGATGAGCTCACCTCTAGCGGTGCTATTATAGCGCCGCTCGGTATTTGAACTACACCGCTAATTGCCTTCCTATGCCACAGCGATGCAGTTTGGAATTTAGAAACTCCACTGCTGGGCTCGGGCTTGGTGGGCCGATTTGGGAAAAGTGCACGGTGGTGGTGCTCTTTTCATGAAAATTGCAACGCTGGGGATAAAATGCGCCGTGGCGGCACCCTTTGGCTCGATTTAGGGTCCAATGTCGGAGTTTGAGGAAACTCAAACTGCAACGCCATCAAAAATTGCGCTGCTTGGGGCGAGCTTGGAGCATTAGGCCAAGATTTTTTTCAAAATTTTAACACGGTGATTTTCCTTGATGTAGGATGGGCCTAGGGAGCTTTATTCCTGGGAGCACCAATCACGGGATTTGGCGAGTGTCCTACGAGACTTGAGCGACAAAAACCAGGACCGATTGGGAGTTGTTGGCTTATGGCATATTGTGTATGCAACGCCTGTGCGCACACATCTAGGGATGCTATCAGTGCTGACTGAGAGGTGGCATAGCAAGACCTTGTCATTTCATCTTCCCACTGGCGAGGTGACCATTACCTTGGAGGATATCTGGTGCATTCTATGATTTCCCATTCATGGCCATCAGGTGATCTATGACATGGAGGAGGGACATGAGTGTTGCGTCAGAGTCCTTGCTACATGAGATATTATCTATTGCGAGGGTCAGATCGAGCTAGAGAGATAGATTTAGAGCACCTCCCTTCCACTGGGCGATTGCAGTGATCATTTCAGGTTTGGTTGCCCTAGACCGATGAGGGCGATACTTCAGTCCGAGTTGGGGATACTACTAGGAGAGGATGGTTCGAGACAGGCCAGTTCGGTTTGCGTGGGGTCCTGTTCTTCTAGCTTCACTTTACAGGGATCTCCACAAGTACGTATACGTGGATGGCAGAGCACTAGGAGCTAGAGTGACTCTTCTTCATGTTTGGGCGTGGGAGCACATTTCTATGCTACATCCATGGGTCATTCCGGTTCTGATGGGGGTAGAGGATGCCCTCGTGGAACTATACAGAGGTGGTGTGTCCTTCACACACACTGGCGAGCATGGGATCCCCTACTGGAGGCGGGTCCTAGATGAGATGCTTATTTTTACTTGGCAACCATACCTTGGTCGGCCCGGATGGGCCAACAATCCTACCCAGCTCTTCTACTACCACCAGGATCGATACATGCAGAGCCAAGAGCATACGATGATTGAGAGATACCTACTCAGGCATGTACAATGTTAGTTTGGAGAGCCACAGGATCAGCCCGATGATGGTTATGTAGCCATCTTTGCATGCAACATGACATAGATAGCATGGGGGCCTCGTATTCCTACCGCGGAGGTGGTTGACAGCTTTCAGCAGTTGGTAGCCTGCCCATGGGATTATGATTAGGGCTTGGCAGATCCAGGGACCACACAGGCCTATAGAGACTAGTTCAGACCTCCTTTTCAATTGGTCGTTCCAGGCGAGGATCCAGAGGTATGCAGGGTCAGAGGCAAGGGGAGAGGATGAGGATGAGGGCGAGGACTGAGGGTCAAGATCCGACAAGATCCACTAGGGGTGCCCCCAGTCCCACTAGGTCACGAGGATGTCCACATGTAGGATCCGCCAGTCCTGCCACCATGAGCCGAGGGTGAGGACCAGGTTCATGCGCAGCCACGAGCACAACCAGCAGGGCAGGCAGACACATGGGATGCCTTGATTTTGTAGTTGCAGGCCCAGGTTCAAGCAGTGACAGCAGAGAGAGACCTGGTGAGGGCTGAGAGAGAGAAACTAAGAGCAAAGAGGGACCAGGCTATGCAACAGAGACAAGCTGTAGAGCTACAGGCAGCTACAGAGCTAGGCCGCAAACAGCAAATTGAGAGCATGACAACCTCCTCCTCCCAGGGTACAGTGTCGGTACGATCTTATAGGGAGGGTATCCGAGAGATAGAGTACTATCGTTGGGCTTACCATGACATCGTACCCAGAGCAGACGGGGTCCCCGAGTACTCATAGCGGGCCAGCCAAAGACCACCAGAGGGTCACGGTGATAGGGGTGAGGGCAGCATTCATGAAGATCAGGCTTGATCCAGATATTATGATGTACTTTTTGTGCCTTATGGGCTCATTTTTGATAGCCCGATGGGCATTTTGTATTGATTGACATACATGTACAGTGATCCAATTTATTATTTTGTACTATGACAGTGATATGATGATATGATATATATATGAGCCGATTTTGATGTGATGTACTGTGTACTCCTTTATGCATGGATGATTTATTTCTAAATGCTTTGCAGTGATGTTTCATGTATGCATTTATTTCTAATGATGTTTATGCAATGATCATGACTAAAAAATCTATATTATGATCACTTATGATATGATGTATAATGATGATTTATTTTATGCTAATGTAATATGTGATATGGATTTTAATATGATTAATGATGTATGCAAATGATGTGTTAATGCAAAATGATATCTGTAATGAATTAAATGCTTATATACCTATTGCATATGATTATGCAAAAGTGATTATGGAATGCTTTTGTAGATGCTATGTGATGATTTAGATGGTAATATGAAATGGTTGTGGAATGCAAATGAATGTTTATGCAATGATCGATATAATGCCATGAGATGCAATGTAATGGGTGAAATGCAATGACATGGATGCACCTATTGAAGCATGTTTATGATGATGAAAAAATGCAATGTGTATGTTTCCTATATGATATGTTTATGCCATATGCTAATGATTTTTATATGATATGCTTATGCAATATGCTAATGATTTCTATATGATATGCTTATGCAATATGCTAATGATTTGTGGATGCAGGATCGATGATGATGATGATGATGATGATCAACTGTCATAGTATCTTGTTAGCACGGTTAGTAAGAAAAGAAGAAGTCATTTCAACAAGAAACAAGATGACACAAATGCAAATGATGATGATGATGATGATTACTTGCTGAGGAATTAGGATTTTCAAAGGGATAGATTTTCTTATGTTTGATAACACATGTGGTACGATGCATCAAGGTATAGAAAACCAAGATGGCATGGTACTTAGTGTGATGGACTTTGACTCGACAATCAGATAGGAGTATTCTTGTTCACACCTGACATACGAAAACCTTGCTAGGATGTATTTCAAAAGTTTTAGACACCTCGGACCAAAACACTGAAAGGTAAACCTATCCTTGTAATAGTCAACAAGTTTCCCTAGACCTCTTCCATACATATCTAACAAAGCAAGTATTCACCAAGGTTATATTACAAGAATGTCCAACAAGCACAGCAGACAAAAGGTAACGATCGTTGCCCCATTCCTATTTCTCTAAATCCTCTGTTTTGGGATATCATCGAGACATCTTTGGAATGAGCAAAAAATAAGATAAGTCAAAAGATAAAGACCAAATGAACAAACAAATTGATGCTCTTCAATACCTCTAATGGAAAAAAGGATGTGTTCTCTGAGGATAAGAATTGAAACTTATTGCCAAAAGATAATGTCCATTGTAAGAAGGATGCATCCTAGGACATGTTAGTGGATGGCGGCACGCCATTTCGTTTACCCAAAGTGCTCTAAGGGATGATTGATATGGGACCAATTCAGATGATGTGTTACCGATACAAAGAGGTGGCCAATTTGCTTACGCACTGACTTAGACTTAAGACTTGACATTTGGAGTTCTACTTTTAAGCTGCTAGACTTGTTTCCAACTGTTTCACCAAATGTTGAGGATGATGATCAGCTTATTATGGATGGTGCTTATTGTGGGTGTAGGCGAGATGAGGCGAATGGATTTTTTCAAATATTTGGATGTTTTGGAAGTTTTTACAATGTTTTGAGGCTGTTTTTGGTATTTTTTGAGGTTTTACAGATGTTTTGATTTTTGATTTTTTCAATGTTTTTGGAATTTTTTGAGATTTTGACCAATAAAATAACCTAAAGACCTATCATAGGGGCCTCGGGGGCTGATCAACAAATTAGCCTTGCCTACGTTATACACGCAGAGACCACGTAGTTCGGCTGACAACTTGACAGATTTACAGATGAAGATATACATGATGAAATGTCAGATTATTATGACGGAATTCTAAAGGATTGACGTAAATGTCTCAGGGGATGATCAAAGATCAACCTTGCCTATGTTCAAGCTCAGAGACAGCGTACTTTGACAAGACAACCTTATTTTTGGCTTTTTGAATGACTTTTTGACTTGTTTTTGGATTTTTCTGATTTTTTGATGTTTTTGGATTTTTTGATTTGAGGATCTTAAGAACATACACGAATCCGATCTGATAAGAACATGCCCCCAACATGATGCAATAGACTACCCTGATAAGGCAGGACAAACTAACCTTGAGGATGGGCCGAGTAGTACTATGAGGGATCATGATACAGAAATAGGACCAAGCTATGGTGTGGATGTGAGTGGATGTGTGATGGATGAAGACCTGAATGCAACGGATGATGGAAGCGAGATGGAGGGATGATGCTGAACAAGCCGCAAAGATCCTGGTGGATGGAAAGTGCTTATTTACACAAGGTGCTTGTTTGCCAGGTTTTCACCAAGGTACTTTCCCAAAGTGCCACCAAAGTGGTTTTCACTATAGGATGATTTTTTTCTTTAGTGTTTTTCAATCCTTTTTTCAATTTTTTTGGATTTTTGGCTTCTTTTTTTATTTTATTTTGTTGTCACCAAGACGCTTGTTTGCCAGGTTTTTCCGAAGTAACCATTTTTTCAAGACTTTTTCTAATTTTTTGGATTTTTTTGGTTCTATACCTGGAAAGGATTAGGCATGGAACTTTTTGAGATGGGAGCTATTCATGGGCTCCTACAGAGGTTCCCCTTCGGGTGTTGATAGCTGATGCCACTGATTTATACCTTGCTATTATGACAAACGGCCCTAACCAATTAGGTTCGAACTTGCCTTTGCTGCTTGGGTTTGGGACATTCTTCTGATTTTCTTTTAAGACCAGTTCTCTGATTTGGAAAGTCCTACTTCTGATTTTCTTGTTGTAGCTCCGTTTGAGTCTATTATGATAGACTTGCAAATGATTCAAAGCATCTATGTGTCTCTCATCTAGTAGCTCCAACTCATTTAATCTTGACACTCGGTAGTCCTCATTAGTGATGAGGTTTTTCAATGATATTCTGAGGGATGGGAGCTCGATCTCAATGGGGAGTACGACCTCTGATCTATAGACCAAGGAGAATGGGGTGGTGCCATTGGGTGTGCGGATGCTGGTTCGATAAGCCCATAGGGCAGGATTAAGCTGAAAGTGCTAGTTACGACCTGCATCATTGACTGTTTTCTTAAGGAATTTGAGGATGGTTTTGTTCATGGCTTCTGCTTGGCCATTGCCTTGGGGATAGTACAGGGTGGAAAAGCGATGCTGGATTTTGAATTTCTCGCACAAGTCGTGAACCTCCTGGTTCTTGAATGGTGTCCCATTATTTGAGATAATGGCTTGTGGGACACCGTAATGACATATGAGATAGTTCAGGATGAATTTTGAGTTTTTCTTCCTAGTGATATATGTCATGGGTATGGCTTCCACCCACTTTGTGAAGTACTCAGTTGCAGTTATGATGAACTTATGGACATTGGATGAGGTGGGTGTAATTTTTCCAATGAGATCGAGTCCCCATTGCGAAAAGGGCCATGATGTGACGATCGGGTGAAGCTCTTGAGCTAGAGCATGGATGAGGTCACCATGCTACTGACATTGTAGACATATTTTTGCATGATCATGTGCTTCTCTTTCCATCGTGGGCTAATAATACCCCATCCTCAGTAGTTTCTTGGCAATGGTCATTCCGCTCGAGTGTGAGCCACATATACCGTTATGAACTTCAGTTAGAGTGGCTAATGCCTCCTCAACATTTAGATAGTGTAGCAAGGTACCTTCTATGCTTCTATGGTATAAGGTATCACCTAGGGTGACAAATCTGGATGCCTTTTGGATAAAGGTTCATTTTAGGTTTAATGGGAGGTCGGCGGGTATGACTCCTATGCGAAGATGTGTAAATGTCATGGTACCAAGGATCACCAGGACCAATGATTTCACACACATATTCTAATTCCGGTACCTTGAATGTGGGAATGAGAAGTTGCTGAATTAGAAATTCATATTTCGGCACGTTATGAGGGATGTCTAATAGAGACCCAATTGTAGTCATGGCATCTGCTACTTTGTTGTTGGTTCTTGGAATCTACTTAAATGTTATGTCAATGAAGGATTCCTTTAGAGTCTCCACCAATTTCTTGTATGGAGTGAGCTTATCATCTTTAGTCTGATATTCATTATTGACCTAATTTATGATCAACTGAGAGTCTCCGTAGACCTTGAGAGCTATGATATTCCATTGCATTGCTATCCTAAGGCCTATAGTCAAAGCCTCATATTCTGCGATGTTGTTAGTGCAAGGAAATGCCAATTTGTATGACTTCGGTATGCAGTCCCCCCATGGAGTGATGAAGAAGACACTAGCTCCTGATCCATGTTATGTATATGAACCATCGAAGTATAGTTTCTAATGGTCAGTTACATTGAGGTTAAAGATGGATTCATCTGGGAATTCTGAGACAAGAGGGTTCTCAGAATAAATGGGTGCTTCTGCTAGTTGATCTATAATAACTTGACCCTTGATGGATTTCCGCTCTACATACTCAATGTCATACTCTAAAAATATCATTACCCATTTTTCCATTATGTCTGTGAGCATTTCCTTTGATAAGAGATACTTGAGGGGGTCAATTTTGCAATGAGCTTTATCTTGTGTGCCAACATGTAGTGTCTGAATTTTTGGGATGCAAACACTACGGCAAGGAAATCTCTCTCGATGAATGAGTAATTTAGCTCGTGACCGACCATTGTCTTGCTAATATAGTAGATGGCCCTCTCCATTCCGTTTTCATCATGCTGAGCTAGGAGAGCTCCAAGGGCTGTTGCTATTGCTGACACATATAAGATCAATGGCTTCTTTGGGATGGGTGGCATTAAAACTAGTGGCGTAAGTAGATATTCCTTGATTTTGTTAAATGCCTCTTCACATTTTGTATCCCATTTGTACACCACTCCCTTGTGGAGTAGATGAGAGTATGGATTCTGCTTGTCTGCCAGTTGTGCTATGAACCGTCAGATGGATTGAAGTCGGCCTTGAAGGCCTCTCAATTGTTTTAATGTCTTTGGTGCTTCCATCTCGAGGATTGCTTTCACTTTTTCTGGATCCACCTCGATACCCCTCATGGAGACTATGTATCCTAGCAGTTTACCTAATTGTATGCCAAAGACACACTTCTTGGGATTTAGTCTGACGTTGTATTCCTCTAGTCTATCAAAGATAGCACTTAGGGTTGCTATATGATCTTGTCTCTTTCTTGACTTAGCTAGAATGTTGTCGACATAGTCTTCAACTATTTTATGGATCATGTCATGGAATATCAGTGTCATGGCCCTTTGATAGGTTGCTCCTACATTCTTTAGGCTGAATGGCATCATGTTATAGCAGTAGGTCCCCCATGGACAAGTGAAAGCCATCTTGTGTTGATCTTCTTTTGCTATCATGATCTAGTTGTATCCTGAAAATCCGTCCATTAGTGATAGCATCTCATGTCCTACTATCATGTCTACTATCAT
This sequence comes from Sequoia sempervirens, assembly GCA_007258455.2. Taxonomy (NCBI): domain Eukaryota; kingdom Viridiplantae; phylum Streptophyta; class Pinopsida; order Cupressales; family Cupressaceae; genus Sequoia; species Sequoia sempervirens. Next base: position 278,452,797 of record VDFB02000015.1, read on the forward strand.
GTTGATGTTGGGAAGTGGGAAATCATCCTTGGGACATGCCTTGTTCAAATCTCTGAAGTCTATATAGATTCTGATGGCTCCATCAGGTTTTGAAACAGGTACCAAATTTGACACCCATTCTGGATAATCAGCTGGTCGGATAAATCCTGCATCTAACAACTTCTTGAGCTCCATTTTGACCAATAAGGCTATTTGAGGATGCATTTTTTGAAGCTTTTGTTTGACCGGATTTGCTTCTAGATAGACAACTAAGTGATGAACCACAGTCTCTGGATCAAGTCCCAGCATGTCAGCATAATTCCATGTGAAGTTTATTTGCCTTTCCCTTAGGAATGCTGCTAGGAGTTGTTCTTCTGATAATAGTGATTCCGCATAGAATGTGAGATGTGGGGCCTCCTCTTTTCCTAGGTTGATAGGATTGCACTTTTCGGCCAAGATTGCTGACTTCTCCTGATGAATAACTCTTAAGGGAATATTGAATCCTTCATCCTTGGGTGCCTCAGGGAGGTTTTCATCTTTGGATATGTCCTTTATTTTTACTATTTTTTTGTCAAATAGTGCCACAGTGTGGTTTTCACTCAGGGACTTGGATATGATTCTTAGTTTCTCACTTTTGCAATTGAAGGATTCAATCATTTCCCTATAATAGGCATGTGTGTCTAACTCCATTATAAACCTTGCCTTGTGATCTCCATCCGGAATGTTATCCCTTAATCCCATGAATTCTGAGAGCACCTCATCATTTTCAAATGTATTGAGAACTGGTGGTCCTCATTGGTCATAGTCGATCAGTTGGGGATACACTAAATGGATCTCATGATTTGAATGATCGGTTTCAAAGGAGAGGGTGTTAATCATACATAGGGTGGTGTCCTCAAATAACCTAGGTAGATTGGATATGGTATCTTCGTCACCGCTACTAATATGGGGCTCAGTTATGAAATTATGTGTGTCTCTATCTGTGACTATTGGTGAGTGTACTTGTACTAGCACTGGCTGAGGAGAAATATTAACTACTCTAACTGGAGGACTTCGGCCACGTATGGTTATTCTCGGAGGGGTACATCCAAGGCCAATATTTGTTATGGGTCACATCTCTGGTATGATGGGTATTATGAGCCCGCTATCATTTTGTCCTAGTCTTTGATTTCTGTTGTAGCCCATTGCGAGCATCATTTGTAATCTCTTTCTTGTCTCATCCATTGGTAATTAAGGTGTCAGTCTTTCATCAAGATACAACATGTGAGATGGATCTGCTTCAATAACCTCATGGCCAAGGTCTCCCCATCTTGTGAATTCAGGATAGTTTCTAGATACATTTGTGATGTGAAAGCTTGGTTTTGTTGTGGACGACCCCATGATCTAGGAGATTGTGGTAACTCTCCTATTACAAAAGCATTGTTGGGGAGCTTGTAAATTCCACAACCGTCCTCCTAGATGATGAGCTTGATGTAAAAAATGGTGGGAATGGCAGGGATGGCAGGTGTCTCTATCATAGAAGTGGATGCAAGAGTGGCGGGGTCGATGTATGATTTGGATGGGCCCTCATCATTCTTTGGCACTTGGGGGATTTTGTAATACTTGGCTTCAAGATTTTTGCAATATGAAAATGGTTCGGGATCTCCATGGATGGTAACCTCTTGTCCATTATGTGTAAATTTCACACATTGGTGGAAGGTTGATGCTATGGCTTTCATCGCATGGATCCATGGGCATCCCAGGAGGATATTATATGGCAATTCGAGGTCCAAGAGCTGACAAGTGATTTCCATGAGCGTTAGCCCTACTTGAATAGGGAGTATAATCATGCTCTGAGACACTCTTTCTTGGTCATCATATGCTCTTATCGTGATGCCTTTTCCTTTGTCAATGGAATCTTCTAATATTTTCAACTGCTTGATGAGGCTGAGAGAAAAGATATTCAAACCTGCACCTCCATCCACCAAGACCCTTTTGATTTTGCTCTTGTTTACGATGGCTTCTAAGTGAAGTGCATGGTTGTGAGATGGTTGGGTGGGGAAATCTTGGTCAGAGAATGTAAGGAGATTAGGTGTTATGATATTTCCAACCATAGCTTGGAATTGGTCTGCATCGAGATCTGCGGGGACAGTGGATGAGGCTAATGCTTCCTCAAGGATCTTCTTATGGGCTAATGATATTTTTAACAAATCCATGATGGAGATGTGTGTTTGTGTTCTCTTGATTTGTTATAGGACATTGTAACCATTGGGCACAGATCTAGATGAAGGGATTCTATTTGGTTGGGATGATCCTGCAATGGTTACTTTGCCACCTCTTGTGGTGACTCCACAATCTTCGGCATGGGAACCCTTGATGGTGATGACCATGCAGTCCTCATTTAAGGAGGCAACGACTATTTCATACACATGGTTGACACTGGCCTTCCCTTTATCCTTTTTATTCCCTTTGTTGCCATGATTCGACATCCGATTCGTATAGATTTCAAGATCTTGATTTCCCATAGGTTGTTCCACGTTTATGATTTTCTTGTCAATGAGATCTTGGATGATATTTTTGAGTCTCATGCAACTGTTTGTGGTGTGGCCTTTGATTTTTTGAAATTTGCAAAGTTGATTTTGGTTATACCAAGGAGGTTTGATATCGGGTTCTTGGTAGTTTTCAAATGTAGGAGGCTTGATGAGTTTTTCATCGATCAACTTTTTCATTATGTCCTCAAGTGGTTCCCCCAAAATGGTGTATTTTCGTTTGGGATAACTTTTGCATTGGGTTGGTCCTCTTTGATCATTGAGGTTATTGATGGTTGGATTATTGTTGGGTTGATATGTTGTGTGATGAATGTTTTGGTGTTTTGTTTGGTTTAGCTGCATGGGTGTATTTTGGTGTGGACCACTAATGACCACCTTGGCATCTATGACACCATCATTAGTAACGTTTTTATTTCTCACCCACGTACAAGGTTTATCATTGTAATTGGATGATGGGTGGTTGTTTTGCTATTCATGGTATGATGTTGATTCCACGGGTTGGGTCACAAGGGCTCTTTTGATGCTAAGCACCTTGGAAATTAGTTGATCATATGTGATGATGCCCTGAACCTTAAGATGGAATTCCAAATGACTTTCAAGGTTGGATATGATGGTGCAAACTTGTTGTTCTTCTGGCATGGTCCACTTGCTCCGATTGGCCTTGGATTGCCATTGTTGAAGAAATGAAGCAAAAGATTCATTCTTTCCTTGTTTTAGAGCATATAGTTCTTTGAGACTGACATCCATTGCAATGTTACATGTGTAGTTTCTAATGAATGCATCTCTAATTTCTTGGAATGTTCTAATGCATGAAGGTAAGCAAGAGAACCATTCTATAGCGTGGCTTGGCAAGCTCCTAGGGAATAGCTGCATCAAATAAGTATCATCATATGCGACTTCCATGCAATGAACCTGGAATTCCCTGATGTGATCTTTAGGGTTTCCTGTCCCTTGATATTTGTCAAATTTGGAGATTTCAAATCCCTTGGGGAGTGGTTTCATCTCTAGGCTCCTATCAAATGGATAGGGACACAAGTTGCTTGGTGTTTTGGTTGTTCGCCCTAATTGAAGGTCGAGCACTTGTTGCGAGAGCAACCTGAGTTGTGTCATCACATCATTTTGTGGATCAGGGGGTGGGATGAAAGTGTTTTAGGGTGTTTGAATCATGGGTTGGATGAGTGGGTTGGTCAGTGCATTGTTTGATGGTATATGTATGTTCTGGCGAGCGAGGTAGGCTTCCACCTGCTTTTGTATGAACAACGCCTGTTGTTGATCTTGCTGTTGTTGTGCTAGGATTTGTGCTTGTTGTTGCGCTTGTTGTTGGGCTACCAATTCTGCTACTTCTTGCTACTCTTGGTATTGCTTTAGTGCTTGCTGATATTCTTGTGCTTGTACTGCTTGTGCAAGAAGTTGTGCTTGATATTGAGCTTGCGCTTGGTCTTTCGCTTGTGCTGCTTGTGCTTGTGCCACTTGTGAGGCTTGTTGCTACAATAAAAGTTATGCTTGAGCAGCCCTTTGTGCTTGTAATGCTTGCGCAGCTTGTGCAGCTTGAGCAGCTTCTTATTTTTTTTGTTGTTGCAATAACACTTGAGCTTGTTATGCTTGTTGTGCTTGTTGCGCTTGTAATGCGGCTTGTGCTTGTTGCGCTTGTAATGCGGCTTGTGCAACTTGGGCGATTTGTGCAGTTTTGGCAGCTTGTTGAGCAGCTAAGTGTATGAATTTTTGTTTCTACACTTGTTGGTATCCTCTCTGAAAAGCAGCTTGCAATTTTGCGTCGTATTGGTTTGATGTGGTGAACATTGGTGGTGGTGGGGGTGGTGGTGGATTTGGAATGGTGTTTTTAGTGGTGTTGAATGGTGATGTTGTGTTGATTATTTGATTGGTGGATGGTGTTGTTGGTGTGGTGGTTTGAGTGATGAGTGGTGCCATTGATGTGATTGGCCCTTGAGAGACCATGCTTTGCGATGTTAAAGGGATGTTTGATGTTGTTTCCATTGCTTGTGTGTTTGTCATTTGTTGTTGCGATATCAATGACAAATTTTGAGTGTTTGGTGTAATACTTTGATTGATGGTTGGGATATTGTTTTGATTGATACTCGGTAGAGGGGGAAGCCCTAAACCAAGGAGTGGTGTAGATGACAATGGAAATGGTGGGATAGGTGGAAATGTAAGGGGTGTTAGTTGTTGTGTGGTGTTGAATATGCCCCCTAGTCTGAACATATCTCCCTCTTCTTGTGGATTTGTGAAAAGAGGTGTTTGTGGTGTTGTGTGAAAAAATGATGATGATGGATCATGATGAAATGTGAGAGGAACATTCTTGTGTAATGGGTTTTGGGGTAAAATTTGTTCCAAGCTGGTGTTTGCATCCAAGTTTTGATTATTAACAAGGGGATGTGATTGAAGAGCATTAAGGAATGTGTTTCCCTTGTTGACATTGGGTTGGGTTGGAGCAAATGATGTTGTGATTTGCGGAATGTTTTGCGTGATGTTTTGGGATAGAGGTGTAGATGAAATGGGGATGGTGGATGAGATTGGAGGAAATGATGTCTCCACTATAGTGCTCACATCAAAATTGGAAGGAAACTTGGCCCCTTGTTTTGCTAGTTCAAGCATGTACAATGAAGGGTTAAGTCTCATCATGACGTTGATGATTCTATGATTGTCTGGATTTTGTAGCATTTCAGTCATTTCCTCGTGAGACATTCCAAAGGTGAGGTCCTCTCCTTGATTTTCTTCTTGCGGATTTTGCGATGATGAGAGGGTCAATGTATTGCTTGATTCAGTTGGATTCATTTCTGCATTTGTTTGGCTAAGATTGCTTGAAGTGGATGTTTCTTTGTTGGCTTCCATACTCTTCTAGTTAGAACCATAAAACAAGGATCAAGAATATGGGAGATGAATCTCTTGATTCCTTGGATTGATTGTTATCTTATGCTCCAAAGTAGAACGTTTTAGGGTGCCTTGAGGATCAAAGATGATGATATGATGATGATGTTAGGGATGGATGATATGGATGTTTTTGGCTTTTGATAAGTCTTGAATGAGACACTAGGATTTTTAGGACTTGCGGATTTTGATTTTGATTTTTGATTTTGAACAAAAAGATCCTAAGATGTTGGATGATGATTTAAGGGATAACTTTGTTCAAAGGATGATGATTTGAATATGTGTGGGGAGAAGGACACATCTACCCTTACCTATTCAAACAAGATGATTTGTTTCACTAAGCACATGGAGAAGGATTCATCTACATACACTAAGTTAGACAAGATGATTTTGATAACTTTGAATAAGTATATGAAAAAGGATGCATCTACACATACCTAGCCAAAGGTGTTTTAATAAATGTTTTCAAGGATTTGATCTCAACGATTTTGATGATTTTGATTTTTCCACAAAGTCTAGTATTTAAGGATGATTTCAAGATTTTTCAAAAGGTGATGGTGAGGTGATTTTTGTTTTGATGTTTTGGAGGATGGGTGAGAAATTTTTTGATCCTAAGATGAACCTAAAAAGGTACACTTTGTTTTCCTAGACCTAGGTATTGAAGAGCATGCAAATGCTTCCTAATGACCTTTGTAACCAAAAAATGATTCCATCTGAACACACATTTTCAGATTTCCAACCAATGATTTGTGCTTTGGGATTTGGAGTCTTCAACACATATGAAAGTTCATTTTGTTTAGCTTTGCTTAATGTCTTTATTTTACCAAAAACACTTTCTTAAATTAGGTTTTCAAACTAAGATGTCCAATGTCTTAATTTCTTCAAACCCCACAAGATATGTTATGTGGAAATTCAATGAACTCAAGGCAATGGTTTTCCTATTGTTTACTTAAGAATAAAAATTGAGATATAATCCAATGTTTAGAAACCTCTAAGGATGTGAATCCCAAGGGAAAGCAATAACATATGCCTTGAGTCAATTGTATTTGTCTCCAAAAGGGTTTGAAATTTGGATGATGTTAAGTGTTTGTTTTTTATTTGTTTTCGTTCAAGCAATGCATTTTGTAACCCAAGAATAAGTACAATCCTATGGATGTGTAAGACAATATTTGTTGGATTCCCACTTGGAAAAGTCCAGCTATGCTTATCTCTAGCGAATGGTTAGATGCTTGACCCCACTAGCTCCCCTCCATGACACTCACTTATATAGGGCAGCCAAGCATCAACACCCATGAAACTCCCATGGCATATTTTCCATTTCTACTAGAAGATCGTAAAAGTGTGGGGTGGCTTGAGAAACACTGTTCTTGCACCAACAAATAGATAAAAGGATTTTGGAAAATTCTAGCACATGGGTTTTAGTAAAGACTTTCCGTTCATGGAGATTGACCCATACGGCAAGAGTCCCTTTCAGATCCATCTTGTCAGAATTAACCGCGTGATATTGGTGTTTCTTCCAATATCCACATTTATATCTGGTTGGAAATACTCTTGGCTTTAGAGTGTTACCGGTTGAGCTGTTCCCTTGGGTGAGTACTTTTTCCCCAAGGCGGGCCCTCTAGGATAAACAAAAGCAAATGAAGAACAAAATCCATAACTCGATCAATCTTTGATAGCAACAAAGAGAGAGAATATACACGAAAATTCCCCAACTCACACTTGCACAAGATTTTGTTCAATTTTAAGCCCAAATTGAAGTGTGGAGGTGATTGCTTTATCTCATCCCAAAGTCATGAAAAAGGCCTTTTGATTCTCAAGATCGCTATAAAGTGCGCGAGAAGCGCATACGTCCTTTTTCAATGGCTTTAGTCTAAGTAAGCCCTCAAAAAAACAAAGCTACACTTGTTCTTTTTAAATCCTCAAAGCAATATGTGAATTCATTTTAGAGCACCAAAACACAAGTGTAAGACATTTGTTCAATTTGTTAACCCAATAAACGAAATCTAGTAAGTTGTTGATCCTATTGTTCATTTTAACCTTTGCAAGAAAATGGAAAATGTTCTTTTAAGCCCAAACAAAAATTAGTGTTCTAAGAATGAAAAGATAACAAATCCTCAAAGAAGTGTTAAACAAACACTTAAGTGTTTAAAAACACTTTGATTTCGTAAGACATAGCCCTCATGCTCCTTATTTTCTCAATTTCGATTTCCAACCTACAAAGAAGAAAAACATATCAGATTCTGGAAAAACACAAAAGTTAAAAACCAGAAAATAGAAGGTAAATAGATCATAAATCAAATTTTCCCTTTTACTATCTCCCAGTGTCGCAACTCGTGAAGGCGTCGCTATTTTTTTCTCCCAGCAGTTCTCTCACAGCGCCGCTTACAAGTCAGTGGCGCTCTGTGTTAGGATAGAGAGCTCGATTACGTCACAATTTTTCCCAATGTCGCAGTTCACCCCCAGTGTCACTATTTTTAAAAATTTCAAAAAGTCCTGCAAGTCAATGAGTCCAACGGTGGAGTTAAAAATTTAATTTTTTTTGGCGGGATGAGTCAAGCGGTGCAGTTTGTATTTTACGCGGTGCCATATAGCGACATTGATGAGCCTGCGGTGCCAAAACAATGACGCTGATGAGCTCGCGGTGCTAAAACAGCGACGCTGACGAGCCCGGATTGGAATTTCCTGTGTGAAGAAAAATGCAGAAATTTCAAGAAAAAGTTAGAATTAATTATATTCAGCCCTCCTTCTAGTGCCAAATGTGTGAACCCAAACCTTGGTACCAACAAAACGAAGAGAATAAACAAGTTAAACCGTGAAATGCAATCCAAACCAAGGATTCCCTATGAAATCCATTTACAACTTCAAACTAGGAATGAAAATAACAAAGAACACAATGAAATAGATAAAACAAAGATTAAATCTTAATTAGATGTGCAAACTCATGATCCCATGGGGGAATTGGTGCCAATTTGATGTGAAAATTAGCCATTTCCCAATTCCTAAGATGCAAGCTTCGAATGTTGAAGAGATTGATCCACTTTTGATGATGAATGGTGAGAGCTCCAAGCCCAAATCTGCAATAACCTGACTAAGAACTCAAGATTGATGAATAGAAATGGCTAAGTATTTTAGCATGGTAACTTTGCTTGGATTGTGGATGATAAAATAGAGATATGAGCATTTCATTTATAGATTTTCAAGATGGATGAATGTCCAAATTTGAGCAATATGGGGCTAACATTCATCCAATGATATGATGCCACTTGTCAAGCTATGAATGGATGATGGATGTGCAAGATTTGGGGTTTGTGCCAATAAATGCCAATATTTTGAAATTCAAATTTGTTGAAATGACATGTAAGAGGGAAGGGAAAATGCAATAAATGCCACTAGGCTCAAGGCAAAGGACATGTAAGAGGAAGTTATTGCCTTGTTGGATGTACATGTTGACTTGGAATTTTTGAATTGAAATTGAGAGAATATTCCAAAAAGATGCCATGTGAGGAAAATATGAATTTAATAAATGAATTAAATGTATTTTCATGTGCAAGTTGCATTATCTAGAGGATGTGACATGGAATGAGGTTAAATTAATCAAGGGTTAATTAATTTAATAGGAGATTAGATGATGTGACTTATTTGACTTAGATTTTAGGATTTATTTAAATCAAATAAAGATTTTGATTTATTTAATTAAAAGGGATGGTGTTAGATTAAATCAAATAAGGTTTTGGACAAACTTTAGAGATTCAATCAAATAAATAGATTATTTAATTAAATAGGGATAATTAGATCAGATGGATTGATTTAATTAACAGAAGGAATTGACTTAATCAGATAAAATGATTTATTCAATTAAGGGATGAAAATTGATGAATTTGATTAGATAGGGGAATTTGATTAAATGGTCAAACCGAGGGATGATTTAGGAAGAAACGTTGTTAGTAAGTCAAGATCAGATGCACAATTTCAATCAGTATATTTTATGTGTCTACACCAACATATGATACTTGCACTTCATTTTTTGTGGACACCAAGAGTTGTTTCCTAAAAATTCCCTCATTCATGTCAATTTTTTGCAAATTACAATGCATGCCAAAATTAAGTTCTTCATACCTATCAGTAAAAACACCATAGATGTACCAAACCTCATAAACCTCTTCTTTTCCAACTTGGTGAAAATGTCCAAGGTTGGGTTGAGGATCCAAAAACAATAATTCTACTATGTTTTAGATCATAATAAATGCTTCTATATTTTTTCTCAAAATTAAGGATGTTATATCTTTTATGAAAATTAGCAACAAGAAATAACAAATCATATGTGTATTCAATTTCATCAACATACCTTTTAGCCCTAGCTTCTTTAATGTGATCCTCCTTGCATGAATCATGAGAGTGAATCTAAAACAACATTGGAATGAAAGGGAAATTCATCCCAAGATAGATCCTCACCATGCTTAGATATTGGCACACCTTGATCCTAAGTGAAAGAGGGATGATTTCTTTGATGAGTGATTACCTTGTTGAAAGGGTAATTCTCCATTTTCTTAGGACTAGAATCTTCATCAACACTATTCTCTATTACATTAGTTTGGATACCAATACAAAAGCTACCTAAAATATTATCAACATGAAATGATATGAGTGATCATCAAGATAAAATTTAGAGATATCATCTCCTTTTCCTCTTCCATGTCCATCTTTTGAAGGTACATTAGAGAAACCATCATTAGTATATGCTCCACTAGAAACATCAAAGTATAAATTAGTCTTGGAATGATCATTGGATGAATCTAAACTAGGATTCAAGGCTACCAATTTATCTGATCTTCTTGCACAACTTTATCCTCCATTATTGCATGCATGTCCAAGGGGTCGTCCTGAAAATTTTTCATACATTCATCATTCTTCAAAACACTCACTGCATTAGACTCTCCTACTATGAATTATTCTACATCTACTTGATCCTCTTCAACCTTTTGTTCAAATATATCAATCAACCTTTGACAAAATTCATCAAAAGAATCTACCTAAATGTGGACTTGGATGTTCATACCTTGGTACTACCAATCATGGGTATCTCATTCAAGATACAAGATCAAATACTAAATGGAAACTTTCTCTTCCATGGAACTAAGAAAGTAACAGTCCTACATCTCAAATAACCAAGCTCTAACTGAGATCTTGTCTAATCCGTCAAAATTTGGAGTTGAAGATTTTATGTTTTTTCTCTAATGTTATACATATGAGTGATATAATCATTGTATGGGACTAATTTATAAATCATTCATCTTGATTAGCATATTTTTCTCTAATGATTGCTAGTTCCTTTTACAAATCTTCCATAGGATCAATAACATTAGCCATCTTTAAACTCTTCTTCTCTCTTTACAAAAAATGATCAAACCCTCACGCTAGCAAGATTATGGATATGATACCACTGTAATGTCCCAAATTAAAATTTAACTCAAATATGATTTAAATCATAAAATTACACAAACTTATCTCAACTGCGGGTGATTTCCAGGAACAACAGGGTGAGAATGAAATCCAAGTTGATAGAATGGAGGAGTAAAGTGGTGAATGCTAAAGTATATTTAGTATATGGTGTTTTGTAAAGGGGGTTTA